>CAXIVR010000010.1:65949654-66599654 GCA_964035755.1 Teleogryllus oceanicus
AAATTCAGACTATTTGGAAAATGAGATTTTTCTCTGCCCAAAATACTCTTTATATGGTCTAGACAAAACATAATATCCCACAACGTCAAACAACAATAACCGGAAATAGAAATAATAAAACTACTAACATTCTCCAAGGGACCGTTGTTAGGCAAACAGCAACATTGTGTAAAAAATATTTCTTGAAATTTTCCAAATTTCAGTCTGGAGAATAAGCCAAGCAATAAAAAGGTAAAAATTGGAATGCCTCCAAGTGAAGATAAATGAGGAAAGAGTTTCTGCTAAAAACTGCACAAGAAAAAATGGTAATAGAATGGGAACATATTTCTTCGTTTCCTGTGTAATGGCTGAAGATGCGATGGCTCGGAACCAAAAGGCTGAACCTTCCACAATTCCTTTTAAGGAAACTCTTTCTGAGTTCATGACACTTCGCACGTAATACTTCAAGGCGGTATCTTAAAAAGACCACCCAGTGTGTCTTCCTAACATACCGGAAGCTGTTCAGAGTACCAGGACCCATTGCAAAAGAGGAAAAAATATATTGATGACTTTTTGCCCTTTATTGACATGTTCAACACTGAGTGTCTTCTTACATTTGACAGTGTTGAAGACATCGGGCCACAGCCATTGTTGGAGATGTCTGGAAGCACCCGTTTGCAACTTTTATCTCCCACGATCGCAAGTCATGACTAGGAGTATACAATGCCTTAGCGCTCTTGGCATAATTTACATCTAGTAGTTAAGAACGAGATAACTCTCATTTTATGTTTCATATTTAATACACATCATCATGGCGGGCGCAGCCTAAAAATAGGAGGGGAGCGACTACATTTCTGAGCCCCTCTGACCCTCCTTTTCCATTAAACTTTTTATTTACGTTCATTTGACACATTGTACTAGGAAATAAATACAACATATTTACAGCTGATTTTATGTTTAACTATTTACAGGGTTGCAGATGCTTTGGAGAGCTTCTTCATCAAATATCGCGGATTGATTTTTCAGATCCACAGCCTAAAATAGGTGAAAATCAGCAATTAATCATATTTACAGAAATAGAGTTTTTGATTACGTGGCGCTACGGTACTCCTTTGAAAATTTCGAGTTCCTTTGGAGAGACCAGCCCCCTGCCTCTCTCTGCGCGCTCGCGTATTATAATATTAATGAATTAAATTCATATAAATTGAGTGAGGTGCTGGCTCGGAATTGAAATCTCCCGGCCGGGTGCCCACGTTCCAGCGTCACTCACGTCGTCAGTGCTAGGGTGAGCCCAGTAGGGAGACGGGGTGGTGGTTCTTGCTTCCCGGTGGCCCCCAGTTGGGCTCTTGGTTTCGTCGAGGAAGCGCCTGATACTGCTGAGTTACTGAAGAACAACTTAAACCGGCACACAGTGAGTGGCGCTGATTGATTCATCACTAGTGATTCCGGGCGCGTCTACTGCTAAGGTCAGTAGTCCCGTAAGCGTAGTGCATGTTTTCCTCGGGGGGGGGGTGATCTTGCCCCGCTGGATGGCGAGATCCGGCGCCGACCTATCGACGGCTGGACGGGGATTTCCTAAATGATGTATCTCCCTCAACGGGACACCGCCCCAGCCAGGACAAGCTCTAAGCTCTCGACCGGTCTCCCAGCATGTGTGTTAGTGTAATGCATGTAAGTGTAAATGTGTATACGAGATAGAAATAGGGCAATAAATCGGAAAGAAATATCGCGCACGGTCGATGGCTCCTTTGTTTGGGTACTGCTCCGGCATTCGCCTGGTTTTGATCAGAGCAGCCGGCCGCTAGAAGTTTCCTCCAGACAGCGACTGGACTCGGCCTAGCTATCTGGCTAGTGTCGGAAATCCTGCCACCGTCGGGACTCGAACCCCAGGTTCTCCCGGTCAGAGGCACTGCAGTGACATCAGTTGATGCCCTGAGCCACCTCTCCCGGTGTGAGTGGTTGTGAGACTTCCCACTAACTCAGAGCACTTCGGTGCTACCTACGGAAAGGGCTGAAACACGTCGCCTTCACCTTCCGCGCGCTGTCCCACGACACGGTTTCCTTGTGCCGTCAAGCGGAGGCAGCCGAGCTCGGAGGGGATCGGCCGAGGGACGCCAAGGGGGACGCGACGTGACGCCGCGCCCCTCCTGCTGCCCCGCCTCCCAACGACCCGGAGCGCCAGGGACACTTCGAACGAAGTCAGTGCCGTGTCAAACAGCAGACAAGATTTTGAGTCAAACAGCAGACAGGATTTCCGACACTAGCACTCTGGAGGAAAATTCTAGCGGCCGGCTGCTCTGATCAAAACCAGGCGAATGCCGGAGCAGTGCAGTGGGGACAATGAGTTGAATGAAGGGTTATATTTATAATGTAAACAAAGTATGAAAACAATGTGTGTGATATGTAAAAAATCTGAATCACAAAAATATTTAAAAAATGCACACTGCTTGACACGGTGTAAAAGAACGAGTATCTTTGTATATAATTAGATCGTCCAAAGAGCATTCCGCTACTTATGTTCTTTTACATTTTAGCTAGCTTTAAATTATTTTAAATTAATAATTTACAAAAACGCCTTCCGTTTAACTCAGCCGCAAAGCAGTAGCAAAGGTTGTACGTCAAAATGTAATAGTGTATAACGCCTCTACAGGGCTACTGTGAAGAGAAAATACTCAAAAACTCAAGAGTCGGCGAGGCAGTGCATCGCATAAGTGGAAAATCTATTCGAGGGAATGCGAATGCTAGCCCGACGAAGAATTTGTGCTAACTGAAGGGGGAACTTGGATTAACGTCAGACCAATTTATACAATTTTGAACATGCTTTCAGCATGAAAATTCATAAAAATTCCCCCTCCCATAATCCTTAAAGCAAAACCTAAGTGTACAACATTTAAAGTTTCTTTAAGTCTGTAAAAATTACGTCTGAATGTTTTTTTCAGTTCATTGGAAAAGCGGCATTACACTTTGAGCAATTTTCAGGGCAAAACTGTTTCTAGAATTTTGGGAGAAATCAATAATATACATCGCTTCACGGCTGCCTTTACAAGCAACGAGAGTGGTCGCAACAGTGATCGTGGACAGGTAGGGCAGGGTGGGAAAAAGGAGGGTGAATTTGGGCAGTTTGACACAGGCCATACCACGGCGGGGATACACCGCCGATAGAATTTGTTCTGTTTTCAGTCTAATAGATAACCGTGATAAATATATACCCAGGCAACGCTAGTTATGAACAAAGTTACCAGCAACCGTGATTGGATAAAATTGAAAACTTTAAATTTTCGCTCCCCTGTGAAACCTATTTTCAAAAGAACTGGAATTGATTTTATAGTATTGGTCAAAACATAACACCACCTTACGTTACTTTTGCAACTAACAAACTTGTCTAACACGTAAAAAGGTATAATCGTAACAGACGGAGCCTATCATTACAGACGGCAGGTTACCCTATCATTACTTGCAGAATGTTGTTTACTATTGAATATTTGCTAAGAAACGTTATGCATTACAATCAATTTTGGGGTGGGCATGAAGCTCTGAATAATTTTTAACGAGTAATTTTGAGAAATGAAAACTAAAGAGTTTCCGAATCAGCGATTTTATCTTGTAACAGAGAATCAACCGTTCTATCCTGTGTTCAGCTCCTGAAAACATAATATTTTCTTTTCGTTTTTTGTTCAAGGGAAAAGAAGAACTCATTCCCACCGGATGGGAATGAGTTCTGAGAAAAAGAAGTCATTGGTTGATTTGTAACTTCTCAGATAATTTTCAGAGAATAAACACAAGCTTTCGGTCACCAACAGGAATTACTCCAATTAGAAGTTTCCTGCAATGTTGGGCGTTTTCGCGAGAGTGGTTTTCAAAGAGAGTTGTACCGGAATGAGGATTCTCCTCATAAGTTTTTATTGATTTTCTGCGTAACGAAGCAGAAATCCACCCAAGTTCTATTAAAAGCCCTTGGAACACGACTGGGGCAGCAACTCAAGTGAATGCCTGCTAACGCTAGCACATGAATAATGTTGATCGTCGCATTCCATCGTAAGCTTTTCGTGAAAGCTCCGTTTTGTATTAATCGAACAACGAATGTAATACTTTCCCAAAAAAGTTCTTACAAACCTGGTGAAAATATTATCTAAAATATTCACTAAAATTATAGTGAAAGTCTCCAAACAAATATCATAACCATTTCTCAGGATGCAACGAAAATAATTTTGTTGAATTTTCAAAAGAAAAATAAATAGTGAAATAGATACTTACGAATTCTATACAGAATCACGATTCCTGAAAGTTCTATTGATTGAAATCAATTATTAGATTGATGGCAACTACTGTGAATTATCAGCCTTTTTCAACAATAAGAATTGAACATTTATTCTTATAATCTATAAATTACAATTCTATTAATTTTATGCGAATTAATGTTTACTATAAAACATTAAAACACCGTACGGGTTTGACTACACTTCGGAACCTTACTAAAATATCTTGATCTTTGGCTTCTCGGCTGACTAGCAGAATGTTGTCCTTGGTGTACCAATTATCGCGTCCTTTCCTAAATGGAAAAAATATGTTCCAGAACGATTGCTATAATTAGACTTAATATTTCCAAAAATTTAATACGTGGTCGCGACTTTCCCCATCTGTGTTTCATGTGAAACACCTACTCGCGACTGACTATATTCAGCTATATCTTAAAAAAAGTCCATCCATCTACGGAGCTAACCTAATATACATCTCCTCGAGACATGTCTCCTTAAGTCTACTTAATTCAAAATTCCAACTATTACATCAATAAAATTCTCAATTACAATTTAATATAACAATTTACACTAGACCAAACTCTCAAACCATAAACGAAATATAAATTCCCGACTCATTATCATTTACAAAAAACCTAGCCTATACCGAAAATCCGTTCGTACCTCACCAACTGTTTACGTGCGTTCGCTCCAATACTTTTCTAGAGAATTATCCCATACGTCCTTTCTAAAAGATCACGGCCATCCAAAGCCCTCTTCACCCCTTCTGAACATAATGTGTTCGGGGCCGTGTCCATCTATACAGCGTTATGACACCAAGCATGGAATTCTAAACTTTGTTGATCCGTTGTCCCAACCACGCGTATTATTTCACTTCCGAGATGCAAACTACGCTGATGGTGATTTTATCACTTAAACTAAACCCAGGGTTCTTGGCTTATCACAATAGTTTTCACTTGACTGATAAATTCACTATTATCATTTTTAACCGAATTTTTATGGTATCATAATGGGTTCTCCGTTTTTGATAGTGACAAACATGTAATATATCAGTTCTCCATGAAGACGTATTTATAATCGTCTAATAAAAGCAGAGGACCAGATATTTTATAATAAAATAATATACGATAATATAGTACGATTATCATAAAATAAATACAACGCGATAAAAACTTTAAGAATTTTATTTAAAAACAACAAAAGTTTCACAAAACTTTTATGCAGAAAAAGAAACATTCAAAGAGAGAAACAGATTTCTCTGATTCGCCTACGCTCGTACAAATCGCACATCATACACCACGAATAACTCTCAAATATAGGAAGAAAAATTGTGTTCACGAAGAATAAACTACACATGTGTTGATTTTTGTGAGTACTTTATAATACATATGGCAGCTTATATAATGATAAATGATGATGTGTTGTAGGTAAAATAAAAGTAGCATAAGCAAAAACATACAAATACACCTATGTCTCCGAATAAATGTTACAAACTTCAAGGGCATGTAGCAATTGATGTGACAGATTTTGAGTAATGAACATATACTGAGAAATTTAAAAATAAAGTTACGCTTATTTTTGAGAAGATTGAGATGTTGACTGACACGTGACTCATCGTGAACCGGTGTATAGCAGGTACGTCCACAGCAGCGTGACGAAGAGACTTTGTATACCTGCCAAACACCAGCGCAGAAAGGGTTGCCTACCAATCAGGGGAACGATTTTCAAAATTAAATGTGGGCAATTTTGTTACATGAGATTTCCCACCGCATGTACTTAGGCAAGAGTAATTATCTTCGACCCCATACATACCCTAAATATTTGAAATATTCAGAGACTACACACCTTTATGTAGGTAATTTATCACTATTAAAAAAAAGCTTTAAAATAGAGATAGAAAGATAAAATATAGAAAACGGAAGAAAAAAATATGATCGACGTACATATTTCGCAACATTTACTATTTTTAAATTCCTTTTTTGTATTTTAAAAGCAATTATATGGCAAAAAATTTTTTTTTTTTTTGGAAACATTTACATTAATTAAAAATTAATTATATTGTTTTTGGACAAAGCAAAAATTTCCAGCTTCTGATCAAAACAATCGATGAACCTCCTGATTCATCAAGTTTTCATTGATTCCAGGAACGACAACTGCTGTCATTAGTCCCATTAGTATAGTGCATGCTTTTCTATTGCTGGAAGAGGTGGTGATCTTCTCCTGGTCGATCCGGCGCCGACCTACGTCGGCTTGCGCGGATTTTCCCCCATCAGTGTCTTCTACCAGCTGAGCACCGCCACATATAAGCTCCCGACTGGTCTCCCTACATACGTGGTAGTGAAGTTTTACTGTGTGTGTGTGTGTGTAAGTGAGGGGTGAGGAAAGGACAAAGCAGAGGAAAGAAAGATCGCGCGCAGTCCATTGTCTGTTTGTTAGGGTAGTACTGCTCTGACATTCGCCAGGTGTTGATAGCAGAAACCACGGGAAACTACCGATAAGAGCCAGCCGGGCGTTAGAATTCTCCGCTGGTGGGAGAGTCCTGGTGAGGGGGAAACCCCACTAGCCGACGGTAGGTCGGCGCCGCATCTCGCCATCCAGCGGGGGAAGATCACCGCCATCTCCCGAGAAAAAAACATGCACTACACTAACGGGACCAGAGCAGTTGACGCGCCCGGAAGCATGAATAAATCAATCAAGCTCCGATTGAAGCGCACTTAGATGATAGAGTTGTCCAAAATCTGTCATGAGCTGAGCCAGCGCTGCATTGTGCTTACCGGAAGTGTCCCACACGACGAACCGGACCCGGTGTCCTCCCACGCAGCCCGTGCACGAGTACTTCTCGAAGCCTGTTGGCGTGTACACCTGAAACAAACGCCGCTCATCAGCCACATAACAATAACCTTGCAGATATATAAATCTCGGGTTACAACAATAGAGAAGCACTAAGTTAAAACCGAGAGCACAATAATTATTGCAAGTCTGCAACGAGAACAATGAGAATTGTGTACAGCAAGAGTTGCGTGTTGCGTGCACTTGAGCAATGGAGATTAATTATACACTATGGCTACAATTATTCCCAATCATTGATTGGCAATAACTGGTGAATATTTTGTAAATTTCATCCATGATAACGATAATTTATGCCGTTGATTTAAACAATATTGAAATCAAATATTAGCATAAAATAAAATTCAAGACAAGTAGTAAACATAAACCTCATACGCCAAGATGAAAGATAAAAAATACTAAAAACAAATAAGAATATTGGATATTATTTTCAAAAGTAAATAACAAGTATATTACTTTGATCCAGAAAACTGTTTTTCGCCGTATTGACAGATCAGTCTATGAGGAAAACCACAGGGTTTTAAATACAATGTACTTAAAATTATTTACATTCATGTGTGTTTTGGTATTCAAATTGCTCCACTCTTTCATGTTACAAATGCTAATTTTTTTCTTTTGCTTTTTGTGTACAAATATTTGTTTGAGGAAGAATGCAGAAAGCGATTGTATTGTGTAAATAGAATTGTGTCAATAGCAGAAATAATTGCATTCTAGGTCCTGGTATTTTATCAAAACAGGAATTATTCACTCCATATGACAATACCGTTGAGGAGGCTTTACCGTGATTCCATTAAAAGAGTTTTCCAATTTTTTCATATTTTTTCTACAATTGAGCGTAGTTTTGTAATGACGCACGTACTATTTTCAGTGAAAGCTAACATCATATTGGTGGCATTAATCAGTATGTCCAGGGAAGAAATAGAAATACAGGTGTCCAGGGAAGAAACAACGAAACTTCGAAAATAAGCTCTTAAGACAATTTTAATCATATTTTGTCTAATAAACTGCTTCGCTATTTCGAATAGCTGAACCACAATAAGCACACATAAGTTGGAGAGAATTCATAAATATAAGAATATCTCAGGAACTTGTAAATAGTTTATTATTTATAAAAGAAATAAATATATTTGTTCACAATAAAAATTAACACAAAAATAAAAAAGCAATTGAATTGTGTAAATTGGGTAAAATTATCTGTATATTTTAGTTACAGTTATTAGTGATAGAATATTTAGAAAATCCTTCTCTATTTCACTCGCTGTCGGTCACGTGACTGCCTTGTGCTACGGAAGGCAAAGAGTCTCCATGGCGGCCCGCTCGTCGCCTCCGCACGCCGTGCCTCGCGGTCCACTGGCGCCAGCGATCCGGGGCGGCGGCGCTTGACCTCGCGGGGGGGGCGGTGGCGGCGACCCGGAAACTCGACCCGGAAGCGGGCCCCGGGCCAAGACGACACGCAGTGCTCTGGCCTGGAAGACCCAGGGTTCGAGGTACGTAGGTGGGGGACTTTTGACACTAGCTACACAACTAGACCGAATTCAGTCTGTTCCTGGAGGAAAATTCTACGAGGCCGGCCCTCCGACCAATACCTGACAGAGCAATACCTAACACACGTGCCACAGACCGCGCCGCGATCTTTCCTTCCCCTTCCTTGATTTATTCTGTCCCCTTATTTTCCCACGCCTACCCTCACACGAACTACTCTACCAGACATGTCGGGAGGCCAGTCTGGAGTTCAGAGCTTACCTCCGCCAGTGCTCTGATTGCGCAGATACCTTGAGTTGAAAAAAAAAACCACTTCGTGGAAGCCGACACCAGATCTTGCGTTCGAGGATAAACACCGCTCCTTTGGCCTTGCCGGTGCTAGCTCTAAGCTCCCGATTGTTCGCCCGAATGAAGCTAACCTATCGATTGATCTCTCGGGATGTGCGGCAGTGCAGTGCATGTAAGTACGTGTACAAAGATAACACTGGTGAGGAAGGCAAGATCGCGTGCGGTTCGTGGCCCGTTTGTTAGGCAACTGCTCCGGCATTCGCTAGGTGGAGTAACCACGGAAAGGTTGAGTAGCCAGCCGCGAGATTTCTCACCAGTGGTATAATTCAACCTATATATTCAAGAAATTTTAAATATTTACGATATTCCAAATCTTTCCTTGAAAATTGTTCATAAATATCAGGGCGTATTACGATACCACTCGGATTCTGTAATTCTAAACACATTTCGAATTTCTTATTAGGAATTAAGCGTTTACACAATTTTATTACGAGTCACATTGATAATGTCTAGCGTTCTTTTACGTCTTTTTTGAGAAAGATATGGATCTCTCGCCGCAGCAAGACATTGCCATCCCCCTACCCACCCACTCCCTGACCCACTTCTCGCGTCTGAGGTCGACCTGCAACGCAAACAAACGCGACTCGCGTGAAAAGAGGACACTTAAGACACATCAGAAAGAAGACACCCCTGAACAGGCGGCGGGAGGACCCCGTGGGTCCAACTCTCTCTTAGGAATAGACTGGAATTTTTTCAATTGAACTTATCAAAGCCCCAGTCATTTAATATTTAGACCTTAGTAATAAAAAATCGACCTGAATTACGAAATAACATCACTTAATTCCTAATCAGTTCCACCGTCAGGCCATACATCTTCATTTTTTAAATAATATTTTCCTACAGACATTATCCTTTTAAAATAAATATTTTAGAACTACATGACGAATATCTAGTATGACTTTACTAATAAAGTTTTCCCTCAAAACTTCACTTAAATTTCACATAAAAAGCAAGCTGATTTCATCATTGCCCGAATTTTATTACAATCATCTACGAGGGTTTGGGCAGAAGTCATGGCAACGTTTTTCTAAAAGAAATGTTATCGGATAATACCATTTTATTTGTGGCGTAAATGAAATGCTGTACTAATGTTGTTCACAACACTATATAACTATGTGTTTCTATTAGCACAAAGAACAATGTGAAATCTCTGACTACCGCCAGGCACGATAAACGTTACTCTTTCGAGCAGAGCACACAAAGCCGTTCTCCAGGCATACCCGAGAATGTCACAGGGAATTGGTGGAAGCTGTTGGGAATAATTTCCTTCCATACAAGTTAGGAGCATTTTGTGAGGACGCATAGATACCGCGATCAGCAACGCCTGTGAGCGTGATGACCGATGTGGAATGGGTGTTCATTGAGTATCTGACTAATCAGACCTTCAGAAAGGATATGCAATGCTTCTGAAATGTTGTGAACCCGTGTATGCTAAAAAACTTTCGTACAAGAAACTAATATTGTTATTTCAAACACCTTAATAAGTATGAAAACTAATTTTGGAGTGTCTAAATGTTAATGCACATAGTTTACACTTTGTCCTTTCATGTATATATTTCACATTTTCCACCCATGGTTTATTCTCAAAAAAGAAATGTTGCTATGACTTGTGTCTCACCCCTCGTATTACGCATGGCCGTCCTTTCCACATCTTCCTTTTCCTCACACCTCATCCAACCCCTTCTGCTCTATCTGTTCTTACTATTCACCTCCTCCTCTCTCTCTCCGGCCTCTCTCCCCCCCCCGGCCGCCCCCGCTCCGCCTGGCTCTTCGCCCCATTCACTCCATCATCCTTCCCCTCCTTGGTACAGCCAGCTCCTAACTAGTCCATTCGAGCCCGCTCTGTTGTACCCGGAAGCTAAGCAGCCCAGATGCGTTGGGGGTAGCATTTACCTGAATATTGTAAATGAAACACATTTTAGGTCACATTTTGTGTTGCAACTAAGCTATTTTTGATTTTTTGATTTTGGGTCGCTCAAAAGAATTCGTATGAAATTTGGGAGCAATCACCACAGTGGTTCTAGAGTTTTTTCTAAGGCGAGAGTGCTCTAAGTAGATGGAAGGGTCATCAATTCGGACTTAAATATTTGAACTTGTTCAATTCACAAATAAGAATCATCCTTTCGTCCCCCATAAACAACGTATACAGTTAACAATGTAGTTGTACTTAATTGCACTGACACCTCTAGGTTATCTCTTCCTCGTATTGATACAAGAACGCACCATGCATGATTGAAAGAAAATATATCTGGACTGCATTGCTGACCTGACATGTCGACTAATCCAAAGTTGCTGACAAAATACAATTTGTAGAAGGAATGTTTCAAATACGAAGTTAAGGACGAAACTGAAATTGGTACCGATGAAACTGGAAATAAGTGAGAACAATAATAATCGTGCGCAGAAAACGCTGTACTGTTGTATCTCATAAAACACACATATGCCTGTAGCATTTGTTAAGTGACGACTGATGAACCTTCTATAAGGCAACAATAATATAAACGGCTTTACAAGTGCTGAGGATAGGTTTGATCATAACGTTACACATACAATGAAGTTCCGACTTGCACACACACACCTGCGTAATATTGTAAACTGTTCGCCGTCATGAATTTTAATAATAATAATATATTTGTCAGATGATATTTTACGTTTTTAATTTTTTCACGAGTTTTTGCTTCTCATATATCTTTTATAAAATATGGGAGTAGTACATTTTCCTCCAAAAATTAATAATAACTGCAGCTGTTACACGACATAAAATGTGTGCAACTGTCCTGTATATCATCCGCTACAGTGTTTCAAATTTGTGAACGTCACAGTTTGCTAGAGGTCTTAACTTAAAAACCAGTGTGAAGCGTGCAAGTATTGTGAATGTAGCTAATACGTTTCTGATAGCTCAAGGAACGTGAAAGTTATTTTCACAAGGTTTATATCTATTTTTATTTCTGATTTCCATATAATTAATTTCCATTAAAAGAGCTTCAATTCACATTCTTGTTCGGAACAGGATAATATCTGGATGTTCGTAACAATAAAGTACTTATATATAGGGTGAATGTATTTTTCCTCTTAAAGTTCCATTTATGTTAGTTATCTACTTTGAAGTAAACTCTCATCCGTGTAATCATACGGGAGTAGGTTCCTCTGTATTATTTCAGTAATGCGGAGGTCAAAGGTATTTTGAAATGAATGATTTTCCTGCATTTCATGTCAATGTATGAACAACAAGAATAAACGAGTCATTGTTTATGTTATAAGTATTTTCACCACCGAATTACATCCGAATTATAATTACTTTCTTCTAGAAGCATACCGAAGCGGTAATGGTTAGTGAAAAAAAAAGCACATTTATTCAAGTATAGATTTAGAGACAGAATTATGCAGAATTTTTTAAAACAACACCTTTCCAAATAGAGTTTTCAATTATATGTTTTAGGTATTTCAAAATTTTAGTTTTAATTAAGGTTATTGCCGGAGTGTCTTCAATAGGTTTCAGAAATTTGTCCTATTTCACGTCATGTCACATATATTGCATCATTTTCCAGCCAAAGTACAATTACCAAAACAAGCATAAGGTATTACAATTAACAATTCAGGTAAAGAAAAATCTATTAATTTTGACATATTGCATAAATAAAGACAATTTGTTCTTTGCATGGCATATAGCCGTTATCATTTTAACCACGCGTCGCAATCTACCTTTCTCGATAAGTATGATGATAACGAGTACTCAAGCTGCACAAGTTAGAAAAATGGTGTAATAAATAACGGAAAGCTTACAATAAATAGCTTAATGAATTTTCTTTATGAACACTTGAACTATTCGAAAAGTTAAAATGCATAAAAGGTTTATATGTAATTCATCACGTAGTGCAGTGAAGGAGAGCAGAGGGAAAAAATAATGACAGCTGTTTGAGTTCGACGACAGACACAGACAGACACAGACAGACACAGACACAGACACAGACACAGACACAGACACAGACACAGACACAGACGTTTTTCCATACATCAATTTTTCGGAAACAAGGACTCTCAAAACGTGGAACGAACGTGAAACGAGAAAGTAAAACACAATCGAGCTTCCTTTTTACCCCGCACTCCGACAGTCGATTTCTCTCCCATCTGCCGCCTTCTCCTATGCGGTGAACTGAACCGTTGTTACCTGTTGCTGCCTGGATGTGTTGCAGAGGCTTGAAAGTTACTTGTACACAGCTGTGCTCCCTCCCCCCCCAAGCGGAAGACTCCTCTCCGTGCGAATCTTTAGCGCTTGATGAATCCGCCTCTAAGATCTACCAGGGTTCTCGCACAAATTTGTTGATTGTCATCAAGTTGTTTACAACTTTTAAATGAAGGCTTTTGTAGAAAGAAAAGCAAATAAGAAATAAATGAAAATGCTGAAAGGAAAACAAATCTTCCATTAGCAATGTGTAGAGCCCAGACGTTTGGCACAATGCCTCAAATTATTTTTACGATTTTATGACTTTTAAAAATAGGAATCACTTAATTGAACTTCTGAAGTTGTTTTTATAGACTTTCATTTTGCCATTTTCTTTGTATATTTTAGCTTCTGATGTCTATTTTTGGCGTTTTGCCTTATTTATCCCCTTTCTGCCTCATTTGTGCCTTTTTCGTCATTATTTATTTCTTTTTTCACTCCTGGCACCAACCTCCATCAAGCTGGACAATATGAAGGCAGGTTGTCGTCTTGTCTTTCTGTGGATGCGGAGGCTTCAGAGTGAAGTTGTGTTAAAAAACTAAAAGGGGAAAGAAGATGATACTCGTGAAGAGTTTTTATATTTTTCATTGATGTCTTTTACTTGTTCGCTCACGGGAAATTTCATCCTATGTTTGTGTAAGGTCTCAGATCCCTTTTGAGGACAGAGCTGTCTTTACCCGGTTTACCCCTTTCCGTTCCTTCTTGTTTTCTCTTCCCTTCAGGCGATTACACAAGTGCGAAGAACCCAATCTATAATTCCATTTTCACTAATCCCAAGATTGATAAGGGATTCCACAAACACATTTTGTAGAGGCAGCATCGCGAGTAAAATAAATTCGTAGTCGCCATACCGGATGAACAAGTGTAATCAGGATTACAAAGAAACGGTAATTTCCTTCCACGTGTGACCGCTCTACCTTTTCACTATTCTCTAAAAAGCCTACAGCGGGTTCAACCTTGTAGTATTACTTGATCTGTGACTTGTTATGACAATGTCACAACAAAAATTAGGAATAGTTTCATTGTCCTAACTGCCCTATAGGATGGGTTCGTCTTTTTCTGCTTTTGCAATACAAGAAACATAGGAAGGTAATCTTTTAACTATTAAAATTTGAAAACTATTAAACAATAAATTGAATTAAAAGAACAAATATTATCAATAAAGAAAAATGAATTAATAGGTTTTTTACAATTCTTTTACAGGAATTAGTTATCTGGCTTCCTTTTTACGACTGCAATATTATATAAGATAATGTCTAAATGATTTTAATGAATTTAATTCGACTATCTACGTCTGTAAGCGAGGTTCTATCTCTGTAGCATAATTCTCGCTTCTTTAAACAGTACTTTTTATGTGAATTTTCTGACTCACAAAACGTCTCGAAGAAATATTTCCACAGCTTGGAGCGGCGACCCAGATCCTTTCAAGGTCGTGGCAACCTCTTGCTTAGGTGAACACGTGCTCTGGTGAATTTATACAGTCCTTCGAATTTTATATAATCTGACTGCAATATCTTTGCGTAATGAATTTCTTACGTGGTAAGTCAAGTTGAAAAACAAAACAAAAAAAGCTGGAATAGAAAAAAATTTTCTATAGCACATGCTTTCTATACACGTTCTTGAACGTTGAAATATATTATTTCCTCGTTGTTAGAAAAATAGTATATTCCTTTGTCATGCGTTCACGTGAATTTATCAGAATGTTTATGATTTGAAGTTCTAAATTCTCTCATACATGGTATAGTTATTTTAACATGATGAGACGAATTATCATTTTCGATCTTCAAATCGTCGAAATATGGCGAATTCTCTTCTCCGTCCAGCACGAACAATCGCGGTGTGATCAGATCGGCGAGCGGCAGCAAAAGAGAGAGCTTGTCCTAGCGAGGCTTTGCTCTAGGGCCGATATTTTCAAGGGTGATTTTGATTGGTCCTCGATCTCTTGTACGCGAGTGCGTTCAGAAACTTTTAGTAAATTTTCGCAAAGGATTCCATTTATTGCTGGCGCGATCTCTTGCAATTCGTTAACACTATAATTGCTACTTGTCGTGTCTTGAAGTTCTCGGATGCTTCTTAAAAATCAATGTAACCGACATATCAGCGGTTACACACGTGAGAGCTAATGTAAATATTAAAATTAGAATAAAAATTTGAATCATTTTAATAATTGTGTTGTACCCTAATTACTTTTAAATGTTGATTTTTAAAGTTTCCTCTTCTTTTAACTCTTACATTAGCCAGAATAAAGGCCTATTTGCATGTGTATTTTCGTCAAAATAAATGCCTTTTGCCTGCCTATTTCAGGTGAAATAAATGCCTGAACGTCCGGGCTCTGTTAATGCGTCTTTCACGCTTTTACGTTTTAATCAATACGCATTCTTTTACGTTTCTTTCGCAGCCAATTAATTTAAACGTATTGAGATAATTACCTCCTAATGACGGGAGCTATTCTTCATATAATCTCTTGTTAAACGTGATCCGCCCTAGCGCGCTCCACTGCGAGAAATGTACTCTTTCGTTGCACAGAGAAACACAACCATTTTCTATAATAGGGTATGGACGAATGTCGTGAATCTGTTCTGAGGGGAAGGTTTCTTCCTCACTTGTGATTGGTTCTTCCCATGCCATGAGAGTCAGAGTGTCCCCTTAATTGTGCATTGCATTCTCGTACGCTCGCTGTATACTGACCGGTGGACACCATGAGGATATAATGTCCGTGACTGGACATAGGTCAACCGTGAGTTGACTCGGGACAACAGCTGTTGCCACAGCAGCGACTCCGGGACAGCGGGCAGCGGGAGGTCGTAGGATTCGATTCACGACGGATCGCTAAATTTAGACGATATTGGCTGGATAACTGAGTCGAATCCATTCGCTGTCTGGAGAGGAAATTCTAGCGGCGGCTGCTCGCTAGTATTCCGTGATTTCTCCAATCAACGCCAGATGATTACCGAAGAAGTACCCTAGCAAACGGGTCCCGCACCGCGGGCCATCGCGGGCCGCGGGCCATCAAGCTCTAAGATCCCGTCCGGTCTCCTGGTATGTGTGGTATTGTAGTGTGTGTGTGTGTGTGTGTGTGTGTGTGTGTGTGTGTGTGTGTGTGTGTGTAAGGGGTAGGATAGAACAAGGAATTGGAAGAAATGATCGCGCGCAGTCCTTGGCCCGTTTGTTAGGGTACTGCTCCGACATTCGTCTGGTATTGACCGGAGAAACTTCATATTTGTACACTTTGCCCTTTCACCCTCACAAGCACGACTGCCACACTCCCCTGGCGGGAGACGGAAACCTTGAGCTTGTTCCGGTGGCGGTGACCCGCTGAAGGATATTCCTGGAGGGAATTCCTTCTCTAAGTCGACGTATAGGTCGACGTCTCTTCTCACGCGACAGCAAAGGAGTGTCGTGAATAACGTATACAACGTTCCGTACACGTGACATTCGTACAAAATGTGCACTACACGTATGGTGATATTGGATAGATACGGTATACTAGACATTTTTAAAAGTTTTTTACGTCAATAAAATTAATTAAATTTTAAATTTTTACCTATAAAACTACATTAAAATAAGCATAATCTTATACAACAAAAATTCTGGTTTACTTATTCACAACTTTCACGTTGGAACCCTTACTAACAAATAGAATCAAATCTAATTTCCCCCAAACAATTTTCACACATTTTAATGTAATTTAGATTAGATTAATAGATTTCACAAACAACGGAATGAATTCACTGAATTATAACTTTTCTTCTCCTCTCCAATTATTTCAGGTGGTGCATCGGGAGATTTCAAAGAAAAAAATATGGTAATACTTTCCTGGAATGTAACGTAACGTGTAAAGCACTTCAGATCTTGGAATGAATAATTGGTTTAAAAAGTTGACAATTTTCATCGTATCTTCCAATTGATTGATTGATTTACTAGTGAATCCGGGCGCGTCAACTACTAAGGTCATTAGTCCCGTACGTGTAGTGTATGTTTTTCCTCAGGAAGTGGCAGTGATCTTAGTCCGCTGGATGGCGAGATCCAACGCCGACCGCGTTGGCGCCTACCGCCTAACGGCGTTTTTCCTCAACTAGGTATCTCCCACCAACGGGGCACCGCCCCAGCCGGGACAAGCTCTAAGCTCCCGTCCGGTCTCCCGGTATTGTAGTGTGTGTGTGTGTGTGTGTGTGTGTGTGTGTGTGTGTGTGTGTGTAGGATAGAACAAGGAATGGGAAGAAATGATCGCGCGCAGTCCTTGGCCCATTTGTTAGGGTACTGCTCCGACATTCGTCTGGTATTGACCGGAGAAACTTATAGTGGTTGAAAATTATAGTATATGAAAATTATAGTGGTCGGCTGCTCTGATTGGTAGAGCAGCCGACCACTATAATTCTCCTCCAGACAGCGACAGAACTCGATCTAGCTATCTGGCTAGTGTCGAAAATCCTGTCATTGTCGGGTCTCGAACTCCAGGACCTCCAGTTGGAGGCACTACAGTGACATCAGTTGATGCCCTGAGCCACTTCTCTCGGTTCTATTTACAAGTATGAAACTCAAAGATAGAGGGATTCCCCAGAAATGCATAAAGAAGATCTGCTTATCTTGTTTTATACTATCGACCCGCCCCACACGTATCTATTATCTGTCTGATACCACGCCTTCGCTACAATGCCTTCTGCGAGCACACAGCCGCTAGTACGCTCTACCCATGCTCTCTCCTCGCTAGTGTGAAGCATTTGCGACCACGAATTGAGAGAAGATTTTTACCGAGCAGAAGACCACACATCATCAGCAAACAAAGCAATTGGGACGTGAGTAATTTTATTGTAATTACATTTAGGAACAAATTAGAACAAATTTAGGCTTGTTTCTCAAGTAACTAGATGAGTCGCAGTCAAAAAAATTTGAATTTTCTACGCTGTATCATGTACTTTTTTTTATAAGAACACTTTTTAAAATTTAACTAAAAATACAATTTCGCCGAAATTTCGTAACTGTTTACTTGAAAAATTTGTTTTATTCTGGGAATGTGTTTAATTCATTAAATATACGGAAACCTAATTATAATTTATAGTGGTAATAATATTTTAACTTTCTGAAAGATTAAAGGAATTACTGCACAAACCTACCAACCGTTAAGTTCAGTACATTAGGTGCGGAAAATCGAAAACTTCAAAAATTTGTTTCATGTTGTTCTCCAAACTTGATGAAATAATGATTTACAAATTCTGTAACAATTCAATCACTATTCGTTGTCAATACACGAGTGAAACATATTTCTGACAAGGTAATTGAAATGTATATTTATCTAGATCTGTACATTCAGTTGTAGTGTAGAATATCCTGCTGTCGACCTCAACTTACAAACGTACCTCATATTTTTTTAAATTATAATCACTGACACGTTTTTGTAAAGGGGCACACATAATTTCATTATAATTTAGTGTACGTACTATGAAAGTAGCAATTTATAACACATTTGGGGGCCACTATTTTTCATTTACCGAGCGAAGAGGCTCAGGACGTAACGCACTGAGTTGGCAGTTGGGAAGGCCCGGGTTCGATCCCCGGACCGACCATCCTGACCAGGGGTTTCGTAGTTTCCATCGGTCACACAAGCGAATGCAGGGATGGTTCCAAAATGCCACGATCATCTCTCCGCATTATATCACCTCATGATTTACAGGTTAGCATCCAACTGCTTTGAATATCACCAAGGTTCGCGTGCGATCTAAGTATTACTTTTACTACTAAATTGTTTACAAAATAAAAAGTTATATATATATTTCTTGCAAACTTACGTGAATAATTCTCAAATTTTCGAAAAATTGCATATGGCCTTATTTTAAAATCTGTCTTTAGAGAACAGACCGAAACATAAACCGTAATATTACAATGTCACAAAGTTCAATAAAATGATACATTCAACTATATCAAAGTCGAGAAGCATAAATATACAAGAAATTCAGAATTATTTTTGCCTAAGTTGTACATTTCGTAACGACACCATATATTCATTCGTTGCTTCTTTTTCATTGAGAAAGTATCCGTTTATCGTCTAAATCATTAAATTACTATATTCTACCTGACAAAAAATGTCCGAGTCCCTCCACCACATATCTAGATCGCTGAAATTTTCAGAACCACAAGGTTCTCATTATTTTTTTCAGTGAAAAGCTATATGACTTTGTAAAGTTAATTGAACTCATTGCTGGGTATGTTTCACTCGAAACGACTATGGTATCCGCTATAAGAAGTGAAAAAATGTTGAATAAAATTTGAAGGGTCAAGCAAATGGATACTGGAATCAAGGTCATAATGTGAGTTAGTTTCCGAGCATGATTGCACAACATTGCTTTAAAGTGATATCAATTTTCATATCGTGTATTGAAATAATATTTATTTATATTAATTCATGACACGAATGGTTTAAGTTTTGTTTCTTTCTTCTTTATCAGATGTTTCAAAGTTCATATCCTTTACAAGTACTACGTGATGAATGAAATCTCAACGATAGAAATCTCAATAACTTTCACTCACCTATAATGAATTCTGCGAATTCGTATATCGAAGCTACTTGTAGTTTGGCAGTCAAACCACTGTATTAATTGATACAATATTATTCAATATTCCTTTATAAATTATAGACAAACACATTTTAAAATTATAATTATTTCAGATGGTTAATTTTTTTGGAAAATTTTTTTTCAAGTATAAATTGCAAAGAATATATATTTCTACAAAATATTTTAATAATATACCAATTAAAATTGAAAAAGTATATAAATTATTTCAAAAAGAACTGTTTATTCTCGAGTATCTAACAGAAGTTAGATACTCGAGAATAAACAGTTCTTCTACATAAACCACAAAGATAATTTGTTGCAAAAGATGACAAGCAAGTAAACCAGCTGAGGTGGCTCAGGGCATCAACTGTCACTGTCGTACCTCTGATCGGGCGATCCAAAGGTTCCGAGTCCCGACGGTGGCAGGATTTGCGACACAAAGGTGGGCAGCCAGGTAGAAAACAACTGCTCGTCTGCTTTGCGGTAGATTTCCGGCCGGCTGCTCTGATAAGTAGTTCTCCGTTCTCCAATCAACAGCAGGCGAATGCCCAAGCAGTATCCGAATAAAAGGGCCACGGACCACGCGCGATCTTTCCTTCCTCTTCTCTGACTTAGCCTCACCCCCACGTACAAGCTCTTACACTTGCATGAACTACACTCACACTGATGTAGGGAGATCAATTAGAAACTTTAGAACTTCTAGCTGGGCTGTGCCCCAGCCCAAAATTAACGTTTTCAAAGTATTATTTAATTAAAATTTAATTAAAATTTTTTTTTTTTAATTTAAGTCACGAGTTTAAGACTTTAAAATAATTGTATAAAGTATTAATGTGTACTTAAGTACGCAGTTTATATTGTTGCTTTAAAATAATGTTATGTCAGTTGTTTTCAGGTAAAAATTATATTAATTTAATGTTTTTATATTACAATGATCTGTGAGTGTAGTGAGAATATGATGACACATTAAATTACGTCTGATTATTTATACATTAGATTGTAGATTGTATACATTAAAATATATATTTTGTGGTAGTTTTCTAGTCTTTAATGAGAGTTATATTTCGGCATTATATAGTCCTATGTCAATTTATCTCGTTCATGCATTGTACATTTCATTAATTCGAAGTTCTTAAAACTTTTATTATAATTGGAATCTTCTAATATTATGTTCCTCTCATGTCTTGATTCAACCGTCTTTTCCATCATAGTAATAACCCTTAGTAAAGTTACTCAAATTTTTCATACGCAAAACATTCCTTACGTATCATTTTTTCTGCAAGTTCATCATAAAAGAAATTCCTTCTCGTCCGCAGTTCACCAAGTTGTTCATTTGTATTATTTAATCATTGTCTTGAAGCTGTTGTACCGCAGATGGAGATGTATCAAAATGCCCATGCCTAGCCTACTGCCGTGAGGATTCTTATGTTGTAGCGCAGATGGTGGAGCAGTGATATTTTAATACCTCACCTCCCACTGTGATGTTTCTCGTGTTGTACCGCAGAGGGAGATGTAGCAATATGCCAACACCTACTTTACAATAATCCTATTTGTTGTGTTGTACCGCTGATGGAGATGCTGCGATATGCCTATATCTGCCCTACTACCACGCGGAGTTTCGACACTAGCTTTTCAGTTAGGTCGAATTCAGTCGCTGTCTGGAGGAGAATTCTAGCGGCCGGCTGCTCTGATCGGTAGTTTTCCGTGGTTTCTCCGATCAACACCAGGCGAATGCCGGAGCAGTACCCTACCAAACGGACCACGGACCGCGCGCGATCTTTCCTTCCTCTTCCTTGTCCTATCCTCTCCCCTTACACACACACACTAACATGCACTACATTACCACATATCTCGGAGACCGGTCGGAAGCTTAGAGCTTGTCCCGGCTGGGGCGGTGCCCCGCTGGTGGGGCAGTCCTGGTTAGGGGAAACCCCACTAGCCGATGGTCGGTCGGCGCCGGATCTCGGCATCCAGCGGGGAAAATCACACCCATCTTCCGAGAAGAAACATGCACTACACTTACGGAACTAATGACCAAAGCAGTTGACGCGCCCGGAAACACGAAAAAATCAATCAAAACCCTACTACTGCGCTGTTTCTCGTGTTGCGGGCAAAAAAACCCGTTGGGGCAGATGGTTTGTGCTGTTTCTCGTGTTGTGGGCAGATGGAGATTTATCAAAATGCCCATACCTAGCCTACCACTGTGCTGTTTCTCGTGTTGGGGCAGATGGAGATGTATCAAATCGCCCATACCTAGCCTATCATTGTGTTTTCCGGTTGCGGGGCGGGCGCTGCTCGCCGCCGGCGTCGACCCCGACGCGCGCGACCGCTGGGGGTGAGTCTCAGAGCCCCGCGCACAACCCTCAACGCTCGCGACCCAACAGGGGACAACGGCGGGGTTTGCAGTTTCAATTTACAATAAGAATGCAAACTTAAACGTAACGTAATGCTGTCAACTTTGCCGTAACATTTTCACGTAGAAACAAGCATTCATAATGATGAACGCAAGCTGGAACTTAAGTTTCGCCTGACCCAATCAGAATTCGAAGTACTGAAACGTGATCGATTCGTTTCTAGCACGGTGAGAAAACCTTTCCACCATAGTTTCTAGCTTTTTATTCGACATTTCTATCGATTTGTCTTATAAACATAATTAGTTTATTCGCCAGGTCAAGTTAAAGTCACAATAAAAATTGCCCAAATTCTTAGTTTGAATTCACTACACGCATCAAAACTGTTCGGAAACTAGTTTTCTACAGTGCAATAACAAAATGACATAAGCTCAAACTATCTCAACACAAACTGAAAACTACCTTCACGCTACTCTCTGTTTGGTAAAATTCTGACGTAAACTTAACGTAAAAGCTTCGAGTTTGTGAACTCTCTAAGTTTACTTACTTACGTCTACGGTTACATCAGACATTGTAAATGGTCTCGCTTAAGTAATTCGTAGCGTTTGCGGATACGTTACGTTTACGTTTAAGTTTGCATTGTGAATGAGGCCTTACCGTTTCATCGGTTATTTTTAGAACCTTTCTTGACCCTAAGCGATAATTTCGGCTTTCACTGCTGAACAAATGTTTACAAGTTGGAAACCGTCGCCATGTGTATACGTCTCATAGCCAGGCCAGCCCGTAAACTTGTTAAAATTGTCCGAGGTGAGATTATTTGTATTTTTGAATCAACATTATGTTGAAGTAATTGTAACGTAATTGACCGTTGTGAGTTGTTTCAATATAGCAACGGTGGATAATGATTCTCAAGAAAATGCAGCAAGTCGATGATAACGTAACAGTGACGTTCTGACGATTGGAACATTACAACTCTGCATTAACGGACAGGTGCAGCGTATCAATCGTCATTGCTAGGAGAAGAAAACTGACAACGATAACCCAACGATCTTTTAACTTGATATCCAGTTTTTATGCGGAGTCATCTCACAACGGTAATCCACGAAGTTGCATAGTTTTTCAGAACAAGGGCGGGGACATCTATATTGCTAACTACATCGCTAAAAGGCAATTAGTCCAATTTTACTTATTTTTTATTGGTGGGGATGGTTGTCAGAAGGTCAATGCAATGTGTACTGCTGAAAGGGTACTCAATAACATCAGTATTTGGTTTCATATGAAAAAATACACCGTAAAGAGAAAATTTCCTTAAAAAAAGTATTTGCTCCTTCTTTAAAATCAGGAAATGCGAACTAATTGCCTTCCTGTAGTTTGCGATTCCCTTGCATCTCTTCGAAAGAGCGGCAAATTCAGAAAATGTTCAAAATATGAATGCCCTTAATATAGCTCAAAAGCTGAAATTATTTTCACACAATTTTGCGGAGTATGATTGAAATACATTGATAAAAACAAGTAACATTAGTTCTTAAATGAATACTATTTTATTTCAGTTATATTGCAATTTATTTACAGGTTTGTCGTTGACCCTCTTTGTTCTCTGGATACCGGAATAGCTTAGATGTGAGATCGTTCCCACTCGATTCGCTAGCTTCTGGAAATCCAGGAAGCAATCCTGCGCATGCGTGCGTTCGCTTCTACACAGGAACCGTTCGCACCGGCTGAGGTGGCTCGGGGTGTCAATTGGTGTCACTGCAGCGCCTCTGACCGGGAGGACCTATGGTTCACGTGCCGACGGTGGCAGTTTTTTCGACATTAGCTTGTCAGCTAGGTGGAATTCAGTCGCTGTCTGGAGGAGAATTCTAGTGGCTGGCTGCTCTGATCGGTAATTATCCGTGGTTTCTCCGATCAACACAAGGGGAATGCCGGAGCAGTTCCCTGGTAAACGGGCCACGGACCACGAGCAAATCTTTCCTTTCTCTTCCTTGTCCTATATCCACACACTTACATCAACTACACTCCCGCATATGTCGGGAAGTCTGTGGGGAGCTTAGAATATGTCCCGGCTGGGGCGGTACCCCCGCTGGAAGGAGATAGCTGATGGGAGCAAACCCTGCCAGTTGGCCAGCAGGTTGTCGCCAGAAACTAATGACCTTAGAAGTTGACGCGTTCGGAAACATGAATCAATCGGAATCGTTCATCAAAAAGATGTATGCAATTTGGGTCTAAGATTCATAATGTAACGTTCAATTTCACAACTTCCGGTTAATAGCTCTTTCTTCAGATACATATTTACATTCCTTAACATTCACTCTCACAAAGAAGTGAGAGTTACGAAACATAGCTATAATACAGACACTGATCGACAATTTGATGATTCCGGGCACGTGTGCTATTTTGACCATTAACGCTTTGAGCGTAGTGCATGTGATATGTTGGATGCAGTCATGTTCTTACCTCGCTAAAACGCGAAATCAGACGCCGACGTACACATTCGTTTGCGGGGTTTCTTCTCCATTACCTTCTTCCACGGGGCACCACCACAGCCTGAACAACCTGTTACGTGCCGTCCGGTCTCCCAACATGCATAGAAGGGTAGGGTATGTAAATTACTGCATGTTAGTGTGTGTTTAAGAGGAGAGAAGGGGATAAAGATGAAGAGAAATGATGAAGAGGATCGCGCGCGGTCCTTGGCCCGTTTGTAAAGGTACTGCTCCGACATTCGCCTGGTGTTGACCGGAGAAACCACGGAAAACTACAGACCAGAGCAGACGGCCGGTAGAATTGTCCTTCAGAGACGGGTTGAATTCCACCTAAGTGTATAGTTAGTGTCGAAAATCTTTCATCGCCGGGACTCGAACTCTTGGACCCACCGGAACGGGGAGAGCCGTTGCGTTGGTCAGTGGTCAGTTGGTCAGTGGTCAGTGGTCAGTGGTCGTTGGTCGTTGGTCAGTTGGCTGGATCTTAGGTTTCGGCATGGCAGAGCTGGCGGGGGTAGTGGTGGCGGGAAGAGCGGTAAACAAACATTTCCAGGCGTGGTGTGCGTTGCAGGTACGCGGCGCTGCACTGGGCGGCGGGCGAGGGCCACGCGGCGAGCGTGGCTGCGCTGCTGGCGCGGGGCGCGCGCTGCGATGCGAGGGACCTGCGGGGCAACACGGCGCTGCACCTGGCGGCGGCGGCGGGCCACGAGGCGGCGGCGCGCGCGCTAGTGGCGGCGGGGGCGGACGTGGCCGCCGAGAACCTCTGCGGGGAGACGCCGCTGGGCTGCGCCCTCGCACCTGCGCTCAAGAGCGCCCTCGTCGAGGCCACGCGGGCGCGCACCTAGGCCACGCACCCCAGCGCGCCCCTCGAGGCCACGCGCGCGCGCCCTAGGCCACGCGCGCGCGCACCTAGGCCACCGCGGCGCACCTAGGCCACCGCGCGCACCCCCACCTAGGCCACTCGCGCGCGCCCTCATCGAGGCCACGCGCGCGCGCACCTAGGCCACGCGCGCGCGCACCTAGGCCACGCACCTCAGTCGCTCTCATCGAAGCTGCGCGCGCGCGCACCTAAGCCACGCGCCCCAGCGTGCCCCCTCACCTCGACCCTCACGGGTGTCATTGCAACATCATCGCATTCATAATAAGTTCTCGTCGTTAATCACTAGGGGGCGGTGATAGGCATCACATAATCTTTAGATTATATACTCTGGCTAACATTACAATTTCTGAGTGGAGAAATCGACAAAGCTGCTCAGGAATTCTGTGGAGAATATGTGTTGCATCTCGTAAAGATTACTTGAAGCAAGTACCATTAAAAGTAATGAAATCGGCAAAAAGCTCTAAAAATGACGGGAAAAATAAAAAATGACTTATTAGTCGTAATCGACGAAAAATGCAGAAAATATCATATAAAAATGTAAATTTATCCTTGTACTAAAAACATTGCCTAAAGTGAACAGAAGAAAGACAAAGAGATGCTTTGAGACACGAAGATAAACATCTGATTTCACGGTTCGCGATTTATTTCGCCTAGGTTACCGCCGTAGTGATCGAAAAGGGTTTGCGATATAAAGTGTACATGGATGTTTTAACATGAAGCATGAAACAGTAAGAAAAGTGCATGCATTAATATTTGAAAAGAATAAACTAACCTACTATGTGCAATGTATATGGAAGTATAGAAGGAGTGCTATATTCAATAATGGGGTTTAAATTGTAAGTTTTTATTAATTGTGAATTAATATTGGCTACAACACCCGGTGGCAGCGAATGAAAACTTTCAACTCTCTTTCAGAAAAAAATAAGACTAAAGCCAACAACATTCGCTTTTTCAGTCTTTTCACTAGCGATGCAATATTGGGCAATTTTAACATATAGGTGCAAGGTAATAAAAGTATTACGTCTTACTGAGGAGTCTCACTGCATCTCACTATTTATTTGACTGTCCTATTTACCAGTAAGGCCTTACCAGTAAGTCTTAGTTACATGTAAAACAAAATTTAACAGAAAGGTTAAAGAGTTGGGAAACGATTAAGAAGTGAACATGACCACCATGCCACAAACGCACCACTGGGAACATCCTCGCCTTACGAGCCACGCGAACTCATAGCCCAGGGGCCGCCGCTGCCCCTCTCCCCTGCTCCTCGATTCTGGTTTCGCTCAATAATTAGGCTGGAAAGACAATCTCATATCCCATCTAATATCTTAACTCTGCCATCTATTGTTCATTCCACGCAGATCACCCCATCACGCGTTTGCTCGTCTGCCAGCACCAAGCGCGCTACGAAAGCGAAGCTGCCAGCAGCGAGGCCGAAGCCAACACGGTATCTTTTCACCAATTCATCAAGCATACATTTTGACCGAAACCGCTAAAACGTTTCATTAGGATTACTAATATTTCGGTTTCGGTCTCATTAATATACTCTCATATTTTACTAAATTTTCGCTTAAAGCGGTGCCTCTTGCGGGCATTTGCATGTTATACAGAGCTCGTAACGTTGAATTTTTACTTTAAAAGATCATAATAAAAATAAAATGTATTGCTATTACAGTCGCCGACTTGTCCATTTTCAGCCATAGAAAGTTACATGAAAAAGTATTTATTAAAATAAGTGTAAAATGATTTTTCATTACAAAATCTGTATTAATTATCTACATGAGTCATCAATCTCATTACTCATGTTGTAAAGATTATTGTAAATGCCAGAAAAAGTACAGATACATTCTAACGTTTCACTGTTGTACACCTAGATGCAATAAAACTTGCTTTCTCTATAATTCTTCCAGAGTATCCTAGAGGAATCAGGCTATGAACTGAGCTAATTAATTTGTTCTAATGAGAGGAATTATTGAAACGTAAGTGTTCACCTACAGAGGTGTCGAAAGAGAAATGTCTTAGAATCCTGTGGAAAGATCCGAAAAACAAATACAATCATGAGACAATATTTGTCTAGATTGGTGGATTGGAAGGGATATGTGAGTGCAGGTCAGACTGAAACTTTTAGTTTTCACTTCGTTTTTTAAAACATCTTCATAATATCCGATTAACTTCTAAATCTGAGTTCAATTTTCATAGTGATATTTATGTGCACTGGGTTTCATAATTAAAATTTTCTGCATTTATTTGGTCAACGTAGCTAACAAAAAGTATACCAAGAACCATAATGTATTCCAAAATCCGTTTCTGATACGGGTTTTAGAATAAATCATGAGCCAGGGACATTATCCAATTATAACAAACATTGGGTAGTGGACCAAATCAGTTGCAATTGAATGTTGAAATTAATGTTTAAATAAACCTTAATCATTTCCAAACCGACATTTTTTATCCAACAAAGAAACAACAATCAAAATATAGCATATTTGCCAAAACCGGAAGGTAATTTGAAACGGTTTGATATCTCGGTTTTCACTTTTAGAGTGAAGCGACAGCTTCGCACAACAATACCACATCCATTCATAATCAAAAGACATCTATCGTTTATTGGAGATATTTCTAGATCCTAATTACTGTCATTTGATGTGGATGCTCAGATATGTCAACCATTCAGAGATGGAATGTCCTGTGATATCCTGTGACACTTATTGTAATATTTTACCATATATGAAATGTTTTTAATGAGTAATAATGTATTCACACAATTGTTGATACTGTTTTTTTGTTCACACAATTGTTGATACTGACCATACTGTTTTTTATTAAACTGTCAAATT
Source organism: Teleogryllus oceanicus (assembly GCA_964035755.1). Taxonomy (NCBI): domain Eukaryota; kingdom Metazoa; phylum Arthropoda; class Insecta; order Orthoptera; family Gryllidae; genus Teleogryllus; species Teleogryllus oceanicus. The sequence goes on from CAXIVR010000010.1 coordinate 65,977,879, forward strand.
ATTAAAACCGTATCACATACTAAATAATACAAATGTTTGTGTTAAAATCGTGACAAAGTTGGAGAATACTAAAGGAGAAAAAGTTTCAAAGGGAGAAAAAAACGTGTACGAAGAGTAAAAATAGTTAAGAAAAGGTGTTCAGGAATCTACAAATGCTCGTATAATTCAAGATGTTCTATATTTCAAACTCTTCACGTTCAGATTGACTATATGGTGATTCATTTATTATTTCTTAAATTTCCTTCTGTTCAATTGTTTAAAATGCGCTATATAAATTACAAAATACAATATATTGACAGATGTTTACTTTCAATGTTTCAGGACAAAATAAACAATAAATGTGGGAAACTGGAGATTCGTAGGACAATACAAACATATGTGATTTGGAACGTGGACAATTGTAGAATTTTTTTTATTTTGAAAGCTTCATATAACGAAATGCATGGAATGTAGACAGCCAACAGTGACAAGTTTTAGTAGACATTAGCGTCGAATCAAGATAATTGACCACCGTGAAACGAGTTGTAGCGAATAACAAAATTAATAACAAAAAAGTGTAAAACAAACGAAAACGAAGTTGACATACTGCACCAGAGTCAAGATTTTGGGAGAAGACATATGGTCGCCGATGCGGCACAAGATTAATAGTCACTGTCGCGATCTCAAGTAAAGCTAGCTAGAACATTTAGCTGTTGTGAATATAAACATTGTAAATTTATTTGAACATTGTAATTTGTTTAACATCGTATTTAAGACATAAACGTGAACAAAACTTCAACATCAAGGCAGATGATTGTGAACTTCCACAACGCGGACTACGAGAAGGACATCACGTATATAAAATGGAATCGTCACGAAAAAAAAATCTTACCAGATATTCAAATAAGATTCTTTGCAAAGAAGGTAATAGACAATCTTTTTCACTAAAGTAAAGGCCTTTTAATCAGCAAAATATAAGTTAAATTTGATGGCATGCCAACTAAACGATTCAATAAAATATTGTAAATTACAGGCAACAGTAAAAATAAATAATGTAATTGTGTTATCAAAACATGAAGGCTAATTTTTATTAATAGACTCCACAGAGAAACCATATTGTGTTCTTAAAAAAGAGTAAATTTTCAGCATTGCCTACTCCGTACTGGATGGGACGTCAGTCTACGAAGTAATATAAGTGTGAAAAACATAGGAGTAAATCTCATCAGTAAATCTCGTAAGTTCAGAATTGCAGATTTTAGATTGGTAAGCACAAACTCGGGCACATCGTTATAACAATTTCCAAAGATTTTGCATTCGTTTCAAATCGCCTCTGCCTAGCGTGGTTCAGATTCTATTAAACATTGATAGTTTAAATTCCTTTCAATGTAACAACATATACAATGAAGAATATACATCACATAGGAAAACATAGATGTGCCATTTTATTGCTCGGAAATATAAGTCGCAAACTGAAAAATATAAGATAGTTCACAGTATACCAAAATTGTCACTTATGCTTTTTGTAGACTACATCAAGAAAAGATTTTTCAATTACATTTCATGTAAGGGGGCATTTTTAACGATGTTTAAAAACTAATATTGACTTAAGCGTTGTTTTTCCTGCAGATATTTATGAGTTTTGGATTTATATGCTGTAAAGAGTTGCAAAACTGGAAAGATTGGCAACATAATTTCACATATACAAAATTCACTGTAAATCAGCAGATAGTTTTATATTTTTGCAATTTCTTGAAGTGACAATTTTTTCTGTACTTTAAAAAAATTATTATATGTGAACATAAACCTATATCTTTTTTACTGAATTTTCTACGAATGAGAAACTGTAATGCATCAGAGCTAAAAGTGAAGCAAAATAAATTTTATCCATACTACTGGCTTACTAACTTGAATTTAGAATACATTTTAAGGTGATAACCATATAAAAAGTTCTTTCAACCTGCAAGAGAGAAGTTGAAATGAAGAAGACATCAACGTCTGTGCTGAACGAAGGACTTTTTTAACTTTACTACAGGGAATAAGTGCGTCGACTTTCGCTATATGTTTAATAGATATTTGAAGATGATATACAGCCAAAACACTCTTCAAATGTAATTTCAGATAATAAAAATGTGTATTTTTAATGATAAGTTGATATTAATATCTAAATAAACACGTTTAATAACTTATATATACAATTTTACTCTGTGAATCATGGGCTTAAAAATACAAAATGCCTATTGGAGAAAAACTGTGTTGTGTTTTTGTTGTATATTTACTGTTAAGTTGTGATAGCGCATGCTATTATTGGACAAGCTGTGTAAATACATGCAGCAAACAACAATAAACGTTTCACTGCTTTTAAACTTTATACCAAACTAGGACGCAGCTTACAAAACGTCGATAATCGATGGTATCGAAAAACTCTGGGGATCAGCTGTGCGATTGCTTTGACAAGGAATACAGCGCATTTAACATCCACCGCTGTCAGAGTGCCGTATGTACTACTTGTTCGGTCCACGAGCAGGCTTCTCGTTTATTAATGTTCGCACTGATCACGTGACAAAACTTGCGTGACATGAAAACCCTCTTTCAACAAAAGAGCACTACGCAACGTGAATGACGGCTGATAATATGTTTATCATCGCGACTCAAAACAAAGAAATATTTCACTTATTAACACTGATTTCTAAAATTTCTAATTCTAGCCGAAGGAAGAAACAAATCAACGAAATGTGTACACGAGGGTGAAATCGAGGTGACCGAAGGTACACGACCGTTGATTTCAGGATTATTTTGTAGAAAATGAGGGTGGAAAGAAGAGGACGTTAGGCGAAGAAAAAAGGTAGAAAAAATTAAATAATTAATTAATCTTTTAGCGTTATATTCGAAAATATATTTATATTAAATCGTGAGAGAAAAGGGAGCCCTGAGGAACACCTCTATATTTAGATCAATAACCTACTGAAAATTACGCCTGGTTTGTGTTTTTCTGGGAATTCTATAAAGGGTTTTTATAGATAATACCACGAGTGCATTCAGTATATTTGGGAATTTCCAATTCAGAAGAGGTATTTAATAAGATCATTCTACGAACAAAAGCCACCAAACGAATTTTCGAATATCCCCAATATTAATCATATGAATAAAATTCGCGCTTTCTGTGCACGGCGCCACCTACAAGTGATGTAACGCAACATATGATTGCCGGTAGATGAAAAATCGGATTCAAGAAGCGAAAATTTTCTAAGATACACCACCTTGATTGGGGCATACAAGATGCATTGTTAAACACTATTGATGTTAATTAGGTGAGTGGAAGTCTCTATAATTTAATCGTTTGATAGAATGCACGTACAAATTACTTCGATTTAATATTATTTTACATCCTACGTATTATTATGATGATTAATAAATATTACACGAACTGACCACACAAAATCATTTTCACTATTTTTCTTTTTTTTCCAATAATTCGTGCAGTAGTTTTATAAATGTACAAGTATGTGTATATATACAAGGTTTCATACAACTTGGGCGCGCAATTGCCGAAAACAACTGGGCGATATTTAGCTTATACAGAAGCGTGGTTCTTCCGCAGACCCAAAAACTCGATTCCATTTCGTTTGAATATGGACGTAACACGCAAGTTTCTCATTTAGGCCAAACCAGAGCAGTGCTGGCATCTGCAATCCCGGGAATGTTTTGCGAAGGTTGTCTGAAAATTTCATAACTCCTACGAAGAGGGCGATAAAAACCATGATATATTTATCCAGCGGTGAGATTCATAAAGTAAAGAAAAACTGTATTTTTATTAACTGAATTAATTACGGCTTCTCAGGAATTTTAGTTACCACAATCAAAACCCCGAAGGTCCAGGCACTTATTTCCTCTTAAAAGAAGTACACATTTTTTAAAACTAAAATAGGCGCGATCCGGCACCGACCTGCATGTCGGCCTATGGGGTTTTCCACAACCAGGTGTCTCATACCAGCGAGGCCCCGCCCCAGACGGGACAAGCTCTATCTCCCGGCATGTGTGGTAGTGTAGTGCATGTAGGTGTACGAGTGTGTGAGTAAGGGGGTGACAAGAGGACAAGGAAGAGAAAAGTTCCCGTGTCCCGTCCGTTAGGACACTGTTCCGGTATCGTCTGGTATTAATCAGACAAACAACGGAAAACTACCGATCAGGGCAGACGGTCGCTAGAATTCTTCTCCAGACAGGAACACTCGGCTGAAGTTGACCTATTTGGCAAGCTAGTTTAGAAAATCCTGCCACCGTCGGGACTCAGTACCAGGAGACAGGATCAGTACCAGGAGATAAACGAAAATAACAACGGAAAAGGAAGAAGATCAAGACAAACAACTTAAGATAGGCATCGAATTATAAAAATAAAAAAGGTAAAACTATAATCTTCTAAAAACTTCCAAAAACACAGTTAAGTGGTTGGTTTTCTAGCAGACGTAAACAACAACAACAACAACAACAACAACAAAAATAATAATAATAATAATTATTATTATTATTATTCTGGCAGACACCTGCGCTGATCGTTGTTTTTCATGGTTTCTCCGCTAAATATCAGGCGAATGCTTCAGCAGAGTCTGAATGAAGAAGCTAGGGACCGCGTGCGGTCTATCTTTCCTCTTCATTGTCCAATGATCGAAGATACCCCGGAGGGGAAATCCTCAGCTTGCCGACACATTCACCACACTAACGGGACTAGTGATTATGGCAGTCGACGTGACCGGAAGCAATCAATTCATAATAAAGAAATTACTTCACTTACATTTACTCTACCCTTACCGGTAGAGGTGGTTCAGTGCATCAACTGAGCCACTGCAGTGCCTCTGATCGGGAGGTTCTGGGGTTTGACTCCCGACGGGGGCAGGGTTTTGGACCCTGGACAGAGAGCTAAGGCGAGTTCTATCGCTGTCTGGAGGAGAATTCTAGTGTCTGGAGGCTGCTCTAATCGGTAGTTTTCCGTGGCTTCTCTGATCAATACCAGGCGAATGCCGGAGCAGTACCGTACGAAATGGGTCACGGACCGCGCGGAATCTTTCCTTCCTATTCTTTGTCCTATCCTATCCCCTTACACACACTTACGTTTACATGCACCACATATGTCGAGAGAACGGTCGGGAACTAAGAGATTTTCGCGGCTAGGGCGGTGCCCCGCTGGTGTTAGATACCTGGTTGAGGGAAACCCCGCTTGAAGACGGTAGGTCAGCGCAGGATCTCGCCATCCAGCGGGGTAAAATCTCCGCCAAACAGAGGAAAAGCATGCACTACATTTACGGGACTAACGACCTTAGCAGTTGATATGCCAGGAATCACTAACAATCAATCAATTAATTGCCGCCCCCTCGCTCAGCTCCCCCTCGCTTAGTCCTGCTTAAGCCGGTACTCTGCTGCAGAAGCAGTTGGGAGGGGTAGTTTGAAATATTTCGGAACCAAAAAGAATTGGAAGAAAAAAATTGATTAATAGTATTTAACAAGTAGCCACAGCAGTTTATCAACACAATCACAGAAAATTGTTTTCCAAAAAATAACAGGTACACTTTCCAATAACAAGAAATATACTGTCGAATAACACTGCAGTAAATTAACTTTTTAACAAAAACAGTCTTCAGAAATACTGCAATAACATAATACGTATTCAATGCCACAGTTGACAAATATGAAGAAATACAACATATGAAGAAATTTAAAAAAATTGCTATTCCCCAACGCAACACGTAAGTATCAAATATTTAATAGCGGATGGTCTCTTTCCTGGAGACTTGCTGTCGAATGACAGCAAGTTGTGACGTAAACAGTGACACACTGAGTGTGAGAATTCAGCCTATGCGCTCAGAATAAACACAGAATGAATGAAACAATCAAATATTTGAATTTTACGGTCGAAATCGAAACGGTTTCATTGTTTTTTCGATTTTTTTTCCAAATTTGTGGGTGTCTAACAAAACCACAGATATCACATGTCCAGATGCAGCGTAGTTTTCTTTCAATTTCTGCGCGCGTTGGAAATTAAAAATACACATATAGAATGGGGAACTACGCAGCATAAAACTATATGAATGCCAATAGCGGTACCATTACTCGCACCTACATCGTAACCAAGACTATGAGTAATAACATCAGCATCAATTGCAAACCACCATCAAAAAAACTTGACATTATTTGACCATCTAATAACTGGTTCCGTCGACAGATAACATCAACTTCAACTTTATATACTTTAGATATACAATTCGGTTTTTAAAATCAAAACGCGTTGCTATGCATCGTGAATGCGTGTAATATAAAAGCGATAGTTATCAGTATTATCAGTAAAATAGAAAATATAAATAGTGATAAATACGTGGCTTCTACAAACATGACATTGCTTTTGACAACTCTAGAAATAGGAAGGAACAAATGACGGAACAAATGCGACTTCAAAGGCTGCCACTGGAGCAATTGCATCGCTTGATACAAAGAGCACAATAGACGCATACAAGAGGCGCAACGGAGCTTTGCTGGCGCGGGAATCGCTTTTGTGCTGTTTTGTACGCATTGCTAAACCCGCTTTTCAGCTCATGGTTATTAGGGGTGAAACAAGCTGTGATTCTACACATGCATGACGAAAGCTTTATCAGAGAGTTTGCATTTATACCTTCCGCTCATAGCTTGATATTGCACAAGCTTCAAAAACACACCGAGCGATTCATCTTTAAATGCTCAATGTTTCCTTTATACGGATCTTATATATCGTATATATCCACGTAAGCGCTGATGACTCGTCTTTATCAACAGAGGCATCGATAAACAAGTATACAATGCAAGATACACCACAAACAATATGAAGTATTTCGGAAACAAAACCAGATACAAGCTCTGGTTTATATTATTGAGAAATTAGAAATTTCTTTCACACAAAATAAAACCATGTGAATTGGTCCACATAATTTAACCAAAAGGTCGTGGTATTTTATAAGAATTTGACACTCAGAATTTAGAACGAAATCATAGGAATTCTACATAATCTGCCTAGAAATAGTTTTATGAAAGTCTATTTAGTTGACATTTTATCTTTAGTTGTCATTCTATCAAAAGTATTTATTATCTTCTATTGTTCTGCAAAAGCAGTTTGTTCTATAAATGTACATTAAAACAGTAAAACTAGAAAGTTGTTTAAGGCACATATTATGGTTCATCACAATTAGACAAACAAGAAGAGAATTTAATTTAGTTCAACGAAATGTTCAAGATTCATCCATAACTGTTGTGCTTGGGTAAGTTTATTCTCCAAACTAACGTATGCAATGTGATGGATAAAGAATAAAAACGTATAGGAAAAAGACGGAAAAGGAGAAAAACGACAAACCAAAAATAAGTAAATAATACAAACACTTAATCTGTATATAAAACAACCCAAGTCAGAGTCTATGTGCATACCTTACGATGCATTTTATTGCAAAAATACTTCTTGCAAACACACCAGACGCCAACACTCAGATAAATACCTTATTTTAGCCAGAGCACTGTGGCAATTTCGAGAGGCCGGATGATGTGCAAAATGGTCTGTTCATTATTTTGACAGTTTTACTCAAACCGTCTGACTAATGTGCTAATTATCAGTCTAATTCTCGAATTAGCCATAATTCGAACTTAAGCCGTAAGATACACACAAATGAAAAGGAGGTCAGGAGAAGAAGAAAGAACTGTACGCGAAACGTGAAGAGGCTGTGCCGAATCCACCTAAAGAAGATGAAAAGAAGCCACAGACGCGACCGATCTAACAGCGTGAGTGGCGAATCTGTCTGCACTCACGAGGCTTCGTTCGGCCCAATTGTTTGCTTGTCTCGCAAGGGTCTCTCATGTCAAACATACCCTTGACATTTGGTAGAGGAACATTAAGATTATATGTGTTTTATATGTGAACTTTCAACTGCGGGAAGTTACTTTAAAAAACAAACTAAAATCACTAATGTCCGGTTAATGTTAAGTGGATCCCAACAAGTAAATGGACAGTTCTCAAAGACATGCCCAGCCCACCACTATAGGTTTGAAATGTGCGTTTCTTCTCTGATAGCCTAGTTTAGCTATGCATACGAAGTTTCAAGGAACAAAACTAAGTTGAAAGATCTATATTTTCTTGAACTTTCACTAACATCCAATTTGTTTTGGAGGCTAGTATATTTGTATATGAACCAGATGATAGACATTTCATGTTATTCCATTATTATTATTATTATTATTATTATTATTATTATTATTATTATTATTATTATTATTATTATTATTATTATTTATATCCTCTAATTCACGACTAAAATGTTATGAGTCGGTAGATAATGAAGTCTACTCCGGGTTGCAACTAGATTCCTAAGGGGCAGATCTACGAACTGTCGGTGATTCTACAATATTTGCGCAAAATGTGTTTTGTTCTCAATAAAGCAATGTCTTGCTCTTCCATTATATTAATAATAATAATTATTATTTATTATCATTATTATTATTAATGGCATTCATTCAGATTAGCTTTTAGAAACAAATACACCGATACAGCATTGCAAAATTCCTCCTGTTATAAACTACACCACCCTGAAACCTTCCTCTCCCTCTATTTCCACAGATTTCCATTGTTTTTACATTTACATTTGTTATAAAATCACTTTAGCAAAACCTCCTATCTTGTATAATTTACTCAACATTCCTTATTGCTCCCTCTCTTCTCTGCGACTAGGCAAATCCATTACTTTCCTCAGCTTCACCCATACGTTTCATCTCGCCTCTCTGAATTTTACCCTTCCGTCCGTCTGTCTCTCCCCTTTTCTACTCACCTATTCTATATTAATCAATATGACATTATTTACTATCTTTATCTCCGATCGCATGCTGCCCACATTTCCCTTTTAATCTTATCATCGTCATGCTTGCATCTCTTTCTTCATCATAACGTCTACTACTCCTACACTATCCTCCTGCTTTATCTCTTCGTTTCTACCCTACCACTGATTCATCCCCATCGTCACATAATATCGAAATTACATGATATCCCTTTTTTCTTTCTAAATGCACTCCTTTTATTATATGAATTCCTTCTTTGATCGCATGATCACATCTCTCCGCATCGCCTTCGCAAATCCTACACTTCCTATCACTCTTTCACAGAGGAAACATTACTCATCTCATTCCCCACTCTAAATCTCGATGGCAATGACTTCCTTCGTTCGTTATTTCTTTAAGGTATCCTGAAATCATTACACTCGAACTAATTCTTATATAACACTTCTTCTTGTACTTCCATAACTCTCTCTTCCCAACGTTCTTTTCATTAATTCCTCTCCTCATTTCTCCTCTCTCCTCCACTCTATATCTTTCTATAACATTCACAAATATCTATCTCTACATCTATGTGCCTATGTATCTATAGTATTCTCACATATCTGTACATATCTGTCTCTTAACAATTTCATACCGCTTGACGAATACCCTCTTTTCCCCAACGGGATGTAAGGCCACGGCGGTCTCGTGTGCGGAGGTTCAGACAAGGCCTCGCATTCCCACACGTCAACGCAGGGGGCGTTGCGGCAGACCCTCCCCGACCTGCGATCAAGAACGTGCCTATCTCGACTCTCTGGCCAAACAGGTGGGGAGCGTGCTCCTGGCGCCCCAGACCTCCCCCCCGGCCCCGCCTCGCCCCACCCCGCACGCACAGCTCTCGCAGCGGCCGCCGGCGGCGCCACGATCGATAGCCCCGCTGCGGCGCCCCAGCGCCCGCCCATCCCCTGCTACAGAGGGCTCGCCCACCGCCCACCACACGCACACAGGACTCGCCCACCGGTCTACCCACAACTCACCTAATGAACGTTGCGATCGTCTAGTCTACCAACCCATAGCGCACCCAGCACCCACGCACTCGAGCTGCGGAGGACTCGCCCAATGCCGATCACCCTCCATCTACGCCAAAAAAGCCCACTTCCCATGGTCAATCAACATCGGGGCCCACACCAACTTGCGAGTCCTGCCTTCCTCTGCCGTAAGGGGCTAGTTCACTGCAGATCACCTGAAACGTAACCTCCTATGCCCAGCACACGCTCACCAAAGTCAAACATCCAGTTCAAGCCCGCCAATTGTCCATCGGTCACTGGCAACGCCCACATCCTGTCCACTCCTGTCCTAAAGGTTTATTGTTGTTTATTTTATCTTTTGGAATGTGATTAATGTTACGTGCGGTGACGAAGCTTACAGGATCAGTTATACGTCCTTGAGCAGAGCTCCTACCCTTCCACCACCCCGAATTTACGTATTGGCTATTGTCTAATTCCATGTGTTCGCTATTCACTAAATTGACAAAAATAACTCTGTTTGCTTCACACTTATTGTTCAGTTTGGAAATGAGTGTAGGTATCTGAGCAGAATTCCTACTCTGCCCTAAAGGGCTATCCCAATGAGCACTGGCAGCTCACGCCCAGCGCTTGGCTTCCCGTCGCTCCTCCATCTAGGCGAGCCCCGTTCTTACCGGCACTCCCTCACCGCCCGCCCAGCGCAACTCCCTAGCACCCAATCCATGTTTGTTAATGTATTCCGTTTCTCTCTTGCTGGACGCTTCAGTTCTTGAAGCGTTTGCGCTTGTAAGCTGACAGAATGCCCTCACTTTCTAGTGTTTGTTAGGAGTAATTCAAAAATACACAAGAAATGTTTTGGCTTTTTCAAAACCTTTCCCCCGATTTGTAACAACGAATAGTGAAATAATTCAAGTCATCTTTGTCAACTTAGATTCATTAAAAGAGACGGATTTTGAAGGCTTTCCCAGATTCTCCCGATTTTCGTCACCTTTAGAGAGACTAAGCCGTCTAAAGCCTGCTGTCTTAATAAATCTAAGTTACGAAAGATGACGTCAATTACTTCACCCTTTAATCCTGTCAATAACACTCACCAGCATTCTCACAACGAGTACTGCTTATTCACAATCCGCCAAGTCAAACAATGTATTTCCAAGCGTCCCCCACTCCTGACTTGCGGAGTAATATAAAAGTAATTACTGATCGGTTAAGTAAAACTTCAGAGTATTTAAATAATATATATATATATATATATATATATATATAGAGAGAAAGAGAGAGAGAGAGAGAGAGAGAGAGAGATCTTTTTAATGTTCAATTAATTCATAATTTGAATCTAATAAAAATACTGTCGCATAAATGCTGTGAAAATGTTTCTTTTGCATTAATCCTATTCTTCCTTGTTTTCACTGTCACACTGGCGAGAAACCCTTTCGTTTAATTGCGTACTTATTTTATTGAATGACCTATTTATTTATATATTATGCATTGTATTAAATGTTTGAATGTGGTCAGGCGGAAGAGCAGGTTCATAGTCCTGAGCCTCGCCACCAAAAGATTATTTATTTACGTATCATTTATGTATTTATTTATTTAGGTATCATTTATTTATTTAGATATCATTTATTTATTAATTTCTTTATTTAAATGCCCGGCACCAAATGCCCATTACTCAGCGCTCAGTGCCATCACCTACCGTCAAATTCCAGCTGTTTCCACTCACCACCTTCCCCCGCTGCCCAGCAAACTTCGGCAATAACGAAACCTAACAGCCGCATACCAATGAGAAGTGCAGAAAAAGGGACGAACTCAGCGAATCTTTGCTTTGGAAGGAAGTTACTTTTTCACTGATTAGTACTTTTATTATTAGAAACTTCCTTAACTATACGTGATAGTTTCGTTTTTCAACGCTTAGCGGATGTTTACAAAACAACTCAAAATGGTAGCCATGCGTAATCGATTCATGGAAACTAAACCATTCTCTTACGTCCACACCTGCCCATATACAAATTATACAAACAGATTTATGTAGAATTGGACCTTAAATACGAGTATATACATGTTTCATCAGCTATTTTACCGTGGATTATGGTGTCGGCCGATGTCCCTCTGCCCCCACCCAGAATGGCATTGGCGTGCAACTGTTCAAGCGCGCCACCGCCCTCCCAGGCCTCAAATACCGCTCATAAAGGAGTTCAGTGGACGTTACTTCTGATCTTCGCCAACGCCGCTCATGTCGAATCACTGCTCACTACATTCTGAATTAGCGTCAATCCTACGCACAAGCAATCCGCACGGACATGGCTCAGGGCATCAGCCACTGCAGTCTCTCTTAACGAGAGGACCTAGGGTTCCAGCCTGGACGGTAGCAAGATTTTCGACACTGATTGGAGAGCTCGGTCAAACTCACTCGCTGGTCGGACGAGAATTCTAGCTTTTTCTGATCAGTAGATTTCAGTGGTTGATCAGTAGTTCTTATCAACATCAGGCGAATGCGGAGCAGACCTTTGATAAGCGAGTCACTAGAGCCATCACGCGTTGTCCGTGGTCCCTTTTTTAGAATATTACTCTGGCAATGGAATGGTATTAATCAGAGAAATCACAGAAAACTACCGATCAAAGCAGCCGGCTGCTGAATTTCTTCTCCCAGCAATGAATTCGTCCCAACTATGTAGCTACTGTCATAACCCCTCCATCGTCGGGTCTAAAACCTAAGACCTCACAGTAAGAAACACTACATCGGAATGTTAGTTGTCATCGAACTCACACACTGGCAATTCAAATTGCGGATACAAAAACTACAGGATTTAGGTTACTCCAATTTCCTTCACTTTCATTATTAATCTGGCGATTATAAGCCAAAGATAGTGAAATATACGTTTGTTTTAAATAGGCGTTTGAAGACAGACATTATTATTTACATTTTTACAGATTCAATACAATTTATTTTTCCACACTAATATAATACAAAACAGTTATTCCGACAAAACAATTATCCTTCAGACAATTCAAAGCCAAAATTTCAAATTAGTAGCAACGGACGGGGTACGGCGAGTGATGCGGACTGAAGCGTAAAGCAGAGTAGCAGAGCAGATTGGAAAAGGGCGTCACATGGATGGCAGTGAAAAATTAAAATACTTCCAGTTTACGCAGTAGATGAAATTTATTTCATTTTCTCACTAAGAGACGATTTTGAAACAAGGAGCGCGTAACATAGGTTTTGCGGCAACTGTTAGATAGAGAATATCGATAAAAAAACAATGGAAAAACAGCTTTAAAATATTTTGAGTGTCCAACCGTTTTCCGGGGACTTTATTATTTCCCAAATTTAAGTAAACATCCATCCTAAGCCGTGTACTTTAACTAGTTCAGCACTAAACGTGCGTCTAAGTGGCATCAAAACACATTCGCGATTCGCAATTCCCAGAGCAACTTCGTTGGGAGGTGACTGGATTGATTAGTTAATGTTTCGGACATGTCCATTGCTGTGGCCGTTTGTGTAAGGCATGTTATACCCACGGTGGTGAAGGCGTTATTCCCTCGCTGGAACATGAGATCTTGCGCTGACATACACGTTTGCGTGGGAGAGATTTCCTGCTCCAGGAATACCCGCTAGCGCACCACCGCCCCAGCTGGGGCAGGCTCTACTCTCCCGACTTGTCTCCCGGCATGTGTGCTACGATAATCCGTGTAAGAGTGGGTGTTTGTGTAAGGGGAAAGGACAATACAAAGAAGAGGAAGAAAAGATTGCGTGTAGTCCGTGGCCGTTTGTTACGGAACTTGGATTATGGTGACTTGATTAGCTTAAGGATACCTCCAGGTTATTTGGCAAAATGGTTTCGATATTTACAAGTTTTATCTATATCTTTCATTATTCTTAGACTTGATTTGAATTGCCACCGTGCAGTATTGAAATAAAAATGTATTTAATATCGTATACACATACTTTTCTTCCACTTTCCGTCCGCTTCAGATATCATAAGTGCAAAAAGGAGGAATGATATTTATATTCAGGTTCGAAAGTAAGAAAATTGAATAAAGGAAAAAAATAAGATGACAGACACGTTGGTGGGGTTTTGCCTTCCAAAAGCATTTGCCCGTATTTCATGAGTTAATACGCATGTGCATGTACTGTACGGCAAAACGATTAGATAACATATTGAGTAATGCACGATATAGAAGGAAAAGGCATAACAATACTCTGCAGTTCCTTCTATTTTTTTTTTTTAATTGTAATGTGAGTCTCCTCTGAAGTATGCCACACATGATGCAACATCGTTTATAAATCGTGATTGTATCGAAGAAAGTAAAAGCAAACCTCATCGTGCACTATAAAATTCGCAATTGTCCAGAAAGGACCAGAATCACTTGGTTGTAGTTAGTCGCTAACGTTCAGTTAGAATACGTAGCACTAGAAATACGGCTACCTGCAGGGGTATATCGGCAACCCGTAAAACTATACAGTGCAGTGGGTTGCGTCTCCCAGGCGTTTATGCCCCCTATAGGAAGCGCAATGAGTTAACGGTTTAGGGCCCTTAGAACGGCGAGATGACAGCCGTGCGCCAATATTATATCACAAAACTTTTATACGACAGTTTGCGCCACTATACTGGCATAAAGTAAATAAGTATATAAAGAAAGCTTGAAAAAAAACGATCGTAGAGAGCACGGCAACAGAAAGCCAACAGTAAACCCGACAAGATTAGAAATTCAAATAAGTATATAAATAATATTATATTCAGTGACAAAAGTGGTTTTATATTTAGCAACTGTAGGAACCGGACGTCTCCGGGGGCATATATTATCACAATAAGTCATTAACTACCATCCCATCCATTAAGGTCTACGATAGTTTATCGAGTGATTATTCAGTGTTTCAGGGCGTGTCAAGTGCTGTAGTGTGACCGCCCGTTTTCTTAGATTCCGAAAACGTGTCACATACCGCCCTAAGGAAGCGAGGGAAAAGAATATTTTGAACGCGCGCCAACGCGGATGAATATTTGGAATGCTAAATAGAATTTAGAACAAGAGAGTCGCCACCATAGACGAGGGCGGACCGAGGTCGGATGAAAGAAAAGTTCTTTCTGAAGGTAGCAGCTGAACTGGGCGGACGTATGGAAAACGGTACGCCAGGAAGTGACATTGCAGCGGACTTCAGATTTGCAACTTTTTTTGAGGAAAACTCTTCTAGAAGACCCGAAGAGGTAATTATTCTGTTATAAATTGATTTAAACATAATCTTAGAAGAAAGATAATAAGAAACGTTATGAATTTATAATGGAAGAATTAGGGAGTGGAGTTTTGAATAGATGGCAGTAATTAATAGCTTGCATTATTTCTCTTTCCAGTTTTTTCTTCTCTACATGCTTTCTTATATTTAAATACTTCTCTAGTTGGTGCTCGTATGAAAAGGGGATCTCTGATTCATTTTCACTCTGAATATCCAGTTGGTCATTAACGTAATCGAAAATAAAGTAAAATTCATATGAGAGTATTCAAGAATATAAAACTTGAACGAGAAGAAGAAGGCGATTTCTGGGAGCGACTGCGTTCTCAACCTGAGGCCACGACGCTTCAAGGCCGAAGCCGCTCGTGAAAAGGGGTAGAGGAAGCATAGCTGACTGCTCTACGCGGCCGAGAACACAGTAAGGTCGTTCCAAATAAACTGTTTTGTAGGGATAGGAGTGATTCAGTTTAATCAGAAAGCTTATTCTGTATCTGTCACGTAGAAAGAAAGGAGGGTAACAGATTTACCATGCTTAAAGATAAGAAAAGTAAAAGTACATTTGTTTCGACTTCTAATCGTGAGAACAGAATCAATCTTTTCTTTCAAAAAGGATTTGACGATCTAATATTGTAATATAGTGATTAAGAGTTTGTGTAAGAGTATAATTGTAATAATAGTCATTCTCTGATTTTGAGAGAGAAAGAGTTTCCTTTTGTTGTAAAAGTAATGTTAAGTAAAAGTATTAATTTTGATTTTCAATGTGTGTTTCTTTTACATTTTTAAAGTAATATTTTAACGATTCTTTCGAATTTCTGAAAGTGAGTTTGTTAAACAATTGGGTTGTAGATGAAAGTAGGAAATTGTGTATTGAGTTATTAGTGTGTGTGTTTTTTCAGTCAAAGTATTCTGTATTTGATTTTTTGTGTGCCATTGTATGTATTTGTCATAGCAGCAAATATTTTTAGAATATATCTGAATTTAGTGAAAGTGATTCTCACCTGAGTTATTTGAAATTTTTGCATCCAATCCATAAACGATCTTCACGACCCTGCCCCTATTTTTTATTTATTGTGTCCACACTGGGACGTCTATACTGAGCTAGTCGACCATCTGGTGAATTGTGTTCCCACCCCAAGACGTCTCAGGTCGGTGCTGGCTTACGGCTTGTACCGGACGGACTGTGGCTCGCAATTGGCGCCATAAGGGGCTCGATTATTGGATGCATTTACTGACAAACTCGATTTGGGAATAACTGAGACCTAAAATTTGGTGTAACTAAAATTACTAGTACAATTGAATCACAGTTCACTAAAATTTCGACCAGGTTGCAGAGTACAAGTGTGTTGAGTAAAAGTGTGTTATTTCAGGAGTGTTTTTTCGAAAAGGATATTTATTATATGAGTGTTTTATCAGTTTCAAATTGTGTCTGTATTTCTGTGTGAAATATTTTGTAGAGGTGTATGGTGTCTGGGAAAGAATTGATTGATTCTAGGCAGTTAATAGATTCAAAATGGCAGATAAGTATAACGTGGCTAGAATTTACCTACAGTGGAAGGAACTCTGAGGAATCAGATAGCGATAGGAAACTGGGGACAAGCACCAGGTACGATGATCGGGAGGAAACGACAGAGTAGAACTAGGAACGGCAGGAGAAACTAGTGAGACGTCGCCGACAGAATCACAGCCAACGCCAACACGAGATCAGGATGAGGAAGAACGAAACCTCAGAGAGGCTAATTCAATGATGCAACGGTTAATAGGTCAATTTATGCAACAATTAGATGTGAGGTTAGTCATGCAGGAGGAAAACAGAGGAAACCATAAAAAATTAGGGTTACTTTGGAAACTAAACTAGAGGAGAACAAGGCTACTTTGGAAACCAAATTAGAGGAAAATAACTCGGCATAAATGCATTGGAAACAAAATCACGGAATTCGACACGAAATTAGAAGAAAATAATAGGAAGTTAGAAAATTTAAAGCACAGTTTACTGAATTAGCGGAGCAGTGGAAGGTCGAATTTAAGAACGAGGTTCAACAAGAATTAGCACAGGAACACGAGAACTTAGAGAAAAATTCACGGAGCTGGACTTGAATTAGAAGAAAAGGTTGATCAAGTAACGAAAGAATTTGAAAATAGGATCGAAACACAATCGGATCTTATAACGCCGTATCTGACAGGCAGATAGAGGTAGAACAAGGAGTAGAAAAGTTCAGAATTACTTACTGAACAAGTTCAGGTTCAAGCTAATAAATTAGATAGTGGAATAAAGGCTCTTCTGAACAGGATGGCGTTCTACAACATCAAATTAATGCATATAAGAATGAAGTAGTAGAACTGAAAATCAATTAGAAAATTTACCACCGAGTGGAGGAAGTGTTCAGCCCACGTATGTTCATTGCCGTGTACTCCTAATTTCAGTGCAGCGGAGATGAAAATCCATGTGTATTTATGAAAGAGGTAGATAATTCTTTTCTTTAAATTGTGTTCGGACAGTAAGAAAACTCGAATCGTTTATCAGATGTTGCAGGGTAATGCACGAATCTGGGCAGATAGTTTAGAGAGTTTCCAAAACTATGGCCGAACTCAAAGAAAATTTTATTCGAGATATTGGAATAACGAAACCCAAATCAATTTTAAAGTTAATGTAATGTATGGTACGTGGAAGAAGGTACGATGTCCATGCAGGAATATGCAACGGAGAAATTAGCTTGTTTCAAATTATGTACTCCGACGATACCGGATGAAGAAATTGTCTGTTTATTAATACGTCATTTTCCTTCCTCGACGCAAAATTTGCTTAAGAATCTCTTACCAATGTCCACTGAAAAATTAATAACGCAGCTAGATTGTATGATGCCACTTCGTGTATAATGAAAGGTTACAGAACGCAAGGCAAATGCTAATGGTCCGGTAAATGGTCAAGATAGCAGGCAGCAACAACATAATGTAAGCAAACCAGAAACAGGAGAAACTTACAAACCGAAACATTACCAAGAAAAACAAACTTATGCTAGACAAGATAGGAGCTCGTCTAGGGATAGAAATAGAAAAAATTCTATTGATAGAGGAGTTTTCCAACCCAGAAATACAGGACCAAGTACATCTCGGACATGAGTCGGAAAATTAGAAAGGTTTGTTTCGACACGCCATCCTGCGCAAACCAAATAGAACAATCTAGTGAAGAAGAGTGGATATTATCAATCGAATTAATCTCATTTGATGATGAACTGTGCAACGATAATCTAAATGCATATCAGAAAAACAGTTAACTGGTACTTAGAATCAAAAGGTGTTTGCAAAACAAGAAGCCAGTAAAAGATTTTCAATTGAATAGAATTAACAGATAAAAACACCATTCACGGGTTACCAATATGTCATTCCAAAAAACATAGGAAGAGGTGGATAGCTCATTGCTACCATGGTCAAAGATGATATCATCATGAAGTCCAAAACCTCTATCTAAATCCGATAGTGCTCGTAGAAAAGAGTAATGGGAAGATAAGGTTGTGTTTAGATGCAAGCGATTGAATCAAGTTACCTTACCGACAGAGCAGACAGACAGTTGCGAGTAGAGGATTTAACTAATCAATTATCCGGCATCAAGTGGTTGAGTTCAATGACTCACTGCATCGTATTGGCAAATAGCGATAGCACCTGAATGTAGACAATATACAGGATTTATTCACGGGAATTTCGTATGTCTTCAAAAGAATGCCATTTGGACTCAAGAACAGTGCATCTGCTCTTGTACAATGTCTAGACAATATCATTGGCAGAGAGATGTCCAGCGATGTTTTTATCTATATTGATGACGTGCTTTGTATTCTAAGACATTTGAAGAACACATGCTAAGCTAGATATTTGTTGAAACGTCTGATTGAAAATAATTTACAACTGAATTTGGAAAAAGTAATTTCTGCACTAAACAAGTTAAGTTCCTGGGTTATGATGACAGTTAACGAGTCAAAATGAATATGGAAAAGATGCAGAGATAGATAAAATTGCACCGCCAAAAACACGAAACAACTTAAAAGTTTGTTAGGTTGCGTCAATTATTACGCCAGATTTATTCCTAATTTGCCATGCACACTGCAATATTTCTTCCAGTTGCTGAAAGCACACTAGATGAAAGTGGAATACAATCGAAAGTACAATTTCCACAGTTTGCGACCATTTAAAGAATGAAATAAGTGGCAAAATGATGAAACAAACAAACAGATAAAGTAACCGACAAGAATCATGTAAAAAGAAAATAGAAAACAAGAGGGAAAGGAGGAGAAAGAAGAAGGAAGATGAGGAAGAAGAAAAGGAGTAAGAGTACAAGAGGGAAGAGGACAAGATTGCTCGACGTTCTAGAATCAAGAAAAGAAGAGCATAAATTTTAGTGAAAAGATTTTCGCATATGAATCAAATCCATAAAATCTTTTTTCCGAAAGAAGGGTTATGACCGCCCGTTTTAGATTCCGAAAACGTGTCACATACCGCCCTAAGGGAGCGAGGGAAAAGAATATTTTGAACGCGCGCCAACGCGGATGAATATTTGGAATGCTAAATAGAATTTAGAACAAGAGAGGTCGCCACCATAGACCGAGGGCGAGACCGGAGGTCGGATGAAAGAAAAAGTTCTTTCTGAAGGTAGCAGCTGAACTGGGCGGACGTATGGAAAACGGTACGCCAGGAAGTGACATTGCAGCGGACTTCAGATTTGCAACTTTTGAGGAAAACTCTTCTAGAAGACCCGAAGAGGTAATTATTCTGTTATAAATTGATTTAAACATAATCTTAAGAAGAGATAATAAGAAACGTTATGAATTTATAATGGAAGAATTAGGGATGGAGTTTTGAATAGATGGCAGTAATTAATAGCTTGCATTCATTTCTCTTTCCAGTTTTTTCTTCTCTCACATGCTTTCTTATATTTAAATACTCTCTGAAGTTGGTGCTCATATGAAAGGGTGATCTCTGATCTCATTTTCACTCTGAATATCAGTTGGTCATTAACCGTAATCGAAAATAAAGTAAAATTCATATGAGAGTATTCAAGAATATAAAACTTGAACGAGAAGAAGAAGGCGATTCTGGGAGCGACTGCGTTCTCAACCCGAGGCCACGACGCTCAAGGCCGAAGCCGCTCGGTGAAAAGGGTAGAAGGAAGCATAGCTGACTGCTCTACGCGGCCGAGAACACAGTAAGGTCGTTCCAAATAAACTGTTTTGTAGGGATAGAGTGATTCAGTTTAATCAGAAAGCTTATTCTGTATCTGTCACGAGAAGAAAGGGAGGTAACAGATTTACCATGCTTAAAAGATAAAGAAAAGTAAGTACATTTGTTTCGACTTCTAATACGTGAGAACAGAATCAATCTTTCTTTCAAAAGGATTTGACGATCTAATATTGTAATATAGTGATTAAGAGTTTGTGTAAGAGTATAATTGTAATAATAGTCATTCTCTGATTTTAGAGAGAGAAGAGTTTCCTTTTGTTGTAAAGTAATGTTAAGTAAAAGTATTAATTTTGATTTTCAATGTGTTTTCTTTACATTTTTGTAAAGTAATATTTTAACGATTCTTTCAATTTCTGAAAGTGAGTTTGTTTTTTTTCAGTCAAGAGTATTCTGTATTTGATTTTTTTTTTTGTGTGCCATTGTATGTATTTGTCATAGCAGCAAATATTTTTAGAATATATTCTGAATTTAGTGAAAAGTGATTCTCACCCGAGTTGTTTGTAAATTTTTGCATCCAATCCATAAACGATCTTCACGACCCTGCCCCCCCTATTTTTTTATTTATTGTGTCCACACTGGGACGTCTATACTGAGCTAGTCGACCATCTGGTGAATTGTGTTCCCCACCCCCCCAAGACGTCTCAGGTCGGGTGCTGGCCTTACGGCTTGTACCGGACGGTACTGTGGCTCGCAGTAGTTCCGTAAATGTAGTGTATGCTGTGTGTGGAATGGTGGCGGCGTTCCCCCTTCTCTGGCACGTGACATGCGGCTGTGCATGGCTCAGAGGCAGCATTGCTTTGCTGTTGCATCTGCAGTCGCGCTGACTTCGGGGGTAGCAGGGTTCCAGTTGCGAGGATGGCGGATTTTCGACACTAACTACTAAAATGGACCGAATTCAACCAGCCTGGACGATAATTCTATTGAATGGCTACTCTAATCAATGTTTTGCTGTGTTTTTTTCCGATGAACATGAGGTAAATGTCTGAACAGAACGCTAACAAACTGATCACGGACAACACACTATCTTTTCTGCATCATTCTTATTCCATCCACTCCCATTACAAACAACACACACACACACACACACACACACACACACAGTTACAGTTCCATGCACAACAGTACCACAAATGACTGAAGCTTAGAGCTTATCCAGGCAGCGAAGGTGCTTCAGTGGTAGAGATACCTGGAAGGAGAAACCTCCTGCAAGGCGATGTGTAGGTTGGCCAAGATCTCACGTAGTAGAAGGGAGGGAACGCCGAAACCTATCGGGATAAATCAAGCACCACACTAACGGGGTTAGTGACTTAGTTGTCGCGCCCAGCAACAAAATAATCACCGGTAGCGGTAGCTCACTGCATCAACTGATGTCACTGCAGCGCCTCTGACCGGGAGGTCCTAGGTTCGAGTCCTGATGGCGGCAGGGTTTTCAACACTAGCTTTTCAGCTAGGTCGAATTCAGTCGCTGTCTGGAGGAGAATTCTAGCGGCCGGCTGCTCTGATCGGCAGTTTCACTATACTACCACATATTCCGGGAGACCGGTCGGGAACTTAGAGCTTGACCCGGCTGGGGCGGTGCCGTTGGTGGGAGAGTCCTGGTCAGGGGGAAACCCCGCTAGCCGACGGTAGGTCGGAGCCGGATCTCGCCATCCGGCGGGGGAAGAAAAACATGCATCTCCCGAGAAAAAAACATGCACTACACTAACGGGACGAATGACCGAAGCAGTTGACGCGCCCGGAAACACGAAAAAATCAATCAATCAATCAAACAAAATAATCGATCAGTCTAATTTCATGAATAGAAATTGTGCATTCTGTGGCAGCAGCCTGTATCAGAAAGCGTGTCGGAGAGGGCGTCGAGTGACGGGGAAGAGGAAACGGAGGGGGAGGAGAGTTGGATGCAGTGGGCGGGGCGGGGCGGGGCGTCGCTTACGAGC
The DNA here is from genome assembly GCA_964035755.1 of Teleogryllus oceanicus. Classification (NCBI taxonomy): domain Eukaryota; kingdom Metazoa; phylum Arthropoda; class Insecta; order Orthoptera; family Gryllidae; genus Teleogryllus; species Teleogryllus oceanicus. Next base: position 66,000,078 of record CAXIVR010000010.1, read on the forward strand.
GCCAAACGAGCTGAGCCACTCGAGTCGTTTATGGCGCTTAAGGCCGAATTGCCCGCGCGGGACGCGCCCCATCCCATCCCACCCCAGCCCCTCCGCCATTGAATGGGAGCGCCCGGTGCGGCGCGGCGCAACGCTGCACTCTTCTGTCATCGAGAGGGCCTCGCTCTCAGCCGCTCCACGCCCCGGAGACGAGTTACTTATGGAACGCGCCCCATGTATTAAAAATACACAAACGAGATAAATGAAAATTAAAGAGATATTTCAACTGCTAAATCTTGTTTTGGGCATGAGTAGGTCATTACCCGACTGAGGAGCTTCCCAAATTCTTTCCATCAATCAATGCACGGCGAGGATCCAGTTTAATTTTATCCAGGTAACCTGTAATGCATATTATGCCGACGAGAAATGTGGAGCGGAGTGGGGCGTCGCTAAGAGGTAAACAAAACTACATTCATTTTACACTCTAGAATAATGTCGTTTTGATCTCTCTAATTAATGGATGTGATAATATCCAAGAAAGATCGGATACTTCAGCCAGTAAACAATAAAAATAATATATGATAAATAATGATAATAAAAAAAATTAAGTAATAACAGAATAAGTAACATAATTAACAAAATCACAATTGTAAAGAATTAAAAAAAATAACAGTACATAAAATTAAATGAAAACAAAAATATATATAAGCTAAAATCGTATGAACAATTATACATTTTTTTTGTCCTCGCGTTGAAAGTAAATGCCATACAAACAGGACATGAATAGTAATTATTCTCTGGAAGTAACACTTAGAAGACAGAACTCGAAAATCCTTATTTTCCCTAACTCTAATTCAATACGGCATTTTATAGTTCCTTTCATAATGACAAAATGTTAGTGACATAAAACAAGATTCATCTCACGGAGAATACATTTTTTTAAAATTACATAGCGAGATAACGTAATTTTTCTTTCACTCATAACTGAAGCACATTCCTAGAATAGGTTTTGGAAGCAATCATCATTGCAATGTTTGTGAATCGTAGGATTTCGTACAAAATATAAACGATAGATATCTTTACTTCATTTGTAGAAGATGTTACGTATTCTTGTTAAAGAAGTGAAATTGCATTTTGGGTATGACTAGAACAATTCATAGTCTATGAAACAATGTAAGATACACAGAATTTGTTTCCCGCGTGCACTTCCTGCAATACATATCCTGTAATAAGTAATTCTCGAGGATGGAGGTCAATTATCCACTTCAAATAGCAACGGGGTCAGTTCCTACAAAACTTGCCAAAACAGTTGAAATACGCGGACACCACACGAGTATATTTAGAAAAGAGACTGGAGCCCTGAGTCTTTATACCTGAGAAGCCGAGATTGTTAAGGCAGAACCACCGGAACGGTTTTTAATTCCAAAAGTCACGGGTTCGAATTTTTTTATTTATTTACTTATTTATTTATGATTTAGTAATGTTGAAAAACAAATCAAAACTGATTGTGACGTTCTTTTGGGAGAAACATATTGTGTTCCGAATCCCGCGTCGAGAATAGATGTTTGCTTTGTGTGGGGGCATGCCGTCTCTCTCCCATCCACCATGTAACGACTTACCCTGTTACTTTCTTTCCCTTACTAGTTCCCCTTCTCATAAGCGCCTAATGAGTCTCCAGGAATGAGACCAAGTAGTTGTAAGTAATTTCTTCTTCGAGTAAGAAGAGTTACTTACTCCGTAATATACATCTTTTAGTTTAACATATGTTTTGCGTTAATATTTTAACCAACAACATTTTCCATATCACATGAACCGTTTTAAATATTAGAAATACGTATTGATGGAAAATGCACGAAATTAGAAAATCACGGGAGATCGTTTTCTACGTGTAGTCTGGTACTTAGGACCAGAAGAATTACACTAAAAGTTTAGATTGTACAAGATAATTCTTATGAAACGTGCCCAAAATGTAAATGTGTTTACTCGTTTGTGGGGATGGCGCTTATTAAAAAATAACAAACTTTTACGTTATAGCCATTTTCATCGCCACAGTTAATTTCTTGATTATATCAGCATCAAATTTTGCACTGTGTTTATAGTAAAAAATATTTACTTTGTTACAGAAGTAATATAATTTATTTTTTCTAATCCCATTTTATAATACTTTATTAGATGGATGTGACTGTAGCTTGTTGTATAATTATAGTCACTACAATACAGCTTCATTAAAGATTAGATGTTTGACCAATCACAGAAGTTCACAGTTGAGAAATAATCAATTACTGAAAATTGTTCTGCTACGATCCGTTAGATTGTGTTCGCAGAGACTGTGCAGAAACAACACAAGAGAGGTGATGGTAAACCGCACATACCTTCTCCTTTTTGAAAACTCAGAACAATATCACAGTACTGAACCCCCTGTCGGAACGGTATCAACTACAAAGCTCATAAAAAAGAAATGTACTGAACTTTGATTACTTTTCTTTAATAAACTGAATCCTAACCTGAATCCAACAAGTTCAATTACATGGCAGATTGTGTTAAGCTTAACAAATGACACCTGAGGCATCTCAGAAGATGGCCGCTAGGTGATGTTGGCTAAATGCTGCACACCAGCTGCCATTTAACCTTTTAATATAAAAAAATTAATCTACAAGAAACACCATTAGTTGTGGAAAAATTACTGTATGAAACTCGATGTAATGGATATTAATACATTCGTATGAATTTTGCGATACTCCCTTGTTAAACCATCATGAAGTGAACTGGCTTATCTCGATAGAACTGTAAAGTAGAAAGAAAACTAAATATTAAAGCTAGGTTTTCTTAACACTATATTGCCTCAGCACATTAAAAACGCCAATTAATATTTTCCAAATACTTTTATGTAGTTAATGGATTTTTAAAAATGTTATAAACAGAGCAAAATAGTAACTATGAACACCCTGTGGGCAAAAACAAAAAAAGAGTTATCAATGTTTTCCATCCCTTGCTGTATGCACACATTTTTCTTGTTTTTTGCTTTCACGTTCGACTGACAGACAAGTCTTTCCGGATTTTTCATTTTTACATGTTGACATTTTTGGGCATTTCTTTCAAAATTGAGAAATTTACTCTGGCTTTCTTTTTAATAGTTATGTTTTAGATATTATTAAATTTAATTTTTGATATTTTGTGAATAAACTGGAATATTACGTGACGCACAATATAAAAAGAAAAGGGAAGTAATCCACCTATTGACGATGATTTTATTGGCGCCACCGTCACCTTTTTTTACCATCTTTATTTACTATCTGTCCAATCCACCGATTTTACACAGATTGGAATGTCGTAATAACTGAGTAGGGCCTAGGCAGGCCGGGAGTTCATTTATTCGAAGCTCCCTCTTCCTTTGTTAGATTTGTCAGCATTTAGTGTTTGTATTTTTTTGTCAGCGCCACCTGAAGCACTTGCTGTCTGACGCGACGCCTCAAGCGCGCGCCGCTTCACTCGCCCTATCCCCCACCGCCACCCCCACCCCTGCTATCGCCAACCGAGTGAGGCGAAGGAAAGGCGACGCTACAAATGAAAGGAGGAATGGCCTTCGTTGTTCTCTTTTAGTGGGAATACCTACGGTTATAACCACGGAATGCAACACAAACAATTGTGGTGGGAGACCACATTTGACCATCGCGGTCAACCCGAACAGGTCATGTTCCGCGGCGCCACCCGCCACCCCTTCCTGATGGCGATGACCATGATGCGCAGGCGATCATTAACAAATGCCTTGCCGCCTTCGTCGAGATGAGGAAGCAAGGGGCGGAGAAATTTCAAATAATTGCATTCCACTTGATCCTTTTTTGCTATAGCCGTGTTTTCGGCCTGCTGGCAGATATAGTCCCATGCGCGATCAGAATCAAACTTGGGCTGCGGGCATGTTGCCGGCGCTGCAGCGTCGCAAGTAAAGCGGCGGTGGCCGATGCGTCGTCCATCGTCACCTGAGTTGGTCGCGATGTGGATCCGTTAATAACGATTGTCGCGGAGTTGTAGGACCGTGGCGTACCATGGGACGTGATTGTGGTGTACGTCCCCCGCTGGATGGTGAGGTCGGGCACTGCCCTCCACGTCAGCTAGCGGAGATTCCCCAACAAGGTATCTCCCACCACTGCGGATTCGCCGCAGCCTAGACAGACTGTGAAGTTCTCGACATGTGTAACAGTGTAGTGCATGTAAGTGGTGACAGTATAAGGTGAGGATACGACAAGGAAGAGGAAGGAAAGATCGCGCGGGTTACCTAGCCTGCCCCCCTCGGGACTCGAACCCTCTCCCGAACAGTAGCCCTGTAGGGACATCAGTTTATGCCCTGAGCCACCGCAGTCGATGAGAGCAGAAAGAAAACTTTTTTTTAGAAATGTAAACGGTGGTTCTTAAAAACATGTTACAAACTTCTAAGGCATGTGGAAGTGAAGAATTATAACGTTTTGCGAATGATAATTTTATGTGAAATCTCAAATAACGAAGTTTAAAGCAATTTAACATAATGTGCATGAGATAGGTAGGCGACTCTAAAGCACTAACGTTCGCCAGGTACAAGTAATGAAGCAGTCAAAGGGTCTCATTTATCTGCAAAACATCATAACGGAATGTGCTAGTAATAGAACAGCCAGATTCAAAATTGCAAATGTGAAATAAGATACGTTATATTTGATTTCCCATCACACATACACTGGCCCAAGTCGATCATCTTCGACCACCACATGCTCTACAAATTTGTAAGAATTATTCTGAGACTGTGTGTGTGTGTGTGTGTGTGTGTGTGTGTTGTTGGAATAGGATTCGATTGAATTAAGTTGTGTTATATGCTTTGGTTTTTTAAGATTATAGTTTCCTGTAACTTGTTAATCAATTATGAATTACGTCAAACTCGTGCTAATTAAAATTTCACAATTTAACATTGATTTCTAACATCAGTCCTTTTTGAAGTTTGTTGACAAAAGAGTGTTGAAAGTTTCACATCGTTTGTTTCTGAAAGACAATGATAACTAGTCTCTGGAATTTTCGTCAAAATTTCAAAGAAAATGTAATCGTTGAAAATCCACATTAAAAACGTAATCCGCAAAACTCATTACACGAGGGTTCATTTAAGTCCCACCAAACCCTTGCAAGTTTCGTCTTTCTTTTCCACTTCCGTGACTATCGCAATCCATTTTAGTCCCCAACTCCCCATTCACTTTTCTTCCGCTACTTTTCACAGTATTCTCTTGTCTTCCCACTTCAGACAGTCATTTCAAAACCTTTTTCCCCAAGAACATTTTACTTCCGGTCTTACCCCACAAAGTTCCTTCCTTCACATTTCAGTTTCAGGACATCCACTTTCAAGTTGCCATATTCCTGGAGATTTCCTTAAATAATTCCCTTTCCATACAACATTAACACCAACTCAAATAATACTATGCGTTTTCTGTTTCATCATTTTCCTCATGCCCTTCCTCTCTGTTTGATTTCATCTGCTTAGTTTTGCTGCGGATCGGAGCCAAATGTTCATTAAAAGTCTTATGGGGAAATAATGTAAAGCTTTTCGAATAAAGAATGTGGTCAAGAATAAAACTTTTTCAACTGATTTGTAACCTTTAACTCTACCTACTCCACCTTCATAACACGAAACCGTTTCCTCAATTTTATTTTTATACTATCAAAAGAAAGAATACAAAACTTGCCTTTTTATGAAAATTAATATTAATAGTACCATTTTGTGGCCCACTATTATTTAAATTGTTAAAGTGCACAAATTAATTAAAAATTGTGCAGAACAATTTATCAGACTAATTGAAACACTAAAAACGAAGAAGATTTGAATACTCATAACTAAACAAGATACAAAATACATTCAAGTTTGAAATATATTTAATTAGTTCATTACAAAATGACGTAGCAATTACGCTGTATTACAATTTGACAACAAAAACATCATTTTAACTCGAAACATATGAATAAATATATTAACCTAAATATACACAATTTAAGTCTACTGTAATTTTAACACACAAAAGAATAATTTACATTATTTTGATTACTTTTTAGCAAAATCTATTATTCATACCCCTGTTCCACAGTGCGTGATCACACGGCGGTCGAAGGAGTTAAAAAATGGGAAGAGTGGCATCATTTATGAACGTCCGCAATGCAATATATTATTCCATTTCCCCTTCCCTCGCCCTTCGGTGTGTGCTTCCCGTCCATTTCCCCGCTTCTATTATCGACGTCCCCCTCCCCGTCAGGGGGAGTCTTAAGAGGCTTTGGAAGGAGCGAGCCCGGTCTCCATCTGCCGGGCAGCGCAGTGGGCGTCCTTCAGGAAAACCAGGCGGAAACACTCGGCCATTCCCGCAGTCTTTTCATTTATTTGATTTACTTTCGTCAAAAGAGAACGAAAACTGTAGGTGAGGGATGAGGGGGGAGCATTATAATTTGTGCACATTTTCTTGAACAGAATTCCTTCCTTCACCTTTTAACTTTCTGTAGTTGTATGGTGAATAAAAGTTCGAACAAAGCGAGCTTAGCAAAGCATTAGACTTTTTCGCTCCCAACGTCTCTGTATTGACGTAGGAGCTCCCTCGTTGAATCAACAAGAACTCTTGGTGTGTGAGAGAATATTTAATGATTTCGGGCACACCAACTGCAAAGGCGATTATCTTCGTAAGTGTAGTGCATTATTTTATACCGGGAGGTGATCATGTTCACTCCTGCTGGAACGAAAGATCCCAAGCCAACTTATACGTCCGCAAGCAGATTTATTCTCCACCACCTCAAGGACAACTAAGTTCCCGACAGATTTCCACGTGTGATATACTGCATGCAAGTGTGCTTGGCTAACGGGAGACAAGTGAAAAAGGATTACGAAGGATAAATCACGTGCGGTTTGTGATCCCGTTCATAAGGCTCTCAGCGTTCGTCTCGTATTGATCTGAAATCACGAAAAACTGCCTAACAGAGCAGTCGAACACTATACGTCTCCTGTAGAAGCTGATGAATTCGATCTAGCCAAGTTGCCAATGTCGAAAATTCGCAACCGTTGGGGACTCGAACATTAAGAGATCAGAAACTTAACAGTCGGCACAGCTGTTATCTCAGCCACTGGACACGTTAACAGGGATTGGTTTCACCACCTTCGATTTCGTGCCCAACGTCGTTTATCTTTAAATTAATCGTGTTTGCTGCGTTCACGAGTTTCACCACTTTCGCTATCAAGGCGATTAGCGAATGTTAAATTCACGTACAGCTAAACGACTCAGAATGGAACTGTATGGTAATCAGGGCACACTGACTTCGGTTGCTACTAAGCTCAATTTTGTTTACACCCCCGCTGTGGTGTTAGAAAAAAATATGTAAAATCCTTTATTAATATAATTGTAAATATTCCTGTGCCTAAAATAGTAAAGAACCAAAGTTCAGAAAATTGTCACAAAGAAATGAATTGTCGACATTATATCTAGAAAAATGTAGATTTTACACAAGTTGCAAAATTACAACGAATCTTGGAGAAACTAATGTTTCCTAGAATTTTTACAAAAATCTACGGACGATAGACAGCATGTGTGGGAAAAAATCGTTCTGCTCGGCACGATTGTTTTCTTAACTTCCGAAAACATCAAACCAAATTGATTATGAGGTACCACATAGCAGGCGCAATGTGAAAGCATTATATCTGGAGAGCAGAGAAACATTCAGGAAAGGCAATTTTTGACTTTCACAATAGGATAACGTAGACAGGAGCAATATAATTTTCACTGTTTTCACAATAGATATTGGAGGAGTGGTTACCACTCGGCACTGAATAAACTTCCACTCTTCCGAATAAATCAAACTTTATCAAATATTTTTTTCTGGTTTCTTTAATTCTTTTTGGTTTAAATTTTGAGTTTTGAAAACATACTGTAGTTCCGGTTCCTGTTTAGGTTTCGTTTTGAAACGTTTCAATATTTTTCCTATCTTCTAATTAAATAATTTCAACAGTAATGATAATGCATCAGAAATTAGTGTTTTGTTATTCACATGTTTAATATTTGTTCACTTTCTACAGGGTTTCTTGGCAAAAACCTTCAAGGGTGAATAAAGACAAAAACTTTTTTTGTCTGAAGCATACCACAAAATAAATGAAATTATTTTGTCTTTGAGAGGTACAATTGGAAAAAGGTTCGAATCCTAAGATATCTATATTTCACACAGAGTCCATTCTTAAAACGTAATACCAGCATAACAAACTTCCTATGTTTATCAAGATCTTTTAAACCCCGAAAACGTTTCATTCAGCTTTGGTTACAGTAATGTATTTAATGAAAAATAGGATTTTATCACTTTAAAACGGTTTTTAACCGTTTCAGTATCATCCCTTGGTTTCGGCATCCGTCTGTGAGATCTGGTGCAAGTCTGATTTTCATGAAAATTTATGAACTTTCAAAAATTTTAAATTTGCATTTCGCGCTTCTATAATTCTTCTCCAGACAACAGCTGATCTCGATACAGCTAATGTCCAAAATCCTATCACCATCGGAATTCGACCTTCCTATCACATGCACTGCAGTGACATCAGTTGCTGCTCTGAGCCACCTCTGCCAGTCAAGTTGTAATTTTGTTCAGAAAAATGTAGCAAGCGTCATTTTCTCATTCAAAATGTCCCGTCTGGTCTCTCTCGTGTTTGGTCAAGCTAAACTGAATATAGTAATAATGCACAGTGCAAATCGTTCTTAAACGTGCTCATTCTCAGTAAGTGGTTTATGGCGCAGGGTTTTGTAGCAGATGAGATCAACTACTCCAAGTAACGCCACCTCACATACGAATGAAATCACAACTACCCCGGATTACGCGTAATGTTACAAGTAATCGCGGATACGAATATACATATCGGATACGCGTAATGTAAGGAGATTTTCAGTCGTAAATGTGACTTGCGGCATTAAACCTTACCCTGTCATTACTCCAAGCCATTATTATGTTACTTAAATACGATTGAGTCTACAGATTACAATGTACCTATTCAGACCGTTCCTCCTATTCCTGTACAAAATTTATGGTCATGTCTTATGCTCATGCCGATTGCGGTTATTTCCTACATTCTCAAGAAAAGTCGATTCAAAATATCAGACTGCATGACAATCGCGCAGGGCCTGAAAATCAGGTTGCAAATCTAAATCTTTTTGCATAATTGACATTTGTTTACTCTTCCTACGTGCCGCAATTCAAATATCTCGCCAATTATCTACACTTCTTGATATATTACGTATTTTTTTAACGCTTGAAATGATTCTTTTGTCAAATGCATAACGCAATGTCGCAATAACTGAAGCTCATGTAACGTTGTTCCTTACAACCATACACCGTCGTTAGTCACGTGATCAACGTACTTTAACGAGGGCTCCTTTCGCCTGGCGCTAAAACCCAATAAAAAATTAAATTAAAATATGAATAGCTATATCTTACAAGGAAGTAATAATCTACTTGAACATTAAATTATTTAATTAGAGTATTACTCAAGTAACATGGATTAAACACATTAATTCACCATTTTGGTGAACTGTTCAAGCATGGTACCATTTTGTGCTGTGTATGATGTAAGAAGGCAGACTGTGGGAAGGTGAGGGACGAAATAACAGGATGGGAAAGCTAGCCAATAAATACGTTTATGATAGGGCTGGATTTAAATCGGGATTGCTCTTTGAGACCTATTAGTTTGGTATTTTTGTATAATTTTAAATTTTCTAAAATATTTCCTCTCTCACCTTCCCACAGTCTACCCTTGGTAGTTTTATCATGGATTACCACGAAATCTCCGCTGCTACTACAGAATTTAATAAAAAGGATCTTGACGGAGCCTAATCTGATCCTCGCGTCCTCAATGGCTGCCCAGGCAGGGTTCGTGGCATCTGCCTCCCTGGGCGCCGCGTTGCCCACGTCCTTCGCCCACTGCCCGTCGCCCTCCGCCCGCGCCGTTGGATTCGCCCGCGCCTATTGTCTGCTGCAGAACAAAAGGGCGCGTTGACAATAGAGCGACGCGACCGCTTCTGACCTCCTGGGGGAGCGGGAAAAATCAGATGACGAGGAAGATCTTATTATTTCGTCTTTCGATCCCACTGAGCCCCGCGACGGTTATAACGCGGGAATGCCGCTCCCAAGGGTCTGGCGCTAAAACGTTTTCAGATTGTTTCCAACGGAGCAAGCTCAATATCTGGGGTGCAGCGTCAAATTCGAGCTATTTGGGTCGAGCTCAGCCGCTGCCTGGAGAAGAATTCTAGCAATCGGCGGTCTGACCGGTAGTTTTCCCTCGTTTCTCGTAGCACAGGCGAATGCCATACCAGTTCCTAACAAACGCGCCAAGGATCGCACGCGATATTTCCTTCCCCTTTCTTGTCCCATCCTCACCCAAGGAAGGACTACTTTGATAGTTCGGGAAACAAATGAACGTCATGCTGGGCAATAAGAAATAGTGATGTTTTAGCATATTGTAAGAAATAGTGAGGAAACCATTTACAAATAAGCTAACTGCAAACGAAAGCACTGAGAAAGTGAGTGTATGGATGTAACTTGCACTTATATTACCAGCAGTGCCCAAGCAGTAGCTGCCAAAGTGGTCCCTTCTTGGAGAAATCTCTCTATATCACACGTACCGGATACCAGTCGGGAAATTAGAGCTTGTCCCGTCTGGGTCGCTACCATTAGGGCGCGTGTTCGTTCCCTGACCGCCCCAAACGGAACTCATGGTAGTTTGATTGCTTTGTGATACCAGGTGCGTCAACTGGGATGGTCATTAGATCCGTCAGTGTGACGCATGTAGTATCCAGGAAGGTGGTGTGTTCCTCTTCCGTTGAAATGTGACATCCAATGACAACCTACACGTTGGTTTGCGGGGTTCTCCTCTCCAGATATCTTCGCCACCGGAGCGCCGCCCCAGTCCGCAAAGGCTTTAAGTTCCCTACCCTTCAAGGGCAATGTGTTTTATGTATATGTGCGTGCGTGTGTGTGTATTTGCGCGCGCAAGGGGAGATTACAATGATGAGGAAGAAAAATCGCGCACGTGGCCCATTTGTTAATGTACTCCCGGGATACGCCTGCTCTTGATAGAAGAAATCATCAGTCAGCAGCGGCGCTGGAATTCTCCTCCAGAGACCGGCTGAATTCGACATAGCACTCTAACGTGTGCCGAAAATACGACACCATTGGGACTCGAACCCTAGTGTCTCCCGGTCAGAGCCACTGCATTGGCAACAATTGAGTGGCAATCCTGAGCCATCTCAACCGGTGAACGTTTGGTGGACTCGGCGGATTCGCGGCTGGAGTCACCGTTTTTCTTCTTCTCATTCTACTTTCTCTGACTTCGGTGTATCGGCCATTGTGTCGTCTCCCCGAAAAGTTTTATAACAAGACAACAGAGAGAAACAACACCTCGTATGTAAGTTTCGGATATATTTAAGAGAAAATATATTCCTTCGGCAGTGTCCTTTGCCATCAACACTGTCAATTTCTGTGTCAGTGAGAACTGTAATGGTATTGGCTCGAATCAAATTTACCAGTGCGCAAACGCAAAACTTCATTCTTTTCATTGCTACTTTTGAAGTCTCCCAGAGCACGAGGTAGGTGAACCTGTAAATTCGCAGCCTCTAAGTGCAATGTCTGGCTGAGCTTTTCTTCGGCATCCTACAGAGGGCTAGCCCGTCCTCCAACTTCAATGGATTACACCTCCGGACGAGGTACGAGAGCGCAGTAATGCAGGTGCGCTGTTATGGTGGATGCCGAGACTGCTCTACTACATTACCAAAAAGGATAAAAGGAGGGAGTGCATAAGCTGGAATATTAGTTTGGTGGTATAGTGGCGACGTAAGCAAGACGAAGGGAGCATCTACATCAGATGCGGGTTTTGCACGATGGGCAGGCGTACTCTTGATATTCCTCGGTGGTTCCGGTCATTCAGAAATACAACTGCGGCGGCCAGAGGTAATTTTAGTTCGGTCACTGGCACCTCAATGAGTGAACAACAAAAGACATAAGAATTATTGCTTATAGTTTTTATGAAATAAAACATTTTAAGAGCTGAACTATTTTCATTATCATCGGCATTTGGCTTGACTATTGCCAATAAGTGAGAACATTGTGAAATTGTGAATCAGCTGGATAACTTCCTAAGTTTGACTTTACTTTGTTGAGACAAGAAAACAATTGTTCGTTAACGTAAGTGAACTGCAACATAGATTATGATGTTTGCACAAGATTTGAACAAACACAGAAAACAAGGCCAAGGGAAATTGCTATTAAAAGCTTCTTTTTAATTCAAAATGAGGACCATCATTTAACGGTTACACCTTGATCAATAATTTGATCTAACTAATCATTTAATTAAAATTCAGTAGCTTTTGTATAATGATTTATGTCTACTGAATATCAATAGCAAATATAGAAAATTCCATCTTCATCATAATCTTGTTTTGAAAACAAAATGTCATTTCTTAAGAATACAATTTTGAAATAATAATGTAGGATCTATACCTAGCTTTTTATTTAAATGGCACCACCTTTAGAAACTGAGAAGCAATCATACCATCATAACTCTTTCAAAGTGAGGTTAAAACACAACTCCTCCAAAAAGGGAGTAGACGGTAGAGTACCGCTGTCCGCCTCATTCATTTTAACGCCGTAACTACAAAACATTATGACTATAAAGCATCCGAGAACATTGTGATGCAACTTCGACAGCATTCGCAAATCTTCGCGTCTCTCGTCGCCGTCACCCACACGTCAGCCCAAAGCTTTGTCCTCGAGCAAATCAGTTGCCTTTGTCCGCCACGGCGTTTTGCCCTGCCTGCCATTAGATTTCCAAACGTGGTGTTCGCGTCAGCACCTGCTCTAATACTTTTTGTCTTCCAGGCCATCCGGGCTTAGTCAAGCGGGAGGTGTTATACACACACGTTTTCTTGAACCCGCACTCCTTTGCCGACACTAGTTGAATTAAGAATAAATTATTCTTTGACCAAATCTGATAACCAGAAAGGTTTGCTCCCATGTAAACGAAACTATTTTGCATTGAAAAACGAACTAGAAATTTGAAATAATTCCTTTTCTGAAAGTAACCAAATTCCCCTCTTCTCTTGCAACAAGCGAAGCGAGGGCTCAAGAAAACGTGCGCGGGTAACATATCGGTGCTCTGCTAAATTTATTATGACAATTTTTATTCAACGTCGGCGACACATCAATCGTTGCGCCACCTCCTGTCTTCTATCGTCGGTACCCACGAGCCTAAGACAATAAAAACTAAGGATACCCAGGGAGGGTCCTTCAGAAAAATACATACAATATTTGGATTAAAAACATAAATACTTAATTTAGAAATGTTGGAACCTGCTTTACAGCTAATTAAGGGGGATGTCGTAGGTCTTTAAAATATCTTATTTTATTCGTGGAAAAATTTTTCAGTGGTGAGGTGTAGTTGTCATTTACATAATTGGAATGATTGAAGGCGTTGTCATTGTCAACAATATTATTTATTTTACAAATAGCAGCTTTCGATGGCTTAGCCATCATCATCAGTTTTCTGGTACAAGAAAATATAAAATTAGAATTAACATAGTTACCTAATTTAAAAACACATCTTAAGAAATGAAAGGAGTAGAATTAAAGAAAAGAAAAGACAGAATGAAAGAAAGAAAGGGGCGGAGAGTTAGATCTTTATAATATAAATAATTTATATAATTTAAAACATCTTAAGAAATGAAAGAAGAAGAATTAAAGAAAGGAAAGAAAAAGAGTTATATCTTTATATAATATAGTAGTTTTTTAATTTTAAGCAAGAAATAAATGAAAATGTAGTACATGTACAAATGTGGTACTTTTCGTATTTTCTCTCTCAAAATTGTTTCTGAAGGTTGCTTTAAGCGGCACCTCCCCAAATTACCCACGAGTCTGCCTACCGCCCTTCCCAGCTGGCGAGTCTGTCACCCTTGCCCGCCGTTTGCGTTCGTGGCCGCCCTGGAACTAGCGTAGGGAGTCCAAAACCTTTTCTGCCTTCGACCTCTTTTAAAAGAATGATCTGCTTCATCGATCTTATTACATTTTTCTCTATAATGTGCAGAAAACTACCTATTCTTAGTACAAATAAAGAGGCAAAATTACTTAAAGACTAGTTGAATGTGGCGTCGCCGACGCCGACGCGTAAAGTGTTTTAAAATAATTTAATGTCACCGGGAGCGGTAGCTCAGTGCATCAAATGATGTCACTGCAGCGCCTCTGACCGAGAGGTTCTATGTTCGAGTCCTGACAGCAGGAGGATTTTCGACACTAGCATTTCAGCTAGATCGCTGTCTGGAGGAGAATTCTAGAGACCGGCTGCTCTGATCGGTAGTTTTCCGTGGTTTCTCCGATCAACACCAGGCGAATGCCGGAGCAGTACCCTACCAAACGGGCCACGGACCGCGCGCGATCTGTCCCTCCTCTTCCTTGTCCTATACTCTCTCCTTACACACACACTTACACTAACATGCACGACACTATCACATAATCCGGGAGACCGGTCGGGAGCTTGTCCTGGTTGAAGCGGTACCCCGCTGGTGGGAGAGGCCTGGTTAGGGGGAAATCCCACTAGCCGACGGTAGGTCGGCGCCGGATCTCGCCATCCAGCGGGGGAATATCACCGCCATCTCCCGAGAAAAAACATGCACTACACTAACGGGACTAATGATCAAAGCAGTTGACGCGCCCGGAAACACGAAAAAATCAATCAATCAATCAATTATTGAAAGTGTTGGGAAAATTTCTTTCATTCTTCATTTCCTTCATGCGTAGCTTGCTCAAGTATGTTCTTACAGTATCTTCATTGATCTTAACAATCAATCTAGAAGCTGATAATGTTAAACACCCCTTCGAAAATTCCCATCTAATGGCCTTGTATGTTACCTCCATACGGGATATCAACTGGTAATATTGCAACTTCAAAATTATAATCGCCGTAAAAAATGCTTGGAAGGCATTGATGATGCGAATACAGTTTAGTACAGTTAAATTTTTTACGATTTTTGCTACTATACACATTCATGCACAAAGATCACCTGTAAGCTGATCATCTAGGTTATTCTCAAATTCTAATACAAGATCATTCTCAATTAGTTCCGAAAATTCTGCCGCAAAATCTTCTATATCTACATACGATTCTTCGCCGGATTTGTTTAACACTTCCATGTTTTTCTCCCCTAGTTTTGAAGAGATTAAAACTCCACAAACAATCTAATTTGTCGTTACTTCCACTTCTGCAATTGCTCTATTTATCGTTTAATATGCGAATCTATATAAACATTAAAAGGCGACTATTTTGTATGTTTATGTGAATAAGATGTAAGTTAAATTTAATGAGAATACGTTCTAGGTCACATTCATTTGAAAATCGGTATTTGTACACTTAAAAACGTAAAAGTGAGAAGTTGAACTTTCATACATTCTCTAACATTACTCAGTTTTGTTTTCTCCGTATTCACTTGAAATTCTTCAAATTTAATAAGTTCCTTTTCCTAGGTTTCTAAAAATTTATTTTTAAAAATATGGTAATAGGCTTTATGAATAAAACAAAATAAATCATTCGCGATTCACTCTTTTGTTCAAATTAAATTCACTTTTTCACTTAAAGATGTCAACAACAGTGATGCCAACGTTCTGAAAGAAAATGATGGTGTATTGAGCGGCGCAAAATGCCTTTGGGTACTGTAGTTTAATCAACGCCTCCTATGTAGATATATTTAGGTAACGTTGGTTTCATTCTCGGATTACTCACTAAGATCACAAAGCCAAAACACGCAAAAACACGTTTTTGGAATTTATATCGGGCTGTTCCACATCCTGGTATCTCTCACCAGCAGGGTATCGTCCCAGTCGGTACAAACTCTCAGATCTCGACTGGTCTCCCGCTTTGGTAGTGTAGTGACTGTAAAAATAAGGAAGGGGTGAGGAAAGGACCAGAAAATGGAAGGGAAGATCTTGCGTGATCCGAGGTTCGTTTATAAAGTTTCTGTTCCTTTGCATGGTACTGATCAGAGTAACCACGGAAAAGTACCATCAGAGCAGCCGGTAGCTAGAATTCTCTTCCAGACGGCGCGGCGGCTGAATTCGAGCTGTAAGCTGCTGTGGAAAATTCTGCCCATCGGGCCTCGAACCCTAGGTCTTCCCAGTCAGAGCCTTACAAATACATCAGTTGATGCCCAGAGCTACCTAATCCGGAGCCCTGTCGGAAGTCGAACCCTACGCCCTGTCGATCAGAGATACTGGCGCAGTGGGTCTCCGGCCCCCCTCAATCCGTATCAGCACCACCACCATCTTTAGGGGGCGGATTTTAATGAAATGTTATTTTTCTTTTCACTTTAGAACAATGCACAAAAGAAAAGACACGTTTTATGTCGTTTTTTGCATTTTTCGATGTCGACTAATATGTAATTTTTTACTCTTTCCCGTCATTTTAATGCATTTTTCCTGATTTCATGGATTTTAATATCATTTAATGGTACATCCTTGAAATAATTTTTACGAGATGTAACAAATGTGTTTCACAGAATTTATGAGTAGTCTTTTCGATTTCTTCGGTCATAAAGTGTAATGTCAGTCGTAGTGATTATGTAATCTAAGGTGCCTGTGACACCTATCAACTACAGCCATTGTCAGTTCGGGCGATTTCGGGAGAACTAAAGACAGAGATTTCCTGGTAAAGAACAGAACTCACCAAACGTTTCCGAGCTGAGTTCACTTGAATGAATGGAAGAAGCCTCGATTACATCAATATCAAATCCAATAGCTTGAGACGTTCATCCGAATTGGTTTTGATCACTTTTCTTACGACGTTTTTCTTTCTTTTTAGAGCATTTTAAGAACATTTTCAGAGCATTTATGCATCATTTTTGGCGATTTTTTAGTTAATTAAAATCCGTCCTTTAATCATCATCATCATCATCCTTCTCCGGGGCTGGCGGAGGCGAGCGTCTCTTCCGCGAGCCATCCATTCACTCTTCCGAGCGCGTCGCGCCGCGCCGCTGGGCTTCCGGCCGCCACTTCCGGGGCGCGAGCGCGGCGCTTCCGGGCGGGCAGGCTGCGGCGAAGGTTTCGCCGCCCCTCCCTCCCTCGCCCCGGGCGGCACAGTTGGCGCACGCGCCGACACGGCGCGTGTCTTCGTTCGTATGCAGACTCAAGCGCCGTTCACACGACGACCGGGGCCTGCACGTCTCCACAGACACAAACCTGAGCTTTCCATAGCGCAGCAGATTCCGTCGCTGTGTATCGAGTGATCAGAAGAATTCCACTGATATTTTATGTGTATATATATATATATATATATATATATATATATATATATATTAGAGAGAGATACAGAGAGAGAGAGAGAGAGAGAGAGAGGGAGAGAGAGAGAGAGAGAGAGAGAGAGAGAGAGAGAGAGAGAGAGAGAGAAAGAGACAGAAAGAGAAAGAGAGAAATTGATTGATTGATGTTTTCTGGCACGTCTATTGCTCTGGTCATGAGTAGACAGCGGATTTCGCATATTTGCATGTTTTCTTCTTAAACATAATGATATGCATAAAGAACACAAATTCATTTTTTGTTGAGATCGAAATACAAATTTTCATAGTGCATAATTCTGTTTATTTATGATGATTGAGCATAACTTAATTTTAAGAGCATATATTTGCGTATTTTACATTTTTTTGTTATTTTAATTTTGTTCCTTCGTAAAATGCAAACTTGAGATGGCTTTCGAGTTTTCATCATCTCTACATGAATAGAGCGGTATAGTTCATCCGAAAGTCGCTATCCAGACGTGTCCGCGCGTCCGTGGGAAAGAAGGAGCTCCGCGTCGTGGCCTGCCCCATCTCCTGCCCCTCCCTGCTTGCGTCGAATTGTTTCGTCGTCGGTATCACAATCTCTTGCGAAGAACGAAGCTACAACAGCAGGAGCGCCTGAATGAAAGAAGCGGGAGTTGGAGAGAGAAATTTTGTTCTCATTGACTCTAAAATTACGATACCGCCTATTGCCAGTTCGAATTCTGCTTTAATTCGATCCAGTTGTCTGCTTTAGAGTATTAATTGTTTCTTTGCCGATCTTAACTTGTGAAGTGTGTGAATTAACCACTTAACATAAACATTTCTCACGGATAGGGATACACGGATACATGTTGATAGCAGCGGAAGTCTTCAATTGTTCTACCCCAAAATGCTCCATATTACTTGCATTGTGCATGGCGCACATCATGCTGCCCAAGATATTCGTTCGCAGCAACCTAAAGTTAATAATTTGATTTCCCAGGATACTCCAACATCGAGGTACCACCCCACCCGGGACAAGCACGAAATTCCCGACTGGTCCCGCGATGTTTGAAGTGGTGTAGTGATTGTGTGTGTGTGTGTGTGTGTGTTTGGGAGAGAATTGGACAAGGATAATGAACGTAAGTAGTGCGAGGTCCATGGCAGAGTTTGATAGGATATTGCTCCGGCATTCGCCCGGATAGATTAGAGAAATCAACGAAAACTTTCAGAGAAACCAGTCGCTAGAATTCTTCTCCAGACAACCGCTGAATTGATTTATCATTATAGTTGTGTCGAAAATCCGCCATGATCGGCCCTGGAACCTTAGGACCTCCCAGATGATGCAGAGAGATCGGCAAAACCTCTGAGCTAAACTCATCTGGGAGGATAATTCGAACTCTGTGGTAGTGTGCGAGTTGCTGTCCACCAATTTACACAAAACCAATGTTAATATTTTCGAAAAGTCCCGTAATGCCATCCATTGTTATAATTTGTCTTTAACTCCTGAATACTGTGACATACCAAAAATGACGGACATTTTTGTTTAGGCAAATAAAGGTCAAAATATTGCAAAAGACGTGTGTTTCTATGGAGCAGATACAAAGATGACACCGTAGCAACGCGAGATCGTTCTGAAACGTGGGTTTCTATGGTGCGAAGAGGGACCCCAACCAAGAGGAAACAAGAGTGGAAAAAACACAGCGAGCTTTGAAGGGTGGATCAGATTGGGAATTAGTGCATTCCGACTCGTATCGTGGTGGTGAGCGGTTCGCTTGTGCGGTTTTTCCTAGGTTAATTATCAAATCGGGATATGTGATATTTCGTGAGAGTTAATATTAAGCTTGAACTTGGAATATTTCCGAATTAGGTGTACAACTGGAACTTATAAAATTTACGTGTTGTACCATTGCAAACTCGGACTAGTAATATTTTCATGCGTGAACTGGAAGGTGAAGTTACAAGTCTCGACTTGGAAATTTTACCACCGAATTGTGAATTACCAGGTTATATGATAGAAAATAATATTAGAAGGATATTATTCCGACTTGGAAAAAGTAATCAGTTTGAAATAGGTGACCACCTGAGACGCAAGATAAAGAGTATAGACAGTGTTTGTGAAGTGGTTGGAGGAAGTTTCGACTTGGTCGCTGGTCATCGTGGACTTCAACATGTAGGAAGATTGATCTACTCTACGCAGCGAAATCCAGCGACGTGCGCACGAAGAGGCAAGAAAGGATAAAAGGTTCTATAACACCGTTATTGCAATAACGAGAAAAACGGTCATGACCTAACAGTAACTTGTAATAATCAATGGTAGTCTAACTTTTGGAATTAATAATAAGTTATAATTCATAGTTTGAAGGAAAGCTGATTCTTATTTGCCATTACATGCAATCCTTGAGTAGACATTTTAGAATTATTTTCAGATTCCTCGCCACTCCGTATGGATGGCAAATTGAGTAATTTGTTGGGGAGTAAATAGCAACAATTATTTCATAAGAACCCGTCCACCGAGGTAGCGGGATTGGCATATCCGAAGGCAGTAATAAATAATCAGGAATTCAAGTGCAACTTTTTCCTGGCGCCCAAATTGTTTATAAATTCGGGAATTGATTACGATTGACCTTCATTTATTTATTAATTAATAAAATAAACATTTCAATACTGCTTCGTGGAGCTATGGCGGCGGCTGTTCAAGTTGGGCACTATGTTGTGTCCGAGGTCAAGTTTGCACTACCGTCTCTTATGGTAGCAGTTATGGTGGTTTCATGGTGGCTTCTTCTCTTTCGCAGTTAGTGTTTTAAATCGATAAAGTTAATGACAAAAATTACAAAAACGTGAAACAACGCAATGAAAAAATGAACGAATACACTCATTATGTTTAATAACTTTGAGGTCAACGTCCATATTAAATACGACGGGCCGTGACCTCTCTACTTGATGGAAGGATTTATCAGTTTTAGTGAAAATCCTATGTACGGTTTAGGCGCTAGTATGGTTCACAGGCAAAAATGCGTATTTCGTGAATATATAGAAAGTAAAAAAAATTGAAACGATTGATAAGTACAAAGAGTAAATCTTGTTAGATACGAGTAAGTATACTTAAATCTAATGTCTATAATTTGCAAAACGGGACACTATTTTTTAAATAAATTTCAAGGTATTTCAAATTTCAATACATATTTTCTTGTTCGGAATAATGCTAGCACTATCTGCATCAATTTTTAGTTCAGCTCGCCAAAAGTAGAATTTCCTCCAGAAATGACCAAAGGCATGGCGTAAATGAACACGAAAACGTCTTGCGCAGTTCTTCTTACGTGTCATCATCTTACACTACTCCGCGCACCATCAGCAGTGAACCATTGTACCAGACAATCGCTGTCCTCTTCACTATCTTCATGGCACTGCACTTTACTATAGAGGGGAAGGACAGTGCAGTGTAACAAACACCTATTCATAAAGCATTGAAGGCTTTCACGGCCGGAGTCAATATACATGTTTTCTTCCGGGCTTTGGGCCGTGGTCCAATTGGCGTTGAACTGCCAAACGTTTCGCCCCAACTGCGGCGGGCATCTTCAGTGGCGAGTCTCGGGCGAAGTGTCGGGACGGCGGCTGACTGGCGACTGTATGGCTACAGTCGCCAGTCAGCCGCCGTCCCGACACTTCGCCCGAGAACTCGCCACTGAGATGCCCGCCGCATCGTGGCGAAGTGGCAGTTCAACGCCAATTGGACCACGGCCCACAAGCCCGGAAGAAACATGTATATAAACACCTATTTGTTACATTTTCGATCGACTTCCACCGCCAACTGCATACCAAGAAGAAATAAGTATTCGTTTCAGAAAGTATAAGAATGTTTATTTCTAGTTGATACTTGTCCCAAACTTTTCCCAGCACTCTACTTTAATTACATGTAGGCAGATACTTTATTAATAAATCATCTTCTCCTGGATTGAAGACAATTTAACATAAATCCATTTCGGAAAGATCTGAGAATTATTCATTCAAATCCTATGTGACGCGGATGAATAATTTGATCGTTACTTTTAAGCATCATCTCTTTGCTAAGCGTCATGTCACAAATGACTTTGACAAATGAACAAATGAGTACGTCATAAGAGGCAAATATAACGGCGACCTTACGCTGTCAGCCATAGAAAATAAAATTCGCGCAATGGTATTTATCCAAAATATATAGTTTTTTTTGTTTTTGTTTTTCTCTTCTACCATCATAATTCACTTTCATTAATTAGAAGGTCCACAATTTTCTTGCAGTCATCAACTCAGTAATGTAAACCGCAACAATTCGCTCAGAAAAATCGCCTTTCGTTTAAAAGCACTTCCTGCGTGTGGGGTGATCCAGCAACGGAAATGGAAAGGAAGTCCGTGCGCGTTTTTCGGCGTTTCCGGTTTAAAACGTACTTCGTTTAACTTCCTTCCCGCGACCCTAATGGAGGGTGTTCGTGGGGGTAATCGCGTGCATAACGAAAAACGTTCTGAGAGTTCAGGGCGATAGACTATTTGCAACCTTGCAAAAGTCCTTTTTGTGGGCTTAGTTCTAAAGCTATATTTTACGAACTTTTGTCGTCCATAAAATTGAACTTTTGTGGTCTAGGCCAATTAATTCTTAGCAATCTAGGCTGTAAACTTAAGTGCCAACTTTAGCAAAACAAATATCACCAGAAGGAAAACAAATTAATTGTATTTCCACTTCATTTAGGCATTTTTATTTTTTTTCAAATCTTATTTATTTCAGTGAAGATGATTTTAAAATATATGAGTTAAATATTAATTTCTTTATGCAAGATATTTGTATGTAAATATTGTAAGAACTAAAAGTCAAAATTCATTTAGTTGCTTTTTACGTTAATTTCCTAATGTTACTGAATATTCATAGGTTTTATTTAATGTTCTAACGCGTTGATATTACACCACTAAGCTTTGAAGCTGCATAATCTTAAAAACAAACGAAACGTTGCCATAGGAGCTTGTAGAGTCTATTCGAATTACACAAATACCAACTGTGTTATCATGCTTACTTTCACATCGCTATAATTTCTGAAATCATACTATTTAAACCTTTTGTTAATGTACTTATAGAAACAGTTAAGAGGTGAGTTTGTAAAGGATTGTTTTATGCATCTCGTCTGAAATGTAATGTTCTCGGACTAGCTTTCTTGTTACCCTACGCTACAGTACTTCGGCTCCTTAATACGTTTAACTCTATTACAATTTTCACTATTGTTGAAATATACAGCAATATAAAACCAATTCGACGGCTGAGATTCTCGAAGTTCTTCACTGCTGAACGTTATACGTCAAAGTGATATGGGCAGGGTTATTCGAATCCAGCTTCGTCAATATTCCAAATCTTCTGATTTGAAAAAAATGATAAGAACAAATTGAGTTATGAGTACATTAAGATTGTGTTACTTATCTCACGGGAAGAAAGAGGTTGAAGCCACAAACCAATCGCCAATATTACCTGAAACAAAACGAATAATCAGCACATTTTGAAATAAGCACAATAACTAAGACACACGACAATTCTTACATTAATAGCCAATTATTTAAACACAAACTTTATAAATAAAATAATATACATTTTACGACAATTTATTCTAAGAGCTTAAAATAAGTATTTCCACTATCTGGTACGGTGCGCTAGCAGCTGAATATGGCCCCCATTGGGAGTTATTATGAGCTTCGAAATGAAACACGTGTTCTTATGGATTCATAACACGTTTTTCAACACGGAATAACAGAAAAATAATATAATTAATAAACTGAGCTGTACACATTTTTATAATTACTAACTCTTCCAGTTTTACAATCAACTAACACCTCTTGGTGCAGAAGCGATACTCATTTAATTATGATGCCTTTATCAAAGTTATTTCGTTAATAACACATATTATAAGCTCCTTGCTTTGAAAACAATGTTCATATTTAATAGAAAATCTATAATTTCTAACTATTATTTTTTTCTGACATTTTATTCATTTTTATTACTACTTATTTGCGAATGTGTTATTTTATTTCAGAATATTCGTATTAAAAAAGGCATATGGAAATAATGTCAATTTTCCTTAACTAAAAAAATATTTGTCTTCCCTTAATTGTTAATAATGCATCCAACGATGTCTTTTAATTCTCTAGTACGTAGTGACTAAAAATATACATAATAATCTCGTAAGATAGAATATTTTAAAAAATATTAGTGAATACTTAATTTAATAAAATACGTAATTTAATAAATATTAGTGAAAATATTAATAAATACAAACAAATTCACGAATGCTAAACATCTATATGCATATTTCGATATTGTACACGTATAAAATTCTGTGGATATTCCTTAGAAGATTATCCAATGTTTTATGTTATGTTCACTAAATAAGCAAAAATTAAAATGAAGATTATTATTTGCTAGAAGAGGTTGACTGTTACTCGCCTCGACATTCTGCGTAGATCCTGAGAATTTTTTTCCTATGCCCCGCAGTTGAATTCTCTTATTCACCAACTCGCCATTTATTCCCTCTAATTATGGCCATTGAAATGAAACTTTAAATTTCGCTATGAAGACATGTTTTTTTCTCTTTGGCAACCAAAATAAACCCGGCCAATACACCTCCAAGACCAAGCACCCTCGCCAATTTCGCGAAGGACGAACCAACGGGAGGCAGCATAATCAAACTAATTGGGTCAATTAAGACTCCGGCGGTCAACTTCAGTGAGTCAGCTGCGTGGACTCGACCTCCAACTCTGACCCCAAAGGTCACGTGGCCCGTTACGTATTCGAAGTATGAAAGGGAAACTTTTTTCATCGTTGCGATATCATTCCGCTCCTCCTCTCTCCCTCAATGTCGTGTATTATACGTATGTATACATGAATAATGTGATTCTCAAACGGGCAATGGCCTAGAGAAGTTAAGTCTCAATTAATCAATTTTTCTCCGTCTCGCTCTTTTTCATTTACTTTCTTCCCTCTTTCTCTCTACCTCCCTATCGCTGTAACACATTTTTCCTTACATTTAAAAAAATAGATAACAATTTCGAGAAACCAGTATGCTTTTGAATGTGGCCAGTAATATTGTGGTGGTGGCCGTCCATGCTAACTGGACATGATCGTTTCCTTGAAGTACATTTCCAATAGAATGAGAACTTGCAATCTGATCCTTCTTATTGGGGGTTGCATTTTTAATCGCATTAGCGCATCGCGGACCATTTTCGGTCAAAATTCCCTGGGTTAAAAATTGTTTTTAATCGTATAAATAAATACACAACGCTCATATGAACTTAACACATAACATATAAATTTTCAAAACCTAAACATGGCTTCATTATGATTTCTGCTGTACACATCCACTGCATGTCGGGAACATCTTCGCTGGTGGATGATATTATTCATCTTTTGATAAATGTCCACTAATAATTCAAAATACAATCACTAGAGAGAGTATACCTGTGTGATTGTGATGACAGTGGGGGCGATGATATGTAATAATGGACACATGGTGAAATGAGATGGAAAACGGAAGAAACAAGAGAAAATAATTCATGATTGCACTCTAAATTCCACTTGGATCAACTGGAAAATAGGTTTGGTTAGTGCTAAGTAACTCAGTCGTAAGTTAGCCCATAAGACCTGAAATTTAAATACTAAAACAGAATATATTATCTCCCTCGATCTATTGATACTGTCCTTGGTAAGAGCGCTGACAAGTGCTTTTGTAAATCTTTTGATTCCTATCAATGGTAGCTTGAGTCAAAATGCGTAGGCGCCTAGCAATACTTTTTGAAAACATTAAACTAGATTATAGAAATATGGCTAAAGGGGTGTTGGCGAAAAGATGTGCAACCGTTATTATGATTGTACTAAGCCTTTTCGGCCTTACCTGATATTATTTTTTCTAGAGTTGGTGATAATAAAATTATTTGAATGATGACGGAGCAATGATGGAATGAGAGGTAGGGAAAACGGGAGAACCCGCTTTGGCTACTACAAATTCCACATGAATCGGAAGGGATGTGAACCCCAGGGACAGATGGTAGGTGAGCAGAGCGCCTGCTACATCCCGGGTCGTCCCGGGACGGAGGGATACCCATTATAATGATCATTTTGGGTGTTATTTGGTTGACTGATTATTTCATGTTTCCAGGTGCGTCAGCTGCAATGGTCATTAGTCCCGTACCTGTAGAGCATGTTTTTATCGTGGGAGTTGATGGCGTTCTTTCCCTGTTGTATCCTGCGCCGAACTACACGTCGGTTGGCGTGGATTTTCCGCATTTTCATCTCCCAACAGCGGATCACCGCCCCAGCCGAGACACGCTCTAAGCTGCGAACTCGTCTCCCTACAAGGGGTAAAGATAGGGCAAGGAACAGGAAGGAAAAATCGCGCGCGGTCCATGCTCCGTTTGTCACTGCACCGGCATTCGACTAGTATTGTTCGGAGAAACAAAAGAAAACTAGCGATCAGAGAAGTCGTCCGACAGAATTTCCAATCTAGCCATTTACACGTTTAGGTGTCTAAAATCCTGCCGCCGTTGGGACTCGAACCTTAAAACCTCCCGTTCAGAGACCCTGCAGTAACATCAGCTAATGCTCTGAGCCGCGTCAGCCTGTGATCTTTTTCCGCCATATGATATTCAATAAGATTGATTTACCTGAGATGTATGGTTTGTGACGGTTTGGGTGGTAATGATATGACTTGAATGATACAGGAATAGTGGAATAATTGTTAGGGGGAAACGTGAAAACCCTGAAGAAAAGGTTTTTCATCACAATTTCCACATGCGTCGTCTGGTATTTGAATCCCGGTACACTCAGGAGGGCAAGCGACCTGACCGTGAACCGCATAGTGGTGGATCCAAGAGAGAGGAATGGCACTGGGGCCATGCCCTTTTCCTCCCAAACCAACATTCACATTATTCACATCATTCATTATTCAAGTATTCACATTATGAATATACTCCAACATTTTTTATTTCAAGTTAAACATTTGGAAAAATTATTTCAAAAATATTTACGGACGTCCTAACTGAGAATTTTCTCTCTGAAATACTTTTTGAATCCGTGTATTCTGAGCTCATAGGTTCGCCTTCCCAGTGTGATTGATTTCGAGCGGATGAATAACTATGGTCATTAATTCCGTGCATGTATATTTCGAGAGGTGGCTTTCGATCCCGCTAGAACGTAAGATCCGCGCCGATCTTCACGACCACGATTTCTCGATCGACTTGGCATCTCCGCTAGGGAGACACGCCACACCCGGGACAAGCTCGAAGCTTTGTACTGGTGGCCCGGTACGTGGGGAAGTGCAGTGCATGGAATTGTGTGTACGTAAGAAGAGAGAAGAGAAAAGGATGTAGAAGAAAATACATCTCGCCCGCGGTGCGTCGCCCGTTTGTTAGGGCAGTGCTTCGGCATTCACCTGGAGTTGGTGGGAGAAACGAAAGAAAACTACCGATGAGAGCAGTCGGCCCTTAGGATTGTTCCCCAGATAGCGGCTAAATTCATCTCAGCTATGTCGCAAGTGTCGAAAATGGAACGCCTAGAGCCACTGCATTGGCGAGAGTTGTTGCCCTGAGCCACCACAGCCGCCCGCCCACTGTGGTTAGCGTCTGGGCGTAAAGGCGGCTCCACACATTCGTTATTCGGCGAACACCGAGCAACCGCTTGCCGAATCACCAGTAGTGTGGATGAGTTGCCTGCTATTTTCCGTGTGACGAACATTCGGAGTTCGCCCTACCCACCGCGTGTCGGTCTCTTGGACACATCAAAAGAAACGAACATTCGCCGAGCACGTCAAGTGCTCGGGATTGGCCGAACCACTAGCTCGCTGCTCGGCGAATGCCGTATGTGTGGAGCCGTTTTAAAGAGAGCGCAGCTGTGGCGCGACGCAACAAAAGGCTGCTCCGTTGGCGTTTTGACAAAAGGCTTCTCTGAGAAGGCGACGGCCATGCACCAAGTGGCCGCCTACGTCTTCCCACTCAACAGTTGAGTGATCGATAGAGGTCGAATTTACAGGCACTCAATCTATAACGGATATGCATTTACGCTCTAAAAACTTCGTAATATGCTCTAACATGTTCTACATCAGTTATGACGTATCGTAGTACTTTTATTTAACGTGGACTATTCGTCCTGCGAAAGGTGATATTCTCATCTTAGTATTTAGTGAGAAGCCATGAATTAGTATAAGTTTAATGTAATTAGTATTCTACTCTTAACTGCTAAGTATGCATATTCATTAGGTTCAAAAATTAACAAATAGCCTAAACCGTCTGCTGAGAACCATTTTCTGTTTACAAATATTCCCTTTTTAACTGGAGTATACTGTTAATGTAGAAACCAGACTTATTACGTAACGCTTCCACGAAATATAAAAAATTACATTATAATACTTCTGATTGTCTTAAGAGCGACGCGCAATTTTCTCGTAATATGAATCTGCCAATTCGCTTGTCAATTACAAATAAATGCAGAATTTGGCTGTCAGTGAACAAGAAACGCATTTCAATAACTTAATAAAACGTTCTACTACGATAATTTGGCAGGAAAAATCAATTTGCATCAACTCACAAACTTTAAACTTCACATTCTATTGAGAAATATAAAATCTGACAAGGAATGGGCACACCAGTAAAGCCTACATCCAGACTTATCCTTTCATAATGCAGGACTGTGTGAAAGTTGAAGCTGATCCGCGTCAATACTCAAAAAGAACGTTTTTAGGTTCGATTAGAACGATTCTTGTTAGCCAGTGGTCGCCAAACTTTTGAAGGTTGTGAGCAACCATACTGTTTTCAATCCTACTGCGAGCTACTAAGAAACCAAGAGAGAAAAAAATTATTAATTTTTCAAATCACTTGAACTCGCCATCATTAACACAAATCTAGCTTAGCAACAACGGAAAAATCACTGCGCGGGAATATGCAAGAAACTGTTTTCGCGAATCATCTGTCTGAAATTTCCAGATTAGCCAACCTTGGCATGACTGTTATCAACCGAAATTGCCCCGTGAGCTGCTACTAGCTCGCGATCGACGGTTTGGCGATCACCTGTTGTAAACATTCTATTAATATTCATGCCAAATATTAATTATATTAACAGAAATGAGGACAGAAAGGCTGGAAGAATTCTTATGAAGAAAAATGCCTGGACTGTAATTAATAATGCGATAATATCAGTCCCTAAATACTTATTCCTTATAACAAAGTCAATGATTTGTCAAACTTTTCCACGATTGTTCTATATTCGTCAAGTATTACCCAGTGGCGACAGAAGGGCGTAAAAGGCCAGCTCCGAGCGCTATGAACTCTAAAGAAAAAAAGGGAAACTTATTTCATCATCACCAAGTACAAAATTGAATTCAATTGTCGCTTCCACGACGACTTTGTTTTACGAAGAGTACAACTTTTTCGTGTTTGGAGTCAAAATGTTTTTGAAATCCAATTTCATAGTTCAAAACACACCACACCTTCGGATACCAATGCACAAATACAATTTTTAAGGTATCTAGTAAAAAAATACACTTTTCTTTGTGATACAGTTTAATTACATACCCCAGTCTCAAAAATGGAAAGAGTTTACATCTAGTTTTGCTGAAACGTTCTGCTGAGTGAATGTAAAATGGCTGCTGGGTAAAATGTTTTTTGTTATAACAATTTTGCAGTAGTGTACTGAGGTGAAGTTTTCCTTCATTAATACACAGAATATTAATCCTCAAAAGGAATAGGAACAGCTTTTAAGAAATAGAATATTTTACAAGTGATTCATACTTTCGCGTACAATATAATTTTGCTAAATACTTCTACGTCTTTATCAATATCTCAAGGTACGACTACCAGTACAGAGACATTTTGTAGGAAGAAATATAAAGCTGAGGTCGCTCGTAGCAGTGTAACAATTGAAAGATTCACCTTTGTAACATTTTATTGAATTTTTGAAAATTTCCTTGCAATTGCTAAAGAAATTTCTGTTGGACTTCCCTTTGTTAAACTCATTCTTTTCGAAACCGCTTACAACTGTTTTGGCAGCAACATTAATCTGCTTGTATACAACAGTTATATACAACGTACATGGATAACTTTATATACCGGTGTTGCTATACTAGCGTAAGTTTATATATATATATATATATATATATATATATATATATATATATATATTATATATATATATAGTATGAGAGAGAGAGAGAGAGAGAGAGAGAGAGAGAGAGAGAGAGAGAGCGCAAATAACGGATCCTGTTGAAGACGGAAACAGAGTTCATAATCGAGGCTCATAACCAAGTTTATTATTTTTTATGTCCGTCGTGTGTTGTTCAATATTTTCCCTAATATACCACTTTCCCATATTAAAACCATATAAATAAGATTTTCTTGAAATATTAATGCTCATACGCCATATGTAACTAAAGCTTTTTTTTAATTTTTCGACGGATGGCGGTCGTTTAAAATTCTTTAGTAAGTCTGCCGTTAAGAACGGCTTTTAATACCTAGCATTGGTGTCGATATGTTGATATCACAGCACAGTATTACGAAAATGTCGTATCACTGTTGTAGTAGATTAGTCAATGCGTTGAGGAAGGGCGTAATAAACAGTATAACGCTTATTCTCTGGCTAAAGCAATATCACACACGAAAATCGGCTTTCAGACCGGCTCAGATGGCTCAGGACATCAGTTGATGACATTGCACAGCTTCTGACAGGAGGCTCATAGAATTCAAGTCCCAACGGTGGCAGGATTTTCGACACCAGATGTATAGCTAGGTCGAGTTCTGCCGCTGTCTCAAGGAGAACTCTGGCGGCCGACTGCTCTGATCGGTAGTTTTCCGCCGTTACTCCAATCAGCACGAGACGAATGCCGGAGCAGTACCTTAACAAACGGGCCATGGACCACGCGCGGTCTTTCCTTCACTTTTCTTGACCTATCCGCAGCATCCCTTTCTTATCCATACTAATACTTACTGCACTATAGTACCAGACAAGTCGGGAGACCAGTGGGGAGCTTAGAGCTTGTCCCAGCTGGGGCGGTGCCTCGCTGATTGGAGATAGCTGGATGAGTTAAACCTCGTCAACCGACGTGTAATTCGGTGTCGGATTTCAGCGGGGGATGATCAGAGCCACGACCCACGAACAAAACATGCACTACACTTACGGGAAGAATGGCCTTGGCTGTTGACGCGCCAGGAACCCTAATCAAACAATCAAATTTACGACATTCTGAATTTGCCCTGGCAATTCCTATAGTACAAGCCGAAACTTCTCATAGAAGAAAAGCTCAGTGAAATTTTACGGAAAAAGGTGATGCGGTAAAATTACCACAATCCCTATATTTATAAATTAAAGTTCCTATTTATATTTCTGTTTTAAATAAAGCAAATTAAAAGATTAACAATCCCAGATATTGTATTCCCGCTTTGGCTACAATAATGACGAAAACATATGCTCAGCGATCTAGGGAGTGTCAAGGAACCATGGAAAAGGTATGTGACCGAACAAAATAATTTTTTTATCCAATCAAATTTCAATATCACTGAATTTCCACTTCAAGAGCGCAGGGCACCAGGCATCGACTTTGTAATTAGAAAGGCATTTGGTCACAGAATGATTACCATTTTCTTATATTTACAAATTGATATATTGGGACTGTTTATATTTAAAGATCTGGAAGTTGATGAAGTTAGAATGTTTTTTCATTCATTTCAATAAATTAATCACATCAATTCATTTCAATAATATTAATTTGTTTATATTTCAAAACAATTCAACTTTATTTGATGTTCATTCTTAACATAATACTAAGAACACTCATTCTTAGAAAATAAAATAAAAGGCCCTCACGATATTACTATCGATAAAATCCAACTTAAGCAGTTTTCAATATCAATTTTGTACTGAATGCTCAAACGTACCGTCGACAAAGCTCTCAGCTAACGAACTGCGAAGTAATCCCAAGGGCCCATTTGATAAGAACATCCGCTGGGGCTCAAAGCGAACTATGTTGTCTCGTTTGCGGAGCGAAACTGTGTTCCCCCGGGTGTGAATAATTTACCTGCGAGGGGTCTGGAGTTTTGCAACCTGTTGCTCGGCGCAAAGAGGCTAACGGAATCCACATGGAATGCAAAGAACCGATATTATAAGCTTGAACAAGAGTGGGTCACTTACGAATAATCTTCGGATTTTTAGGCAAATGCCTGTTTTACGTGTCTAAAGTTATATTTCGAAGTTAATAATGTAAACATTTTTTTATTTTTAATATTAATACGTACTGTTATATTGACTTAACGCGCAAGATTAACAAAAACCCTCATTTTGACTTGCACCCGTTATAGAATTAACAGTTCGCCGTCCGTTAAGAGGAATTAAAACAAACTAGCTGTAGCTGCAGATGGTGTGTGCATATGTCTATTCCAAGAAAAGTTATCATTTATTTGGTATGTTTCTTTTCCTGTAAGCAAGTGATATTACAAAACGTATTGTTCTATTCTCATCCCTACACACTTTCACTTACACGCACTACACTGCCACACATATCGGGAGAGCAGGAGTGTCCCTCTTAGGGAGGGGGTACACGGATGACGAAAACATGGCAAGTCGATGTGTAGGTCGGCACCGGGACTTGCCATTCCCTGGTGGTGTACATCGGCACCTCCCATGATGCATTACACTTACGAGACTAACGACCATTCCCACCTCTTACGGAAACACGAAAAATCAAACAAGCTAGTGTGACTGAAAAATGCAAAAAATTGATTGCCGCCAATCCTCATACTGCGCATACATACAATTCCTCCAATCCTCACACTGGGCGTACCGACTGTATTCTCATACTCAGTGCGACACTTCTTACTACACACCTGAGGTCAGCAAGGCCCCAAGGAAGAGACCGGCATCTATTAAATATTTGCTATATGCGTTATGGAACGGCAACTTCTTTGATATTCTTAGTCTGTAAAGAACTGTAATTAACTCAAAACCATCCCAAGCCATTAACGAGGACCTCTCTGCCACTAGAATCTTGTTAAAACAATTCAAAACAGGGTATTGCAGCTGTTCACTTGACACCGACCATCGTGGCGCAAATGGTGGTTTAGAAAAACGTGGGGTCGTACAAACAAACTAGTGGTGATGATAAATCATGATAATAAATGCCCTAAATTTTACGGTCATACGCGAAGACGCGAATCACTCCTTTATGTCATTTTCTTTAATAAGCAGGTGAACGGAGGGTTGGTTTGCCGTTGACTTGTACCAAAAGTATGATGGTAGAGCTGAATATGAAAACTGGATGGAAGATGTTCAGATATGAGACATGATAATACTAGGGGCTCGGGAGAAAACACACAACCACAAGTACGTGATTAAAATCCCCAAGTCTTAGGCGTCAGTCGAACCTACAAGCTTCGACTTCCCGCACTATGTTGGTACATGAAGCCCCTGAGCTATTGTCAACCGCCAAGCGCGGGGGCGTACGTTTTATAATTGGACTGTAACTGAAATGCAGGAGATTTGTCCCGCAAACAAACGCACGTGTCGTCGTTTTAAGCACGTGGCCGTGTAACAAGGCAGCCGCCCCACGAGTACATCACCGCCGGAAGTGATCGAGTAGCCCGGCACGGCAGCAACCGCGCCCATGAGTTGCGACGGGGAGGCGGAGAAAGGAGAGGGGTAAGGATGGGCGGATTGGAAGGGCGTCGGGAGAGCCAGAGAGGGACGGAAAACCTATAGTGGGACGGGGAGGCTTGTGGAAGAACGGAGAGGATTGGAAAGGGATGGAAAGTGACGGAGAAGAGAGCGGAGTGATGATCAGTATAGTGGAATGGAGAGGGACGGGAAGGGGTGGAGAGAGGCGCAGCAGAGGGGGTAGGTGGAGAGAGAGAGAGTGTGGGGTGGGAGGGAGATCCAAGCGTGGAGGAGAAAGGAGGAAGGGAGAGGCAGGTGGGAACGGGCGGAGGTGGGACCGGGCAGGAAGGAACCGGGGCGTGGCTGGGTGGGGCAGATGCGATGAATGGGAAGGGAGACGTGGGGGGAGGCGAGGCGGGGTGAGTTGTGGTGGGCGTGGTAGGGGGGGAGTCGTCCCTGACAGCGGTCGGTCCGTCGCGCGCGGACAGCCATCGCTCTGTGTCTGCGGCGGCGGGGGCGGGGGGGCGGGGGCGGCGGTCTCGGGGGAAGCCGTTAGCGCCGACAGAGCGCGCTCTTGTTCGCCCACCGCCGACAAATGGCAGTCGTTTTGCGCGCGCCTCACTCGCCGCCACGCCCTCCCGCGGCGCGGCCTGCGTTGCTGCGCCCCATACACGCTCAAGCCCGGATTGACAGCCAGCAGGATACTTGGGTTCCCTCTTTTACTTTCTCAGAAACTACTTACGTCGTAAAGAGAATGTACTGT
This sequence comes from Teleogryllus oceanicus, assembly GCA_964035755.1. Lineage (NCBI taxonomy): Eukaryota > Metazoa > Arthropoda > Insecta > Orthoptera > Gryllidae > Teleogryllus > Teleogryllus oceanicus. The sequence continues at coordinate 66,033,742 of CAXIVR010000010.1, forward strand.
CATGCAACAGCAGAAAAAGGTGATTATTTTGAAAGAAAACTCGTGTTCAGGGTCTCTGATACTAATAAATGGATCATATATGCATTAAATAACTTCCTGTAATAATTTCCTTTGGAGTCCACGGAAGTGACTTTCTCCGTTGCCGAAGGGGACTCAACCTAACCCGAGACTCAAACCTAATGTGATCAAAAAGTCGGGAAGGAATCCATGTGGTTGACATGAATATCGGCCGAGAAGATGGGTCTAGCCATTTGAAAGCAGGAGAGGTAAAACCAATCATTCCCCTGGCAGCCTAATTTCCTGGAGTGTTCAACGCCAAAATCCTACCAATGGTGGTTGAAACCCCTCAAGACGTTGGTAATCACGTCTCGAGGCGATCTACTGACGATTTCGTTAATTGCTCTCAGGAGCTCTATTAATCTCTTCATTCGATTTGTAAATTACGATGGTGCAATTTAGTTTTGCTGTTGGTAAAGGCAGAAAAGGAACTTTTAAGTCCCCTAGGAAAGTCCAGGGAACCAAGGAGATCCTAAAATGTCTAGGAATGCCTTAGTGACCACGTCTTTAAGTGAAAAGTGTTTGCTACTTAATGTAGCATATGGAAATTTGTGTATTCAGGATACATGTTTCGTGGGTGATTGGGAAAATTGATTTACACCAAAACGTGTGTGAATAACGCTAGGGGCTAAACCGTACTCAGGATTTTCACCAAAACTAATATTTCTGGATTGATTTGTCTGATGTCGCGGCCCCTTGAATTTGAAACAAATATTTTGTTGTTTGACTTTACACGAAACCCCAAAGATTTCCAATTTTTTTCAGAAATGGCTCCAATTTTTTAAATTTTTTCCTTCGAATTGAGGAAAGTACGCCTCCCAAAATGGCACAAACCGAATTTTCGTTGAATTCTCTGAATTTTCGGAAATTGCAAAACAATGTTTTTCGGTATCTTGCTACCACTAAAATATTTTAAAAAATATTGCAATAAAATCCGTCTGGGAAAATACTTTTTTACATTCTTGTACTTTTTTAAAATATGAGTAGATTTCGCGCGCTTGAACATACCAGACACTTCTTTCGTTTCTTACTTTCTCACTACGGAGTAGAGAGAAAGTTATATTATGCTGCGCGAAAAATGCGAATTTGCGGAAGAAAAACTCTTTTTAAACGGTCCTGGTAACGAAAAAGTGAATAAATTCAGTTGCTAATTTAGAAAAAATTCCTTACCTCTAGCGGGTAAAGCGTTCAACCGATTTCCTTCATAATTGATATTCCTAATCGACCTTTTTCAAACTGAGTACTATCGAATAATTCTGCGTGAAAATACGGGCCAGAAAGAACGTGTTGTTTTAACACCACTAGTTTTTACTTGTATATTATGCCAGTCCGTCAGTGTATTATTTTCTTTTCATTGAAGGATTTCTTTGAATAGAATCTAAACAGATCAAAGGTTAGATTTACGAAAGACTATTCAACATGAAAAGTACACACTATCATCAATACTGTTTGAAACATCTCTTTTCACAACATATTTATATTACAAATCATGGTGTAAAACATTTGTGAAGTCAGTACCAATTTTATGCGGTAAGTTGTCCAGCCCTCGACAAGAAGTTTGTCTTCTTTGCTGAACATTGCCCTTAGTTCTCTCGTCTGCGAATTCAAGTCGAGGGTTCAAACTCATGGGTTTCTATGGTGTGAATTTTCGCACGTTCTCGTGATACTATAGCTTCTTAAGAAAATCCCTGAAAACTATTATAGCTTTCAAGCAAATTTAAATTCTTCATGAAGTAATGTTACCACTCCGGGGTATGACTTGGCTAGAAGATGCAAAGTATTAAAATGATAGAATATGCGCCGCCCTGCGATCAATTGGAACTAAATTGCAATGCCAGCGTCCTCTGGATAGTGCCAGCATAAACCTCTGCAGGAACGGGTCGCTTAGGACCAGCTAGCTCCTTGCCAGTGTAAGAAATTAACACTTCTATTCAGATGACATTTGGCATTCGGACAGAAAAGTTCATTCTTATGTAAACGTCCCGCTTATTCCACTATTTTAACCACAATTTAAAAGAACGAGAACAAAAAAAAATGCTCCTCAAAGCCATTGCGAACTCTGTGCTGTGGACAAATATTTTGTCAAATTCAACGCCTGAGATGGCACAGAGACAATACCCGCAGCAGCTGTGACCGAGAAGTCCTACGGTTCGAGACTCATCAACCGCGACACTAGCTAAATAGCTTGGACGCAGCTTGGACTGCAGGAGAATTCTAGCGGCCGGCTGATGTTATCGGTAATTTTATGTTTTCTCCGGACAATACCTGGCGAATACCGGAACCGGCAAATGTACTACCGATAGCTAGAGGTCGTCCTTTCCTCATCCTTGCCCACCTTCATACACTTACGCTTTCCTGTAGGGTGTCTTAGTGTTGGTGATCTTCACTGATATTTGAGATCCGGTGGCCACCTACGCGCCACCTTGCCGTTTCTTCCAACCAGGTATCTTTCACAGCGAGGCACCGGCCCACTCACGACAAGTTATAATTTTCCTACTGGTCTCCCGACACATGTGGTAGTGTACTGCATGTAAAACTAGCGACACTCGAGCTTCGCTGATTGGTTGGTTGTAAGTGATTCCTGACTCGTCAACTGAAAATGCCATTCATCCCGTAAGTGTGGTGGATTTTTTCCTCGAGAGGTGGCGGTGGTCTTTCCCTGCTGGCTGGCGAGATACGGCGCCGCCATACCGTCGGCTAGCGGGGGTTTCTCCCACCAGCGGGCCACCGCCCCAGCCAAGACAAGCTCTAAACCGGTCTAACATGGGTAGTAGCGGAGTGTATGTTAGTGTAAGTGTGTGAAAGAAACGGGTGAGGATAGGACAATGAAGAGAAAGGAAAGATCGCGCGCTGTCCGTGACCCGTTTGTTAGTGTACTGCTCCTGCATTTACCTGATGTTGATCACAGAAACAACGAAAAACGATCGACCAAGGCAGCCAACCGCTAGAATTCTCCTCCACTAGCTGACAAGCTCCAAAATAGAATGACACTAATAAAATGAAAGAGGACATGGTGGGTTAATGGCGTTAACAGCGAGCGTCTTTTGAAATGAACATTTTACACCTTTCTGCAGATTTTATATAACGACGGTTACTTTTTTTTTATTATTTCGAATGTCCGAGCCGCCTTTCACACATGAGCCCACGAAATTTCAAGATCATATTGAACGGGAAATTACCAATGTGAAGTGTTATACCACCAGGAGAAATGCTTGCAAATGTCCATGTTTCAATGAATTTTGCTTTGAATATATTAATTTTATTAATGGAAAAACGTATGCCATTTGTTTAACGTACGCCGCTCATTTCCACGTCTTCTGCACCTTATGAAATCCTAAGAAGCTACAACGACCATGAGGAATATACATTCCAGCGGATAAAATCTGTTGGATTGTACGCGACGGACATTATTGGCGAAAGACAGTTCGCTTGTGTGCCACGGCGCATATGGGTCCCTGCTGCGCTACGACGGACGCACTTCAACATCCGTCATTTTACGCTCGTGTGTCTCTGGCCTACTTATTTTTATCTTAAAAAAGTAAGCCCCTTTGTGAGAGTACTGCTCCGCTATTTACGAGGTATTGATCGGAGGAACCACGGAAAATAACCGATTAGAGCAGCCGATCCAACCCTAAGACCTCCCGATCCCGAGTAAGGTGATGGGAGTGATGTGAGCTAATTAGGTGTATGTCAATAGCTTTCGGGAGAGAGCAGACAGAGAACACTTAACTGGGTTAGTAGAGTCACAATGCGAAACCCCGTATACTACTCAACTATACTACAAAATCACACTAAAACCCGCATGCAACTTATAGCAAACAAACAAAAAAATCACGAGTAGAGTTTTTTGCATTTTAAATTATTATAATAGTAATAACACAATAACAATAACAACAACAACAACAACAATAATAATAATAATAATAATAATAATAATAATAATAAGAAGAAGAAGAAGAAGAAGAAGAAGCCGGCCCCGTGGCGCAGACGGTTGCGGCAGCCGTCGACTTCGCCGAGGAAGCTGCAGGTTGGAGTCCTACATAGGCATGGTCGTATTTGTGATTGTCCCTTCGCCCGTCGTCATCATCATCATCCTGTCACCATGTCACTTCATAATTCACATTTCAAAGCGCAACAACCGTCGTACCGAAGGATACAGTTGAAAAGCTGATCCTATATGTTACACACGTTAGTCGTATAGCGTGGTCGATATGCGAATGATAATAATAATAAACAATAATAATAATAATAATTAATAATGATAATAATAATAACAATAATAATAACAATAATAATAACAATAATAACAATATAAAAAAAGGGTTCCACTTCTATGTTTTCCATTTGTTATTAACCCATAAATTTTTATTTACAACTATCCACCCTACAGAAAGTTCAGATTCATTTCAGAGGATCGATTTCGGGATGACTGGAATGGGTATTGAGAGGGAAGACGAAAACGAGAGTGATGTTGGCCATGGAAACCATGAAGGCGGAAACGGCGATGACGAAGACGCGACACAACCATGATAGTGGTCCAATCACCGACGACGACGAAGGTCAAGCAACGAAAGCAACGGGTAGCTAGACCACGAAAACGACCTCAGCAATGAGAAGAGAATGAGGCAGCGGAGACGAAAGCACAAAAGACGAGGACAGAGAAGACAAGAATAGAAATGAGAGTAGATCGCCTGCTCAGTTAGGTAGTTTTCCTTGGTTTCTTCCATCAAAAGACGAGGACAGAGAAGAATGCCGGAGCAGTGTCTTAACACACGGGCCACGGACCGCGCACAATCTTTGTTTTCTCAACCTCGTTTCCTCCAATCATATTAGACAAACATACAATGACACAAAGTACACAACGATACATATCGGAAGATCAGGGCGGTTAGAGTTTGTCCCGGCTGGGGTGATACGCAGCTGATGGAGATATTTAGATAAGCGAAACACAATCATGGACGACGATCGGTGCTGAATCTTATTTTCTAGCGGGGACAGAACCGGCCCTCCTCCGCGATACTTGCTCTACTAATGGGATCACAGAATAATGATAGAAGTGGAGCTCGGAAAGAAATGATTAACCAAAGAGACAGACAAGACGAGGGCAACTTGGATGATGCAGTGAAGACGTCGGCAGGCCAGAAAAGAACGTGGCCAAGACTGCGGCGAGGAAAGTGACATCTACGGCGATGAAGGACGCGAGCGGCGGCAAGGTGAGGCGGGGAGTGGGCGTGGCATTTGACGGAAAGCGCCGAGGGTGAATCGGGGACAGCCGGGAGGAGGCGGAACGGACGCCTGTGTGAGGCAGGGGTGGCGGCGGAGAGTGGGGACAAACTGGAGGCTGAACGGGACGGAACTACAAGTGCCGGTTAGAGGACGGGACGAGGTAGATGGAAGGAGAACAGGTGGGAATGGGACAGGGAAGAGGCGGAACAGACGGAGTGGGCTGAAGAGCGGGGCAAAGTGTTTAAGAGCGAGACAGGGCCACGACTAGGTGAGTGCGAGGATGGGAGAGGGATGCGAGGAGACAATAGCTCGATGGTTTTTGGTTCGGTTGGTTGGTTGAATCCGGGCGCGTCAACGGCTAAGGTTATTAGTTCCGTAAGTGTAGTGCACTTTTTCCTCGGGAGGTCACGGCGATATTCCTCCGCTGGATGGAAAGATCCGACGCCGACCTAAAACGGGGGCTAGAGGGATTTCACCCCCCAACCAAGTATCCCCCATCAACGGGGTACCAACTCAGCCGGGACAAGCTTTATGCTCCCGACCTGTCTCCCGGAATGTGTGGAAGTGTAGTGTAGCCGGGGAACGGAATTGAAGAGGCGGGGCTGGAACGGTTGAAGAGCGAAATCTGGTGAGAGTGAGGACAGTGGAACTCGATGGGAACGCAGGAGGGACTGGGGATGGGAAGATGACGGAGCGGGCATACGGCGGGGTTGGGGCGGAATGGGGAGGTGCTTGAAGGGGCGTGGCGGACTTATTGAAGTGCAGGGCGACGGGTGTGGCTGCCCCTTCCGCTGTAGTGCTGACGAAGACACGTGTCTGGGGGAAAGTGCACACGATGTCAGGGGCAGAACGGCACGTGACGAGTGAGCGGGCGGGTCGGTGTGAGAGCGATGTGTGAGGGACGAACATCGCAGTATTCCAGGACTGGCCATGTGCAGACAGAGAGGGGACGCGAAAAGACAAGCGCCTGAAGGGACCATGAGTGGGCAGTCATGTTATAAAGTGGGAGTGTTGAGGTACAAGACGGGTGAAAAATGTTTGCTGCACCAGAGTGGGGCGTGGCTGTGGAGGGGGACGGAGACGTGGAGGGAGACGTGGACGGAGACGTGGACGGAGACGTGGACGGAGACGTGGAGGGAGACGTGGAGGGAGACGTGGAGGGGAGACGTGGAGGGGACGTGGAGGGGGACGTGGAGGGGACGTGGAGGGGGACGTGGAGGGGACGTGGAGGGGACGTGAAGGGGGACGTGAAGGGGACGTGAAGGGGGACGTGGAGGGGACGTGGAGGAGTGGAGGAGGGACGGAGGGACGTGGAGGGGACGTGGAGGGGGCGTGGAGGGGACGTGAAGGGGACGTGAAGGGGACGTGAAGGGGACGTGAGGGGACGGAGGGGACATGGAGGGGGACGGGGAAAGTGTGGGGTTGGAGCTGGGGCGGGCAGAGACGAATACTTGTGAGATGTAGCGTTGGGGACAAAGCGGGGCGAGAACGGATCGAGAGCTTTGCTTGTGTGGGCGAACAAGGGAGCGGGAAGAGGGGTGGGGGGGTGCGGGGGGCTGGAGTTGGAGCGGGGACGAACTGAGATGGCGGGTCGTGCTCAGCGGGAGCATGGTGGAGATCGTGACGGGGGAGCGGGCGCGTTAGGAGACGCTGTAGATGAGGGTTGGGGGTGGAAGCGCAGCGAGCGGTTAAGCTTGAAGAAACTTGTGGGGGCGTGTGCGTAAAAGGGCGGCATGGAGATGGAGGTGGGGTGGGAGCGTGGGGTGTGGCGTGTGGCAGGGAGCGTGAAGGAGAGAGAAAAGCTGTTGCGAGGAGAGAGACGTGGTGTGGCGGGGGAGCGTGATGGGCGGTGCTTATGCGTGGCGGGGAGCGGTGTGGGTGTGGCGTGTGGCAGGGAGCGTGAAGGAGAGAAAAGCTGTTGCGAGGAGAGACGTGGTGTGGCGGGGAGCGTGATGGGCGGTGCTTAGGTGTGGCGGGGACGGCGCGAGCAGCGGGGCGGGGGGGGGGGGTGGCGTTCTCTATTGACTGAGCCTCGGCGCCGCCCGTCCCCTGGGAGCACAGGGTGCGGGCGCCGCTCCTTCCGAAAAAGGCCGCTGATATATCGCCCGCTCGGCTGCGCCCGCGAGATCGCGCCCCGCCCTCCGCACAACGCCCATCGCCCTTCGCCCTTCGCCCGCCGCGCCACCGACAACGCGCTGCCAACCCAACGGACGCACGCCAGCCAAAAAGTTACATTCGAGCCTTCATGATAGTCTCTCGTCCATTAAACAGGACAGCTTGATGAAATTCCATGCTAGAACAGTATAAAACGATAAGGGGCTGCGAATTTACGGAATTGCCTATTCCTTCCACCGACCGGACATCTATTTTCCGTCTCAATGGGTGTTTCTAGTTACTTATTTCCAACACTTATTCTGCATGTTTGTGCGTACTCAGTAAGGAAACCGATCACAAACCGCAAGAACGCACTTACTCAGATCAGTAGCACAGATAACATTAACAAATCGAACAAAACCTGATGAAATTTCGATACAACAGATATTCACTGTAACAAAAAATACAGATAACACAGAAGCCAATGTAACGACAATGTCAAAAATATCAATCATGAGAGGTTCATCAAACTTTAGTATTTAGAGCTAATGGCTTCGGAGAAATAGAAACGTACAAGGAAACATACTAGAACTTGTAGAAGCGTGGTACTGTGTTTCAACAAGTTGTTTAATTCCCCCCAAGAAAGAAATTTAATGTCCTAGCTTTATGACTTCAAATAATGTTTTTTTGTAGAGGTATTCTCAAAACACCAAAGTCACAAAATATGGCATACCAAATATCAAAAAATAACGAAAAAATAACAGCGAGATGAAGTTTATGTTTCAATACTTGCAGAAGCTAGGATTCACTGAGATGACAGGCAGAACGTACGCCATGAAACTGTATATGAACCTGGAAGGTTAAATCAATAGGATTAAAGTTAAATCGTGAAGATTAAGGTGACGATGATTAAAATAAATTGATTTAAATCGCCTTTATATATTTTTTCACTCATTTTACAATTTGTTTTGCTTCCAATCACATGCTTTTTTGGCAACTTTATCACAATTTCTGAATTTCTGAAGAACAAAAAATACTTCAACAATAAAAATCTTAAGTAAATGAAATAAAAGTTGGAAGTCAATAACCCAATCCTTTTCATTCTTTTCAATCTCATATGATGCTAAATAATGTAGAATATTCAAATAGGATGAATTCTTCTAATTTAATATTTTGAATATTCAAAACTAAAGAATCAGAAATTTACATTAGACCTCTCTTGCTTCAATTTTGTTTTAATTATCAAAATTTAAAAGGAGTAATCTGGATTTGAGAATTTCAATGCAAATAAAATCCCAAAACCATCGAAAATTTTTAATTCTTTCTTTAAAAAAAAATGTTCTTGGCCCAAGATTCATTCGAAGAATGTTCCGAGTCGATATCATAGAAGTTCTGGTAGCACTGCGGTAGCCAAAGTGATGATTGGGTGGTAACGCATTTTGGAGTAAAATGTATTTCGGGAGAAAAGGGGATACGAAAAATATCGTATAAAAGAATATGCTGTCCGGTCAAACTTATTACTGTGATAGTAGAAACAGATAAGGGACATTGAATCTGAAACTTACCCGAGAAATATATCTTTTTTTTCTGTATGAAAAATAAGAGAAAATAGACCAGTCGAAGATTATTACATTAGTTTAAAAAACTTTGACAAATATTTTACTATCATGTAAAAATACCCGGCAAGGCAGACATTTTACGAAGAAATGAAAGAAAACAACATGCAACAATTAAAAAATTAATATGTTAATTCGCCCGCAATCGGAGGGAAGTATTTTAACGATTGACAAACTTCCCAACTTTCAAATTTGTCTTTCACAGCTAATGGTTTGGGTGCATTAAAATCGGTAGTATCAAACACTTGGCGCTTATCTTTTTCATATATTAAAATGAACATTCTCACTTTATATTTGACCATATTATATTCAATTAATATGTAAAGATTTTAATGCCATTGGTTTTGTTCCACTCTCATCTCTATACAACGCGAAATGAAAAGTAAAAGAAAACTTCACGTTAAGAAAAAGTTCAGTGGTACAACTAAACAAAGTTATGATTGAGGGGCAAATGTGTAATCCTAGAAAGTTAATTTACGATTCCCTTTCGTTTGAAACTAGATTTACGGGTGAAACGATCTGGCGAACATTAAGACAAGCAGGCGCTCAAACTTTTGTAATATGACTGCGACTGTTCGGCAAACAGTTAACAAAGAACTGCTGGTGTTGGAAAACAATGAAACAACATAGCCTGGAAAAAACCCCTAAGACTTCTGAACTGTTTTCATACAATCTCTGAATGCCTAATGCGAACATTAACCTTGCACGAAGTCGTGATGTTCTTTAGAATTGTCACCTGCCCGAGGTTCTAAATTACATTCCCTCGGCAACCGACCAACCAACTTCCCATTTTGGGGTCTTGTCTCGCATATGTTCTTTTCAGATCTTTGAAACTAATTCACTCGTTGCTGTGACTTTTATCACATTTCAGCAAACAACTTGCATCCTGTTTTCAACTACTATTCTTCATGTTGTATTACATGTGTAAAGTCATGTGTATTTACGACTCGTGTCCTCAATCCTGTGCAAAGAGCAAAACTATGAATAAATTATCACATGTGAGTTCATTTGATTTATTTCACGCCATTATTTTGGCATGAAAGACACAACTTTTGACACGTTTTTTTGCCGATTATTGCAGCACAAACTGTAGTGTGTGACAAGGCTACCTGATCAAAAGCCTTCGCTGCAAGTTAATGCAAGTGACATCTCTCTATGTTCACTATATTAAGCAGCAGCAGTGAAGCACGCCTTAATTAAATACGTGTGCCTTATATATCCTGTGCCTTGTTCTGACACGCACGTGACAACTTTCCGTGAACAACTTTTCGAAAATCAAATAGTGAGATATATCGCAAATTTGAAAGCACTGTCCTTATACCTGAGAGTGTCACAATTTGGAAAACACCCCTAACCCACGGTATTTTTCAATAATTCATTATTCACATTATTGAAAAACAGAACTAACTTCTTGCAAACAGAAAAATAATAGAATGTAAAGAAAAGTGAGACAATGTAAAGTGAATGAATACGGGATGAAAGTTAAAAATAAGCTGAAAGAAAAAATAGCTGGAGAGCAAGGCGTACATTTTAGGGTAAAAACGTATATGACAGGAAAAAAAGCGGAGGAGGGAAAATAAAGTAAGATGCAGATGAAGTTATAAGAAGTTTCATGAAAAAGATCAGAAGAAAACGAAGAAAAGTATGAGCAGAACGAAGAAAATGAGAAGATGAAAAGGAGACCGTAATAAAATAAATGTTAAAATGAAAACGGTAAGGAAGCGGAAAGATGAAAAAGAGAAGAACGATCGATGAGAAGCACGAGAGGACAGAAATTGTCTCGAAAAAGGAAGAGAAACGTACATCAGAAGAAAGTAAAAAGAAATGAGAAAAGATAAACGATGTTTCTTGTACTATATATCGTACGGTTTGTTACGCGTCGAAATAAGCAGAGGAAGCTATTCAGCAGCCAGGTTACACGTAGATAGCACTTTTTAAATTGCAAGATTAATGCACCACTGATGAGAAAGGTGACAGGCAAATGATGCAGATGGAGACGTGGGTGAAGGCAAGCAGAGGACATGGAACAGTCCTGAGAAAACCAGCAGCGTACCTACCTTGGTCTCTAAATTCTGTGTGAAACGACGAGTATTTGATGCCTAGTAGCCTTGAGTGGAAAACTCTTTAAATCTGACCTCTTCACCACGGGTCGACCGATGGACAGGAAGTGCAGGACATGAAAGTGAAGAGAAGGTAAAGGGCAGAATGGTGCCTGGGCAAGGAAAAAGGAAAATCGAGATGAAAAAAAGTAGTGAATGAGAAATTAGTGTTTCCGGGAGTGTCAACTAGAATGGTCCTTATTACTACGAGGTGGCGTGTTCCCCCGCTGAAACCATTGAAAAGTAACGCTTTAGATATTCGAAGGAAACACGTTTATTCAGACATCTTATTTATGCAGAACTATAATAAACCCAAAATGCTGATAGAAATCGTATAAAAAACTAAAAATAATTCCAGAAATGTACCAATTCACAGTCCTACATCATTGACGGGAGAATTAACAACGAATATCTGCGTAGTTCTGTTCCTCTACCATTGTTTAGACAAAGAGTAACATTTAATATTTAGGACTCAGTCTTCTATTATTGACGTTGTTCTCGTTCTTAAATATTAGTGATAGTTTGTCTTTGAACGCTTAACAGGTGCTTACCAAAACAATTCAAAACAGTCGCCATGCCTAGTGAATGTTGAGTGAAGGATGTGTCGTGGTCATCTGTGTTCTCCGCAGAAAGGACCGCAAATACAGAATATATTAAATATATTTGCCATTCCTCAAAAAGTGAAAACATTCTGACATAAACTTTCAGAAAAAGATTGTAATACATAGCTAAATACTGTAGCATAAATTATCTTATTATTAATTATCCTCAGATTGTCATTGACACTTCTGCTTTTAAGTTTTTAGTCCAGTTTTTAGATTTACATTAAACATATTGAAATCAAAAACACACTAATCAGAAACAATATTCTAGATTGAATAATATTATTAAAACGTTCTTAATTTTGAAGTTTTTACTTCTCAAAGTTTCAAGGACTAATCAAAGATTTTTTCCGGGCTGAAGGGCCGTGGTCCATTGGAAAACATATTTCCAGACGTTTCGTTCACAACTACGGCAGACATCCTGACTGAGCAGTCACCGGGGAACCTTCAAGGAGGATTCTTCGTCCGAGACCACATCGCCACTGAGGATGTGTGCCGTAGTTTCGGACAAAACGTCTGGAAATATGTTTTCCAATGGACCACGGCCCTTCAGCCCGGAAAAAATCTTTGATTACAACTCCGGCCGTGAAAGCCTACTTTGTTTTATTTTCAAGGACTACTTTTCCCTCTTCTTCAGAGGTCACAATTTAAGATAAAACAGAAATTATTATAAAACACGATAAATTTTCTAACTTTAAGATAGAGTTACGTAAGGGAAGTTGAAATTATTATAAAACTGTACCAAGTACAAATGAACTATTTTAAATAAATTCTGTCATTTTTAGAAATCTATTTATACTCCATGAAGAAAACAAGTTTGTAATGATTAATGAAAGCCATTTCTCCCCTTCCGCGGCGTTAGAGATCATAATGAGCATAACTTGTAAATATAAAGCGAATCGGTTATGGGTGTTGGGAGAACTATTGAAAGAGGCGGTGGGAATAGGTTTGAATAATAAATAAAAAATTCTGAGATTGAAATTTATCTATACCTTGTACCAAAATTCCTATATTTTGTCTTATTTTATCTAAAACATTGTCATAAATACTAGAAATTTGATTCTCTCAATTTTTGAATTCATCGTGTAATTTAACTTGATATGTAATTTTTTATTATTTCGCAATTAATTCAGGGGTCCAGCGTTGCTTGGTTGCTTGATTATTTGAAGTTTTCAGGCGCATCACAAATTTGCTAAGGTCAAAAATCCCGTAAGAGTAGTGCACACTTCCTCTCAAGAGATGGCAATGATCTTCCCTCGCTGGCTGGTGAAATCCGGAGCCAACGTACACGTCGGCTAGCCCCCATTCCCCATCGGTGCTCCCAGTGTTCCGGGGTGCGACCGTTACGAGGATGAAACCACCCCGAATCAGGGGTAAAAGCCTTACCCTGGCAACCTGGCGTGGGTGGCGGGGTCGAAGGACCGCGCCCTGGGGAACGCCCGCCGAGCGCCGCGAGCGGCCGTTACTTGGGGCGCGCCCTGTGCCGCATGCAAATCCGCGCCGGCGGCGCTCCGGGTGTCGATATGAAGAAATATCGCGGGCGGCGCCCGAGCGCACGCCGCGCCGAGGACGTGGGGATGGCGGGGCGGGAGGCGGGGGGGGAGGCAAAGAGCAAGCGGAGCGAAACACACTGCCGTCAACAGCATCCAGACGGTACTGGGGGTTTGGTTGTTTTTTTTTTTTTTTACGCCTTCGATTAATTAATTGATTATTTCAAGATTCCGGATGCGTCAACTGACGCAGTCATTAGTCTCCTAAATGTAGTGCATTTTTAATAAGTGAAAGTCATTCCCTCACTGGATGGCCAGATCCGGCGCCGTCTTACATGATGGCTGGCGGGGTTTTTCCTCGTAAATGTATTTCGCCCCAGCAGGGCACCGCCGCATCCGAGACAAGTTTTTGGCTTTCGACTTGTGTGGAAGTGTAATGAACGTAAGTGTGTGTAAGGTACAAAAATGAGGGAGAAGAGATCGCGCGCCACTCGTTGCCTGTTTGGTAAGTTAAGTTTACTCTACCACCATTCGCCTGGTATTAATAGAAGAATTCACGCAGAGATCAGAGCAGCTAGCCGCTAGAATTCTCCAGACAGCGGTGAATCAGAGCTAGCTCTGTAGCTATTGTCGAAAATCTGCCACTGCCGGTACTCGAACCGATGGACCTCCCGGTCAGAGACCCAGAAGTGACATCAGTTGTTTGCCATAAGCCACCTCAGTCGGTCTCGTAGACCTAGACCTGTGACCTGTGCGCGATTTAGTTCGTAGATCAGAACATTTTTACACGGTACATTTTCCGATCGGATTCTCCAGCAGAAACTGAACAGAATCTTCAATATTCCACATTAAAAGTATAAGCAGTCAAAAGTCATGTTCACACAGCCTGCACGATTGTTTTCAAGTTGCCACAGAAGCCGCCAGGGGCTCTGCTTGGCACAGAAATGAATAGCGCCGTTCGAGTATAGAGTATATGCATTCGAATACTTTCATTCACGGCATTTGCGTTTCAGAACGCCTGTGATTTTTAAGAATCAAAAACGCAGGCAAAAAGTAGAAAATGGGAAGGCTGTCATCATTGTCACTACAGGAATCGTTGTGCCTACGACGGCTTTCGTGGGTGGGCAGAAAAAATGTATGATGTTTTGGTTGTAGAAGCGAGATTCTGTAACCTCATATTTGCACGTATAAGTACAAAAACCTCCTCAGAAAAGCAGATGACTCAAATCCGCCAAACCAATAAACAAAAATCTCACGAATCCCACCTACCTAACAATAAAAATGAAAAGGGTTGGACGATTTCCGCCGTAAACAAATTCGTTATTGAACGATACTGCCGCTAGAGGCACTTGAGTCAAACTAAGTTTCCTGCATGAATAACAATGTCTCGTGCTCAAACGTTTTTATTCAGAAATCATGCATACTAAACTATGTATTTTCTGTACGTCCAACTTGTGCGAAAAATGTATCGTGAACACCCCCGCCCCGTTTTAAGACTATAAACTTTCTTGAAAATGATCAGTAACATATTAATTTAAACTTATAATAATTTAAACTTATTTTATTAAAAAAATTGGTAGTGAGGGCCATTTTTTCCTTAAAATTTTTATCTTCAATAACAGAGATTTTACTTTTATAGCAAGTCTTTTTGGGGATAATTCACCGTGTTTGATTGCACTAACGAAATACTATGTTAAATGATAGTTATTCGTATTCCTCTCCAACTTCACACCACACCGGCTGAAGCGGGACAGGATGCGACCTGATATCACTGCAGTGCCTCTGAATGAATGATATACATTGTTTCGACACTAGATAAATAGATAGTTTTCCATGGTTTCTCCGATCAGTACCAGGCGAATGCCGGAGTAGTACTGTAATAAAAGGACCGTATGTGATCTTTCCTTCGCCTTGCTTGTCTTATCCCCATCACTTGCCTATACTCACATACACTTACCCGCATTACGGGGGACCGATCGGGGAGCTTAGAGCTTGTCCGACTGGGGCGGTGCCCTGGCGAATCTACCCAGTGGGAGATTCCTGATTAAGAAAAGAACGCAAGCCGTAATGAAGTTTTGACTGTTTTTTGACTAAATAAATAAAAAATATATTTTCTCCCCATACGTCACATACAGTTTTTGACTGTTTTTTGACTAAATAAATAAAAAAAAAGATCGGAACCAAATATCCGGATAAAGAACAGCCTCCAGTTATACTCAAATATGCACAACACTTATGTGACTAATGACCATAGCAGTTGACGCTCTCGAAAATCGAAGTATCCAATCGATCTTGCTGATGGCGCTCGCTCTCGCGCCGGCTGAGACGTGTCCGGGCGCCCTCCCCGAGACGCTATTCAAAAGGGCTGCTGGGCCGGCGCCATTGCCGCGTCAGCTCCTTTTGATCCGGCTCCACGCAAGTCAAATAAAAAGTTTTGAGAGGGCCCAAGTTTGCTTGGGAAAATCCAGGGCGTAATTAAACTGCGAGGACGCGAATGAGGGCGAGGACAAATGCGGTGGGCGGGGATCAAGCACTCGCATTCGCCTGGAAGGGCCCTTGCAAGTTCACGAGTAAATCAACGAAAAAAACAATACCGATAAGCTTTGTTGAGGCCAGTGGATGATGTCTTGAACTGTTGAGCATCGCCGATGACCGCCTCGCTCTGCGAAAATTGTTCCTCCGCTAGTCAGATGTTAATGCTGGTGCGAGCAGTGAGATTCGCTGATTGATTGATGTTTCCGGACCCATCAACTGCTATGGTGATTAGTCCCGTTAACTTACAGAAAGTTTTCCCCGAGAGATAGCGGTGTCTACCCCCACTGGATGGAAAGATCCGGCGAAGACACCAACACGTCGATTTGTGGGAATTTCCTTCTCCAGGTATGTCCTTCCAGCAGCACAGCGCCCTAGCCGAAACAAGGTCTAAGTTCCTGACTGATCTCCCGATATGTATGGTAGTCAAATGCACATAGGTGTAAGTATGTTTGAGTAAGGGGAAAGAAAAGAAAGAAAAGAAAGAAAAAGAAAAAGAAAGAAAAAGAAAAAGAAAAAGAAAAAAAGAAAAAGAAAAGAAAGAAAGAAAAGAAAGAAAGAAAAGAAAGAAAGAAAAGAAAGAAAGAAAAGAAAGAAAAAAAAGAAAGAAAGAAAAGAAAGAAAAAAAAGAAAAGACTGAAAAATGATCGGGATGGTTGAAGGCAATGATATCATTGAATATTGTCTCATATTATTTCAATAGTGTACATACCTTTTGCGGCTCTCGCACGCAACCTATCTTTAAGAATGAGGTATCTAAAAAAAGACAATTTCGCGGAGACGTGACGAATTGCACTTTGACTTTAAAAGTGATAAATATTTGCAAATAAATAAATAAATATTCTGGTCAAATGCAACCCGCAACACTCAGTCTTTTTTATAATGTATATCGTTAAATAACTCCTAAAGGACACGTTTTAGGGCCTTACAAACTAAAATTTTGATGCCAAATGTTTTCAAAGAAACGTTGCTCACACCGTAAGGATGAAATCTTCTTGAACATCCTATTACATTTTTGCTGTTTCGACGCTCCTCAATTCTACCCTCATTCTATTCCTGTTCAGAGCACGTAGAATCTGCGTCTGTATGTGAAATTAAAGTAATTACTTGATATTTTACGTGATTAAAATACACAGGTGTACCTCTCTGCTCGACAATAAATTTACTTAAGAATAGTTTGTATTGACAAGAGTGAATTGTACTGTTATCAATTACAAGGAGACATATAGAATAAATGACGCAGAATAAGAGGGCCTTGAAGAAAAAGAGATATTACAGACTTAATATGGAAATGGAAAAATTGGGAAGAGGGTGGGGTTAACATGCGAGAGTTCTCGCACGGGTTCAGTAGTATAATATAATTCATTGAATGAAAATGGTATATAAAATCACTAATTGATATTATTTCCCAGTAACATTGATGTGTGTATGTTGACAACCTCAATATCATTGGGAACTTCAGGTAATTACATGCAATAATGTGTATTGTATTAATGAGTGATGTTACGATGACAATGACTCAACAAAAAAAAAAAACATTCAAGGAACCTTTCTACGCCATTATTTAATACAACGCACGTCGCTGGGAACAGGGAAATTACACAAACAGAAATTGTAGACAAATTAACATTTCCAGAAGGAAAGGAATTTTTTTACAAGGCCCTCTGCGAGTTGAGGAGTTGGATCAGTTGCTTTCCATTCAACTCAGACGAGAGTAAATAAAAACTCCGGACAACAAGTTTGTTCTTGTGAGGGAGGTTTTAATGAAATGATGTCTACACATCTAATGCAATTATCTGGAGTGTTTCAACAGCAAACTTCATTGCATTTCATGAACTCTTGGGAGTTGATATCTACCATTAGAAGAACCGTTTTGCACTAAGGTACTTTATTTATACGATGGTAAACTTCAAATTTTGTTTGAAAATCATATTAAGTAGCCCAATCCGAAATGCTACTAAGTTAAGGTTTTATGAAGGCTCTGAAATATTTTTTCCACAAATTGAGTTGACGGAGTTTGAGAGATACATTGTTAACGTGGCAAATCGTTAAACTCAATTACACGCACGATACACGTTTCGTAAAATTCTACTTTAGAGGCGTTGCACAAAAAGTCTCAATAATTATAAAATAAAGAAATATTAAACACTAATAAATTTACAAAATGCAATATCACATCCTTTATGTAATATAAAAAGAAAGAGAGAGAGAGAAAGAGAAGAAGAGAGAGAGAGAGAAGGAGAAAAAGAGAGAGAGGAGAAGGAGAAAAAGAGAGAGAGAAGGAGAAAAAGAGAGAGAGAAGGAGAAAAAGAGAGAGAGAAAGGAAGAAAAGAGAAGAGAGAAGGAAAAAAGAGAGAGAAGGGAAAAAGAAAAGAGAGAAAGGAGAAAAGAGAAAGAGAAAGAAAGGAGAAAAGAGAGAGAAAGGAGAAAAAGAGAAGAAAGGAAAAAAGAGAGAAGGAGAAAAGGGGAAAGAGAGAGAGAGAGAGAGAGAGAGAGAGAGAGAGAGAGAGAGAGAGAGAGAGAGAGAGAAAGTTAGTTTCTTTAATTCATTTTGCAAAACGACTTAAACCCTTTCCTAAACTGAAGTCGAAAATTAATAAAAACAAAAAAACTTCCTAAACCGTTCAGGTCATACCAATGCACTGTATTCGTGTTTATCAATCCTAGCCATGAAGAGGCAGAAAGTTACCAATTTGTTTACACGGAAGCTTCCTATTGGATAACAGTGCCCGCACTTCTAACTAAACAAATTGACAAGAATTTTAAAATACTTACTTTATTTATTTTATACCCTCACCAGTTAAATTTCGTGACTTTTCTCGAGATTTCTATATTTTCCACTACAACTTCCACTTCATTATCTCAGAAAACACCAAAACACTTTACCGCAAAAAAAAAAAAAACCTCAAACCCTTCGATATTCCTTTGAACGACTCGTTTCAATGAACGTCTGGCTCATATACGCGGTAACAGTTCTAAATATCCTCTCGATACTAATCTGAGAGTCACGTCAGCTGTTTTTCATCTAATTACAGAAAAGTTAAATATAAAGTTCCATAAAACTTTTTTTGAAATGTAATTAACGTCTAGGTGAGACGTAGTTCTACAATGGTAGAAGTTCGTTCGTTAAATGAGATTTTTTATCCTGGAGTTTTCGGCTCCCGTTGGCCTTCAGGTAAGAACTAATAGCTAAGAACTTTCACAATCGAGAAATTTCGTTCTCCAATGTGGTCGAGAATATAAAGGTATTTTAAAATCGAAGTTTTAGTTTATACTTGAAGGTCACAAAAATAGGTTTGCTTATCTCGGCAGTGCGGAGATTTAAAGCACACAGGGACTAAAATGAGGTATGGATCCCCATAAGGGGCGAGATCTTATTAATGAATAAATTATTATATTTTTGGATTGTAAACTAATTTATATTACAGGCATTGACTGTTTTTCTCGGGCACACATAGATCTATCAAACAGAAGATAAATATATTTTCTTAAACAGTCATCTTTCAGGAAAACACTATGATCGAAGAAGAGCTAATAAGAGCTGTGACATATAGTAGAAACGTCAGTTGTATTTATTCTATTTATAAGGTTATCCACTTCTTAAAGGAAAATAATAATAATTTGCGAAGCAAGTTGCTTTGTCGCCTGCAAGTGATGAATGTTTGTAAGTCCTCTCGTTGGGATCTCCAGCGGCGAATTCCTGCGAACTACTCCCGTAGGTGGTCCTTTTCGCGGCGGCGGGAACTAACCTAACCTCACCTTACCTTACAAAGGTTTTCTGAATTGAACTAAAACCAACATAATACTAATACAATACTAATCTAATAATATTTTTTTTTTTTTTTTTTTTAAGTACTATATTTTCTTCTTATGTACTGTAAAAACTAAACTTACACTAAAGGAACATGTAAATTATTATATCAAAATATATTAGTGATGTAGTTGCATGAAGTTTTGATGTTGTGATAAGTGAGTCTTCATTTCCAAGTGACGGGAAAGGAGAAGGTTTATGTACTTGCCTCTACCTTTCATTCCATGAAGAACTACCCATTCCCTCACAAAAATTGGCCGGCAAAATTCAATCTTCCCAACCGCGCCGACAAACTTGGACACCCCGCGGCCAGGGGGAGGGACACGTCGACCAATCGCTAGTAAGTAGAACCACAGTTGTCTTTGATTGGTGCAACATCCCAAGGGGTAGAAAGCAAGCTGTCTCGGGGGGGGGGTTAGTTCGTTTACGTACGAGGCGGAAATATCGTCAAATTTCCCTGCCGAAGGAGAGATTTTGCTGCGCGTACGCCACGACGAAAAAGTATTTCTGAGCGGGTTTTCCGTCCCCAAATACTGTCAATAGGTTCGTAAATATTTAGCATTTTAGCAACAATTGTTCTAACTTTTAGCAATCGATTTGTAACTCCTGTCAAACTGCTGTTTTGGTATGTTCAATTCAGGCACAATTGAGGACTCTTCCCGGCCGTTCTAACACATATTTCGAATTTGTTTACAAAATTATAAATTGTTGCAAATTTGTTAATTCGGGATTTTCGGCTCTGGGACATCAGGAGACTCTCCCCTCTTTAGATTTGCAAAAGTTGGAAATTGTTTATAAATTTGCAAATTATGCAAATTTTTATTGTCTCATCTGAATGGTGCTGGGGAAGGGTACATTAAATGATGTAATCGTGTTTTATGGATGCATTTTTCAAGACTTTAGATAGTTGCACGAATGATTATTTCCAGAAGCCTGGGGGAAGCCTTATTCTAGCGCCGTCACGGAGCAGACGTTGCATCGAAGAACGACATGGAAGTCGGACCGAATCACTCGGTGCAACAGCACCAATCATCAACTGAAAATGCGGGAAAAGTGGAGGGCAACTCAAAAGGGAACTTCCAAAGATCACGAGTATTTTCAAATGGCAAAGAAGTGACACAATTACGGTGGAAAAACACTTCAGAGTAAAAATAAACGCTTTATTATTATTATGACTCTCAAAAACATTCACTCACTAGCGCTGTAAATTTATGTATGGGAGAAGGGCGAACTATAAAACTAATCTTTGGCTCAGTGATTCCAACGGTTAAAAAAGTGGGAAAGAACGCTTTATTCATCCAACCACTCGTTCACATCAACGAATCACAATCACGAAATATTAGAGGAACAGGAATGTTTTTACCTGTAGAGAATAATGGAAGTAATTTTACTTACATCCTCATTACACCGCCTCCAACCACCACGCCCACTCTCCCCGTCCGGTCCCGCCCCTCCCCAACCAAGACCCGCATACGGAGGCCCAGCCAGCGGTTCGCTGGTATAAACTTGTTACAAACTACACATTTGTTAAAACAAAGATTGCTGAGATTTTAAGACGAAAGTATCACGTTGAACTATTCCCTGCTAAGATGTATTAATTGTAAAGTTTAGTGCTGATACAATAGCACAAACTTTCAGCGCTTTATTTGTAACCTTCGCATTTTTCTAAAATTCAGAGACCTCTACGCCAATCGGACATGCGTAATTTTTATAACCGTCTTAAGCATTATTCGAGAAATATAACCAAAATTCAAGTCAAAATCAAAATTACTTTCATTGCACGCACAATTACGCAAAAACTACTTATTTTCAGATCAGGTTTTATTACGAAAGAACAGATATTGTAAATTCTACGAAAATCGATCTGCACCATTATTATAGCATTCTACACTATTCAAAGAAAAAACGAAGAAATATTTTGCAGCCGTCTTTGAGAAAATTATGGAAATGCCAATGGGGTTTCATATAAAAAATCTTCACAAATCAAAATATATTTTTCAAGTAATAGGGGCCGCAACATCAACCAGATCGATCCGCTAGCATTATACAGACAAGGACGGACAAACAAGCGAAGATTGTGGACAGACATTCCCACAGTTTTTACCATAATATCAAGTTTTTGACATACCAATTTTTGGGTATCAAAGAGTCACAAAACGTAGATTCTGAAACAAGTATCATTGGAAGTTACTTACAACACATGCGAGCAAGAATTTTTAGGTTTACGTTTCAGCAATCCACAATACGATTTTTTCTGTCGAAAATCGCCGTTTTTCAACGTAGAATAGCGAGTAGAAAAATTTTCCTACAATGCGTAAGTAGGACGCGAGGAAGCAAACTTCATGAAAACAGAATTATTGGTCAAACATTTCTTGCATTTAGTTCATTTAGGCGTACATTAACGTTGTGCAGTTTAATATGATGGGTTGATCATGGAAGGTGAAGGAATAAATACGGAATAACAGTTAAGATGAGACACATACAGATGTGAGAAACCAAAACCACTTGGTACGAAAACGCTCCATTGTACTCTTACACACAGCCTTCAATTCCAACTTCTTAAGTGGGTCTCGAAACCCTTGGGGCATGGAGGTGAATGTGTACCATGTAGATTCGACCGTGGAAAGTTTCATTTTCGAAGGGAAGAACTAATAATCACTTTTCGATGATTTTCGCCGAACAACATGGTAGGTTTCGCTTCCCTCGTATTTCATTTCCGTTTATTCCGCAGGAGGTAAAAGTTTCACAATTTTTTTCTGCGCTTGAAGCTTATTCGTGACCAGAAACAAGCAACTTCCATATCGCATTAAATGTTCCTTTAATACCGGTTTAGAAAACGCAAGCCTTTTTATTACCGATTTTATTAGCCCCAGAGGGCAAGACTACACATAGGTAGGATATAAACCCATGCGATTCTTTTATTAGCCGATATTTAAAAACTACCACACGGAAGATTAAATCAAGACTTTAGAGGGGGGACTTTGCAAGAGTGCTGTTTTATGTAGTACTTGTTAGGGCGAATGAAAAAAATTCTATCAGTGATAGAAATCATTTTATCTACTTATTATTCAAAATAAAGACGGAAAGAAAGGTTTAGTCAAATACAAGATGATTTGGTCAATATAAAGAACTAAAATTTAAATCATTTTCAGTTTGTCTTGTTTAAAGCTTATTGAGTTCAGTATTACATTAATAATGTACGTCGATTACGTTTTACAAATCATGTGCATAGTATTGTCGTTATTGTCGTGTGCATTTCTAAGAATGATAGATATTCCATCTATCCATTATTGAAATAAATAGTCTCACGGAATCATTAGAAAATAATTTTGAGTTAAATAATTAACTCCGTGTAATATTAATCTTATTCACATTATACATCATTACAACCCCCTTCCGTGTTAAACCTCTGAATTCTTGTCCCTTTTTCCTACTTTCGTCTAAAATTTTGTGTATCCTCTCTTCTTTTCCTTTCCATTCTCTATATAATCTGTTTATCTATCTATCTATTTATCTGTTTATCTATCTATCTATTTATTTATCTGTTTATCTATCTATCTATCTATCTATCTATCTATCTATCTATCTATATATATATATCTGTTTATTATTATGCACTCACAAAATCTGGTAATTAAAGATGAATGTCTTTGTAATTCCATATGATAATCAGAACATTATATGGTGTGGTTACGTGAAGAGTTTCCTTCCGTTTGTTTGACGCCCACTCTGTCATCCCCCTCTCTGTCATCCCCCTCTCTGTCATCGTAGGAGAGTGGCGGAGGGGGGCGTGCAAAAACAGCTGCCTGCGCTGCGTCTCCCACCGCCGGCGCGGCGTCCGCTGCGCGGGGGTTGCGGGCCACATGCGGGCGGCGCGGCGGTGGTCGCGTTGCAAGGGGACGGGGGGCCGATGGCAGGAACGGGTGCGGAGGGACGTGCACAGGGACAGACTGCGGGGGCACGGGCGGTTGCAAAGGGAGGAGCGTGGCAGGTGCAATAACAGGGGCGTTGGCGGGGGAGGGGCGTTGGCGGGGAGGGGCGTTGGCGGGGAGGGGCGTTGGCGGGGAGGGGCGTTGGCGGGGAGGGGCGTTGGCGGGGAGGGCGTTGGCGGGGAGGGGCGTTGGCGGGGAGGGGCGTTGGCGGGGAGGCGAGTTGGCGGGGAGGGACGTTGGCGGGGCAGGGGCCTTTGGCGGGGCAGGGGCAAGTGTCGGGGACCATAGCACTGGTCGTGGTGGGGGTGGGGGCGGGAGCGATGGCGGTGTTCAGGAGGCGGAGGCGTGTCGTAGCTTGTTTGCGCGGGTGTCTCCACTTACAGGAGATCGCGTTAGCGCTTGCGGACGGCCGCAGCTGCCGTCTGCCGCGAGGCCATCGCCCCCAGAACAGGCGCACCGCAGGGGCCAGCACCTGGCCACCCCCGCCGCCTCCCATTTGTGCATGGAATGCAATGAATACTAGGGTAGAGGGAAAATAGAACCATTCATTTATTGCTGTTTCTGAGCACGGCGAATGCTTTGGTCGTTAGTTCCGTTTTTCTAGTGAATGTTTTACTCTGGGGGGGAGGTGAAGTTCCTACTTGCTGGATACAGATACCCTGTGCCCACTAAAACATCGGCTAGCAAGGAATTTTTCTTTGAGATATTTCTTCAAACAGGAGAAGCTCTACTTTCCCGACTGGTCTCTCGGCATGTGTGGTAGTGTAATGCATTTAAGAGTACATCTGTGTAAGGGGAGAGGTCAGGATAAAGAAGAGGAAGGCAAGAGGGCGCGTGGCCCGGGACTCGTTTGTTGGGATTCTACTTCGGCATTTGCCAGGTGCTGACCGGAGAAACCACAAGAAACGAGCGAACTACTTAATTCTTGGTAGCTCTTTCATTCTTGTGGAAAATTTACCACCGTCTTGATTCGACAGACACTACCTGCCGGTCAGTGTCGCTACAGAGCTGCTAACTCGGACGAGAAAAATAAGAACAACTTGATTTGGAAATGACAAAAAGGCATTTAAATATTCAATACAGCTTCTTCTTGAAGTACGTAGGGGTGGTCTATTGAATGTATTAACTTAATGCATTGGTATGCTCGTTACATACATAGTGCATTTGTATGTTCGCTCCTGTTTGCAAAACTAACTGTTAACATGAAATTAATTTTATACCAAACGCTACATACCTTTGCGTAAGTAAACTGACTTCCTTCTTCCCGCTTTGTCAACTGACTCTCAACACTTTTTGTCCTGCATCAAAGCTATCAGCTCAAATATTCCGGACACCAATCGGTTTTCCAGACCACGTTAGAACACAAGAAAATATTTCAGATGCACTACAGGATATCATCAACACCCTAAAAATGTTACTCGCATCGTTTTTCTTCCGACCCTTGAGAAACGTAATGCGGACATCCCAAATGATATGCGGGCTATTATTCAAAATCTGATTGTTTTTAAGAGAGGAATCAAGTACGACAATTTTATAATGACAAATATAAAAGTACTATTTGTATAAAAGTAACTAAATGTATTAATTACTTGAATTGTTTTCAAAGAGTATAGAAAATATCTGGATTACCCTTCCGTAAAATTCTCCGCCTCACCAGCAACAGAGATGAAAATTTGTTGGGCATCGTGACTCACCTGAAACAAGGAAATTTAAGATATAATTGCTATACTAATTGAATAACTGAGGAATGAAAAGCACAGATATAATAATTTTTGCATGTGTACAAAAACAGAATGCGTAAACTAATACAAGTTAATTTAGTATGTATTAATGCATTTTCTTATCATTATTTGTCGATTTTACTTCACAACGATGGATCTTGGCTGCTTCACCGTCTAGAAAAAAGGTTACCACATAATTTACAGGTTACCACAAGGAAACAATAAAATATGCCTAAGATGTATTCTGTGAAAATGGTGCTAAAATGTTAGAGAATTTTATTAAGATGTTGAAAATTTTTGGTTTGTATGTTATAACTCCTTTTCTTAAACTAATATCCATTGCTGCAACAATGATGGTAATACGGCGTAGTAAGGTGGTAATATAAAATTATTTCAAATAATATTTAAATCGTAATTTCAAGAGATAAAACCTAAATGGGCTAATTTCAATTAGGTTATTATGTATTGACGCTATATGACGCGACGACTTATTATACACACCTCAGAAGAAGCGCGAAATTCAAGTTACCAATTAAGATGAAAAGCATGCTCTCTAAATTATCTAATAGATTTTAATCTATTTCTGTTTGCTCAATACTACCATTTATTACTTAGTCAAACTACAAATTCTGCTTTTCCAATTTAAAAAAACCGTAATTTGAAAGACCAACAATGTTCTCCATAATTAATAATAATAACACAAAAATAGTTTTAAATATAAGGTATAAAAATTTTAAAAATTTTGAAGTATTAGTGCATCCATCCTGGGGTCATCTCAGCTTTTCTGTGATAAACTGTTTTCATGTTAATGTTTATGAACGACTGTAATAGGTAATGTATGCTTATTCGTAATTTTGAGTTCATGAATTTATTAAATCACTAACGATAAGGCAAAAGGAATAATTTTCCAGGTGCAATATAGCTGTAATAACGCATACGAGACAAATATTGTTCAAACAATTGACAAAACTATTGGTCAAAAACCAAATGAGTAAAATACTCATTGTTTCACCGTATAACTGTACAACAACGGACATAAATCCACCCGTGTATACGAAATAAAATTATTTGAATCCAACAAAATTATAACTTAACATAATATTATAAACATTAATATATAAATTTTAACAAATATTAATAACAGAAAATTATAACTATGCAGTAGCTCAAAAAAGAATTTACACAAACGTGTAAATGTAGATTCAACGATACTTCTTACTTCCTATCTAACATGAATCTTGAGATATACACCAGTTGAGGAAGTTAACAAGAACCTCCATCCATCCTCTAACGACGATGCATGCGGAATGTGAAATCAGACCACTGTAGCTTTTAAGTGTTCCGTGAGTTAGGACCAACAAATGTCTCATTTTCTTTTACGTTCATTTTCTGTATATCAACAGAATAAAAAAATAGTATCTGAATGTACCATTGAAAGCATATAAAAAGAACGATAAACATGGAAAAACTTGTTATTTACAAAATAATAAACCAAACATAAAAGGAAGATAGGTGACAGCCAAAACATTACAGGGCAGACTACCTTTCCACTTGAAGGAATTTTTAACTAGTAGACAATTTTGAAATAGAATACAATAGGAAAATTTCTAATTCATTTCTGAATATTTAAACGATCATATTTTTAATTAAAAATGTTTTAATAAAGCTTTTTATTTCAAACTTTCCAACTTCAATACATCCTTTCAACCCTAAGATATTTTAAAAATCCTTTATCGGCTATGTTCTCAAGTATTTTACATATCTATGAGTATTACTTTATAATAAAGGGGTATTAAACCTGAAATTATGTAAAATTTTTCTGAATCCTCATTTTTTCTGAATTTTTTTTGTTGGTTTCATATAGTCTAAAAATGAAAATAAACTACTAGTGGTTCAAGACATTTTAGGAAAATGTGGTGCAGACACATTTCTTGTATTTGAAGAAAAGACACAGTCTCACTTAATATTTAATATTTAATAATAATTTATAATTTAATATTTAATAAAAGTCACGAATTTAATTTTACAATATGCTTTTGACAAAATTAAATTCAGGGAGATATAAAGTTAATTCTCACGAAGAATTAGAGTGCAATACAAATATTTCTAAATATGATTTTCTTGGATCAGAAAGTGTCCGTTTTCACACTACTCATCACGAGCTTACGTCATTAAACAAACATACTAATGTAACACGCTATATTAAACATGAAACAGTCCTTTGCTTCTTGTGTTAATTACGCCTTAAAAGCATGCACATTAATTTAATAAAGATATGCAAACAGGAGAACATAATGTTCTCATAGATTTATTATCTCTGTTTGTATTTCTTGCCCATAAAATGCATTCCCACGTCACAAAGGGAAACATATGAACGCGTGCCGATGTCACTGCAATAATTAAACGTTCATTTGCCTGTAATTCCACCGCAATGTCAACTGCAATAACTGAGATAATATTATCTCAGCCACGATGTGAATAAATCAATCTGCATGTTTGAATGCAGTGTAGAGCTATTCGGACTTTTGAAAATAACCATGTTAATGAAGAGTTACTATGAGACATACGTGGTTTAATTTGTAAAATTAATGTTAATTGATGGAGATTTCCAAGAAAAAAATTGAATGAAATCTCGGTCGCAGCAGAGAAATTTTTGTAAGTGCCGAAGTCACACAATTGATATAATTGGGTAGTAAAATTATCGTTAATCCCTGCGAGAATATTTCATTTAATGATAGCTTCTGAAAATTTGTTAGTGTTGTAAAACAGTTTGGCAATATTGATTTCAAAGTAATACATTTCCATAAATTAATTGAACAATTCTTTCATATTCTCGCGTATACGCATTTCCATTAACACTTTCAGTTTCTACTCATCATTACATTATCCCTTGAATTATAAGAACATGTTTAGAGGGAAACCAAGTTTAATTCCTCGTTTTGTTGTACTTCCTAAGTGTAAATGTAATTTAATAGTAAGAGTAATTGTCTTGTAATTATTTTCAAGGGTTTTTATTAATTTAAAATTACACGTTTTATTTTCCTTCGTTTTCTTTCTTAATACCTACACACAACGTTAAAAGGTAGATTATTTCAAAACCCCCCAAAAAATCTTTCATTTTATTCGCGCTTCACTTGACGTTGTTTTGAAGGGGGGTAACTTGGAGGCAACAAGCAACAGCTGAGAGGCAGTAAATGGATGTAACTGCTCTGCATAATCGTAACATCAACATCAACATCAACATCAACAACATCAACATCGTCATCAACATCAACATCATCAACATCATCATCAACATCAACAATAATAATAACAACATCTCATGTATATCCCAAAAATGTCCTTGAAAACAACAGCTATAAACTATATTGGAACCGAAGTGTACTAACAAATCGAAGAGGGCACAATAATAGACCTGACATTCCCCTCTGGGACAAAACAAGCAAGAAGAAAGTATGGTTTGTGCATATGGCAGTCGTCGATGGCGTCAATCTTACGCCAATGTATCAGACGCAAATCTAGAGAAAGTACGCGCACCTCTCGTTTTATCATTAACTGACGTATCTCTTCCTGCACGAACCTCGAAAATCGGTCCACCGACCAGCATCCATGTAGCGGTTGTACGACAGAGCGAAAAGCGAGCTAATTGAGCGGGCGCGGAAGTCGGCGACTGTTTGTTGTTCCTCGGAGCCGCCGCCGCGCCGCACCCGGGAACAAGCGAAGCGCGCTCAAAGATAGACGAGCCCTCGCAGCCCAGCTGGAGTCTGTTTGGACGACGGGCGAGGAGGCGAGAACCTGGAGCCGCTTGTTGCGGCACGCCCGGCCATCGGGGGCGGGGCGAGAGAAGACGGAAGTCGACTAGGAAGTGAGAAAGACGAAAGCGCCACGCAGTCAGGTAGGTCTGTATGGGACTTGGCGTTACATACATGTTACATGCATTTGCTGGGCATGCCCAACGCTACGCGCCCACGGATACGATTATTAGTTCCGTAAGTGTGGTGCATGATTTTATCACGAGATATGCCGGTGTAATTCCCCCATTGAATGGGACAATCGCGCCGACCCACACGTCATCCTGCAGGGTTTTCCGCATAGAGGTATCTCCCATAAGAAGAACACCACCTCAGCCGGGACAAGCTTACGCTCACGACAGGTGTCAGGACCCGTATGGTGGTCTAGTGAATGTAAGTGTGAAAGTAAGAGATGGTGATAGGACAAGGATGGTAAATGGAAGATCGCATCAGCATCATCGCGCGCGCGGCCGTGGCCCGTTTGTTAGGGTACTGCTCCGGCATTCACCGGGTATTGACCGGAGAAACCACGGAAAACTACCGATCAGAGCCGCTGGAATTCTCCTCCAGAGGGTGGCATAATTCAACCTAGCTATCTGCCTAGCTAGTGTCGCAAATCCTGCCACCGTCGGGACTCGAACCCTAGATTCTATCGGTCAGAGACACTGAGGTGATATCAGTTGATGCCCTGAGCTGCCTCAACTGGTAATCAGAAAAGGACTGTTGGGTTGGTATATTTTTAAGATCCATAAGGAAAGTGTGTTGTGTAGGTGACGGGTTGTTGTTCCGATAAAGAGATGCTTATGAAGAGTTTTTGTATGATCTCATGAAGTGGCGCAAAATTTATGTAGCAAATTTGAAAAAACTGTAGGATACATTGTTGTTTTTAAATAATTCTTTTAGTTCTATCAGTTACTATCAAAGGTGAATTGGTCCTTGGACGATGAGTAGCAAAAGAAGCCTGATCAAAGAACGTCAGGATAAAGAATGGACTATTCATGGACACATCTTAAGTTTTAGCGAAATTAGGCGAGGTCGAAACACGTTGAATTCATTGGTATTTTGTTTCTTTGCATGGTTAATGTCAGATCTTATGTAGGCACTTATGATATAGATTTACCATTTTTTGTGCATGTAGAAACAATTTACCACTCTACCATTAGGTCCTCTTTCTCTATATGATCTTTGAGACGATTGCTTGAAGAATTTTTTAGACGTTGCCGAAATGGCCACCACGCTGAGGTTCGTTTCTTCTTGGTTCCGAAGAGTCATAATGAGGCGTGGGCAAGTCTGGAGGGAGCAACGGTCGAGGCAACACTTCATCGTCGGAGATCTCGGCCAATGGCACAAAGCCAGCAACGTAGCGTGGCAGAAATTTGACTCCGGAGCAAAGCTTCGCTAACTTACAGAGCGTGTTGTAGCGGTGGCAATTTCCGGCAGCTCCGCGTGCTATTTCTGGCATAGAGCACACGAAGACGTAGGGAGGCAATATTGCCTTCGAGGTACCGGCGAATATTGAAAAGATAAATTCTTGGAACATGGAGGAATCTTAGGTTGGAACGTCATCATAAAAATCTCATGGGTTTCGTGTGAAGAGTTGACCAGATATTCGGCAACCTTACAGTACTTAATAAGGATTTTTTCCTTTTTTGGTAATATACATTTACGGATATTTCAAATTCCATTACTTATAATTCAGTTACACGAATTCCAAAGGACGAAATTATCGGAGTTGGTTAAAATAATTCGTGTTATCCAAGTATTAAAAATGTCCGTATAAGTAATCCCTTACCGGGACCGAAGTTTTGTTCGTGTTACGGCGAAATTTGTGTTAGTCGAGTTCGTGTCAAGGGTTTACTGTATTTCAATTGATCACTCCGTCTTTCCGTGAACATCGGCTGCTTTTGGCTTTAGTCCTGTTGTTTTGATTGTTTTTTATTCCTGCAGGTGATGGTGTTCCTTCCCAAATCGATCATGACATATAGCGACGCCATGCACGTCGCTTCGTGGGATTTCCCTTCTGGTATCTCAGCCGGCGGAGCACCGCCCCAGCAGGGACAAGCCCTACGCTTGGTCTCTCACCATATGTGGTACTGCAGCGCATGTAAATGAAAGGGCGTGTATGTGTAATGGAGGAGGCAGAAGGAAAGTTCGAAATTGGACCGTGATCCGATCAGTTCTGCTTTGTCATTCGTCTGATATTGATAGGGAAGATCGTGGTAGCCTACCGATCAGAACAGACAGCCGGTAGAATTATCCAATAGACAGCGGCTGAATTCGACCTAGCAATCAAATTAGTGTCAAAAGCCCGCTACCGTCGGGACTCCAACACTTGGGCGTGTCGGTCAGATACAGCAGTTATCGGACTGAGCTGTAACAGCCGCACTGAAAGTCCTGGAAGTGTAGCATGGAGTGATTAGGCACGAGAGCCTGGCGATGTGTTGACAATGCGACGCGGGGACCGCAGCCGCTGCTGAGGAAGCCGTGCGAGGGGCGCCTTGTGCGGTAGCCCCCTCCCCCGTCGCCCCACTTCCGCCCAGCGGCGCGCAAAAAGGGGAAGCGGCGGAGGAGAAAAACGCCGCTCCCCCCCCCTTCCCGCACGCCGCGCGGCACCCGCGGGCCCGGCACACGCGGGCTCTTATTCCTCCGCGCTGCCACGCCCACCGGCCCGACACCACCTTCGAGATCCCCGTCCTCGCGCCGCCTCCCCCCGCACCTTAACCACCCCTCCTGCTCACCAACCCTACCTCCGATCGTCTTTCTTCCCTCCTGGCTCCGCCCCACTTTCCGCTGACCTCTCCTACACTCTCTCACGCACTTCCTCCCACGCCCCGCTTACACAGCTAGGTCGTTCAGCAGCTGCCTAGACGGCAATTCTACGGACGGGCTGCTCTGATCGGTAGTTTCTCCGATTAATGCGATCCGAACAGGCATCCTGTTCGCTCACAAACGGGGAACGAATCGCGCGCGATCTTTTCTTCCTATTCCTTGTCATAGCTGTTATTTGCACACATATGCACATACACTACACTACTTCACATGCCTAGAGACCGGTTGGAAGATAAGAGCTCGTTCGAGCTGGCATGATGCTTTGTTGAAGGAGATAGCTGGAGAAGGAAATGTCCTTGAAGCCCACCTGTAGTTCGGTCCCGGATCTTACCATTCAGCGAAGCAAAACCACCGTCATCCCCCGCGATAACACGTTCACTACACTAAAGGTACTAACGATCATAATAGTTGACGTGCCGGGAATCATTTAATCAACCCTCACGTCACGCTCGTCCCCAACCCCGCCCATCCCGCCCCGACTCTCCTTGACTTGCACCGCCGCTCCATCTCCCGCTCGCCCCGCCCTGCTTCGCTCTCCTACCCACGCCCCCCACCCCGAGCCCCACCGCGTCTCCTAGAAGGGGGGGGCTAAATAGCGCGGGAATCTAAAGGCGGCTCCGCGCATTTCGGTTTCGGCGAATGGCGCTCACCGAATCCCTAGTAGTGTGGATGAGTTGCTCGCTACGTGCCCAGCGACGAGCATTCGGAGCTCGCCCTCCCCACCGCGCGTCGGTCTTTTGGACACATCAAAGGATGCGAGCATTCGCCGAACACATCAACTGCTCGGGATGGGGCGAGGAGCCGCTGTAATGTCGAATGTGCGGAGCCGTCTTAAGGGAAGTCGAAAAATACGCAATAAAACTGGCTAAACTTTCCCGGCCCCAAAAAACCACCCGTTTTTTTATAATGATAAAAACTTGAAAACTGCAAAAAATGAAAATGTTTTCATTTCTTATGTAATTATTTCAGTCTCTTGGGCGACTCGTCTACAGCCTGTTAGCTTTCCATGATACGATCCCGAGTTTAATTCCCTGATGGAGCGAAAAAAGAGCTGTACCTAATACAATGGTCTCGCTTTCTACTCGCAGGGAAGAACGAAAAGCTCAGGCAGGTCAAGTATGATAGATAGGGTGTTGGGAACACGCCATGCTCGCCACACGTCTCCCTTACTCGCAGACGTGAGGAATAAATAATACCCCACCCCAGACCTGGGAACACATCTAGTGGTTCAAAGTCGGATTAATCCGGCCCTAAAATTCCGAACACATATATACAAATTATTTCAAATGAAATAACAAAAATTATATTGTTTTATGTACTGGAATATTATTTGAAAACTCAAATTTAATCACAACAAACGATATACAAACGAAAACAAATCAATCAATCAATCAATAAATAAGCTTACAGAAAAGCGCAACCTTGTTTTTCAACTTTGCTTCATATTACTTCACTATCCAAAATTAATAATATTACCGAAAATTATGTTTATGATTGATTAGATGAGTTTGAAAACTTAAAATAGGGGTGGGAGTCCTTGGACTCCGTCATATGTATTACTTAGCATTCCTGAATTAATTTTATGATGAAAAATCAGTATGTGTAAACTTAATTTAAAAAATAAAATACTCAATGAAAAACAACAACAAACAAATTAAAAAATAAAACCCGGTTTTCAACTAATTTGTACTGTTTCTACCATTACCACACACTTACATAAAACTCAGGACTTTGATCCACTGTCTTGTAAGTGGGCTACTGATTTTAATTTCACTTGAATCTCGTTTATTGAAACCCATTCCATTTCTTCGACACTTTACGAAAGCTATGTGTTATGAAGCTGTAATGAATGAAGTAAGGTCAAGTGAGTGGTGAACATTGGACATAAAACAAATTCAAAACTCACATTATTGGAAAACCTGGAAAATTAAAAGAACCTCATGAAAAATAGAATCGACCAACTCAAATCGCACCTGGAAGTACCACAGCACTCAAGAGAAGAGGGTGAAAAAGCTAATGGCTGAAACAGTAGATCATCTTCATTGCTCTCTGCCAGCTGCCTCGGAATTTATCAAGACTAATAATAGAATGTTATCTCACGAGTTAACTATGAACATTGACCTAACTGTAAAAGAAAACTCTACTGGCGATGCCCTCTACTGATAAACCGGATGGTCCATTTAAATTAAGACAAAGTCAATTTTGAGATAAACTTATTCGTACGAAAAAACATCTGAAATAAAATGTCAAAATTTTCGGGAAAATACATTTCTGCTTACTCAGCGGCCTCCACGGAAAACGGGTAGACATTTTGAAATTTTTAAATAGTATCATTGAATAATAATCAATTTTTTCTCGTCAAAATATAAAACGTAATTAGTTTTAATACATTTTCATTGTTTTATTAACAAATATTTTGTATTTATAATATATTACGAATAAGTTACAAAACATTAAATTTTTTGAGTAATTTCTTTACTTTACGATATATGAAGCCTGATTTACAGAACTACGCATAGGTAATTGATATCATTAGATAAACTCTTCCTCAACGATTTTTAACTGCGAACAATTTACACCTTTTTAAAATGTTATCACGAAGGGTTAGTCGGAAATTTTACGAATAAGTTACTTTTCCGAGTTAAACACTAGCATTTCCATTCATTTGAATCGCGTTTGCATTTCAAATGAAATTTCAACCGAAGGTAAAATCGTTAACTTGAACTTCAGTCTTCGTTTAATATTTAAAAAGCGCCAGCGATGTGCTTTCAAGAAGATAATAATTGAAGAAACTGTATGAGATTTTCAAAATTTAAAAACACATTCATTCACTAATGTATTAATATTCTATCATTAACATTACACGAAAATTCTTGAGTTAAATATTTTAATTTTTTTTACGCGAGTCACATTAACTCAAAGATTTTAGTGACTTTGCATTATTTTACTTTAATATACGTTTTACAAAAAATGGCATTGTTTATGGTTGTACCCATTGACGACTGAATGACTATAAAACGGGCTATGTCTATCTCACGAAGAGATCCTTTTTTTAGTGTGATTGTTCCACTCTAATTATACTGAGTCTAGTAATATTGCTTCTCACATCACAATATCAGTTGAAAATTAATCTAAATAATTTATACAAACTCTCTTTCAAATTTCAAAATGATATCTGTAAAATTCGATATCATTTTCTAAAAGTTTTCACCCTTTTCTGCGACATATATTTCGATTCATTCCAATAATTCAATTACGCTTTGAGTAATTCAATGTCAACGTCGGAAACTAGTTTTGTCGGGTGTGGGGGCGGGGGTGGACGGTACAGGTATATAGTGAAAATCTATTTTATATTATGAAAAAATTCATTGCTTTCCTTTTCTAAAAAATAGTTGTGATAAATTAATACAAAGTGTGCATCTTTCAGTGTTCATTAATATCTCGAAAAGGTGAGAAAATAGGCTATTTTCAATAATTTTTTTTAATTCTACATAATTTTCTACTACATGTTTCATTGCGACAGCTCAATTTGATTTCCAGTAATTCAATGTCAAAATCCAAAATCAGTTCGGTTCGAGTAGGGGGTGGACGGGACGGATCGCCAAAAATATTCCATTTTAAACCAAATACTTTTCCTAATAGACGGTTGTGATAAATGAGTACCCGCGAAACGCTGGGTCGCTTCAACAAGCACGTTATAAAACGATGCGGTCGAACTTTCACTCACACGCTGTTTAATCTGCCAAGAAAGCCCCCGCTTGTTCCCAAACGCTCCACAGCTTGTTAGCGCGTCTATTGTGCCTCCGAACAGTGCATAATGAACTGGACGACCGTTGACCTGCATATTTTCCAGCCCTCGACGCTCCGTTGTTTGCAGGCGAAAGCGAGAGCTCCTCTCACCTCGGCGCCCTCCGTTCAAACAGCCAGAGCCCACTGCAGCGCAAACACCCGAGGGGGAAGGGGCGACTCGCTTTTGGCCAGTGAAACTCCTTTCCTCGCGGTGGAGCAAGTCCACTCATTGAGTCATTCCAGAGTAACGCTTATTGCACATACTTACTTCTCCCTCATATGTCACACATTTTTAACGAGTTTCTTATTGTGACGTTAAATATAAATGAAATACTGTAAATAAAAATAATGTTTAGATCAACCACAAGTTGAAGAAAAAACACGCGCACGGATTTTGGTATTCGTCTTGAGAAGTTTCCACTAGAGAACTGAAGCAAAAACAGCGGAAGGGAGGGTGGTTTTTAACTGTGAAACTTTTCTTACGGTAGAGCAAATCAACTCATTGAGTTATACCAGAGTAACGCGAGGTATATCGCTTATTGCACAATCTTACTTCTCTCCCGTACGTCACAACTGAAGTGTTTCTGGCGTTAAATAAATAAAATAGAGTAAACAAACATTTTCTTGCTATACTACGTGTCCGAGACGAAAGAGGTTCAGGAGCTATTGCAACGTCTTTAAACGTCGCCAATGTGGAAGGGAAGCAAAAAACGAGTAAAGGGGCAGGGCGACTTTTTGATCGAGTGAAACTACTTTTCTCGTGGTAAAGACCGTTACACAATAACGGGAAATTCATCACCTATAGTACATACGGTACTTTTCCCCCATACGTCAGATACAGTTTTAACAGCTTTTGGCGTTAAAAAAATTGTTTGGAGGGTGCATTTGGGAGCATTTTCATGCGCTGTGCCGGTTGCCACCTGGCCAGGAGATGAATCGCCTCCTTTCTCCTGCGCCGTCACTTTCCCCCGCGCCAGGCACTGACCGCTCGAGGACCTTCGCACCACATCCGCTGCCCACGGACCTCCAGCGGAGGATGCTCACGCAGCTACGGGGGCCTTTTCACAACTAGGAGCTAGTTCTTTCCCCACACTACGTCTCTTTCCTTTCCTCTCTCTCTCTGCCTTTCTGTTCACCTCGCCCTATCCGTCGCTGCCTTGGTTTCTTCTCTGTACATCTCTCTCTTCTCGTCTCTCTCCATTTCTCTCTTTTCTTATTTTGCGTCTTTCCTCTCTCTCTTTACCTTATCTTTCTGCGACTCTTTCTTTATCTCATTTATATCACTTTCTTTACCTTGTAGCTCTGACTGTCTCTATGACTGACTCGTCTGTATTGTCCCCCACTCTTTCTCTAAGTCACTTGTCTAATGACCTATTGAAACGAAGTCTCTTGCGACACATTGTACTTCACATCCCATACCCGCCCCAAGCCCGAGAGCCCTACTCTGATGTCACACAAGTGATGATCTTCGGTCACGGAACGTTGCGATACAATCGATATCTGTAATCAACATATCCATACACTCGGAATCCCTAATAACTCCATTATATCGTGATATTGTCAGTATATTACTCTATACTACCGTGTTGGTGTCACCACATTTATGGCGTGTAATAAAGAAATCGGGAAGGATAAAAAGACGTAATTTTCCATACGAAGTGTAGATATATATTTTTGAATACATTTAACAACACATTTTAACACTTGTTTCGAGGACTATTACTCATCTTAGTGTTGAACCAAGGAACGTGGACATCATGATTTAGTGGCTTGTAGCCCGAGCACGTGTACGTAAATAGTGTATACTGCTGTTAGAGCTGAAAATAATATGCATTTCTCTTTCTCCATTACGTCATTCCATATTTTTTCTACGGAAACCGCCATTTTCCTTATCGCGTCAATACTGAGCTCGATGTTCTCTCTTCACATTTGCCACTTCCAATTCACCACTTCCACTTCACCACACATCCCCACTTCCAATTCACCACATTTGCCACTTTCGTGGAGCGATGAACGTGGAGCGTTGAGAGTCCACCATAATAGGAGGATTCAACGATGGAATCCATCATCATTTTTCCCTCTGACTTTGTTTAGGTACAGATTTCCTGTTTCATCGTTTAAAACTTTTATGTTTAGGAACATCCTTAACAATACGCGACATTTTTTCTGATGTTTAAAACAAAACAGGAGAAGTGGCTCAGGGCATCAACTGATGTCAGTGCAGTGCCTTTGACCGGTAAGTCCTAGGTTATAGTCCTAATGGTGGCAGAATTTTCGACATTAGCTAGTCAGCTAGGTCAAATTCAGTCGCTGTCTGGAGGAAAATTCTAGCGGCCTGCTGCTCTAATCGGCGTGATTTCCCTGATTAATATCGGAGTGAATGTCGGAGTAGTACCCTAACAAACGGGCTTCGGACCGCGCGCGAGTTTTCCTTCCTCTTCCTTGTCCTTGCCCTATTCTCACCCACACACATGAACAAGCACTATTCTACCACACGTGTCCGGACACCGGTCGGGAGCTCAGAGCTTGTCCCGGCTGGGGCAGTGCCCCGCTGGTGGGGCATACATGGTTGGGGAAAATCCCTGCTAACCGACGGCGCCAGATCTCGCCATCCGGCAGGGGAAATATCACCGCCCCCTCCCGAGGAAAAAACATTCACTACATTTACGGGACTGCCCTTAGCATTTTACCCGCCCGCATAGTATTTCACTAACAATCAATCATTTAAAACAAAATCGGGTTCGTCGTCGTGCGTTATCGCTTCGCGGAAATTTCGATGTTCCCTTACAACCACACTGACTCCCTTGTTTGTAAATACGTTAAAATGTTGAAGTTGTAGGCTTCCGCAGCTAGAGTCTCTTGTTATCGGGATGACCCCATTATGAAGGGTGTGATGCCCACGTTTAGACTATCATGTCGTAGTCCTCCTCACTCTGTCAAAGTCAAGTTTCCGCACAATCCAGTTCGGCACAATTTCAAAAGGGAGAGCGCCGGAAGCAAACAGCCTCTGGCATGTATGAATAACGACTCGCAGGGCAATCACGGATACAGTGTTTTCATTAGATCACATCCTTTAGTCAATATAGAAGTAGAAAAATAGAAGTTTATGTATCAACGTCCTAATCAAAGTTTTTGGAAGAGGTTGATAAATGACGGAGTGGTCGAAACATTTACTTTTCGGCCGAGGTTTATAAGTTTTTCTTGTTTTTTGTGTACTTTTTGTACTAAGCGAGAACCAAAATTTTCTTTCTTCCATCGTACAAACAAATCATTTTGTAGGCAAAATGTAAACGTAGTTAATTTTGAAAATATTCAACCGGTTTATGTGTACTCACAATACATTTTTATCAAATTCACCAGCCAAGTCAAAGAAACTTAAATTTTACGGACGATTGACAATACAGAAACGGCTGTTTCAAGACATCCTTGTATAAAAACCAACATCAACAAAGTGATTACAGACAACTGAAGGACATGAACTGGTCCCAAATATGTAAAACTTGTGACGGAGGGTATTTCAGCCAATGCCTTATTTTTGCAGATTGGGGGTGGGTAAGTCCGACGCTCCAGCTGTGCGATTGCCATTTTGAGAGCTATGGCCGCGTTGTTAGGAACTTCCAAAGTTGTTCAAGCGGTTCTGACACTTCAAGAGACTGAAGTGGAATCCAAGTGCGGAGGAGCAGATGGGCTTCTGAGACATTGTTCTGCCGCGCTCTTCAGTTTTGACTAAAAAATTTCTGACGGTCGAGTGCAACGAAAAAACGGAACTTTTATGACGTGTCATTTTTTTTTCTTTTACTTATTTGTCCTGTAAAAATTATTTTTGTATTCTATTATAATATTTGTATACTTCAATTTAAATCTATCCACTTCCATTCAATTTTGATTTTACAGGTCATAAAATTTTTTTGGAACCTATTTTTGCCGTTCGCCGCTCATCTGCTATTGCTCTTGACTCTCTCGCTAAGAAGCGACTCTTGCGTGTTCGCAAATGAACATGCTCACGCACCCAATAATGAAATTTAAATTCCCTTATCTAATTCTGAAACTTATCTTCCGGCGATCAACAGCAGCGTCCGAGAATTATAAACGAAGTAGTCTCCTTACTTTCTCACTGCGTTCTCAGACACAAACTGACCTTGATCCATTAGAATGATCTCGAGCGCTGTGGCCAGTCTACGTACACCTTCGTTTTCCCTCAGCACAGCATGGATGGAAAGTGAAAACAGCTCATTAAAATACATGCATTCAATCCTTTTTGCAAAACGATGTGAATTGAGCCACGGAATAGTGCCTGAAATAAGTAGTTCGGTGTCCAGCCTAAGATCTGAACAAATCGCAAAATCTCGATTCACACAAATTAAAAATAATCAATGCGCATTTTGAAGGTTCAAGTGCAAAACATAAAATATTGAATATATTTAGTAAGTTTTATTAATTAAAGAAAATACTAAAATAATAGTTAATAAAAAGAAAATTACTAACTTCAATGAAACCCTTAAAAGCACTTTTTCCGTACGCGTAGCGAGAAAGCAAATCATAAAGAAAGAGAATTTGCAAGTTATTCTATATCTGTAGAAAAGGTCAGTGATGCTTCAGTGTGTAAACGTACTATGTTTAAAAAGCCCACACTGAGTTAAACATTTCACCAAAACACGTGAACAACTGAACACCCTTCTCTATATCTGTCTACAAAGCCTGATATTAATCCTTTTTAATTACTTCATTCATCCGACCTTACTGGGGTAACAAAATTGACTTGTACAACACGTATCTGTTCACGTTAGTTGTACCTAAGCTGTATCCGTATTTGGTTTAATTTAGTTTATTTTTTATTACTCGCTTTGTGACTCAGATTTAACGTGCAAAAAACAAGGTAATTTCTCGCTCTGCCTCCGGCAGAGACTGACGTGCGCTCGCTACCGCTGTGCAGTTAAGATCTCCAACTGTGATAAGACCTTGCGGGACCGGATGTACAGCGCTGAAACTGTTTCTAGTGCCAGTGGTTTTCTTTAAGCATCGAGGCACTAGGTTAAAGAATACTAATTGGTAAACAGCATATGTACAGTTACCCCGCGATGGTGCAAACGAGAAACTGAGCACTACAACATGAACCGACATCTTGAAACGTTTAAATAGAAACCTCTACACCGGCGACAACAGAACCATCTCTGTTTCAACAGGAGAAGCTTCAAGTAAAAAATACATTTAAAAATAATAATTTTCCGATTCAAAAAGTATCAACGCTTCTTAAACTTCAAGAACGTATTCTAATTGCACAATTAACTTCCTAATATCCTGAAGGTACGTAAGGGAAATATTAAAACTCAAGTAATACTTTGCTACGAAAACTAAGGATCTGCTTTGTACAGTTAGAGTTAAAGACAGACGACAGACAGGTGGCATCAAGGACAGTGTAGAAATTGAAATTGTTTTTATTCTATAAACTTAATTAAAATCTTTAGCAACTTTAAAAGTGATTTTGTAAATTATAGAAATAACTGAATTCCATTGAAAATTATTTATTAAAAATTTTTTTTTTGATAACTAATTACCCTATAGTTTTGTAAATCAATACGTTGAAAACAGTCATGGAAAATCGTCCTGTCAATTTGATACCGAAAGCTAGAAGGCCACTTTAGTCCACCAGTATAATGAAGGTAAAAAGCTAAACAATACACAGCGAAAGTCTTCAAGCTCAAGTCATATCAGATTAAAGTAAATGACCTGAGAACAAGTGATTATAAATGAAAATTTTCATGAACAAAATACCAAAGATTTTAAGAAGAAGAAGAACAAGAAGGAAGGAGGATGAATATATTGACATTTTTAATGAAACATCCATCACAACGACGAAGAAAAGGTGTGAATGACACAGATTTCTTCTGACCTCTCAAAAAGTACGGAGAGATGAAATAAACTTGGATGAATTTAGGGCCACGTACAATTTTTCCTCTAAGCAACAAGGAAGGAATAATGCTGAAATATATAACTTATCACTTCAACTTTTAATACAAGGACCGTATGTTTTCGGAGTGCTTTCGTTAAAGGGCCCCACCCCCTTAGCGATATGAAGAGAGGGAAAACTGTGCCCATCAGTTTTTTCAAAAAATATTGAGTTCATCTAAATTTTTTATATTAACCATGGTGGTCACTTTAAAATGCAACCCAAAGGAGGCAGAACGGATTGCACTGGAAACTAGTATGTTTGAGCGGGTTGGATAGCGGACGGAGATTTCAAACATCTAAACTGTGGAGAAGTACGCTTAATTTTCTCTCTCCTAATGCCACCCAGAGGACGAGAGCAGGTGACCGTCGTGGCCACGAGTTCAAAGAGAAACCGCGCCTGCTTGTTTCGCGTCGAAAGAAAACTGTATTGACAAGAACAGTTATTTCTTCGTAAATTGTTTAAAAGTGAAATAAGCTTGCCGTGTAAAATATTCATTCAGGTAGATTTAATAACAAACTTTGCTTGTTTTAGTTTCACAATAAATGTGCTCCAGAAATGTAACAGGTTTTTCCATCACATATTCAACAATAAGTAAATTCAACAAAAAGTGAGACACTGATTGTGCTGTAAGAGTCCCCATGACAGAAGAAAAGACCAAAACTGGCCAGCCATTACATAAAAAGAACTTAAATATGTTTCGAAGTTTTATCAGCTACAGTGGAAAATATCTTTAAAATAGAAAATGAAGGAACCACGAACAGAGCCTATAAATCTTCCCATGTTGTGAAGTTTTACTTTTATTCTTTTCCCTTCATCATTTTTATGGGCCATTGTCTTCTGCAATTCACCTACATCTCTTCATACCTTTCTTCGGGCGCTGTCTTCTCACAATAAAGGTATTCGCAAGTCGTCTGTCTTCCGTACCCTCGGTGTGAATATAATCCCACGAAAGTTGCTGTCCAGAAATTCTTAGTAGCTTTCTTTTGTACCTGTTGATGCATACCATTGAAAAATATCTACTGAGAAGAAAATGAACAGAGATTACAATTACGTGATTTAAGTCGATATTTCTCTCATAATTTTTCTGAAAGAAGAACAGGTATCACATTGCTTCAATGCCAACATATAACAATCGTTATGACACACCAGTACTACTGAGAATATAATGTAAAACTCAATGAAACTGGATATGGAATTTTCCAAACATTATCAATTAAAAATAGACACAAGAAAATTAATTGACCACTATTAAGATCTAATTTAAAATAAATAGCATAAAAATAAAACATTCTTATATCAAAAACGGAATACAATATCATTTTAGAGAGGCATATAGAAGTAACATGAAGAAATACGAGGCAAAATATTAATAAAGAGTAATATTGGGCAATTAAGGAGCAACGTGGTTAAGTTGTGACGTATCTGAAAAATAGTGTATCCCAGAGTCGAATGTGAACCATAGAGACTCAGTGATTGACTGCATTCAAAAGACAGTGGTGAAGTGTCTTACCGACCAAAGGCCTGCTTGACGATCAAAATGGATAATTTTAATACAAATATTTTAAATAAAGGGATGAGGCAAACACGTGGTTTAGGATATTTCAGCACGCCTTTTCCCGCATTTATTGATAGTTTTAATTAATTAGTACTAATTTGCAAGTAAACTATAATTATTCATATAAAAAGACTATTCTTCTTGACTAGAGGAAAACTATTCAAGTTAACATTACTGATCTAGTCGAAAAATTGCTGTAAGTATTGTATAAGCTTTACAAGATAAATTATATTCTATTGTAAAAGTAACATTCTATGTTTATTCTTTACGTGAGATATTTAAGTAAAGTTAGTGTCTGTGAAAGTGACTTATTTTCTAATGAGAGAATTTTCACCATAAAAAGAAGTAATAAAAGTAATTTCAATTCACATACTTCACAAATCACAAAACCATCCTTAAATATTGCAACAAGTCAATCGGTTCAGAATGCAGTGACATTCCTTTCACACTGTTAGTACGTGAAATGGTGACAGGTAGTTCAAAACAGACAATTTAAGATCGTCGTGTGCCTTTCGTGAAAGAGAACAGAACGCGTTCCCTAAAAGTGATGCATCATATATGTCAATGTTTTTATAAAACCAACATTTAAAATCCATTTTAGAACCCGATGTTTTTATCACCCGATGTTTTGTTTTCGATGTTATTCAAGTAAATGATATTTTATTTTTGAGTGAAGAAAGTACCATCATAATAAAAACATGTTAAATTTTGAGATATCCATAAATAGCACAATCTTCAGACCAAAATGAGCAAGGGTGAAAAATAATTAATTAGAAATTTCGTTGGCAAACTATGTTTACATTATTTTTTCTAATAATCCAATATTATAATATTTTTTTGTTTATTTCTTTGGGTCGTTGTTTATATTTTAGTCAATTAAATCCCAATTAAAAATTAATAAATGTGATCACAGTCATATTACTCCCTCCCATGAATGTTAATGGTAACTAAAAAGAGTTTTTCTCCCAGTTTAAAAAATATCAATGTTTTTGTACAAGTTTTATTAACATCGATATTTTAATTTTGAACATCAATGTTTTGTTGGCGATGTTGCATCTCCATTCTCCAATGGCTTCACCAGTGCGCCTTTCTGAAGGAACAGCTGTATTGCAAGGGATAATGGTGCCGCGAGGAACCGCAGAGATTTTAATTTCCGATTTCTTCAGACGCCCTCCGACCCATTATCGAGACACGTTCTCCATGACCTCACCCTACACTCTCCAATTCTCCCTCTTTCTATGGCCGTAACCAGTTTTCTTCGGAGGGGTAGTTACGGAAACTACAGTAATTCCAATTCACAAACTTCATGCATCACCAAATCACACGTGAATATTGCAACATTTAATTGGATTCTAACAGCAGTACACGATCCTTTACATTCCAAGTGCATTTAGTGATATTAGGCGATACTAAACAGTAA
Source organism: Teleogryllus oceanicus (assembly GCA_964035755.1). Classification (NCBI taxonomy): domain Eukaryota; kingdom Metazoa; phylum Arthropoda; class Insecta; order Orthoptera; family Gryllidae; genus Teleogryllus; species Teleogryllus oceanicus. Next base: position 66,078,256 of record CAXIVR010000010.1, read on the forward strand.
AACCGGTAGCGGTAGCTCAGTGCATCAACTGATGTCACGGCAGCGCTTCTGTCCGGGAGGTCCTAGGTTCGAGTCCTGATGGCGGCAGGATTTTCGACACTAGCTTTTCAGCTAGATTGAATTCAGTCGCTGCCTGGAGGAGAATTCCAGCGACCGGCTGCTCTGATCGGTAGTTTTCCGTGGATTCTCCGATCACCGCCAGGCGAATGCCGGAGCAGTACCCTACCAAACGGGCCACGGACCGCGCGCGATCTCTTCTTCTTCCTTGTCCTATACTCTCCTCCTACACACACACTAACACTAACATGCACCACACTACCACATATTCCGGGAGATCGGTCGGGAGCTTAGAGCTTGTCCCGGCTGGGGCGGTGCATCGCTGATGGGAGAGTCCTGGTTAGGGAAAACACCACTAGCCGACGGTAGGTCGGTGCCGGATCTCACCATCCCGCAGGGGAAGATCACCGCCATCTCCCGAGAAAAAAAACATGCACTAAACTAACGGGACTAATGACCGAAGCAGTTGACGCGGCCGGAAACACGGAAAAAAATTGATCAATCAAAAACAGTAAATAAAATAGTTTGGCGTGCCTTGTCTTGCAGAGCACAAAAATAGCGTTCTATATTTGCTTACAAGTACTTATTTCCAACAAAAAACGTTGTACAGTAAGGGATAACGGCGGGACGAGGAATCGCAAAGATCTTCATTTCCGATTTTTGCGCCGCGCTCCGACCCGTTCTCAGAAACCGCGTCCCATTCTCCCTGACCTCCTCTACACTCCCTGGCACAGTAAATTGCCGTCATCTTCTAAGAAGAGGTCGTTAAGCCCGAAAGAGGGTTCATAAAAAAGGACACGAGACTGCAAACGGCATTACACGGGGATGAGGATCGCGATGCTGCAGGGATGATGGTCACGGTGGGTGATGGGGAGAGTAGGAGTAACATTAATTCCCAAGCCACTGGAAAGAATGCATTACTTCAGATTGTCTAATTGTTATTCGCGTTTCCGGGCTCGACAACTGCTGATCATGTCTAATAAGTGTAATGCATGTACATATTACGATGAGTTACCGGGAGAGATGGTTCAGGGTATCCCTGATGTCACTGCAGTCCCTCTGACCGCGAGATCCGAGGTTCGAGTCCAGACGGTGCAGATTTTCGACAGTAGCTTGTCAGCTACATCGAATTCAGTCGCTGTATGGAGGAGAATTCTAGCGGCCGCCTGCTCTGATCCGTAGTTTTTCGTGGTTTCTCTGATCAACACCAGGCGAATGCCAGGTCAGTACCATAACAAACGGGCCACGGACCGCGCGTGATCTTTCCTTCCTCTTCCTTGTCCTATCCTGATCCCTTATTTACACACTACCACACATGGCGGGAGAGCGATCGGGAGCTTAGAGCTTGTTCTGGCTCGGCTGTGCCCCCCTAGTGGGAAATAACCCCGGTAGCCAACAGAGGTCGAGGCCGGATCTCGCCATCCAGCTGGGGAAGACCACCACCACCTCCCGAGCAACAAACACACACTACACTTAGAGGATTTATAACCATTGCAGTTTATGCGCTCGGAATCTCTAACAATCAATCAATCAATCAATCAATCGAGGAGGTGGCGGCGTTCCTCTTCGATAAAACGTGAGATCCTACACCGGTCGGCTGTCGGGGGTATCCTTGTAACCCTTCGCCAACGGGGCACCACCTCACGCAAGACATGCTATAAGCCCCCAACTGACCTGCCGTCACGTGCAGAAGTGCGTACGCGAAAGAGAAGAGGACAAGGAAGGAAAGTTCGCGTGAGGACAGTGGCCCGTTTATTAGGGTCCTGCTTCGGCATTCGCCTGAAATTGACCAGAGAAATCACGGAAAATTAAAGCCGACCGCTAGCATTCTCCTCCAGTCAGCTGCTGAATTAGTCAGGATATCTAGTTCAAAACGCCAACGTCGGGCTCGAACCCTAGGATCTCCCGGTCAGAGCCGCTGCTGTGGAAACAGTTGTTGTCAATTCAGCTAGTAATGGGGAGTTGCGTGGCTCCGAACCTCGAAGTCAACACTATGCAATCCGCTACAGAGTGTAAACATTTTCCCTTGACCAAATACACTTAATTATTTCATCATCAAAATGGTACGCGCATATATAAAATTTAAAAAAAAATTCAAAATACAAATATTGTCAACAATAAATACAATCTTTTAGCGTGCAGGTTTCTCTAGAACTCCATTACTTCTAATGGAGTTCGGTAATCTAACAATGATTATTTCATTTTCCGCCCATCGATTTTGAGCATTAATAATGATACTCTCGGCATTCTCGGCAACCAACCTCTAACAACTCTTAACAACTACACAAGAAGCGAATTTAATAATTACAGGCATCCGTATATCAAGAACATTTTTCAGGAGACATGATGAATAGAGCAGGGCGGATAGGTTCCTATAACGATGACGATACTCGTACATAAATATCAGTGCAACGTTAGGTTGGCTGAAAAATAAAATTATGGTTCACGACTTAACTCTCTTTCAATCCAGGGTTTTTGTGATGGACAAATTCAGTCATATTAAAAACTCACCTTACGAGAGTATTTTTTGACGTTTTGACATATTTTCTTCGACGCAGCATTTGTGTATCATTCAGCATTCAAAAAGAGCAAAATAACCAAATTACTAGTTACGAAACAAGACTAAACCCGATGTAGACACTGCTGTTTGCATAATCAGCCGAGTTAATTATTTTCTTTGTCGTTTTCATATCCTATTGGCTCAGTTACGAAAACCCATTTTTCCTTCGCAACAGTTTAAGCTGTCTTACACTTTCTCCTCGTGATTTGGAACTTCCTTCATATTTTTCTTACTTTGCTTTTTAACGTGTACTTCGTGATGATAGGTCATGCGCGTGCAAATAATTGGCCAAAATTATATGTCGAACACGATAGAATAACGAGAAATCAAATTCGCAATCGCAAGCAACTGTTTCATATTTGGGCTACAATTCTATTTCTCACGTAGTTGTCAGTGCTGTAATTTGTAATAAGTAGAAAGAGCTCTGCATTTAATCTAGTAAGTTACCTAGACACTAGCTCAATCTGGAGCCTCTGATGGTCATTAACGTTAAAAAGGTTTATTTGCAATTTCCAAGTTCATAACAAAAATACTTTTTAAACATCCAATTATAATCGCCCAGCTCGTTCATTTTGAGCACACAAAATTCCTTGTAAATGTATCAATTAAAATACTTGTTTCAATTTTTGTGTCGTTACAAAACTAGGTTTAATAATCGGCAATCAGAAGAATTAAGTCATAACGATTCATATCAGCACTGGAAATAAGAGTAATAGTAACGAAACACGTTTCTATAATTCTTTCAAAATATCATAGAGGGATCCTGCCAAGAATTGTGCCATTCGATTCGTCTTCTGGAGAGGAATCGAAGGAGCCATCACCTTTGTTGATGCGGTAAATCACCCAAACCGTCTTTAGTTGCTTAAAAACACAAAACACATTTTTAGATTCATTTTTAGAATCTTCTAAATGGATCCGCAAGAAAAAAAAAAAAAAGTTCCCTACTAAGGGACCGATGCGCGTCGACGGACATCTCATTGTCTCGATTGGTGGACCGGAAGGGGCCTAGCCGTCAGTGACGGACGGACTGACTCTATTGATATCGTATCTATTACACAAAAATCACTAACGTAAGTTCAAACATTTTGATTTAAATTAACAGGTACGACCAACTTATAACATTAGAAGTGGCTGTCCTAATTGCTACTCAAAAGTTATCCCGACTTTCAGGAGTCATTCGCCCTAAAGGGATTGTATGGCCTTAATATAAATATAAAAAACAATGTTTGTTTGTTTGTTCGTATTTTATGCGCTGACGTCGCGTTTATCCGCTTGCGATAAAACATTGCTAACTTATTGCTTGCACTTGTGCAAAGAATATAGACATAGAACAATGGAAATGTGCGTACGTCGGTCGCACATAGACGCGTGTGGATGATGATTTTACGAGTTTATGCAGACCCAAGCGCTCTGAACAGAAGCTCAACGTAACCCGCCGCAACCTCGAGTATTAAGCGTCTTCGTTGCTCATTCTGCCCCTGCGATTGTGAAATATCGGTCGGAATAATTACTTGAATGTTATCTCGAACAAGTAAATTAAATATCTCCAAGACAGTATGCATGTCCAAACGTGAAGAAGAACGTTTTAACAATAGGAAACTTGAAAACTATGTCCAAATCAGGATATAAAACGAACCCATACTCACGAGAAATCCGTCATGTATTACACTTTTTGCAGAGCATAGCGTAAAACGAGATTAACAATCACGTGACCAGTGGTGTGTGAAATGCAATACATTGCAATAGCGAAGCATTGCCGGGTCCACTAGTGTAAGTATAAACAAAATACGGCAATATTATTTTGTTCGTTTTTCACAATATTTTCAACAAAAAAGAAAAAATCAAGTTTGCTATGTATTAATTGAAGAACGCATTAGTTATAAAAGTATTTCAGAGTTTTTGTTTCTTTTTAACTAGTTTCAAATACTTTAAATAATAATTAATTATATATTATAATAATAATAATAATAATAATAATTATAATATAATTATAATATAATAATAATTATAATAATAATAATAATATAATAATAATTATTATAATATAATAATAATTATAATAATAATTATAATAATAATAATAATTATAATAATAATAATTATAATAATAATTATAATAATTATTATTATAATAATAATAATAATTATAATAATAATAATAATAATAATAATAATAATTATTATAATTATAATAATAATTATAATAATTTCAATAACAACAGATTGAACGATTTAATTTCCTTTAACAAAATGGCAAATTACAACAGTCACGCGATCAAATGAGCGGGTTGATACGATGCAATTAAAATGCCTAATTATACTACATGTAACTCCAAAATGCGTACGTGGTCTCAAAGCCTTAACAACCACATTAGATTTCTCTTGGATTCACTTGCTATGCACTGTTCAAAATTACACCATTCTTATTGAACCATCATTTAACACCGCACTCTTCTCATTTCTAGACAACATAATAATCCACACGCAAATTTTCGGGCAGCGTCGGATAAAGAGCTCACGTACGTACAAATATATTTTGGCTTGATAGTAAACCAACATATATCTACTTTTGAATGAAAATAGGTATAATTAATTCAAAAATGTGACAATTAACTAACGGGGTAACGCATGTTAATTGACATTTCACCTTTCGTAGGGAAATGTATTGTGATACAGGCGTTTTACAGGAAATGAAAGGAAGTCTGTACAGAGCGAATTATTACCACCATTCACTGATCATTTTTGAAATAACGGACCACAAAGGTACTCTATCTTCCCAAGGTTGTATCCAGATTATTGAGGAGGGAATATGGTCAATTCAGAGTAATTACAACTGTTAATTTGCATTATGGACAATTCAATATATCCTTATTTTTATTTGAAACCTTTTAACTATTGCATATTAGATATATAATTATATTAAATTCAGAAATAGAAAACCGTATTTAATTTTTGAAGTGAACACCTAAGAATTTCGGAGTAGGGAATCCAACACACAAAATCTCTCTAGATATAGCCTCGCCACTTTCTCGTCAAGGCCAATAAAGTCGTTTTTGTCCAAAATTTCAGATACCATTGTTTCGTCTCAAACGTCTTATCTCAAGGTAACTTGCGTCAAGCGGTGAGGTGACTCGCGAAGGGGAGGGGGGTCTGACCATCCGCCTTCTCCCGCTTGGACCCGGGTTCGATTCCCCAGTCAATCCGTGTGGGGTTTGTTAGGACAAAGCAAGGTCACGGAAGGGTCCTCCCGTTTTTGCTGTCTCTCAGTCCACCGGTGCACCATCATTATCCAGAGATGCATCCAGATTTTCTGTCGGGAGAGTCACACGTAATGGGTTCAGCGGACTAGATGTTTTCCTATAAATAATTTTTAAATTTAACATCAATAAAAAAATGTTCTTTAGTTGTCTTATATTTAATATTTTCAACGAAAACAATTTACGTACTGAATTAATTGCGTTTGTTCAGAATATTAGAAAAAGCTATATTCTTCAACAAGCATCATTGGCTTCTCGAGAGGGGGGAGATTAAATCCCCGTAAGCCCTTCCTTGGGGTTCACCACTGTCTTTAGTGATATCAAGTATTAGATTTACTTATTACTATTAATGTCTATTACTAGTATTAGATACACTTATTAGATTTTGAACTCGGGTATCTCAATGAGCTTTGTAGTTGAAGAGCCCATAGCTCTCAATCAATAAACTCAGGTCACCACACAACCTTTATTTTAAAGGAAATAGATGGTAAAAATTTAGCTATTACTATGAACCACCATTCATCATGTTGGGTAGACATGACTGATTCCGCCTGATATGATCCGTTCACCCAACTTATCAGCTTTTTGGCACTCGTTGATACTATACTCCGATTTATTTAACGTGACGCCTAAAGGACATGAGCTGAACGAAGAGGGGGGGTCACTTTCAACCAATCGAGAGTTTCGTTACGATTTAAAATGTTTGGATTGGAGCAACCGATTGGATGACAATGTCCCCCTCTCCTATCAGCTCGTGACCTTGAGGTGCCACTTAAATAAATCAAAGTATAAACCAAATAGGGGCGCCGTCGATAATAAAAATGATTCGCATTCATTTCACAAATATTGGCTAACTTGACTGGGTGAAAGGCCATTACTGCGTCCAACCTGAAACGTGAAAAACTGAATTTATGTACCTAGAGAGCGAGGAAAGTACACTTTAAAACTTGCCTTTTTTAATATTAATTATTTGCATAAATCTACGATTAAAATCCAGTCTATTGCAAGTTTAATGAAATGCTTGATGAAGCAAACAAAGCAGCATCTTCAAAAAATCTGCATTTATAAGCGCGTTTACGTACGTTTAATCACATAATTCACACGCATACATATTCTCATCTGCTTTTCGTCGCGAGTTTGTCAATTCTTACAAGACTCTTTTTATAAAAGACATCGGAATAATGTTAACCACTCGTAAAAACCTACCTTAACCTCAGAATTGCACGCACTAAACTGACAGCTTGAGGCATTATCAGCTGGTTCTGCGCTCATATGACTGGTGGAAAATACATTTCGGAGATGAATGCGGTCTTCGGCGAGGCTCAGCTGTTTCAGAACCTGTCAAAAAAATCGTGGGAGGTCTGGGAAGAGGATTCAGCTGTAGCTCCGCGCGATATGCCTGAGGAGCTCCACGGCAGAGATTCTTTCCGGAATCCTCCTGCGTGGGGCGCCGCGGCGTGGCCGACGGGGGAATTAAACTCCCCCGGCGCCCGAGGCCGGTGTTGGTTCCGGCTCATTTCCGGCCAAGTAGATCACGTGCTTCCGGAAGGGAGGCATCGCTTCCGCCAGCTGTTTTCTCTTGTTTTTTTTAACAGCTTCGTTTGGCCGACTCGAAACTTTTCTGAATGCTATTAAAGAACGAATGAAACATTTTGGACAGATTGTAGCAGGAACGCTTAGTCCTTGGTTAAAGTATATAATGTCAATAAAGTACGAATGATGCATAAATGGAAAAAGAAAAGAAAATTAACCAAGATTGTACAAAAGAACAGAACATTCAAATTTGGTATGCCAACGTTTGCATAAACATGATTTATATTTACATATTTTCAATTAAAGAAAGTTAAAATTAATTTAATTTTAGTTATTAAGAAAATCCCCCCCCGTTATTGAAGCCATAAGGTAGAGGCTCAATGTACCCAATTTATAAAATAATTTGGGGGTATGTGTGTGTGTGTGTGTGGGGGGGGGATTTCAGTCCTAAGTGCACGGCCCCAATGATTTCTAGTTTAGAGAATGGTTGATCCGAAATGTAGTGGTCAAACCCACTCAACTGCCCCACAGGGTACAGGAGTATAAAACCCGTTCAATCCGTACGAAATTTTTCAGAGTTAAACTACGTAGGTAGAAAAGAGGAGTCCTGTGGACTCGCTCTTTCATGTTATATTGAAATATTTCAAGTGGTCATGCTAAAATATTGTTCAGCAAAAATGCCAAGTAGGCAGTAAGTGAAATTCACATTGAACACTTCAAAATGTTGGTTACAGAAAAACTGGGCGCCAAACATTTATTTTTAATTTTTCGACCTCTTGGTTGAAAGCATATCACAGTTTTTCATATTTTGCAATCCGAAGAAGGAAATATTAAATTCGTAGATTTCATTTCAACATATAGCATGAGGATGCAAATTTTTCTTTTCGTAATGTTGATTTTTCGCCTATACATCATTTTCAAAACAACGACAGCTTATAAGCGCAAATTGGATAACAATTTTTGTGATTAATATAATAAATAAACATTTATGTGATTATTACTTCTCTGTCCTTTGTTTTCGAATTCGCGTATGAATTATTAGATCAGACTACCGTGAACCGCAAATGATGCAGCAGTAAAGAACTTTGAATCAATAGGATGCAAATGAGATCCAGAAATCACAATACAATCGACGACCATGAAATCTACACATCGGTGACTTCAACAGGAAATTCTAGCATAGTGATGTTCTTGATACGATGTGAAATGGAAAGCATCGCATGAAAAATCCAACTTACCGACTCACGTTTTGAAGAATCTTGTCGAGTATCTCACAATTTTGTAATGTAGTTTTGAAGAGGTTTTCCAATGTTTCCTATGTTCATAGGTTTTACCTATGAAACTTGGTTAATTGTTTTTTCTGTGACCAAAACTGTTTAAGATCGAACATGGTTTGGCGCTCTCAGCATTATTATCAGGACCAGGGAGGGTAGGGATAGGGTGGGGGGGTGAGGTGGGGTGGGGTGGTGAGGGCGGGGACGTGGGTGGAACGTAAATAAAATTACTTTAACTTTCGACTTTAGATAGAATTCAATTTTTTCCTGGATAATCGGTGATAAAAATACTCTGGGACGTCAATTAATCCAGATTATTCTGTAAATAAAAATTTAACTTCTTAACACCTAAAACAAGTTTTCTAGACGTCTACAGAATTAATTTATTTATCATTCTGCAATGAAATATTAAATGGATTTGAATAATGTTTTCTCTAAGTTAATAGTGTATTTTCAAAATTGCACATTAATGAATTGTAACATGCGTAAAATTCGAAATGATCAACATGTCCACTTAAATCATAAAAATCACGTCCTGAATTTGCTAAAATATACAAACTAAATAAACAGCCGTAATCTTTACAAAATTTTTATTCAAACATGCAAATCGTTCGTTTTTTATGTCGAATGAACTAAAATATTTTTTTTAAAATTCTCTTATTGGAAGCGCCGGGATATAACGGTTTCCATCTTGGGACCATGACGTGCAAGGCAAAAGCAAACCATGTTCCGTAACATTTTCAATTCTTCATCATTTCATACTTACTAAGCTGATAAGTAGATGACGTTCGGGAGATACTAGGTTGATAAGTACATGACGTTCGGGAAGCAACGTGTCATATACAATATGTCTCTAGAATAACGTGAAGAAGAAATCTATTGCACATATATTCATAACATTTCGAATGCTTTATCCAAACATTCAAGGATTAAAAATATTTCTCGACTTTCACTGGCATAAATTTTGTCACACGAGTAGTAACTCATTACGAAAACTGCACTTTGTACTTAAATCATTTTAACCTAATCCAATCACAAAAGACAAAACAATAACATTGTGCCGATACACAAACGAGTGAATAGTATATATCATATTCCAGGGACTGTCTTCAAACGCTTTACATCATGTGTCTGAACTTCATCGCAGGCAGCAACAGATAACGATTTGTTTTCACAGCGATACCGTCAACAAGAGATAAGTTCAGATCATAAAATTCGTGCTACAGATGCTGCAGATGACCATAACTGTCGTATGACAACAGGTATATTCCTTGCAAAGTCCGTCAAAAATGTTTCAGCGATCGTCAATTTGGCTAAAAATGTTTTTTTTTGTTTTGATTAAAAAGAAAAAAACGGTTCTTTTGATAAAATGCAAGATTGTTTGCGAGAATTGAGACTAGTTTAAAAAATATAATAATCAACAACGTCGAACATTGTACAACTGCATTTTTTCTCGTATTATTGGTAAAATAAAAGAATATATTGACTCAGTGCCACAAATTCAAACACTAGGCAGCTTGAAAAAATATCATCAGCCAAAGGTCATAATCGAAGACGTTTCCCCTGAGATGAAGGTCGAAGAAGTTTCCCGTGAGGACTCTGGAGAAAGACACAGAGAAATTACAAATGGAAAAAGTACGAAGCAAGCACTTGAAAATAATTGATATTTTAAGAACAAATAAAGATATTGAAATTTTCAGTTTGTGCTGCTAATGTATTTAATATATATCTATATTAATGAAATCAATAATTATGGAGAAATTCTATTTAATTTTGACGTAAGCGGATATAGTCAACCTCCGGTAGAGTGAACCAAAAACGTTAGTTTAAGTTCACTCTAACCGGACTCGACTGTATGTATCTTCAGCTTTCGCTAATTCAAATTTTAATGAAACATACTCTTCTCTTAATAGAATTCAGTTTTCTCATACATCCTTATAAAAAGTTGGAAAAAAATTGGCTTGACAAAGATTGTAACATTTACGCTTAGTCTTTTGATATGGGCAGCTTGTTCACTGACTTGTTACTATTCTAACATTTAGGTACATTCGAATGTGTAGGTAATGATTTATAATACACCAGCGAATGTAGAACAAAATTCTCACTTTATTTCTAAATAATTCGAAAACTACTAATATTTCGAAATACGCCTAGCTGAAATGATTTGATGATATAATATTGAAAAATAGTTTGCATTAAAAATACAGCAGTAGTTCCACTATTTACGATTTTGGGGTGTTTCGAAATACGAAAAAGCAAAAGAAAAAGAAATAGTTGAATTTTGCAATTTTCTAAATTTGTTTCAGGCATTTGTAACTAGAGTTGCGTACATTATTATTTTTTAGTATGAATTCATAGAAACTTACAAGTGCGTATGTACTCATCAGATCATCCATGATATGCGAATCGGCAGCTACGTTGATTAATTTCGTCCTATTGCTTTATTTACATTGCTCTACGCTGTCGAACGCGACCGACGAAGTATTACTGTGACGTACGTGTTCCGCAAAATATTGCTTTGTCGTACGCCTACCACTAAATATTGCTTTGCCGTACGCGTGCCACTAAAAATGGCTTTGCCGTTCGCGTGCCACTAAAGATTGCTTTGCCGTACGCGTGCCACTAAAGATTGCTTTGCCGTACGCGTGCCACTAAAGATTGCTTTGCCGTACGCGGGCCACTAAAGATTGCTTTGCCGTACGCGTGCCACTAAAGATTGCTTTGCCGTACGCCTACCACTAAAGATTGCTTTACCGTACGCGTGCCACTAAAGATTGCTTTGCCGTACACATGCCACTAAATATTGCTTTGCCGTACGCGTGACACTAAAGATTGCTTTGCCGTACGCGTGCCACTAAAGATTGCTTTGCCGTACGCGTGCCACTAAAGATTGCTTTGCCGTACACATGCCACTAAATATTGCTTTGCCGTACGCGTGCCACTAAAGATTGCTTTGCCGTACGCCTACCACTAAAAATTGCTTTGCCGTACGCCTACCACTAAATATTGCTTTGCCGTACGCGTGCCACTAAAAATGGCTTTGCCGTTCGCGTGCCACTAAAAATGGCTTTGCCGTTCGCGAGCCACTAAAGATTGCTTTGCCGTACGCGTGCCACTAAAGATTGCTTTGCCGTACGCGTGCCACTAAAGATTGCTTTGCCGTACACATGCCACTAAATATTGCTTTGCCGTACGCGTGCCACTAAAGATTGCTTTGCCGTACGCGTGCCACTAAAAATGGCTTTGCCGTTCGCGTGCCACTAAATATTGCTTTGCCGTTCGCGTGCCACTAAGATTGCTTTGCCGTACGCGTGCCACTAAAGATTGCTTTGCCGTACGCGTGCCACTAAAGATTGCCTTGCCGTACACATGCCACTAAAAATGGCTTTGCCGTACACATGCCACTAAATATTGCTTTGCCGTACGCGTGCCACTAAAGGTTCATTTGGTGTACGCGCGCCACTACGTATTGCTTTGCCGTATGCAATCTGCAAAGTAATTTCAATCATTATACAGCAACTGGGAAAATTAATGTCTACACACGACGGCTAAAAACGACTACTTCGCCTTTCGTCCCTTATACGACCACTGTGCTGGGCCGCGCCCGCAACAAGTGCCCGCCCTTCGCCCTTGGCTGTCCCGCTGCCCCGAAGGAATCCGCCCTCGTGCCCTCTTCGCCTCTTCAAAGGGCCGTCCGCCCCCCTGCAGGGAGCCCAGTGAGGCGGCCCTTCTGCCGCCCGCAAAGGGCCCACAAAGCCCCCACCCCCACCCGCAATACAAGGGAAGGAGGGGACGAGGCAGCGCCGTGGGAACCACGTGGCGCGTCGACGGGGGAAGGCGGGCGAGGAGAGGGGGAAATGTGGAGGGGTTCTGCATTGAGGCAAGTCCGCGCTGCGGCATATCGATGTGAAGGTGACAAAACCTAGTACCTCCAAAAGGACGAAATTGAGTTACACCCGGAACGGCTAGGGTTAGAGTCCCGACGATGGCAGGATTTTCGATACTAGCTAGATAACTAAATCGAATTCAACCGTTGTCTGGAGGAGAATTCTAAAGGCCGGCTGCTCTGGCCGGTGGGTTTCCCTGTTTTTCCAATCATCATCAGGGCAATGCCTGAGCAAACGGGCCTCGGATCTCGCGCGATCTTTCCTTCCTTTTTCTATCCTCTCCCCTTACACACATTTATACTTTCATTCACTACACCACCATTTATGTTGGAAGACCTGTTGGAAACTAAGATATTGTCCCGACTGGGTTCAGACTGTGTTCCGCCTGGCGGACGTACCTGGAGAGGGAAACACCGCAACCCGACGTGTAGGTCGGCGCTGGATCTCACATTCCAGCTGGACAGGAACACCGCCACCTCTCTGTATGTAACGTGCACTTCGTCAATGGCCAGAGACATTTACACTTCCGGTAAACACACAAATAAATCAATAAATACAGGGCTGGCCGCAAAAAATACCGCTGATGCATCTGCCAACTCTTCCTCTTTTTATAGGGCGTTTATCTAGCCAACAGCCGGTTACCCTTTTACGTCCCGACAGAATGCATATTCGACCGTACACGAGACACCAACACACTTACGGGCTACTCTCATGTCGTGTCAGTAAACGCGAGGTCCTTCGCGACAACACACACATGGGAGACAGACAAACTACCATACCCAAGGCGGGTCTCGAACCCGCGACCCTTCGGACCGAAGCGATGAGTCTGCACACGCTCTTAGCCACCATCGCCATCGAGATCGGCACTCTTCCATTTACTCGAATAAAACTCGGAACGGGATGCATCCAAACAGGACGACCCCTCCCCCCCACACACACACACATGCTAACGAAACCACGATAGCATCTGGGATCGCAAACGGGCCGCATCTTCTTGAAGAGGAAGGCAAGAGTTTTAGGAAATCTTGGCCGCGGGATGCATTCAGGTATACGTCCGTTCCACCAGCACCGCTTTCCTCACTCATGGATTTACTTCCACCAGCATGCACGGATTTTTCTGCCTTCTCCGAGAGCGGCAGTTGCTATAGTGTGTGACGTACTGGAAATAGATAACACAGATGACTGTTTTTAAAAGAAATATATAACTATATTTACAATAATTTACAAAAAAAAATCTCCGGCAACGTTTCCAATCCCTTAGCCTCGAAACCCCCGCGACCGTCCCTAGGCCCAGCCCAGCACCACTGCTTTAAAGCAGGCTAGCAACGCATGGTGCGAAGCTGTCGGACGCAGAGTCCCTCAACTATCGTTACGACAGGGCCTGACGCCAAACCGGTCTTCGCCTCGAAGACCGCGTGCTAGGATAGCACTGGAGATACCACGCGGCCTTCCGACCCTCTACATATCCCGCGTGGGCGCAGTTGATGCAGCCTTAAGTACTCGGTGGCTCGCCCCCTCCCCTCGGCGCTCCCATGCCGGCGGGCCTCAGGAAAGCTCGACGGCCAGCGTCCTCTAGGAGTCTTGCGACATAGTCCACGACTCGCACTAACGTTTCTCTATAGTTATATTTGGAGAGTTTCTTGCCCCATCCCCCAGGCCTATTCAGCGCGACTTCAGCTCGGCGCGCGTCAGCGTGCACAGCGCATGCCAACCGCCCCCAAGCCCGCATCCGGCTTAAGCATGGGGGAGGACGGTTTTCCCGGCACGGCTCGCAAGGAAGCGATGCGCGACGCCACTGTGGTCTTACTGTGTTTTGTTCGGACCAGAGAGCGATTATTTTGGCGGGTTCTAAAACAGTTAGAAATGTATCTGCGAAATTGCTGAGTACTTTGAAAGTGTTAGATCAGGGAGTGCACTAGGAGGTTAGACAACTTACAAAGAATGTCGTTGTTTCCAATAGCGTAACTAAATAAGCTCTAATATTGTTTGAATTGATACAAAACATGGCGGAAAGCTTTTGAGAATACTAATACGAATATTTCATAGAGAAATTCAAAGTGGGACCATGCACATTTTGGGTAAACGTTCATGCTACAAATGCCGAATATTTAAAAGTCCTTTACACTCCATTACATTAGCAATATATTGACTTTTAACAATGTATAATGCGTTTAAGAATTTTTTGCAAACGTTTGTAATGTGCTTTTGTGCATTCTATCTTCATAAATAAATTGTTTTCATGCGAACGTTTTTCCAGAAGGCGGAATTAATGCTGGAGTACCTCAGCCCCAACACAAGTTAGCCAAGGTGTGTGAAAATAATGCGGATCATTTCCACATGTTACCGACCACGCCCGAATATATTTTGTCAAAAATGAATGTGAAAAAAATGCTGACGTGACTGAACAGAGTTCACAGCCACGCTGCATTTTCCTTTGCCCCAGCATGACGGAACGCGCTGAGAAGATGTATTGCATCAACTTAATTTCTTTTTTCTTTCATTGTTCGTTAATCTTCCTACTCACTAGACGTGGCTCCTTCCGACTTCAGTGTTGTTGTTTTTTCCTGAAGATAAAGATGCCCGATTTGTTTCCATCTGACAACAGAAAACGGAAAGCGACAGCAGAGCTGTAGGCCGTACTAAACGTTTACTTTTGTAAGCAGCGGTTGAAAGGGTTCAACACGTTCAGGTAAACGGGGAGACATTCAAGGCGGTTAGGTTCCCACCTTGTGAAGTAAGTAACTACTTTCTCCATCAATAGAGTACCCAGTAGTATTAAGTACATTTTTGTCAGGCCTCGTATGCATAGCTCATGTACCAAATAAAGTTTGGGCTGTAACTTGTTGCTTTTTGGTGGTGGACCAGTACTAGGTCGGATGGTCGGGACTATGGAATAGGTAAAGTTGTTAAAGATCCCCATGGTGTCGAATAGGTGAGGGCTACTCAAGCGGCGTGCCCAGGCCCAGCGCTTATCTGCGAGCAACTGGCGAGGCGAGAAGAGGTGCTGGAGACTATCGGCTCTAGCGCAGTGAAAGGCGGCTAGCAGGTCAGTGCGGGCAATGTGGTCCGGATTCTTGCATTAAAGCAACCATCGAAAAGACAAAAGGTGTGTGTGTGTGTGTGTGCGCGCGCGCGCGTGTGTGCGTGTGCGTGTGCGTGAGAGAGAGAGAGAGAGAGAGAGAGAGAGAGAGAGAGAGAGAAAGAAGAGGGTCGTCTGTGTTGACATAAATACGTGTTTTGCATTATAGTTTTTCGTATCATATTGTTGTGGTAATGTTTGTGTAGTGGTCATGGTCGTGATAACATTAGGTGTTTTATGTTTTAAAGTAATCATAAACATGTAGAATGCTATTATTATTATTATTATTATTATTATTATTTCGAACAATTTTAACTCACATTAACATATAAATTTCTTTCATGGTAAAAAATTATAGTAATCAGACATCAGGTTTTAAAAACCTGTACTAGCAGAAATAAAAAATATTAACATCCAGCTATCATTGTTGTGAAAGTAATGACAACGATCAGGCTTGTAACTACAATAAGGAGGTTTTTAGTATTTGTGTTGTCATTCTATTACGTATGGTTGATGTTTGATTGTTGCATATTGACTATCGCAATGCTAATGGCTGCAGTGATTCAGATGACAATGATATTGGTGGCGGAAAAGGTGATTAGTGAAGAAATTCATGTCGACGATTTCTTCGAAAAGTTTTAATTTGGAGGATGCTTAATGGATGAATCAACACAAAATATTCCTTATAACAAAAGAGAACATGTTTTCATGTCATTTCATATATTTCTTCGCTCTTGTAACTCTCAGAATTAGCAGCAGGGGAGTTTGTATTCTCCCCTGATGTGTTTGCAATAAAAACGACTGATTAATTTACAAAACACCTAACCGGAAAGCTTGAGATGCGCATGCTTTGTGAAATGTTAGAGGTGATTAAGATCTCGACCCTCGTGGCAGGCCGATTTGTGTGTGCAACCGTGCGTAGAAAGACTGTCAGTTGTTTGCGCGAGGACTATTCACTGGAGGGTCCTGGGAAGTTAAACCTTTAAGGGTCGAGCTCAACGCAACCCCAAAGAAATCTGAACAAGGTGGTATAACGAGGGCAGACAACATTAACATTATAATGCTGTGCACAAGTTTGTCGCCTAGTGTCTACCTGCAACATCTGTAAGCAATCTCGATGTTTCATCAAATACTCCTCACTGAAAGTATGACCGCAATCTAAAGATTCCGACAGGAATTCGCGCGTGACTGAGCATGACAAGAGGAACAATGACTTCCAACACCACACAACAAACGTATCCTTTTAATGAGAATATTTCCTCCAATTTATAATCTTGCGTGAGTTCAGAAATAGTGATGATACCTCTACAAGCCATCAGTGCCATCAGTTGCCACATCAAAGGCACTCGTTCGCGGACACCCAGCAATGGAGAAGACTCTGTTTAGCAATGTGGAAGAAATGTGCTGAAAATAACGCACACTAGATAGATCAAGAAGACGGATTGCAAACATTGTATTTTGATACAAAAAATATAATACATGACGTATTACATTTAATATATTGTAGTTCATTTCTTACTGCAATTAATAAATGATCCACAATTTATTAAATGTAGAAAGACATTGTATGTCAATACAATATATGCAACTCGTCTTAATTTTAGTCTCTCCAGTGCTCTTCATGTCCAAGTGTTTTTTTTTTTCATATCTAAGACTTTTTTCTATTCTGGATCTATCACAGATTAAGCATTAACCCAACAGCGAGAGTGCAATTTTTGTTCGAAAACATACGTGCAAAACCCTTGTAGAAATTTCTGAATTCTCTTCTGGGCATTTTTATCACATTTGGACAAAAACACAATTATTGGAAGGCAAGTGGGTGAAATGTTTTCTCAAGAGCCTTTTGTCATTAGGGCAAAGAACTTCCGCGTACACTTTATTTTGTGAATTTTTCTATAATACACCTAGAAAGTGACTTTTGTTGTCTTCATAAGATGAAGAGTTTGTTTAGATGAATGTATCAAGAAAATTATGTCAGCATTGATACAGAAATAATTGTTATTTCGTATACAAGGAATCTAAATAAACTTTCAATTGCGAGGCGGGAAAATTAATCGACGACTCGTTGGCAGGATCGTTTAACTAGGCGAACGAATTTAAATTTTAAATCGCTCGATTTAAACTCACCATCATTTTAATTACGAATTAATGAACATGAGGCAGTTACTCTCGAAGAGGTGGTCTCTAGAACCATTGGACTAGAAGAAGTGTAATCACAAGCAACCCGCCACACGCCATCAGAATTTCGTTTAGGGAACCTAAATCGATTGAACTTCTTTGATCGACACGCACATTCTTGTATGTAATTATTATCTAATATTAATCTTTATTTCAAACAAATTATTTGCTTTATGATTCTTTAAGCCTGAGAACAACGACCACGTAAGTGCAGTAGAATATTTTTCTTCTTCTCTTCGGTATGCAATCCCAGTAAAGTTTCGGAAGAAGAGGAATGATACATGCTTCTGACAGATAATTTAGAAACAGTGATATTTGTGATTTATAGCTTAATAAAGCAAGAGCTTGAATGCAAATGGCCTTTCAGTAATTTACACGCTGTTTCGCTACGCTCGGTTAACTTCGTAAATTAGATTTAAACTCCACAGTGCGTATATTTAATCTTATTTAAGAATAATTGATGTGTATAACTAATCTCGAATGACGCCTTCGGTGGGTGCTATGATTTTTTATTCTTTGTACATCACATTGCATTCTCTCTAGGGTGACCTTTTTATAGTAGAACGGATGATAATTAGAATTTCTTGCAATCAAATCGTCAACCTCGACTTCGCTTTCGCCACCAACTGAGACAAACAGAAGTTCCTCTATACGTCACTGACTTCAATAATAGGAAAGTAGTAGGAAATGTTTTCTCGCTGCTAGAATAACATTTGTAATTGTTTCGCAACTTACCCTAAATTATTTTCAGTTTAGAGGTAAGGCAAGATAAATGTTATGTTCTTTGGAAAAAAGATCACAAAGGAAATTTTCAGATTTTGACACTAGTTACTTCCGCCTAGTGGTATAATCAATTACATTAAATTGGATACACACAGGGAATTCTTTGAATTTTCAATATTTAGCAATATTTATCAATAATTTCAATATTCATTTTCAACTTCAAGGAAACCTGAGACATACGTTGAAAAAGATATCACAATCTTGCGGTTTTCTGTGTACGCCTGAATAAAACGAATTTAATAATTTGATGTATGAATTTAAATGTAATTTCATTTATTTTGTTGATCAAATACAAACCAAGAAACACTTTACAAGGTCCAATTTTCTTTAGAAAATGTCACACCTACTCAGGACTTGTGTTAATTTATTTGTAGCGCGAGAGGTGTTTCAATGCAGCTATAGAAAGTAACAAAATAATACTGTATTTAAAATAATAAGTGCAAAAACAACAACAACAACAACAACAATAATAATAATAATAATAATAATAATAATAAATACTAATAATAATCACAACACTATTTCAAAATACAAATATATTGAATGTGTCTGTCAACAAAAATAGTAATTTTTATATTAAATAGGAGAAATAATTTATTTCTGAACGATCATCTCGCCCCCCCCACACACACACACACACAAAACCCACAACGATCATATCACTCACGAAATATTCATATTTTCTTCGCTGACATAAAAATGCCTCTATTACAATTAATGCTTGTTTATCTTAAAAATGGTGTCAATCAAATCCTGTTCACGTTCATCGTCGAATGGACGTGACGGCGGATGGGAGGAAGACGAAATTCAGAGGCAGTGCAGGTCTTGAATGACGTAGGGTGAAAATCGAGCAGTGAGGTCGGGCGTAGATGATAAGCAATGAGAGCAGATAGTAAGGGACTCTTTTGCTTTGAAAATAACTGTGCGGAAGTATATTTCAATACGACGTCATTGTCCATAAAATTCTTTTAAACACGCCGTGCGCGAAACATAGTTTCAAGTGTTTCTTTTTCGTATGCGAAACAACAATATTTTTCATTCTAGCTAATAGGATGCGGGAAACATCGCAAAGCATCTTTCGCGCAAGGCGTGTTAAGAAAATAGTACACGCGAAACGTGTACAAGACGGTTCGCGCGCCCGTCTCTTGTCGTCCTCGCCTACGCGCCGGCGACAACCTCGACTCTTGCGGAAATCACCCGCATTTCCACTAGTTACGTAAAATAATTTTGCACTGTGACGTGTTTTCTTACGCCTTCATAAAAGATTAACATCATGCACGCTTAGAGAAGCATAGAATCGCTTTTCTTTTGCAATCCTGGGAAAATGTGTTTTTCGGCAATTTATAATACTCTTGTCTGCTTTTCTTCGATCCACATTTTTTTTAGGTACATTCTACGTTCGAGAAAAATCTATCCTTGGCTAATACAATCCACTTCTGTTATAGTGACCTGGGGACTAACATTTTTGGTTCACTATATCCGATAATGTCAAAATTTAAAAAGCTTTTCTTCAGAACGTTATTAATGTAGAGACGATTTTATTAAAATAGAGACAACAAACTACATTAAAATCACGGACTGAAAATGGCAATACCTTTATTTGATCTTAAAAAATCAATTATTTTAAATTCTTGGTAGCGTACATTTTTCATTGGTAATTTCTCTAGATCCTTCTCCAGAGTTCGTGCTCTTTCTATACTTGATTCTGCATTGCCCACTGTCTCTAAGTATCATAGTGCAGTCTTGACACCCTTCAATGCTTTTTGTATTGTTGGAACACCGTCCCACTCTCCGAAGGTCCTTTTACTCGCCTAATAACATGAGATCTTTCGGTAGCGTCATGGTGCATGCAGCGAATGAAACTCATCAATTTTCCGCGCTGCGCGGCGGGTGTCACTGGCCTGTAGCACTTCCGCACTTCCCGTCACCTACATAGAACACCACGTGCTCTGTTACGCGGCATCTCACGACACTTCAAGCTTGAAACTGAAGCAAGCAGTCCGCATCGCTGCCATCTGTTGCAGCCCACGCAGGACACGGCTTTTGTTTCCGCAGTGCAACTGAGTGGCACAAGATCATCAGTAAGGTTCTGGTTACGTCCACCTGGAAGGAGACGTCTTCGATTATGACCTTTGACCGACGATATTTTTTTTCGAGCTGCCTAGTGTTGAAATTTGTGGAATTGGTGCGATATATTTATTTGGGAGGGAATTAATTTCCAGGACGTATCTCCTACGTTCACTATAGCCGAGTTTCGGAGTTCACTATAGCCGAATCTTCTTGTGCTCATTTGTAATGTAAGTGAAGCGGGACCAATGACTTAAGTTCACTATATCCGATATCACTACAACCAGAGTCGAGTATATTAACTTTAAGAGAGTCAAGGCAGTACAAAGTGTTGTGGTATTCAGGTTTCTTTCTGGTCGAGTTGGATCTTCTTGAAGTGACTGGCCGCTAGGTGAAGGTATGCTAACGGCGCAAATACACACCTCATCACACATCAACTTACACGGACATCCCTCTCACTTTCAAACCCGCGCTACTTGCAGAGTCAACAGACACATTCCACAGCGGAACAGACGTTTACCGAAATTGTCAGCAAGTGCGATAGGTCTGAGATGAATAACCAACAGATATTTATTTTGACTTGTATATTTTAACACATCGCATGTTAGTCAGGAACAAGCATGAATTTCTGGTGTTAAATGGATGTATTTTTATTTACATCTTCATTTTGTTCCACCCCGCTCCGTCTCACCGCACTCGATGGCTGTCTTTCTACCTATAACGCAGTTTGTATTGCCTTGATCCATTGCGGATTTGCTTTAAAAACACTTTTTTCTCAATACACAAGATTAATTTCCGATTTTTTTTCTCATGGGATTTCATTCATAGTAATACAAACTTCTAGTCAAAATTCACGTTTCTAGCTTCAGCTACTCAGTTAATAAGTGTGTTTCCTCTCTTATAACAGAAGAAGACAATGCTACTAATCTGATTCATTCTGCAGTATTCTAAATATAATTATACTTAAAACAGATTTAAAAAAGCGTGTGCGAACTGTATTAAATATCGAATCTATTCTATATAATTGTTTTGAGCAAACACAACGTTCAGCCGAGGCGTTCTGGAGTTAGATGGTCAAGTAATTTTATATAAACAGAATAAGAACTGGGTATCTAGAAAACTCCACGAAAGCGGGTCGTTGTTTCGGATAAATCAACGGAAGCAAACATTCGCTGAATACTTCAGTTGCTCGGGATTTTCCAAGCACTAGCTCGCTACAAGGCGACAGAGGAATGTGTGACCGCATTTAAGGACGTGGTACGCTTTTCGTGCAGATTGGTCTTACAGAAGACCTACGGTTTAGTCTGATCTGCACGACTTCACGACAAAAACTGTTGAGTATGTTCAATTTTTTCACTCAGAAAGCGTTAAGTTCGACTCTAGCGCCTCCAATGAGAGAAACGTTCACTACCAGATTTGTTTTCGGGGGAAATCGACCGTTACTTTCAATTTTGTGGTTAGGTAAGGTGCGATTCGTGAGATTTTGTGAATTGGCGTGGCGGATTCGAGGTCTCGACTTTGATGATTATTTTACTGTCACGTGCAAATATGACATTAGTGAATCTCGCTTCAGCAACCAAAACTTCATCCATTAGAAGAGATTTTTCTACATATCCACTTGAGTATTTGCAGTAAGAACCATCCTTAAGGCGACGATGACGGCGATTCTATTTTTTCTCATATTTCACTAATTCTTGAAATAATATTAATATTATTAATTATATATTAATATTATTATATATTATATATTATAATATATTATATATATTAATTATATATAAATATTATTATATATATTATTAAAGTATCTCAGAACGCACGTACACAAATGCCGCGAATGATTGTACTCAGATGGCGCAATTAGTTTGTGTGCCATCAAAGCCTCTGGGGGCTTCTTGAGATAACGTGCTGGCCGTGTATTGTCTGAACATTATTTGTGTCTCTTGACAGCTAGCGGTTGACGGAGAAGAGGGGGTTCCGTTATCCAATCAGAGGCTTCAAATTGTGATGTCACTGCAGAGTTGCCGATACTTATTCAACAAAATTAAATCTTACAGTGCGAAGCAAGTGACAATAGGGAGTTCCATTACATACTTGTTTGGAAAAGATTCGCCATGATTACAATTTTGAAAACGCTAAGTGGAAAGACAAAAAATATGTAATTACATAAAAATCCCATCTCTAATGATTACACGACCACGTCCGATAGTGGCAACATCGTTCTCCCCACCGCTATCTGTCAAGAAGACCGAAATATTATTCGGACAATAAACACGACTTTGGCTTCTTACACTTCTAGTTTGGGGTCTTGAAGTCTCTGTATGAGAATCTGCATGAAAACTGTGCCGTGTAAAGGCGCTTTACGTTGTTCCTCAGCCGTGAGCGGCGACGGAGTCGAGCCGGAAGGGCGGGCGGGGAGAGAGCGGTCGGGAGCAGGAATGCGGGGGGCGGGGGGGGGAGGAAGACAAGGGTTGGGGGCCCATTCACAAAAGCGGCAGCCCCCGGGCGCCGAACGCGGAGGGGAAGAGCAGGTGTGCGCCGGGGCCCTGGTCGCTTTCGAGACGGTTCCAGGCCACTGGAGGCTGCGGAAGGAGCTACGCTCACCTCTCGTTAGTTCAGGACTCGTCCGCGACCCAAACCTAAACGGTGAAATGAAGACGAGAACAAAGGAATGAGCTTTCAGATAATCGTTTTAAATGAACAGTTGTTTGTTTAGCCTTCTGACCTGAAGGCTCGCCTTGATGATTTCGTAAGTTTAAAATATAGTACGTGATCACTTCCATACACCTCGGTCAACTATTTCATAAAACCATCCCGATCTATCGGTTACGTAGCATCGAGTCTATTTATCCAGAAGCACAATCACGTAATAATGAAATAAAAGTTATTTCATTATTTATCATTCATTTCATTATATAAGGAGTGGAAAAATCATATTTAATACTCCTCAAAGTGTGTTATTTTCTGTTGGGGGTACTTTGTTTGGAATAATAATATAATGTTTCAGCCTCCAAGACCTCAGAAGAATCGACAGTTGTCGGAGATTTCAAAGCAGCGGAGGTTTTAGGCCCTCTAGAAAAAACAAACTTTTTTGGAAATCTACGAGTATTTCATGATTTATCCGTGATACAAAATTTATTAAAAAAGAATTATAAAAGATGACGTAATAATTTTTTAATTTTACACACGAAAGCCGCTACTACACAAAATCAATTGTAACCTCAGGTAGATGGCTTAGTATTAAGAAGAGTAAGTAAATCACTTGTTAGGTAACAAGTAGTTACTGCACCATTGTCAATAATGATGCAAATTCAAGTCCAAGATTTTTCGAAAGCCCTAGAACATTTTGTTTCATTTGCATTAACTCAGACCTTTTATCGCAATCGTTGGCGTGAAAACTTACGACACGCATACAGTAGTATTTCTTTTAAAGCAGTCTCTAAAAAGGTTCAACTATCCCTCCAGTTTGTAAGTAAAAAACTAAAGATGTCTTCGAGTTTCTTGGTAGCAATCGTTTGCAAACACATTGTTTAAATGATTGAATTTAAGCATCTTCAGATTGCATTTCCTACATGTGACGAAAAATTAATTAGCTTACTACATTGACTTGAAATGAAGGAACGAATCGAAAATACTTTCACAATTACTGCTCAACCAAATACAATTACTGCTAAAAGAATCCAAACTTTGGTTTTCACCTATCTACCTCCTATAAAATATTAGTGATATTGTAACTCAATTCAGTAAAGTTGAAACAAAATTTAACAATAGAAAGTAATGAGGCCTGAAGGACTAAAAATACCATTGTCCATTTGCGATTAAAAAAAAAGTGAATTTCATATGAAATGAAGAGAGTTCGTGGGAAAAATGCACCTACACTAAACATGATTTCTTGATTCTTGTCATTTATGAGAAGCATAAAACGGTATACCTACCTTCTTGATTTTCCACGAACGCATTTTGTTTTGTTTACTTTTTACTAATCTCATCTATCACCATTTTATTTCTGTTGTTCTCTGAGGTTTTCATGGAGATTATGCAACCTAGGTTAACTTTTTAGAAGACGGATCCAGGAAAAACAGAAACCAAAAATAAAACTTACGAATGACGAAAATACTACAGAATTTTGAAAGAGACATTTACCACGCGAAACTTTCCATGAATCATTCTCACGAAAATAATCTTCATTTGAATAACGTAAAACGGGTATATTAAGGGTCAAAGAACCAGACGAAAGGGTTAAAAATATGAATATCGCCACCTTAGGCCAATGCCAAGCTCGTAAATACACGCCACGTTTATAAAATATTTCTGAATCTTCATTATATTTTTGGAGTTCCCCATATATCCAAGTTATCGACCGAATCTACAGCAGGCTTGCAAATGACAAACAGCGTCGTCTGTGGCGGTATAAAAAGCAATATAACAGTTTTATTTACGGTACACTTATAATATAATTTAAGGGAGATACTGCACGCTGGCTGGAACGAATTCCCTGTAAGACAAATTCTCTCCCCCAAAGCCTGTTTCGAAAGAGGGTGGTAAAGCCAAATTCTCAGTGAAGCAAAAGAGTAATGTGATCTCTCGTGATAAAATACACATAAAAATTTTAATTTAAAATAAGATTCTCTCACAAATTTGTCATAATATTTCCGATCAAGAATTTAATACGAGTTATGTCTATGTGTCATAAAATCCCCTTCTATTTTTTCTAATGCATGCTTCGGTTAACAGGACTCGGTTAATCACGAGTCTACAGAACGTATTTATCCAACAACTATACGATACCGAAGAGACGGAAACTTTATTGAATTCTCGAGGGACCGCACTGATCCTCTCCAAGCAGTGAACCCTGGAGCAGGTACAAAGAGAGTTTGTTTACCCCCAGACAACACACTCCACGAATACCTTATTGGCTGAGGCGCCACATTCCAGACGCCAGCCAGACAGGTGAAGAGAAGAAACAGCGACCTCCAAACGCGGCGTTCTTTTCTTTTGTTTACATTTAAAGCACTTCTAAAAAAAACATCTGCTGGTCGCCAGACAAGTTTCTATAAGAGAGGCTCCACGCAGTGGGACAAACTATAAGAAATACGGCGAAATATTGCGACTATAATGCAGTATATACGTTGTTGTTTTGCTTTATGTCATCTGTTCTCTCAGAACGTGAGTACTGGAATTTTCAAAATTTTGGGGGGGTTGTATCCAGATTGAGCCATTGTTCTCTTAATTGAAAAATAAAAAGATAGTTATTATTCAATTAACCTTCAAAAATTCAAATTAAATTCGAATTTTCAAAATTGGTGTAAATTTGAAAGTTAATGTCTACACAGTTTTCTTCGAAATATCAAAGAAATTCAAGATGGAATATGAAGTTCAGCAGTTTCGACTCTATATTTTACGTTTGATAATAAGACGACGCATGACTTTACTTCTGTAAGACCTTTTTTAGGAGGACCTTCTCCTAATGAGATTGAAGGGTGATAAAAATGACAAAAGTAAACTCGCTTCGAATGTAAATTCGTTGCTTCGTGAACAGCAGTAACCGCAGTTCGGTAGGGTCCTTGGATCGAACTTCGAGTGAAAAGAAAAGGCAAATGACCAACCATCTCGTAGCATCACCGTATTCCCCATTCGTCAATTCAAGATTTCTTAGGGATTTCCTACCACGTACCAATTGACATGAGTAGCGACTGCATTATGTTAGGAATATGACTGGATTTATACATTTTTCTACGACAAAATATATACTACTTTTAATTTGTAGAAGATTAATGAAAATAAATTGGAAAGTCTTAAATGAAAGATTTCGAAATTGTGAAAGAAATACTTTGCAACAAAATAATGGCACATTAATTGATAGAGGATAACTGTTCAAAAAATCACGCTTAAAATGGTTTGTTTTATTTGCTTTTTCAAATACAAAGATCCAGGTTTTTTAGTGAGGATCGAGGAAAATAACTCCTTCAACTGATTCAACAATACCAAAAACGCAAACATTTATGAAGACGGACTTGTGACCTATTGTTCTGAACCTCCACATTTTTCTTTTAATGGTTGCACAAAATTTCAGAAGAGAGGAAATAATATCAAACAATCATTTACTTGGAGGTTTATCGGCAGAGATATAAAACTTGCAATAAACTATTAATTGATCTCTCACTGAAACACTATAATGCACTGTCCTATATTTACTGAAAATATATTGTGTTTTATCATTGTAATTGGAAAATTAATGCTTCTAGTTCTTGTTAATTACCCTGGACAGATCACAACAAGCAAAAGTTCATGCTAGATAGAACTGCCGTCAAGAACGTAATCTGAAGCAATTCAAAACATATATTACTTGTCTTACGTGCATGAACATCTGTAATACTAATATCCAATGCGCGTAGAAATTGGAAGAAAATTGTACCGCCGTTAGTATTTTGAGATGTGCCTATGGTTCCTTAGCCAGGAATGAGGAAATTATCGCAAAAGAATTAAACAGTTTCGATTTGACTGGCAAATATTTATGTTATTCCGCCTGTCTTCTACTGCGCGTACCGATTGAACTACCACAGTGCGTTCCAGCTTAACACACAGCTGACGTTAAGCCACAGCAACGACAGTAGAAAGAGGCCAACCGTCCTTAAGTATTCGCTACACACGTGTTGCGTTGTGGAACAGCAACTTGTTTGATATTTTTGTACGCAAAGAAAGTTGAAATACTGAGTTATATTATTGTAGTGTTCGTAAAGAGTACTTTTTATTCAACTTTTTAATTTACTGCAATTTTATATAAAAGTATTTATTTCTTTTTATCAGCAGAGTGCGTGCTTCTCTTTGGAAAACCATTTTGTATCGTTATGTTCAACAACCTTTTTGCTGTTTACACACTACTTGTATTACATACTTGCACATAATATATTACATGTCATATGCATATTACGAGAGACAATTAGATAATCGCAAACGAAGCATCAATAAAATATGGTATAGCCGGCGTTGGTAGTCTCACTGCATAACCACGCTCGAGGTGAAGCAGCTCGAGACAGGAAGGGTCCCTGGATGGGTAACCGTCTGGGAACCCCAAATACTACCGGCACCGTGCCTCAGGCTAATAGTTATAAAACGCAATGATACTGTTACAAAATGACTACTTTCAAGGGTAACTACGTCATTACGCCTTCGATGCCGAATTAAGGCTTGGAGGGAGAGTTCGCTTGTGTCAGTGCCCTCTTCTTAGGCACCCCCTGCGTCCGCCCCGCCCCCGCCGCATCGGAGCCCGCGCACGTGTGACGTCCTCCGCCAACTTTTTCCGCCGGTGGCGGAGCGCCGCGCCGCGCCGCGCCGCGCCGCGCCGCAAGCCGCGAGCCGCTCGGCGGGGGGCAGACGTCCTTGCGATCGCCGCCGCGGAGCTATTTCGGGTGGGCTCCGCATGCAGCTGCCTCCGCGCGCACGCACCGCCCACGCGACCGCCTCCTCCGCCAGGGCCTCCTCCGGCGGCGGCCATCCCCTTCCACCGCTTTGCGCTGCTCTCCGATTTATACTTCCATTTTTTTAATGTGGCCGACGACGTTAGGTCACTCTTACACCTCCTGCCTTGTAAAATACATCTTTTTTATTCATTCGCCAACGTCCTTCTCAACGGGCCTCGTGGCCTCACATGTTCTTACCACTTTTGAAACGAATTATTTTATAAGGCAAGGGATGTAGCAATGACTGAATGTCATCGGCCACTGTAGAAAAATCGAAGTACAAATGTAGTGGCACTTCAAAGTCACAACCTGGACGGAGAGGGGTGGGGGGACACTGTCATCCAATCGGGAGTTTTATTACGGCTTAAATTTTTTTATTGGAGCTCCCGATTGGCTGATAATGTCCCTCCTCATCACCCTCCTCATCACCCTCCTCATCACCCTCCTCTCCCCTCCTCCTCCTCCTCCTCCTCCTCCTCCTCATCATCATCCCCCCCTCCTCCCACATCCCCCCCCTCCTCCTCCTCTCCCCCCTCCTCCTCCTCCTCATCATCACCCTCCTCCTCCTTCTCCTCCTCCTCATCACCCTCCTCCTCCTCCTTCTCCTCCTCCTCCTCCTCCCCTCCTCCTCCTTCTCCTCATCACCCTCCTCCTCCTTCTGCTTCTTCTTCTGTCCCCAGCGTGTGTCCTTCAAATGCCGGTATGTTTAAATCAGAGTGTAGGAGGAAGATTTTACACGTCGAAGAGTTACAGCAAGCAACAGCTCTAACAATCGATGCGCATGCGCAGTTCGAGTGTTGCATCACTTTCGTGCATCCGCACATACGTAGAAAATCGAGATTGCAGACGAGAAAGGAAAGTTGAAAAATAATAAGAACAACGGACGCTCGATGAATGCAGTACAAACAGTATTCGTTTGATGTGAAAACAAACTGGCAGTGGTACAATCAGTTATTATTTCATATTTTAACTTTTACAAAATTATTATTGTAGGATTTTCATTCACAAACATATCATTGAAAAATTAAAACCTCGTGCACTAAACATCGATGTTAAGGTATTAATCTATGTTTAAAGCCTCCATTATTTTAACAAAAATATCGATGTTTTGAAACTGTTGACAACTGTTGCCTCTGCAGTGTCTCTGATCAGGACACCCCATTATACGAGTCCCGCTCATGGCGGATGGGTGACATTACCTCGATAAGCTAGGTCGAATTCCGATACCGTCTCGAGGAGACTTCTGGCAGCCGGCTGCTCTGATCGGTAGTGTGTCGCGATCTCTCCAATAAATGTCAAGAAAGAGCTGCAACTGGACGCAACACACAGGTCAAGCACCGTTGGCGATCCTTCTTTCTTCATTCTTGTTCTCTCCTTTCCCCTTACTCTCTCACACATGCACACTCTTACATCCACTACACTTTCACACATGCTGGGAGTCCAGCCGAGACTTTGGGCGGTGCTCCACTGACAAATATACCTGGAGTGTGAAACCTGCAATCCCACGTGTAGATTGGCATCGGATCTCACGTTTCCGAGAGGAGGAATCATTGCTGCCCCCTAGGATATAACATGCACTACACTCACGGGACAAATCTTCAAAATACTTGACCCGTCTGGGAACACGTGACGTAGTGATGATGCTGAGTTCGTCAACACAGTAGCGTAAGTGAATAGTGTTCATAGTGAAGCATTTAAATTTTTTACCAACACTTTCGGCGGCTACCTAGCGATTTGAATTATTTAAAAATACAAGTTGATGAGAAAGTTTGTTAGTAAAAATAACTCTGAAATATCATAGCACAGTTACCTCAAAATCTGACCACTTCCCAAAATCGCCCAATCTGTCAGCGACGTTTTCTGGTCAAAAGAGTGAGTCTTGATTTATCCTGTTCAAGTATTATTTGAGGGTTCGATTGATAAAGTTGAATAGTATATCAATCTATCTACTCAGTATTCGAACCTAATTTTATCCTGATTTAAGTACGTCCAAATTTAAGGCTGTAACAGACTTGTTAAGTTCTTGAAAGCGATACAAAAATGCAAATGCCCAGAGAAATATTTTATACTGCAAACATTTAAAGAAATTAGAAAAGAAATGAAAATATTTTAATGATTTTTTAATTAATAAATTTCATGTATCTTGTAATGTTCATATCTTTTTATTGTATTAACGGCTGTGACAAATGGAAATGTGTCCATCGCCCCATCTCGATTGGGCTTTTTCTCTAGTTTCGCACGAAGAATTGGGCTTTCTTGCTTCGCTTCTATACTCAGAGGAGCATTCCCTGAATCACTTTGTATTAGGTATTTTGACATTGTATAAACAAAAATTATACTTGTTCATTTAAATTATTTTTTCATCATAGTTATGACCATTCAGATGTTGAATATGATTCCCAATCAGATTTATTACGTGACAAGCAGTTATTTCATATAAAATTCGAAGTGACAGGATGACGAAGGAACTTTGAAAATGATTTTGTAACGACAGGAAAAGAGAATTCGATATATACTGCGATAAAAGGAAAACAATTTAAGTATGACAACTGTTGTTACACAGACAAGATTTTACCTTATTTGCTTAGCAACTCGCGCATTATCCTCACAGAGTGCAACCCTTTAAGTACGTCATGACAGTACATCCAAAAGAAGGTGCACGCTTCACATTAGGACCGTACTATTATCCATATTCAAAGATCTTTACTGTTTCATGGTGAGTTGCATTGGAAAAAGCTGTTATCATTTTACACGAACGATCTTTATATTCAGTGCACGTCACACACAGAGATAATTTTGTTTTAACTACATTTTATGCGAAAACATCCACGGCGGAAAATGGCGTTTTAACTTGTAGTTACGGTCTGTTGACTCGGTAATTGATTTAAAATAACTATACTGCTCTCAATTTATAATATTACTCCGGCGAGTTGGTATATAAAGAGAGTAAAATTTTCACACTTTTGCGTTATTGGCCATTAACTAGGATGTAAATCATGAAGTGCTACAAAAATGTTGCACCAGGTGCCATAGAGGTATGGTTCCCCGTCTGCAACAAAAATCTTCGTGGACAAGTAGTCAACGCACTGGTCTCCAAAATGACGTATTTTCAACATCACTTAAGTATTTTAGACGAACGTCATAATTTAATACAATCGCTCGTATCCGTGATTTTCCAACACGAGTGAATGTATGAGTATTTATTTCGGTCGCCTCGGAACGATGGTGGCATTAATGCAGTGCATGTCATATCTCGGGAGGCGGGAATGCTGTTCCCCAGCAGGACAGTGCGATCCGGCGCCGACCTACACATATCGGCTTGCAGGTTTTCCCCTCCCAGGCGGGACAAACTCTAAATCCCCGACATGGGAGATAGTGGAGTGCATGCCATGAGTGTGATGGGAGAAGTTGAGAAGGAAGAGACAGGAAAGATCGCGCGCCGTTCGTGGCCGCTCCCACTATAGCCTGTGAATGGGAACGGCAACGCGAGGTTCTTGCGCTTCACAACACACGCCAACCAACCAGAAGAGGAATAGCACTAAGAACTTGTAACGAAAAAAGCAAAACAAAAAGCAACAAAAAACAAAACAAAAAAAATTCAAAAATCATATGCTGACACCAATGCACTTCTAGGTACATTGCTCTGTTCTTTGATTTACAATTGGAGATGGAAAGAATGCATAAACTACTGCGAACTTATGGAACATACAACTAACTAAATTTTATTTAAAAATAACTCCAATGGGCGTTAACGAAATACATGATACAAATCTTTTGGGTAAATTCTAATGCAATTACAAAAATAAGTGAACTACAATTACTAAAACAACTCAACAATGACGAACAAACCCCGCCTCAAACCGTAACTTCGCAAATCCACGCTCTAAGCTCAATATCACAAAACATTCCTAATCTTCGCTCCAGAGCAGTGTCGCGCGCTCGATCAGCTGGAAAACGTCTCCGCCATTTGCTGCACTTTGATTGCTCGAGAGGCTTCCCATTCCAGCACCAAAATAAATGTTAACCATCTTTCCCGTTCCCGTCCTGTTGTGAACGCCGTCATTCAACTTTCTTTACGTTACCGTTCGCGTTGCAGTTCCCGTTTGCGGGCTACTGTGGACAGGCCTTTGGGATACTGCTCCGGCCTTCGCCTGGTATTGATCAGACTTCATGGAAAATTACATTCACAGCATCTGACAGATAGAATTCCCCTCCAGATTCTGGTTGAATTTGACGTAGCTACGTAACTAGTCAGGGAAACCAGCGACCGACGGGACTCGAAATTTATGAAGTCCGGGTCAAAGATGTTGCTGTGGATCTGTCGCAGTCTGTTAAACATTGGTTCTTCACCTTGGATAATAATGTCCCTCAGCAAATCAACTGAAGAGTGAATTGCTGCAGTTGGGATCATTGAATTCTCAGGAACAAAAGAACTTTTCACCGATATTACAAGGCACCTTCCCCTTCGTGTAACACGGCAAATTGCGAGCGAATTTTAGATTCTGCAATCATTTCACTCTCTGTAAGCAACTTCTTGTATTTTCAGTCTCATTTAAACACGAACAAATATGATTCCAACAAGAACTATATATAGATTGGAAGCGAAACCATGTACGCACACATCCGCAAATTCAAGCAACAAATAAGAAGGTAATTTTGAACACGCGCCATTGTATGCTCCGGGATCATTCGCAGGCTAAACAGTCCTTACAGTCGCTGATAGCGACGATGCGCGGGCGGTGGTGGGGGCGACTCGGCTGGCATGTTCCACCGCAGCGCCCTCGGCCTTGAGGCAGGCCTTTTAAACCTCTGCGCAAAGAGGAGAACAAGAGACAGGGTCGCGACGCACAGTGTGCAAGAGCATCTAGATCGTAAAAATTCATTTCTTGACAACATACCTGAAGCACATATATGAATGAAATTTGGTGTGAACATCTTTGAACAGTAGTCGATGACATCACGTCATTCTTAGACCTCCTGCCTTATAAAATGAATCTTTTTAATTAATTCGCGAAAATCCTTCTCATCAGGGCACGTGGCGTCAGAAATATGCTTACCACTGTTGAAAGGATTCATATTATAAGGCAGGAAGTATAACAGTGACCTAATGTCATCGGCCAATGTACAAAAATCGATGTATATTATAGGTTATTTTTCGAGTACTTGGCGTTTCCTTTCTATGCGATTATTATTTTATCGATTTCTTTCGAAATCACATACGAAATACATAACATATCAAACTGTTCACAAAATATTTATAAAGAGCGGTGGATGCAGAGGTAGATATCTGGAAGGGAGATCCGTAGTGCCCTGGATAATGATGCTCCAATGGATACATCTCGTACCACTGGATGTCAAGGTTCTAGTCCGAAATGTCTAATTTATAAATTAGCCGCTTTACTCCCACGTCGAGACGGTTTGTATAAAACAGTATGAATGACGAACGGATCATTTCATTTTTTTTTTTTCATTTCATACATTCATCATCATCCGGTACGCCCCAACTCTCAAATGTGTAGCGAAGAGTCATCTGTGGTACATATTTAGCGAAGTTGAGTCTGGCGACAATGTGCTAATAGAAATTTACCTCTGACCAGTGAAACTCAAATTTCGTCACTCACTAGCCTTAGAAAGAAGCTCACCAGCAGTTTAATCCCATTTTATCCATTAACATCTGCTATTTCTCGTCAGAGTAACTTGCGTCATCTATCCTAGCCACCTCGTACTGGCTAAGATGGACTTCATTCGACTCAAGTCCAAAATAACGTTCAAAGTTACGGGCTTTATCAAATCGTTTTGTATAATATGAACATTAAATGGCTAATTAGCGAATTAGCCATACTTGGACATTACCCGTAACGTCGATACTAACTACATGTAAAATAATCGATATGTGAATATTTTCGAACTTCAATAGTACCCAAAGGTGGGTAAAACTACTGCAATTAAAACCTCTAATTACAGAAAAAGCATATTGCCATATCACTCTTCAATTGCAATAAACAAAAGCATCCGAAGATCGTTACTGCTGTATGCTTGTCCCATTTGGATAAATGCCACCCCCTCAAAAAAATCTAAACAAATTACAAATCATTCCGAACCAATTTCTCAGAACAATATCCAATGCACCGTGATTTGTCACCAATCATCAGCTTCATAAAGAACTCAACTTAGAACTCATTGAACATCACATCACATACCAGGTCACTAACTATTACTATTATTTACCCCAAATCCCTTCTCTTGCAACTTTCAGACTCGCGAAAAATTCTAACCATACCAGAACAAAAAACAGATGTCCCTACAATCTATTCCTAAAAATCTTCTTCGAATTCGAACTTGAATGAAGGACCCAATTGAGCATCCTCAACCTTATGTTAGATCTAAGTTTTAGAAGTAAGCTTTAAATATAAGTTAGCACGTAAGTTCCCAGTCTATGTAAAGTTGAGTCTTAAACTGACCTATGTACAACCAACATAAATGAATAATAAAAGTTTAAGGAAACATTGGTGGAAGGCCAGCGGTCTGACCACTCCTCCGCTGGTCGCCACTAGTGAGAGTAGGCTGGCTTCCGCCGAGAACCGGTCTCGAAGCGCGGCCCTCCAGCGCGGGCGCCTGACTTCCTCCGGTTGCTCCAGCGCATTACTCCTTCCCCTGCAGTCGGCGGGGCTGTCTGTTTGCAGCAGGTCACCGCCTCGTCAATACATTCCACAACAAAAGCGACTTAAATCCCGGAACCCCTTTCAACTAAAAACCCACCCCCTTGATCCGAGCACGTGGAAGAAAGAATGGCAGCAAGCGAAGACCAGAAACTACAACCTCGTTAAAGATCCAACCCAACACGTACCTGGCTTCGACCTCCCGAGGAAACTGTGGACAGCTGTAAACAGAATCCGAGTTGGTGTGGGAAGATGTAAACACGAACTAAATAAATGGGGTATTATTGCAGACCCTAAGTGTGAGTGTGGAGAGACACAGGACATGGACCACATAAAAACGTGCGCACTGTATGGTTTTGAGAAGGGAGATATGGTGGAAGTTCATAATTTATCTGACGCAGCCCTTAATTGGCTGAACAACCTAAAAATATGTCTTTGAGTTCTTTTATTTCTGTTGTTTTTATTTACTTATTTATATATACTTTTGTATGTATTATATTGTTACTATTACTACTGCATATTTTATGTGCTATTGTTTTGTATGCACTACTTTTGAAATGCTGTCTGGAAACTGAACGAAATATATATACCGCCTCATACGCCCTCCCCGTCCAATCCGTCCTCATGCAGCGGGGCGGCGTGGCCTCACGAGGCACAATGTTCAAATACAATGTATGGAGGGAGAGACGGACCAAGTGACTGCTTAAATGATAATTTAAGCACTTTTAGTGAAGGTTCTGCACTTTCTTTGGGGCACTCCACGGCGACCGCAATGGCGGCGGTGATGGTGTAACGGTTAGCATATAGGACTGTCATACCTAAGTTCGCGGGTTTATGCCCGATCGAAGTCGTGGATTTTTAAGGGCGAAAAAATCCTTCGTATGCCTTCCTTCTTAGGGGAAGTAAAGACGCCTGTCCCTTGTTAGTAGATTTACTGCATGTAAAAGATCCTCAAGCCTAAATGAAGTCTCTGAGCTAAATTCAAATTGTCTGTTTCGTCGCCCAAGTAATACCTTCTTTCCCCCCTAGTTGGAGAGCCCTAGTTGGAGAAAGGAGCGTAGCAAAATTTGAGTGGTCAGACAGAAGAGCAGGCCTCACGGCCCGAGTTTCACCACGTAAAATAAGGCATCAATTCAATTCCCTTTCGGTACCGCAGTGTTGTAAAATTAGTTTACCTCTAAACGCAAGTTTCGTCAAAAGATCAGACTGCCAGAGATAAGCGGTAGTGGTCTATCGTAAATGTTCTTATGAAACCGTTCTCTCTCCTGCACGCTTTTCACGACATTAAAAAACACAAATTCGAGAAGTTTACATCACGGAACACACAACGGCGTACTGAGATTTCGTAGTTTCTATCCATTATTTAGACTTTACAACACCTTTAAATAATTTGTACTTATTCCAATAATGCATTAGTACTTTGTGAAATTCCAATTGGAGCATAAAACATATTCTATATACACTTTTTGAAAGCAAAATTATATCATGAGACAATAATTACATAGTACCAACCGGCTCTTACAAAGAAAGTGCGATATTGGTATTATCCAGACATTAAGAAAAGTAGATTCACAACTATTCTCATTCACATGAAAACTAAATCAAATATACTATTTAACTTCTTCAATATCAAAAAAAAAAAAAGAAGAAAAACATTTCATAAAATATACACATCAAATAATTTAAATACAGAAATCACAATCAAAATTATTACTTGAAAGGAACTATTTGAAGTAACGTTAATTAGGGACTTTCTTTTTGATGATCCATTGGCATTACATCTCCGTTTTAAAGAGCAATATTTAAAAGCAATAAGGTAGCCTATTATTTTTATGTAGAAGTAAAAATTTCAGAATTGAATGTTTTAATTTCTTGGTTTGAGGATGAATATCTACTGAGGAAGACGCACCTCAAATGATACTTTATTGGGAAATTTCAGATAAGCTTTACGAACATCTTGTTACATTTTCAACATTCGAGATACATGCTACTGTGGTTTAATCGCGTTTTTTGTGCCACGAAACAGACGTCTGCGCGAGAATTTGAGAAGGTAAGAAGACAATGCCCTTTGAAGAAGAGGCTTACCCGTGTTTTGAGGTTAGGGACCTCACATTACAAAAGCGCCCACTTCTGATTGTTAGGCTGTGGTGCTCAGATTTGCTGGGGGATTTGAGAACAGGTTTTCCAAAGATTTCCCTCTATTTTCCAGTTCTTTGGCTCTGCCTGTTAGGATCTGGGTCCTTTTCAAGCAACTAGACTCCCGATGCTTTACAAAGTCGTCCACAGATATTGCAAACGAATGAGTTTAGAGGGTTTCAGATATATTCATTGTGAAGACTGACATACCGCACTCCTGCTTGATTATAAAGATATAAGAATTCTTCTTTTCACAAACAATTATCTGTGAGGTAGTTTTAAATCTTAAGTTTCTATTGTACATACGTTTGTGATTTGGGAGACCTTTGGAGCAAAGAAAATATCTGTGTTATCTATATTGATTGAATAATGTCAGTTGGAATGGAACCAGACATGAACCACATGAACTAAATAAATCAAATTCACGCACAATCCTACATTGTCTTAGCAACATTTATACTTTTTGTTCGTTTCCCCACATTTGTACAAATACAATTTAAAAACTTGAATTTGAATATTTATTATTTTCAAAAAATTAAAAATTTTTTTCCCTTTGGGTTTTGTTTAATTTTAAAGAAAGTTTCAATGCACACAACTACACCCGTTCATAAGCTTTTATTAATAAATTCATTGTTTTAATCAGCATTATTTATGTAATTTTCCGAGATTTAAATACATTTTTCTCCGGAATTTTGGTAATAAATTTTTCTACGTTGTGGGGAAGTAGAGACTTTTTTGTACTCCTACGCCTCCTTTAAAAAAATACTCAGTATTTGCTTGTATCCAACTCATTTTTAGTCACATAAATTCAGTCCTCATAAGTCAAAAGCCATAAAACAAGTATATGGAGCCAGTTTCGTGATAACAGTTACCGGCTATTGGGAGGAAAGAAAAATTTTTATCCGAATGTTCATCTTGTGATATCTCCGAGCTGTGAGAAAATGACAAACTGTCACAACAACTAGTCAGCTTACATGTTTTAATTGGGTTTGTTCTAGTTTAATAATTATTTTGAACACATTTTAAACGTGTGGTAATTATCATGTTTATGGCAAAATAGAACGAAGAAAAAAATATAAAGGGGAGGGAAAAACTGTGGAACTGGAGGAAAAGAAAACGAAAAGAGGATTTCTTTCAACTTATTTGCAATTCAGAAACCTTCTGTCCTGTGTATTCGAACTTCAGAAGTTGGGAGCACTGTCACGTTTATCTAATTTTACAGGAGAGCAATTTAAAGATAGTTTGTTCTTTGGATGAAAGTGAATAAAATACTGTGAATGCTTCTAACTACTATGAATATCTTCTAAACACAATTCGCAATATTATCTGGAAGAGCAATGAAACTAGAATATATGCGTTAAAATATCCCTATGGCAAATAATATACGTACGCCTTTATCTCCGAAGTACCGAGAATTTACGTTAGTGAGCATAAGCAATAACAACGTTAATGTTTCCTCAATTTTTGTACTTTGAGTATCAAACCAAAGTAAACGAGATCATCCCGCAAAAAAGCATTTATTATGTACTTTTACCTCAAATGACAAAACTTTCAGGAAATTACGAGAAAAACGGACCATCAAACTCTCCTCAAGGAAGGGCTATTCGCGTCCTCCCATTTTCGTCCTGCATTATTTAATGTCGCCAGTAGTCGTGAACTTTTATCTCAAAGAGCAATTTCCAGACTTTTACTGACGGGCACTAAGTAGCAAGTTGTGCAGGTCGACCAGCAGAGGAAGCCAGGGGAATTCTTACGGTCGTTGAATGGAACATGAATTCGTTAATGCACGAAAATATTCATTACATTTCAGTGTATGATGTACCTGCCTCAGACACTAATTTCTTTACTTTGGTTTACCTCTATTTCTATGTACTTTAGCAACATGGGGCAAGAGGCCTCTGCAGATATTTACACTAATTGTAAGGACCACATAAACACCTACAAAAATTTCTGAACGCCAGATGTTGATTTAGGTGATCGCTTGACAAGCTTATGCGCCCAGACAGCGTATTCATGACTTCTAAATTCAATCTGCTTCTAAAACTTAACTGTTATGTGGGCGTGATTGTGTTGGAGGGAGAGGCTGGTGTAAAGGAAATAGTGATTGGTCCGCACCGAATTTCAACTCTTGTCTTTGCACATACGTCTTTTATTAGGAACATACACTGAGCAACCATACATATATCAAATTGACCTCACAAGAAAGTTGTACGAAGGAATCGTAGTTATTTATGCACTTAGGGCGTTATAAGGTTCCGAATAATCGCGCGACGACAAAAGACCGCTTTTTGTCGTCCGGGGTCATTAGAATCAGTCGTAAATACCACTGATAAGTACAACATTTTATTTTTACCTAATAATTTTTTTTATTTTGTTTCAATTTAATGATTCACATTTATTATTTACTAATTACCTAGAATGAGCCGACTGTTTGTCTTTTCATATTTCCCTCCCATAATTCCCTTATATCAATTCCCCCATGATGGAAGTCATGTATCATCTTTCAACGTTTTCATATTTCCCTCGTAACGACGGTCCTCTCGATCCAGGGTAAGTTGTGCAGTGCATATCAAGCTCCGTATTGAAGGCAATATCAAGCTATAACCTATCAGTAAATAATAATAATAATAATAATAATAATAATAATAATAATAATAATAATAATAATAATAATAATAATAATAATAATAATAATAATAAAGCCGGTCCGGATAGCCGAGACCGCTAAGGCAGTAGTGCCGTGGCGATCTCGGACGGAAGGATCGCGGGTTCGAGTCCCGCCTCGGGCATGGGTGTGTTTGTGTATGTCTGTTTGTGTGTACCGTCCATTCATCCTTCATAATCATCATCATTTCATCTTCCATCCCTCCAGGACTGACAACCCTGGGGTGTAAAAATCGGATTCAGCGTAATGCTGATCCCCCTCATTAGCTACATGCAAGACTTGCAACGTGATAAATTGATACTGAGCCCGTGCAAGTGCATGTCTTGCGTGGTCCAAGATGGCCTATTCGCGAACAAAAAAAAATAATAATAATAATAATAATAAAATAATAAAATGTACTTGGCTTGCCCATT
Source organism: Teleogryllus oceanicus (assembly GCA_964035755.1). NCBI lineage: Eukaryota > Metazoa > Arthropoda > Insecta > Orthoptera > Gryllidae > Teleogryllus > Teleogryllus oceanicus. Next base: position 66,118,264 of record CAXIVR010000010.1, read on the forward strand.
CACCGTTCTCCCCCCTTCCGGTCCGCGGCCCTGAAAGCGCCCCTATCTCCGCTCCGCCTGATTTGCCGCCGCCGCCTCCGCCCCGGCTACCGGTGCATTCCAGGCAGGGCCCACGCGGCGGTCGGTCGGTCGCCCCGGCGCGGCACGGCGCGGCGCCGGTGGAGGGGGGCGCTGGCGTGAGAAGGGGGAGAGGGAGGGGCGGAGAGAAAGTGAGGAGAACGCCTCTAGCCACAACGGCCACGGCACGGCGGCCCCCGGCTGATCCATCTGAGCGGCCACGCGCACCACGGAGCGGAAGGTCCAGAATCAGTGGCCTGCGGGCTCACTGCAGCCGTTCGCTAGTGGCGGCCTGCGAGCGACATCCTCCGACCACCTTCATCCGAAAAACACACGAATGTTGAAACTGGAATCGTCTGAATATTCTCTTCATTCTTCGTGCAGAATTTTTGAGACATTTGCGAGAATCACGTAAAAGACCGAAAGTAATTATATTGTTTTGGTATAGCAGACGGCCTTGACTCTCCAACTGAGTTTGGGGAAGTGTAACCCATAGAATCAAAAGAAGCATCTTTGACAGATGCAGTGGTGGCTCGTGCTTAGGTTGCATGGTTGCTCAACCCCCAGAAAATCGAAAAAGATATTAAGATGTCTTAGGAATATACATTTTCCTTTTAATGACATTCAATATTCAAGATATTGCCACAATATCGATGTATATGAAATCATTTTGAAACCAAAGAGCCAGTCCAACTGGCTCTCTCTCCAGTGTCTGGTGCCTTGCCAGGAATTGCACTACGCTCTTGGCTGTATGAATGGGTTTACTGGTTTACTCCTTGGTCCTTCGATTTGACACGGGGAACATCTTCCCCAGCCTTTTGGTTGGGCAACCAGGCAGCTGTCGCTGTCGCGGTGCGCGGCGACAGAGCCAAACTCAGGGGATTACCCTTATTCTGTCTTCGTCTAACTCACTGCAACGTAGTTTTATGATTTTTGTTCGTTATTGAAAGTACACAAGTTAGTAATTATTGAGATATTCAGCGATTGTTTATGATTTTGCAGAATTTGTTTTCATTTGTTATTAGGTTTGTCGATTCGAAACATACATTTGATGTGTGTTGAAGTGACGGTTCGGGATGGAAGTCCCTTCGTGCCGCAGTAATAGTTTTCACAATATTTATATTCTTCCGATATCGTTTCTAAAGACAATATTGTAAGAATTGATACAAATCATGCCAAAAGCTAAGAACATGAATGCATGTGAATTTAGTCATTAAACAGATATAAACGGACAGGGCTAAATCTCGAAGTTTCAAAGGGTCCGCTTCGTTTACTTCATCTTGCGTTTAATTAAAATCAATACACTAAGTTTTAATTAAAGAATCACTTATGAAATTAATATTTCTTAAAAGGAAGTTTGTAAGTGTTATTTCCTTTATTCTAGCTACATAAATATCTTGTGACCAAACTCGATCTCAAACACAGTGCGCCCATGGCCAAGGTATTATGAGGTCGTGACGGTACGAACCTTCTAAAATCGTGCTTAGCTGCTATCTGTAGACAAACACTGAATCAAACTAAATAACCTTCCTCACACATATGTTTACACGCCTTCCCCAGTTCAACCATGCGAGCGATATTTTTGACATCCGGTGTTGCCGAACCAAATTGGGAAGCGTGGTCGTGGTGTAACACGTAGAAATTATTCCCATTCATTTCATAAACGTTGGCGAACTTGTGATTGAGCTATTTTACGCCCTATTATTTTTGTCATTCCGTCAATTGGGGAACGTTTGCATGAAATCAAAAGTTTATGTAGTAAATGCAAGAAAAATACTCTTTAAAATTTCTTTTTTGAGAAATATTATTTACATGCATCAATCTATGATTAAAATTTAATTTAATTAGTTTAATTAAAGCGTTGAAGTAAACGTCTGCTATATGAAATTCGGTATTTAGACCTGTTGTTTACAAAATGCTAAATTCATATGTGTACATCTTCTAACCTATTTTTCGACATGATTTGCATCAACTCTAATAATAGTGTCTAGTAACGATATCGGAACGAAGTAAATCTCTTCCAAACGTAACATCAAACTGCATGCACTGAATTGACATTTTAAGACTTTAACATCTGGCTGACGGAAGAATAAAATTTGTTGAGCGATGGGTTCTTTGGCTCATTTCAGAACCTCGCAAAAAATAGTCTACTCGCGTGAAGAGACATCTACATATTATATACTGTCAAAGTTTTAACCACGAAATGAAAATAATAAACAGATTTTCTCGTCATTCATTTGAATTATTTTCTTCTCCCTATTATTATTATTATTATTATTATTATTATTATTATTATTACTATTATTATATTACTATTATTATTACTATTATTACTATTATTATTATTATTATCACCATTACTATTATTATCATTAACTTTTATTTGTGGTAAACAATAAATAAGTTTTAAATTAAAAAAAAAAACTAATGAAAAAATCTGCTAAGGTTAAGTCGCGGGGAGAGGCTGGAGTAAACAAGCGAGGCCGCTCCGCAATCCGATCACGGGGCATGTGCACTGTGCAGCTGAAGTCAATGGCTTTCCTACATTACGATAACAAGTGAATGACATAAAAGAAAACGCCTACTAGTAGGCAAGCCGGAACAAACTTTGAAATTTTCTCTAAACTAAAATTATTTCCGAAACCAGAAGCGATAGCAGTTGGCTTACTTTGTACAAACACCTCCCAAGGAAGAAAAAAATCCTTCGCAAGCCTACAAATTCATTCGTACGCCTTCCTTCGGAAAAGAAGTAAAGCCGCTGTCCCATGTAGAAAGATTTCCTGCATTAAAAGATCCTCAAACCTAAAAGAAGCCTCTGAGCTAAATTCAAAATCGCCTGTTTCGTCGCCCGAGTAATACCTTATTTTTCTTCAACCTTAGATGGTAAAAGGAGTGTAGCGAAATTTGCGTGGTCAGACGGAAAAGCGGGCCTGATGGCCCGAGTCTCGCCACGTAAAATAAGGTATTAACTAACGCAAAACTTCGACAAACAAACTTATCTTAACTGGAGGATAAAAAAACAACAACATGGAAATGAGAGAGAGTTGATTCCGGAAGCGGCAAATACTCTGCCCATTAGTTCAGTAAGTTAAGTGCAAGTAAGATCCCGGGAGGTGCTGATGTTCCTCCAACGTAAGTTTCCGCCCCGACCAACAAATCAGAAAGGAGGTTTTCCCGCTCCGGATATCTCTCTCAACAGGGCCCGACTCAGCCGGAACTAGTAGCTCTAAGCTTCCGACATGTGAGGAAGTGTAGTGCACGTTGAGGTAAGCTAGTGTGGGAATAGGACAAGGAAGAGGAAGGAAAAGTCGCGCGGCCTGCGGCCCGTTTGTTAAGGTACTGCCTCGGCATTTACCTGGAATTGATGATCCAAGGAACCAAGGAGAACTACCGATCAGAGGAGCCGCCCGTCATAAATCTCCTCCACGCTACTTAATTCGATCTATATAGCTGTATTGGAAAAGGACACAATCTTAAATACTAAAATTAAACTATCATAACCAAATATATTTTTTAGTAAACTGAAAAGTTTCTTCTAATTAAAACTGGCTAACAAATATCCTTGAACCGTGTTACATTATGAGCACGCTCACTAAACTTACACCGATTCATTGCCACTATTATTTAAATATTGATCGTGAGATAAGAAATCGTGTCCATGAAATGAATGGTAAATATTATTTTAATTTCTAACTCTTAACGGCCGTCCCTTTTATCATAATTTTCAATGAATCAAAGTATAAAAGATATAAAGGTTTTTCTTTCTACGTACGACGAAATGCATTTTTAGTCTCTGAATATCATCCTCCAAAACATCCCTTAAAGATAATCGAGGTTGTCTATATTGCACTGGGTATTTTTTTACTCTTACACATTATTGTCTGACCAAAATAGTGAATGCAATAACAATTCAATTTTCTATTTCAAGAATAAGTATTAAAAGAACAAAACAACGACTTGATTTTCGAGTGCATCTCTGGGCATTCGAACTCGTAAAACTGTAAACTGTATGAAAACATTCCTATATAATAAATCACATACAATGTGCATGAGTAGTGCACACATTCGTTGTGTACCTCCATTTGTAGCAGGGTATATCAAATGAATACTGAATGAGGAGATGGCTGTATACTGAATATTTTAGTTTCCTAGCCATTATTGATGTTTCAGATTTCTCGCGACAGTTCTACCCCAGTCAGAATCAATAGTTCATTGGAAATTTGAATGCTCTAATGTTTTCCAAGCACTCGGTGCTTTCAGGTCGCCTCCGAGAATTTCCTCGCGCGCAGTAAAAGCTCTAAAATAGACTCCTCGCTCTGCTGGGTGAATTAAATGAGGTTCTCGGAAGTGTTATTACCAGCATTAAGTCCACATTCGCAAGATTGGCCATGGAAAAGCTCCTGAAAATGTTGCTCTGGAGAATTAAAATAAACAGTACCAGAACGAAGAGACAATAAATGGATTACACACGGTTATTTTGGTTTGAAAATACATACATTTTATAAATAAAATAATAAATGTATTTGTTAGATAGACACTAGTAAAACCGGTCTTTCAGACATACGTGACATATTTAAAGTGAAATTTTAGCACTAGAGGTAAAACTGAGACGATGCTCAAGTGTTGAGATAAATCTGTGAATGCAACAAAGAAAAAAGAATTGTCTGACTGCATCATGTACTAATACCTCTATATTAAATTGTGATATGTATTCTTGAATAAAAATAAAACGAATGTCAGCCAGTCCGTCTACAAAATAATGTATGACCCACGTGGTAAAAGTGATATGATTTTGCTCGTAGGCCAATCGGTTTCGTGTCACAACTTCTACTACTCGCAAAAAAAAAAGGGTAACTTTTACCACTCGTATGACAAACAACTATTTCGGCAAATTCTATCGGAACCAAAACTGGAATTCCCAATTTCAAATTTACTTTTTATTTATTCAATTAATTCATTACATAGGACACTGTAAAATATTATTGAATTACTGTAACATGCGAGTCTGTTAGTCATAAAACAAAGAACTTCTCTGAAAGAGAATTCCAGAAATTTTTAGTTTGCTGTAATCTTTATTACACGGAATATACAATTGCGAGAAAACCTTACAAATGCACTAATTTAAAAGTTTCACAACCACGAACAACTACTGAAAAACTACTAATTAAAATGTTTACAGAAAACAACGAAAAATAATAAACCTCACTCTATAGAATAGTATAATCGTAACATACAAAAATTATTTCCGCACTTATTTTTATTTTCTTACATGAATACGTACAAATATAAAGATTTAGTCATTTCACGCGGGAAAAATTAAACACCATCTTTGTCTCAATTAGATGAACAAGCAATTCTAATGTAATTTTTGCTAAGAAATGCGTCGTTACTGCACAGAGATTTCATTTACATATTCAGTGTTTCATCGGTATTTAAAAACGAACAAATATTTAACAACTACTAATAAAAATGTTACCAGAATACTTCAAAATAAAAGACCATTCAATATAGTAGACCACCACTCTTTGAACAAAGATTATTTGTGTGCTCATTTTTAGTAGTTAATGATATTTTGATTGAAATATATACGTCATCGCTTCAAGGAGAAGAGGGAAGTATGAGTTAAGTTGGGCGTATTAACGTAAAAAATAGTCGTTATAATTTGAAAAAGACAAGAATGAAATGAAGTAAAAAAAAATTGAGATGGAAGACGAAGATCAAAAAGGAGTACACTATAAAAAACGAAGGCTACCGGAACATATCAGAAAGCATCGAAATACTTTTAGGATATTCTTATTTTAGATAGAACATTGTCATAGCATTTTGTAAATAAATTCGATTCTAACATGGTATTAATGGTAGGGTGTGTTTTTTTATGTAATGTCTCTGAGTTTATCTTGAATGTTTCTGGTTTCATTATAAGTACATTCATATATTAAAAGAATTTATAAAGTGTAATAGTCACTAGCACGACTACATGAATGTTCATATGAATCTTAGATACTATAAGTCAATACAACGGGAATTGAGAGTAAATAAACACATGATAACGGGCACGTCTACATCATAGATATAGTAAAAGTGTTTCAATACGGTATAACTTCTCGTGATAGAGATTACTGAGTTGGGAGACCAAAATAGAAAAAAAAATAGAAATCCAGCCCAATATCCAATAAAGGCAAAGAATTATTTATCTAAAATATGCAATTGTTTCTTGGTGGTGCCTGATATTACATTTTAAGTGTCAGCAAAAGTGATGCAAATGTCCAACTGACCCCCAGCCGTAAGAGATACTTCATCCAAAAACATGCAAAGCAGAGGGAGGCTGTGCTAATGAAGGCATTCGATCAGCCTGGGAGCCGCCCGGTGAAGAGCGTGGGCCACCTGGCCGAGGCGACGGCGGCGGCGGCGGCGACAAGACGACGCGAGACAAGCGCAGCGACGCCCCGGTAACATGAGGATTCGCGCCAGGGCCGCCCGCTGTCACCAGGTGTGGGATTCAACCGGTTCTTCCCACCTCGCCTCCCCCTTCAACCACACTCCCCCCTCTCTCCCTCCTATCTTCCTCTCCCTCTCCCTCCCTCCTCCTCTTCTTTCTCCTCTCCCTCCCTCCCTCCTCCTCTTCTTCTCTCCCTCCCTCCTCCTATCTCTCTCCCTCCCTCCTCCTATCTCTCTCCCTCCCTCCTCCTATCTCTCTCCCTCCCTCCTCCTATCTCTCTCCCTCCTCTCTCTCTCTTGCCCTCTCTCCGTGTCTGTCGTTCTCTGACTTCAGCTATGTTCTTCAGGTATGTAAACTTTGATATCCAATTTAGACGTCAACAACAGTTCGTAAATTGCGAGAACATGCTGTATAATTTCTTAGATAAGCAATTAACGTAAACAGAAATGAAAACTTGTTTACTTTTTAACTGTCGACAGTTTTGTTAATCATGAGAAAGTAAATATTCATTTACAGAATTAAAAATGCTATACATCATTTACTTCACATATGATCATTGATAATTTATACAGAAGTAGTTATTTATGCACCAAGGGTTCTAATGATCGAGCGGCGAAAAATGGCCCTCGGGCGTTTGTCGCCGCTTGATAATTAAACCAGTTAACGGCCGTGGTACATGAATGTATTTTTTACCTCATTTTAATTATTCATATTTACTCATTTACAAATGAACTATTTGATAACTTGACTCTGTTCTCATTTCATACTTCTCTCCCCTTCTCAGTTCATAATTCCCTCCGTAAGAGAATATGTGGCAACATTCAACTGTTTTCATATTTTCCTCGTAACCATAATCCTCTCGATCCAGGTAAGTTATGCAGTGTATATCAAGCTCCTATCGAAGGCAATAATAAGCAATAACGTATCAGTAAAAAATAAATAATATTTATTTCATGGCGGTTGTGAGTGATGCATTTTTTAATGCTTAATATATAATGCACGTAGTGTCTCTTCCTCTTATAATGCAGTACGTAGCAAATACGATTTGGGTGCAACGGGGCAAATAAAATTTTGATTTAATAAAGAATACAGCTTCCGCATGATTTTCTGCCTCATAACACTTTAAGACTTTATTACTGACGGATCCAATAACACTAAACTGCTATTTTTAGACATTTGTAGAAAGAATAGGAATTTTTGAATTCTGATGGTGAAATAGGCATTTCAGACCCTATGGATGAGGTTACCTGATATTACAAATTCATGAGATGCGTTAACACTTACTTTTGAGAGTTAGCGTGAAAAGAGTAAAATGTAAATTTGCCTGAAAGTCATCGTTCTTACTCTCTGAAATATCCTACCGCCATGTTTCTTTCTATATTTTCGTTCTATATTAATGGTCTCCATCCTTCAAATTGTCTCTAGCTCTTGTCAAACACACTTTCTTTCCCCAATTACTAACATTTCTTTTTTCATTTTCAATTTATTTCCTATTTGTTTCTGTTTCTTCTTTCCTACTTTCATCCTCTCTTTTTTCTTCACCTTTTTCTCTTGTTTCTGATTATATTTAGTCGCATCCACGCTTCCCCCATTTCTTCCCTGTCCGGTCTCTCCTCTCTCTCTCTCTCTCTCTCTCTCTCTCTCTCTCATTTTCCAAGGATGCCAACCTCCGAAACACGAGAAACGTGTTGTGGTAACGCCCCTGAGGACGAAAACTTAATCAGGGTAGTTGGCTCTAAAATAACTAGCTGGCTTCCGCTGCAGATGACAGCTGGAATTGTTGTGATTCTCATGAGCATTACAGGGCGCGCCGCCTTGAACGTGGTACTGCACCGCAGTGACGTTCCGCTTCTCGTACAGAGCACTTCGCTGATTATCCACTCTGCTCTCATAATAATTTAATTATTGGGACACCCCAAAATTTAACGCTATGGGATAACACATCCACAGACGTGACTTTTTAAAACCGAAGAACTGTATATATTTTTCTTGTTTTCCAGTTCCTAGTGCGTTTATCCCAAAAATAATCAAACTGTATTTCAGGAAAAATTAAAATGTTTTTGGTTTCACTTTATAGGTCTAAATTAAACCAAGCTTTGACTTCTGTGTACAGCAATATTCTTGAAGCAATGCGTCAGGAGCATTACCTTCAGTAAAATACTTTTGGGGGCAAATAAATCAGTAAGCAGATCACAGAGCGTGATTTTTCAGACATAATGAGAACAAAAAATACGTAGCAAAGTTTCACTTGGTCTCGTATACCTGGTATTTAAAAGAAATTGAGACCTCACCGTTAATAAGATAATTTGAGGTTATCACCGTTAAATAACCTCACCGTTAAATAACCATACCATAATCATTTTCTGCTGTAACGTGCTTATTTGCACATAGTCTTTTTAAAGATTTATAATCTATTTCTTACAGGCTTGCCTGATCCATGTGACGAAACTACGAACGATTGCAACTCGCAGAACAAAATAATAAACAAATGATGCCAGTTAAACATTCAGTGTAATAATTTTGTGATTTTCTTAATATAGTCGGTGAAAAGAGCAAGCGGTATCATACCTGGGGCCAGCTACCTTTCATTTTAAACAAAAATCACAAAAGATGGTTTAGTAGAAAGCATAAATTGCTTTACTAAAAGAGTTTGAAGAAGGGTTTCTCGTCCGTAATTGCTTTTAACCATAATCATCATTCGTCGAGTGATAAAAGTAATGTTGTTGAATTTATTCATTAAATAACACGAAAAGTAAACTTTATATTTTTTTAAGTTATAATTTCATATTCCATATTCTTTCACATTCATACAACAATACAATTCCTGTACAACTGTACAATTTTTAACTATATATTTATATTATTTACTTCTGCCGTTCTGAACATGTTTCATGTCTCATAGTGCCTTGAAATCAACTTAAAAAACAATGTTTGAAGGGTTCAGGAGTAAAACATGGTAGCGCGCGTGGAAACGTTTGCGAATTTATAAGCAAGTGGACATTCTTGCTGGACGGGGATAAAATTAGATACATAAAGATGACAACAGCCGGGGGACAACAACGATGCACCATACTTTGGAGCACTTTACTATCACAGCATATGTACAGCGGAAGGAAGCGTACGAAAAGTTAATATCACAAAAATGATAACTTTGTGGGTTACCATCTTTTACTCCCGAACTCCTTTATTTTAACCATTTGTGAAAAATGATGATATAAATCAATGATTTAAAAAATAATTCCATTTAAATCGGTGATTGAAATTATCGAAATCCTAATCGGCAGGCAAATAAAATACACATAAGTTTTTTCATATTAATTTATATCGTATACCTAAGAAATTATACTGCCGAGTTTTGACTTTAAACTGTCTAGTTTAGGAGCCTACAACAGGCGATTTGAGAGCCTAATCCTCGGACGTCTAGTAGTGAATGTGCTGGCGTTGAAACGTGGGAAACTGATACTGGTTCGGCGCCTCGACCGCAAGACAAAACGACTACATGGCGCTTCGCGGTAGATTTCCCGTCTTGACGAGTTCCAAGCGGACGGAGGAGGCGGTTTCGTTGCAGATCACGTCCCCGCGACAGTTTCACCTCATTAAAACGGCGTTTGGGTTTCCGCCGAAAAAGAGAAACACCGCGAAATTGTGTGAAATTACTTGTTTCGTGTTGGCGTGACTCTCGGAATAAAATCGAACTTGTGATGTCTCGTTCCTAAGGAGTAATACATGTTTAGTAATCCAGCGGAAGTAATCCCACATTGCCGAGGCATTTATTTATCATAGTCCTTCATTGGTCTTCATGCCAATATGTTTATATAAATTGTTATTATGACTTTATTTTATCTTCATTGTTATATCATTTATCCCCATGTCTTCATGTCTATTACATAGGCAGGGGAATTAATTCTATCTTCAGAATCAAATGGCGGGGAAAGAAGTTTTAAAATTTATTCATAAATTTGTTCAATTAGCAGAATAACAGACAAATTAGCTCAAAACTGAGTTCATGAGCTGAGATTTTTATTTAAACATTGAGAGGCATACTGTTTGGTCATGATCAGATATTTGGGTCATTAATTCATATTTACGAAATGAAATTATTTAGAAACCACTTCAAAAAGCAAAGTAATACCAACCCTGTCTAAATATCACGTACATTCAGTTTCAGTTTCTTTCCGTGCTGTTAATATGAAATTAACGAAGCCTTTGGCGTACGAATAAAATCTTGACAGATAAGGCATAAATAAGAACCGAGTTCAGCAATTTGAAAGGAGTACACCAAGACACTTTCGTATGAGTTACGAACATTAATTTTAGTACGCATTCAATGAAATTTACATGTTTAATACGCTCCTGGGACAATTTTCAATTTGCAAAGCGAGAGCCATGCTGATTCATGTCCCCCTAGTGTTTTGTGTACAGTATCCAGTTGCTTTATAAAGGTCAAGATTCTTTTGCGGTACTCTTACGGGGAAATGAATTTAATCTACAAACGAAAGTGAGTACTAGTTTTAACGCATCAGTGCTGGAAAGATCATTAGTTTCTACTAAACGCTTGCAATAATACGAATTGCAATAATACGTAATTGCAATTATGGAAGCGGCGAAGAACAATTTCGAAATATTCATCGGTCGTAGATCAGAGAAGAATACATTTCTTGGTTTATAAAAACTACGCCTTGGGATCAAATAATTACAATAAATAACACTTACTTCACAAGTTTGTATTTCGTTTCTTGCCGTCGTTTCAGAACTTCGAGCATAAACACCATAGTGGAACGCAGGACTTGATTCGCAATATCCTGTATCCGCACATCCATTTCTTTATCACTACGTTGCGTTACAAAAACGACATTTCTTATCGCAAACACACACACACACGTCATAGCAAAACGGCAAAAGAAATATTCACGTTTGTGCTTCAAATGTCAATGAACTTGACTTCAAAAAACAGTCAACAAGATGAGAAACGAAGACAAAGATTCTCACTTACGTACACATTCTCGTTCTGTCTCTACTCTTTCTGTCGTAAATTCCGTGTGACAAGAGTTTTTGTATTCCTGCTAGTGCTTGGAATGTCTCATTTTTTCATATTATTTACCTACAGTGAACGCCGACTCGCAAACAGAAAAGATTTACTGTCCGGATACGAAAGAGTCCGTTAAATGAAAATATGAAAATTATTGCCCAGAAACCATACTTTCCTGTTATAAAAAACAGAAAAGAAGTATATATCAATCTGGTTTACATATATTAATTCTGCGAATAAAAATTACCAAACTAGCTTCCAACAAACTCGTTTTTTATTATAAATTCTATTAACAGCTTAATTTTACTACTATTCACAATTAATATAAAATAAGAACATAAAAGAGTTCACATTCGCTATTTTTTGAATAACATTATTACATATCAAGTAAGGGACGAAAATAATTTTGGAGATTAGTTTAAACTTGATACTATCAGCTGTCTTAATAAATGTGACGCCACGTTTTAACCATCACAATATACGGGTGGTATTTACAATTTTTATATCGTCAATAACAAAAACAGACTAGAACTCCACATAAATAAATAACAATCAACTTTTAGAATTGGAAGAAAAGGAAAGAAACGGAATATTATCTGCAAAGAACTCGTACTTGCCTAACGACGTGCCATATTAGGTTATTCAATTTCTTCATTTATATAATATGCTACGCAAAGTTGACCGTTATTTCCAGTTTATAACCGGAAGAGGTGGCGTAGGGCATCAACTGATGTCACTGCAATCGGGAGGTTCTAGATTCGAGTCCCGACGGCGGCAGGATTTTCGACACTAGATACCTAGGTCGAATTTAACCTGGAGAAGAATCCTAGTGGTCGACTGCTCTGATGGGCACTTTTCCGTGATCCTCCGATTTATACTAGATGAAAGCCGGGGCAGTACCCTAACAAACGGGCCACGGACTACGCGTGCTCGTTCATTGACTTATCTTCACCCCTTACTTGCACTTACAAGCACACATGCCGGGAGACCTCACTTACACTTACAAGCACACATGCCGGGAGACCTCACTTACACTTACAAGCACACATGCCGGGAGACCTGTCGGGAAGGTAGTTCCCGGACAGGCTCGCGAGGCTGAGGGAAAACCTAGCTAGTCGACAGGTCGGCACCGGATCTCTTCATCCAGTGTGGGGAGGAGGAAGATCACCGCCACCTCCCAAGGAAAAATATGAGCTGCACTTACGGGACTAATGACCTCATTAGTTGGTGCGCTCGCAATCACTAATTACTTAATCAATCAAATCTATTTTGTAAGAAACCTTGTACACAAAACCGTATATATTACTCGGAAGTAGCCCCCCGTCCGCCAGTGGTGCTTGAAAGAGATTTAAGGTGAAAAAACAAAAACAAGTTGATTACAACATATTTGGCTTATCAGTGGCACAAGCATCCCCGCAAAACACGACTCCCTTTATCATCGCGCATCCTCGAGCCTTAAAACCATTTCATTATTTTTATTATTCTTGTCGTCAGGTCGTACATTTGGTTTCCTAATCTATGCTATGAGGCGCCCTGGGTTTTCCATTGACTCTTATTTTGATATATTTTGGATAGTACCTATTCTGATAATACATCATGTACTCAAGGCAAAACCTCATCGTTCAAATGCCATTTTTTAGTGTATTGTACAGAGAAATGATGTTTTAATGTTTGTTTACAATTACTTAATTTAACACAAAAGTGTACGTCATATTTTTTGGTGCAAGAAAAAGCTAGTTGTCTAAGAAAAAGTTAACTTCCAAACATAAAAGAAGAATTTTCTTCTCTTCGTGTCCTTTTAGGGTTCTGTGTTTTGTGGAGAAGGGCGTGTTCTGGATTTTGTGGGACGTGTAGGGGACAGATGGGGACATGGCACAGGCTACCCGGAGAACAGGTGAAGGGCAGATGAGGTATAAAAGGTGATAGCTGGAACCTCGCTCAGTACCAGTTTTATAACACTATAACTAACAGTTCAGGGGGCTGGCCATTGGTAGTTGGGTTCTGCTAAGCAGCAATAGTTCTTACTAGGGCTGTGATTTATATGTATTGGCATTTTTTTCTGTTAACTAAAATATCCGGTTTCAGCAAATTGTATGTTTTGAGGCATTTAAAATCAATTTAAGCAATTTTTATTTCACATATATCACAATAATTGCATATTTTTGCATGTTTGGGCCATATTTGCATATTTTTGTTGCATATTCACCCCTCATTGCGAGGTATTTCAATGAATAAATGAGTGTTCTTTGGCTGAGTGGAGTTAAGCATGAAAAGGTTTCACTATTTCTGTCGGATGGTGCTCCTTAGCAAGGTGAAAAGCAGGGTCTGCGATATTTTATCCTAAACTTCATCTAACTTGCCTTGCTCACGCTTTTCATCGTGTTGCAGAAACTGTGAGATTTCAGCTCGCAGATGGTGATCAGTTGATATCAATTGTCAAGAAAGTATTCTTGAAGGCTCCAAGTCATGTGGATATCTTTAAAACACATTACCCTGACCTATCTCTACCTCCCCAAACAGTCATCACAAGGTAGTGTACTTGGCCGAGGGCAGCTGAGTATTATTCCAACTATTTGGATCAAAGATGTTAAGTTACCTGTTGATTGTAGATAAGGAGTGGGTATTCAGCCGGTTTAAAACGATTTTGAGCCTAAGTAGACGATCGTTTAAGTTTGAGAATTTGAAAAGGTGGTTGCTTGCAATTGCAACAATTTTGCAAGTGATCAATAGACTTTGTTCAAGGTTTGTCCATTTTTTTCCAATTTCCTAACGTTTCTCTTTTAACCAAATATTGTTGACTCACAAGTGAAACGCAAAAAGTCAAGTTTTTCAAGTTTTAAGTTATTTCATTATTGGGTTCTAGATTTTATTACAATTGAGAGAAAGTCATATTTTTGGTGCAATACCTATATTTTTTTTATTTTGTGAAATGTGCATTAACTGCATCTGCTATTATTGTCCTAAGAAATGAGTGTTCTTCAGAATTAAATCCTAAATGTTAAAGTTCGTCACTTGTAACAATTTATATGATTTCTGTATCTTTTTTTGCTGCAAAAATATTTTCCAATTTACACCTTTTATTTTTTTTACACTTACATTCATATATTACAAAATATATTTATATATGTGTTATGTATTATGTACATGTGCATATTTCGCCGTTTTTTAGTGCATATAAATCACAGCCCTAGTTTTCACTTTTAACCCAACTATTTAGCAAGTACGGAGTTTTCGCACGGGTCCAGCTAATCATAACTTATACAAATAGAGTTACTAGAGCTGGTGATAAGGTGACAATAAAAAACATGACTAGTTGATAACGTACAACGTGTCATCTTGAGCTTAATATTTTCAGGATCATTTATATTTATTCCTCTGTTAATAAGGGCGTTGAAAGTTATTATTTACATTACTCATGAAAACGTTATTATGTATGCATTTATTATGTTGTTGTTGTTGTTATTATTATTATTATTATTATTATTATTATTATTATTATTATTATTATTATTATTATTATTATTATTATTATTATTATGTGTTTATGAGTACAACAGCGTCACGTCACAAATGCATCGGTCATGACTTCATTATTCTTGTGAAAGAGAAAGGTGAATGATTTATACCATATCAAATTTAAAGAAAGATATAGTGCTTTGAATAGTTCGTTTATAATAATGTATTAAAAGTACAGATAAACGAGAGGAATATGTAACTCCAAGTAAAAAAGATTGTCAAATAGGCCAGTACTGTAGATAATTATAATTGAAGCTTAAACTATTTATAGTGAAGTTACTGCATGCAATTACGCCTTCAGTGCTTTGTCCACATCGTCTCTTGAAGAAACAAGTGTCGTATTTTTTCTGTAAATTTTTAAATGCATTCCGTAAACCTCTGTAATTTTGTTCTTAAAATGAGTTATTAATACCATAACATTTATAAAACACAACTCTATCTGGAGAAATGAATACGTATTCTCATTTGGAAGACAGATTCTCCCGTAACTCTTCCCTTTTCCGTAGAGTGCAGATATGTTTGTGTGGAATAGCTATGTGGAATGATCCACGCTCTAAAAAATGTAAATGCGTTTTCTTAAACATTCACGATGTTACACACGCGACGATGTTTCTCCAAAGGTGCCACATGTCAACCATTGCTCTCCCGGCCATTTGTGTGAAGAAACTGTCCATTTGTGCGAAAATCTGTGCCCAAATCCATTTGTGTGAAAAGAGAACGGGAAGAAATGAAGCAAAAGTCCGGTTAATCTCAAAGTCCCGGTAATGGGGTCGGACACTAATTTATTCAGAAGTGGCTCCTAATTTCAAAACACCTGGCTATCAGGGGCCTCGTGAAAATGCACAGTTGGTCTTCGCCGCCTGGCACGCGGCGAGGAATCCAGCCGCCCCGCCCACGGGTTTATGCAACTGGTCAATCGCCACACGGAGCCGCATGCATGCTAATCACGAGAGGAGGGCCTGCGAGTGAGGACGCAGCCAACGCTCGAGGAGGATTTATCGCTCACGCATACATTGATTCTCAACAAGTGAGGAGGTTTGGAAAAGCAAGGCATTATGCTCTACATATCGATTAGTGCAAGGCTGGCCTCGAACAAGAACGAAGAACGGCCTAAGTAGCAAATAACTTTTAAGGAGAAAAGTAGTTTTATTTCAGGGTACTATTTTATTATTTCACTTTTACTTAAACTTTTACATACTGAAAGTAAAAAATACGGTAGTTATTATACTGTATTAAATAAAAGAATCTTCTACGTAACAGCGTTTCTTAGGTCTCTTACGAATTTGTCCATTTGCCCACAAATCAAAACATCATTCTAAACTTATTTATTTTCTGGTTCTGATCGGTGTTTTCTTTTTAGATTCAAGGTTCCTCCAGAAAAAGTGCACTTGACCACTTTAGCATGAATTACTATTATTTTAACATTCAAACAACACAACCTGAATTTTCCATAAATTGTTTTCGAGACCACGTCATTTCTAGACCAAACAATTTCAGCATAACACATTCATTCATCGATATTTTATGCATTTTTGCATGCCGAAGTAGCTTTACTACATTGTCTATGAGTCACAAAGTAGGCAATGTAAGACAAGCTTTGAACATGTAAGGCATCATTACTTAATAGGGCATTTCTGTTGCAATCACAATTGCTCTGAGAATTTCAATTGGTTTGCGAAAGCTGAAAAACGTGTCTTATGGTCGGAGTCTCGCCAAAAAATAAGGGCAATTTTTTACTCTGCTCGATTCAATGCAAACTTACCGCGCAGACAACCATATATGTACACTCTCTCCTCAATTGGAAAATCACCGTTCCACAGCCATGTTTCACTGTCTGTGTAATTCCGAGAATTGTCTAGTTTATAGGAAAAAATGTCGGGTCGTGACTCCGTATGTCCAGATACAGAAAGGTAGTCTGTTCAGAACAGCATCAAGACGAAACATTTTTTTTTCAGAATTCCTATTTGCTTCAATAAACCCAAATGCACATCTACTTCACCGACTACTAAAACAGCCGTAAGAAAAATCAATATTGACGTGTAACTCTTGTATAATCCGAATACGATGAGATAATATAACTTCAATTTGCACAAGCAAAAAAAGTTAGCATTCCTATGAAAAAATAATTGCAATAACATATTCGCCAAATATAATGAACATTCAACGAATTTACGGAAGAAAGTGACAACATTGCGATGTAGAATATGAATGTCATAAAAGTGCAACGAATGTCACGAAATTCATAACAGTTACAAAGAGATGAAGCTATTTTTATTACTCCAATACGAGAAAATTGGAGTAATATTTGCCGGTTTTATTTGGTCGTACTTTTCGATTCAAAAGTCTTCAATTAAAGCATTAAAAAGCTAATACTATAGAAGACTGGCACTGTTGGTGTCGAACCATGCAACCAGGAACTACCTAAAGGCAAGAAATACGTGTGTTTATTACTTACGAAACAGCTTCATTTGCGGTTATTGAAAATGAACTCAAGTAGAACACATATTTATAATCGAAATGTATAATACCACAGAATATACCTTATTGCTGTATTTTTATCAAGAGAGGAACAACTATTTTTCTGGCCAAATCGAGTGGTGTACATACACTGTTAACATCACAGGTGTGTGTGTGTGTGTGTGTGTGTGTGTGTGTGTGTGTGTGTGTGTGTGTGTGTGTGTGAGAGAGAGAGAGAGAGAGAGAGAGAGAGAGAGAGAGAGAGAGAGAGTGAATGACCCTAAAAAGAAGAAAAATAAAACATTTCTTCATCTTTTAGCTATTGGAAACTAATTCGAACTGCACAATAGTAAGTGTCAAGATTAAGATTGCGTGAAACGAATTTTAATAAAGCAAATGGCTAATACACAATTGCTGCATGCAGTCGCTTTCCAAATTGTAATTGCACTCACTTTCAATCACGTATATATTTTCTCATTAACAAAAATATCTGTAACCACGCGCAAACGGGAGTGGTATTGTTTTCTGTAGAAAACTTAAAAAAACACAATTACTAACAAAGTAATCCACATTTTACCCAATTGGTAAAAGAGGTACAGGACTTTGAGAACAGTGCAATGATGAAGTATTTTTTTTTATTCTGAAAAAGGAAACATGTGCAGAACACTTTGATTAATATTCGTGCAAATGAAGTGACACTTTCGATGACGCAACAAGGCGCCGTGCACTATGACAAGGCACCAACTGGCGCCTCAACAGAAAAGCCCTACCTCCGCAAACTGGTCGCTGACGAACCTCTGCACCAACGCTGTTTTCCCGCACCGAGTGTCACCCACCAGCACCACTTTACACTCCGAATCCACCGCCTCCATGGCGTACATGGCTGCGATCACCACCCCACCACACAATGCACTTCACACCCGCGTTAGCTGCTTCTTTCGTGGCACACGTGGAACATGGCGAGGCGATAACTTCGCACAGCGCGCACTCTCTTTACAACCTCCGGCGCCGCCGCCGACAGCGCGACTGATGCCGCAGAGCCAGCGGACGGCCGCCGAAGGAGCCGGACGGCTGGTCACGTGGCCGGGGCACAGTGGCGCGCTCCCGCGGCGGGCAGGAGAAACGCGCTCCGCGGCGATCGCCCGCCGCGGCCGACAGGCACCTACCTGCGCGGACAAAAGGTGTGTTAGGAATGTTTCGCAAGACGGTACACGTCCTCACATACACACGCTCAATAGTATACATCGGGAAAACTAGGAAGTGAAACTTTCACCCTGAAATACATTTGGCATCAATTTTAAACACTGTCCTTTAAAGATCTTTTGAAACGTGTTTCGTGTTATAAGTAATATACCAAATCAAATTCCCACAAAGTCTAGTAAAAACATAGGTCCCACCTAAAAGAGGAGTTGCTCATTTAGAAAGGGCGCACAACGGATTTAGTAGATGTGTGGGTGTTTCTCTTACTGTACACCAGGTAAATTAAACCGCGCCCGCACGAGCTACTTGCCCGCCTGGGGAGCCCAGCGCTCTTTCGGGTTAGTGATGCGACATCCACAACAAAACATTGAACATTGATGTTCAAAATTAAAACATTTGGGAGTGTTCGTGATTATCAATTCGCCGAATAAGAGTACGAGAAGGAGCGACCACAGCGTATTTGTTGACCAGATTTCAATGTGCGAAATGTATATGAAGAAAGAGGAAATACAAGGGCACGATGTCCATCTCGACGAGAGAGTTTGGTTGATGAAGGTACAAACAGCGTTTCTTTGGTTCCAACACATGAACTAAGTGTTACCACCAGTTACTATTTCATATTTTAACTTTTGCAGTATTGTGATCACGGGAATTTTTCATTTCGAAACAAAACATGGAAAAAGGAAAAATATCGGTTTTAAAACATCGATATTTTAAAACACCGATGTTTCTAGAAAAACATCGATGTTTTGAAAACATCGACATCCATGTCGCATCCCTACTACGTGCACGGGCAACTTCTCCTGACTCCGCACTTTTTCTCTTTAAAATTTCTCCTTAAAATCCAGAAAGTGATGTTCAATTTTATTTATTTATTTATTTATTTATTTATTTATTTATTTATTTATTTATTTATTTATTTATTTATTTATTTATTTATTTATTTATTTATTTATTTATTTATTTATTTATTTATTTATTTATTTATTTATTTATTTATTTATTTATTTATTTATTTATTTATTTATTTATTTATTTATTTATTTATTTATTTATTTATTTATTTATTTATTTATTTATATTTAACTCAATTGAGAATTGAAATAGGACTGCTGTATTATTTCATTTTAATGGTTCACTTATTTCCCTTAAAGAGAAAATAGGAATGAATGTAGCGAAATTCGTAGCAATAACTGTCAAGTACTTCTTCTAAAGACTGTTATGGGCCAAGTATCCAATAACGTACCACCATACCGTAGCATTTGTACAACCCTTACTTTTAAATCTCGCGCCAATTTCTCTGGACGCATGCCCGACTCTAGTAACCTGTTACCTTGCCCTCATCCTTGACATGTCTGCTACACATTAGATTAATAATCCAAGAATACCCAAATTTAAACAATTTGTTTATTGTGTCAGCACATTTTCAATGTTAACCCTTATTCAACTTGATTCAATAATAATATACTACTGTTAAATTGTTCACGATAACTAATAGCCATTTCGTTTCTATTTCAACCTTAGGCAATCATATTGTGTAAAATAATAAATTGTGATTTTTGCCGTCACAACACTTGCGTTAGAGATTTGAATATATAGTGTAAATGTTTTAAAATTTAAAAAGTATCCAAAGTAATTATTCTACAGTACTTCGCTGTATAAGCATAAGTACATCGCTAAAATAACAGCAATTTAATTTTTTTTAATAAAAACTAAATCTGCAGCTTCTACTAAAACTATGTCTTTTATGATAATATGATGATTAATATCCAGGGGCATGTTGAAATAATTCCGTCTAACAGTGGCATTCGCAGTGAAATTTCGGAAAGGAATATCATGGCACGTAATCAAATAAGAATTTTATCTCCGTGCGCCACTCTCTGATGCGCTTGACACTTCTATGATTCATTATGTGAACATGCACATCCGTCCATTTTAAGAAACACCTCAGCTCCGGTTTATCAAAACGGTCTTACTGACGAGTACTTAAGACCTGAACTGTGCGACACGTCAGACATGAATGATTGGAAGTCTTGAGTTTTATCAATAGTTTTATAATTATAGTTAGCTTTAGTTTTGTCTTGAGTTTTATAGATATTTCGAATATTATTTAAAAGTAAATTGAAAGCATTGTAATAATCTCAGGTGGTATCGAAATATTACGAGAAAAATTAAAATTGGTAAATATTTCTCCGTTCAAACTTAATAAAATTACATTGTGTCACAAAAAACAAAAAAATATTGACAGTATCGGAGAGTTCGTAAGTCGAAGATCAGTCATAAGTAAATCGAAGATAGTAAAATATTAGAGGGGTTTTCAGGACCTTGGAATGTTTACTCTCCAGAGTGCAGACCAGAATCAAACCTTCTCTGAAATTCTGATTGTCTTCCAAATTGTAAATGCAAAATTAAAATAATAATAATAATAATAATAATAATAATAATAATAATTGCATAATACCCTGATAACATCAGTCAAGGAAAGATTACAGTATGGAAGTTCAGACCTCTCTAGGGTAGATTTCCCCATGCCCTTGAAAGTGCCGACTACAATGCTTCAGTGCAGTGGCTCAGAGATAGAGCTCTGTATGTGAGACTGAGGATTTATTCAAGCAATTCAAGACCAAGTTATATCAACTAATAACTACAAAAGATTGATTGAAAAACTGGATGTTAATGACGAATGTAGAGTATGTCATCGATCTTCGGAGACAATTGATCAACTGATCACTGGTTGCACACTGTACAAATACTGCCAACACAGAGTATCTACACCGGCAAAACCTTATTGTAAATTTTCTATACCAAGCACTGGCAATCAAACATTGGCTTCTGACAGAAGAGGATATGACCCCTTATTATAAAAACAACGCCAGACACGTCTTAGAAAGTAAGCAATTCAAAATGTATTACGATCTTCCAATACATACTGATAAAACGATTCCGGCTCGTAAACCTGACATTCTAGTAAATAACGCATTGTAAAAGAAAGCATAGGTCATTTTATATGAATAAAAATGAAAACGTTTATATTATCATTATCGTTACCAAACCCCCGCCCCCGAAACACTGCTGCCCCTGCATTTGCTCGCTGTCGCCGGTGTTGATTGGTCACGAGATTTGTAAATAAATACCAGCGGAAATAGTTGACAAAAAAGTTTTTTCGTCTATATAAAGCATCAGTCAGTCTACTCTATTCTGTTATTTCAAAACCACACACATTTTTTATATTATATTATCTGCTAATGATAGCACAAAGCTTTGCGACTTTGTATTAATCTTTTTTTTTCATTTTGAAAACAATTTCTTACAATTTTTCAATAATGTTGCAAAATACTACAGACAAATTTCAAGTAGTTTAAACTACACATAGTTAAAGTGTGTGAAGTTTCTTTTTGAGAAAAACACTTTTATTTTTTACTGATACATTATTACTTGTTACTGCCTTCGATACGGAGCTCTATATTCACTGCATAACTTATCTGGATCGAAAGGATCATGGTTACGACGGGAATATGAAAACAGAGTAATGTTTACAATAATGTTTAATGTAACACATATCGCTTTCATAGATTATGAGAAAGCGTTCGACATGTGCATCGATATACCATATGGAAGATAATGAATAAAAGAGGCATTCTACTTCTTTTAATTGAAGTTAACAAATCTTGTACCACAGAAAAATTGGTTTAATTAATCGAAGTGTTAGACAAGTAGTAGCCTATCATCAATTTATTTATATAGACGACGTTCTGAGAGAATGGAAACAGTGTATTACAGATGGCATTGAAATAAACTCCGAAACCACTCTAAATACACTATTATTTACAGAAGACTAGATAATTATCCAAAAAGTGAGGATCATTCGAGGGTATAAATTAAAAATAACTTGAGAATAATTTCAATTCAGAAACCAACGTAATGACGTTTAGAGGCAAACATCCTGTACGAAGTAAAATAAAAATAAATAATAAAATTATAGAACAAGTTAGTCATTTTATATATTTAGGATGTGATATTACCTTTGAATTCAATAAAGATAATTCAAAAAAGAAAACAAAAAATTCCAAAACATATGTGGTACAATAATAAAATACCTGAGAAAGAAAACAAGAAAGGAAACTCAACTTACTGTACTCGTGGCTCATTGCAAAGTCGCAAGCCTTTCACCACTGAGATCCGGGTTCGATTCCCGTCGAATCTCATGTGAAATTTGTTCCAACAAAACGAGTTCTGCTGCTTCACAAGGGCTAGTCCAACCCCTGTGAAGTGTCCTAAACCCTACCCCTATCCTTATTCCTTCCTAATTCTGGCCGCTGGGTAGTGACGCAGGAGCGCGCGGTAGGAGGCGCGTACGTGGAGATGCTACCTGGCGGTCCTCTTGACAACCGACTGCGACGAGACGCGACAATATTAACGGAGGATTACTCCAGCGCTATAGTAATGGGAGGATTACTCGCAAAGCGCTCAACGCCCCTAAGGGGCTTGGAGACGCGTTGCGTCAAACGAGACGCAACAAATTAAAAAACAAAAAAAACTTAACTTTTATAAAACAATTGGCTATCCCATACTTCTTTATGGATGTGAGACATGGACCATGAGAAAGAAAGATTTTACCAGAATTCAGATGTCTGAGATGAGTTTCTTGAGACTAGTCAAAGGCTGTACTCTAATAGATAAAATAAAAAGGGAGGTAATCAGAGAAGTATTAGAAGTACCACCATTAATAAATAAAATGCAAGATTACAGGCTCCGATGTTCCCAACATCTACACAGAATGAGAAGTGATCGCATCCCAAAACAAATATATCACTACAGACCTCATGGTAAGAGGGATGTCGGCTGTCCACGATTGAGATGGCATGCTGAAGACGGAACAGGAGAGTCTTCTGAATCCTGATAAGATGGCGATGGTTGATGATGAATAAAGTAAATTGGTTCTTTTACGGAGGGAATTATGAAGGAGAATTATGGGACGCAAACATGAAATGACAAATTGAGCCAAGTTAAGAACTAGTTAATTACTATACAATATATGAAAAATTAAAATGAAACCGGGAGCGGTAGCTCTGAGCACCAACTGATGTCACTGCAGCGCCTTTGACCGGGAGGCCCTAGGTTCGAGTCCAGACGGCGGCAGGATTTTCGACACTAGCTTTCCAGCTAGGTCGAATTCTGTCACTGTGTGGAGGAGAATTCTAGCGGCCAACTGCTCTGATCGGTAGTTTTCTGTGGTTTCTCCGATCGGCACCAGGCGAATGCCGGAGCAGTACCCTACTAAAAGAACCACGGTCCGCGCGCGATCTGTCCTTCCCTTTCCTTGTCCTATCCTCTCTCCTTACACACACACACACACACACACTTACTCTAACATGCACTACACTACCACATATGCCGGAAGACCGGTCGGGAGCTTAGAGCCTTGTCCCGGCTGGGGCGGTGCCCCGCTGGTGGAGAGTCCTGTTTAGGGGGAAACCCCACTAGTCGACGGTAGGTCGGCGCCGGATCTCGCCATCCAGCGGGGGAAGATCACCGCCATCTCCCGAGAAAAAACATGCACTACACGAACGGGACTAATGACCAAAGCAGTTGACGCTCCCGGAAGCACGAAAAAATCAATCAATTAAAATGAAATTATTGAATATGAATAATAATTATGAAATTATATGAATAATTAAAATTAGGTATATAATAAAACCATGTATCACGGTCGTTAACTGGTTCTAATGATCGAGAAGCAACAAAATGCCCTCGGGTGAAAGGCTCTCTGTTTTTTTGTCACCGCTCGATCATTAAAACCCTAATAACGCCCTTGTGCATAAATAACATTTATTAATTCGTCTATCTTCATCATGAAACTTCAATCTGTCATCGAACGGTTGTATTTGGTGAAATCTTGCCAGAATTGTTCTTCAAAGATGCATAGACCATAGTGAAGCGCGTTTGTATAAGTACCATTTTTCTGTTCATAAAATGGATGGAAGAAGGTCGTTCGTTTCTATGCGGTGCTGTTTCGATATCGAAACTGGAGGAAAGATATCTAGCATTTTATACCGTCGTTTCGCAATCTGAAAGTAATCGTAATGAAAATATTTCCTGTGGGCACCGAAAATCGCAGAAGAACTAACAGCTATGGTTACAAGTTAAGTTAGGTTATTTTAGGACACTGCATGGAACGGCGTTAGAACTTGTTTGTCCTTGAAGTACTTGTTTTTATTTCTCACCACACTAATCACTTTACAATACAATTCAACATATTATAATATTCTCAAAGCTGAAAGAAAAAAAATCGTACCATGACCACAGCAAACGAGAAAACGTTCCGGAAAGTGGCGCCAGGTGCACGGTAATCAAACTGGGTGAAATTTGTACCGAAAAATGAAGTACGCGTCATTTTCTGAATAAATTATACCCTGTCTGTTCCGCCACTTTTCCGTACCGATGAAAAATGGTGATAAAATGACCATGTGAAACTGGCTATAGCTGGACAGCTTGCCTCAACAGGTTGGATTTCATGGGCTTTTCGCGTTCACGTCGCATTGGTGATTTCAATTCTCTCCTTGTTAGTACCGTCCATTTCGGTGTACGAGTACGTAAAAGAAGGAACAAAAATGAATCTTATATTATATTTTCTTACAATTAAAATGTATTGTGAATATCTAGATTAATGATGATGTGACTGCTCAACAGGACTGCTCAACAACTCACTGCTCAAGAGGAGCATTTGTAAATAATTTTAAGTTCCTAGGATCAGGGGACAAAAATAAGTTTAATGGATCAAAGAGTAAAATTAACATTAGCTTCCAAGGAGTTCAGTAAAAACCAGTTTAAAAATGCATCTACGTGACCGAAAGTAGAGTTAATCAAACATGACTAAAGTTAATATCAAAGTGTTGAAATCTCTATAAATTGATGCGGCAACACGAAATATGTTACATATAACTCAACATCAAGAAATAGGAATGTAACCCGAAGTCACGTGGTCTAATGAAATTTCTTTATAATGTAGTAATAATGATATTTGCCCTCGTGGTTTAGCTTTTTGGTCAGGGTGCTCGCTTTCCATGACGCGACCCCGGGTTTAATTCCCGGTCGAGCCCTATAATGTGTCTATAATGAGCGTTGCCCTTGCAATTTATCAGTATATGTTGCTTTGTGACGTTGAGAAAACTCACTTCTCAGGTTGAGAAGACCAGAATACGGCGAGGGGGGTGTCGTTGTGCTAACCTCACGTACCCCCTTAACCCATGGTCGCGAGGCAGGAATGCTGCTGGTAGGTGCGTAAGCGGGCTGTCACACCAAGAACAGGAAGACAATAATGATATTTACATCAACATTTTGGAAGAGCAACAATGAATATTTTGCATATTTTATTGGCAAATTGTTTTAGAATTTCAAGTTTTGCATAAAAGAACTCCTTAACTTACCGTGAAATCACATGACAATCCTACAACAGCAACAAGTCGATAAGAAGAACAAATTGTCTTTCTTTAGTCTTATCTTCATTCTCATCATCTACATTTTAATGTGAACTTTAACTTAGGATACGTAATCCTCAATGAATTGTTAAACTCATTTATTAGCCCACCATGAAGACATTCTGTTCCTGTCCATCATTAATAGTTGATGCCGCAAATGATTTGCTTGTTGTCAAGTAGAACAAAAAATGGGACATCTCTTCTTCTATGATTCTGCGTAATCTTCCTGAATTGTAAAACTGGCTCACCATGTTCTCAATATTCCAGAGAATGGAATTAAATTTTCAACCGTCATCCGATGTTTACAACATTTTATTAATACCGCATCTCTCGCATCATTGGAATCACAGTTCTTTGGACTTCTTGCAGAATAATAAAATGCAGAATCGTAATTTCATAAATGTCTGTGAATAAAGTACTGTGCAGAGGCAATAAAGAATATGAAAGAATATATATAATTCCTGTAGTGTCTTCCACAATGAAATTGGAACATGCATCCTCTAAATTTTAAAATTGAAGTTTAATAATAGTTCTTCAAGTCTTGTTATGATATGTTCTATATTATTCACGTTGAACTATTGAGATATTAGATTTTAAGGATAAGTTCTCTCCACTGCATAAAAACGCGTATTTATAAAAGCGCGCGTATAAATTGTATAAAATTGTATAAAAGTACGCGTATTGTAAGGATAAATTCTCCCCATTGCATAAAAACGCGTATTGTATAAAAAAAGACCTAGCGCGTTCTGTACGTTTAATTGACTGAACAGACACAAAAATATTCCCGAAAAAAGTCGCCAGTGGTGCTGACCACCTACTGTCATCAACCTCTGCTCCGCTCGCTCGCAAACCCCGCCGTCCTCTCCCCCGCCCGCCACCCGCGCAGCCGTCGCCATCGCCATTGAGTTTGCGCCGCCTTCCCAGTCCCGCCACCCCCTTCCTGCGAACCACCGCCCCACTTCCGCGCCCGACGCTTCCGCGCCATCCCTACCTCCACGCCACCCTCCCCCGGAGATATAGTCAGCACTCAATGTTAATCTGAACGCCCTTATTTTTATGGGCCTTCCCCCGCCACCTCCGCGGATGGCATAACCACCACACCCGCCCTGCCTCTGTCACTGCCCCTGCCGCCTTCCCTGCCCCGTCGCTTCTCTCGTCTAAGGGGCGCCCTAATAAACGTCTAGAGGGCTTCGTCGAATTCAATTGCTGACTGGAGGAGAGTTCTATGGGCGGACAGCTCTGAAAGGTAATTTTTCCTGGTTTCTGCGTACAACAAGCGAATGCCAGAGCAGTGTCTTATAAAAGGGCCAAGGATCTCGCGTGAATTTTCTAACACTTTTCCTGTCCTCTCCCCTTGTGTACTCGCACACACTTATATGCCCTACTACGTATGTCGGGAGATCAGTCGGGAGCGTAGAGATTGTCCCGGCTGGAGCGATGCCGCGCTGGTGGGAGATACCTTCATGAGGAAAACCCCTGCATCCCGCAAACCGACGCACAGGTCAGTGTCTGAGGCCGGAATCCAGCGGGAGAAAATAACTGCTATCTATCATGATAAAACATGTACTTCACTTACGGGACTAATATCCACAGCGGTTGACGCATCCAGAAATACGAATTCATCAATCAATTAACCTACATTCGTTTCCCAAAGTCGCTTTGCATTCAGCTGCTATCTCAATCGCTCCCATCTCAACCACCATGCTTGGTGACTGCCCCCATCACTTCCACCGCTCCCGCCCTCACCGCCATCCGCCCCTCCCCCCTCCCCCTTCCCTCCCCGCCCCCCCCTCCCCACAATCTCCCGCCCTCCTCGCCTCACTCGCTGTTTCAACTGCTTTGATCTCCCCCGCTGCCCCTCGCCATCTTGTTCGCTGCCCCCTACCCAAACCGTCCCATTGCCGTTTCCACGCTCTTCACCGTTCTCCTCTATCTCAATTGCTGCCGCCTCTAACACCACGTCCACAACTGCCGCCGCCGCCTCCACCTTGGTCTACGTCGCCCCTTCCACCACCGCCACCTCGGCCACCGCCACCACATCCGTCCCCCCCTCCATCTCCCAACGGCGTCTGAGTTTAGCTCAGAGCGACCATTACCGCGGACTCTGCAGCGATTCCCATGGGGAAGTCCTCGAGTTTCGCCAGTGGCATGATTTTCGCCTCTAAATACACAGTTCGATGTGGGTGGAGGAGAGGGGACGGCTGCTGTGATCGGTAGTTTTCCGAGGTTTCTACGATCAACATCAGGCGAATTCCTTGTCTTATCCTCTCCCCTGACTCAACACACACTTCCGCTTACAAGCACTGCACTACCACGCATGTCGGGAGACCAGACGGGACCTAGGTGCTTTCCCTGCGGTGGCGTCGCTACTACTGGTGGCAGTTACCCGGAGGGGAAATCATCCGCAAGCCGACGTATAGTTCGGCGTCGGATCTCACCATCCAGCGCCACCAACCAGCATCCTTCAGTCATCAGTGTAGTACTTGCACACCATTAAAGGGACCAACGACCATAGCAGTTGGAAACACCAATCAATTAATCAATCAATCGTTGAGTGCGACCCCCTTGCTGGCGGCGCGGCGCGGCGCGGGCCGCGGCCTCCGCATATCGACCGCGTTGTCTGCGGGCGGCGCCAGCGCCCGGGGCGCCGCTCCCCTGACCCACCTCGCGGGCGCCGGCGTTGAGCCGCGCACCGGCCCGGCCGCCCCGCTCGGCGCCACGCCACGCCACGCCTCCGCCCCACCGCTCGCCCCGCCCCCCAACCCTCGTCTCCCCCCCGACACGCCTCCGCCACGCCACCACACGCCCCCGACACGCCCCGACACGCCCCGCCACGCCCCACTACGCCCCCACTACGCCCCTGCCACACCCCACAACGACCCCGCCACGACCCGCCACGCCCCGCCACGCCCCCGCCACGCACCCGCCAGGCCCCGCCACGCTCCCCATGTCCCCATGACACGCCCCGACACGCCCCGACACGCCCCGACACGCCCCGACACGCCCCGACACGCCCCCGACACGCCCCCGACACGCCCCGACACGCCCCGACACGCCACGCCACGCCCACGCCACGCCCCGTACGCCCCGCCACGCCCCTGACACGCCCCGCCACGCCCCGCCACGCCCCGACACGCCCCGTCACGCCCCGGCCACGCCCCGCAACTCCCGCCACGCCCCGCCACCCCCGCCACGCCCCGACACGCCCCGACACGCCCCCGACACGCTCCACCACGCCCCACCACGCCCCGCCACGCCCACGCCACGCCCCGACACGCCCCGTACGC
Source organism: Teleogryllus oceanicus (assembly GCA_964035755.1). Lineage (NCBI taxonomy): Eukaryota > Metazoa > Arthropoda > Insecta > Orthoptera > Gryllidae > Teleogryllus > Teleogryllus oceanicus. Next base: position 66,147,727 of record CAXIVR010000010.1, read on the forward strand.
CCCGCCACGCCCTGACACGCCCCGACACGCCCCCGCCACGCCCCCGACACGCCCCCGTCACGCCCCGGCCACGCCCCCGCAACTCCCCGCCACGCCCCGCCACCCTCCCGCCACGCCCCGCCACGCCCCGCCACGCCCCGCCACGCCCCAGCCACGCCCCGCCACGCCCACGCCACGCCCCGTACGCCCCCACCACGACCCCGACACCCCCACGCCACGCCCCCGCCACGCCCCGGCCACGCCCCCGACACGACCCCGACACGCCCCGCCTCGCCCCGCACGACCCCGACACGCCCCGACACGCCCTCGACATGCCCCCGACACGCCCCGCCACGCCCCCGACCCGACCCCGACACGCCCCCGACACGCCCTCGTCAGGCCCCGCCACGCCACCGCCACGCCCCGCCGACCCACCACGACCGCGACCGACCCCGACACGCCCCGACACGCCCCCGACACGCCCCCGACACGCCCCGACACGCCCCCGACACGCCCCGACACGCCCCCGACACGACCTCGACACACCCGGTCCGCACCATCCTGGCCCGCCGCGGCCCGCCTCCGGCTCTCTCCCGCCCTCCCCCACGCCCCGGCCCACCCGCTCTTTCCCTCCCAGCACCACATCTCGAATCGGCATGGACGTTGCTTGATTAGTTGGAGTTTCCGATTGCCAACTGTTCTGGTCATTGGTCTCGTGAAGGAAGTGTACGTCACATCCCGTGATGTGACGGGGTTCCTGCCCCGCTTCATCCACAGATCCAGCGCGAACCTTCAAGTCGATTTGCGCGGGTTTCCTCATACGGGTATCTCTCAACTGCGGGGCATTGCCTCAGCCGGGACAAGCGATTGGTCTACCGATATGTGCGGTAGTGTATTGGATGTAACTATAAGTGTGTGTGTGTGTGTGTGTGTGTGGTGTATACGAGCGTTCAAAAAGTTTCTCCGTAGGTGCTGTGATCCCACTCCTTCATCCTTTATGTGGAAACGGCAACATCGCGGCAATCTCTCTCTCTCTCTCTCTCTCTCTCTCTCTCTCTCTCTCTCTCTCTCTCTCTCTCTCTCTCTCTCTCTCTCTCTCTCTCTCTCTCACACACACACACACACACACGTGTGTATATATATACACACACACACACATATACACACACACGTGTATGTTTGGAGAAATGCATAGATCACGCGTCGTCCGTGGCGTGTTCGTCTGGTATAGATAGATATTTATTATTCTGCAGATAGGTATATACAACCTGGTTGCAGAACTCTACAATTAACATATTACTAATATTAACTTTAAATTACTTAACAAAAAAATTTTTAAAATAATAATAATAATAATAATAATAATAATAATAATAATAATAATAATAATAATAATATGCTAACAATAATAGCATTAACTACATTTTATGGTTGACCTGCACAGTTATTTTAAACTATTAAATACAAGATTACAGACTTTTTAATTACACTTCACTTTCACTTCACTTCACTTCACTTCACAACATTTGAAATTCACTTCTCTTTCTACTTCTATATTGCACTACACTGCACAACACGTCACAACACTTCAATACAATACCACTTTGAATATAATATATATTTAGAATAGGAACGCATTTAATAGTAATTAACACAATATTAATAGCAATAAAACTATCAATAATAATCAAATAATAACTGATATAATAATACAACTTACTAAATTAATGAAGTTTACAAATACCATTAGTTAATTTATTTTTAAATCTTTGAACACCTAGGGAAAGGGTTCCAAGGCTGTCGCAGGTAACTTATTCCAGTCCGTTATTGTTCTATTTGTAAATGAAAATTTTCCAATATCTGTTCTCTGTGGCCTAAACTGAATTTTGTGTTTGTGATCCCCCCTACTAAAGTACGAAGGTCTACCCAATCGGATGTAGATATCTTTCCAAGCTGGATAACCGGACGCTTTGTCAGGGCACAGAGTTTGCCTTAACCTCCTAATTTCCAGACACTCCCATTCTACATTCTTCCTATTCCCTCGGAAAGTAAATTTATACGCTCTTCTCTGTACTCTATTCAAATATCCTTTTGGGAATTTCTATACGGGTCCCAACAAACAGCCCCGTATTCCATTAATGGACGAACTAGAGATAAATAAGCTAATTCTCTCGCTTTCGCAGTACTCTTTTTTAGTATTCGCATAGTAAAATGCAAGGACCTCCAGGCTTTCCCTACGACACAATTAACTTGATTTTCCCCACTCAATTTGCTATCAAAAAGATCAGATAAATCACGGAAAACTGCCAATCTGAACTGGAGGACTCTAGAGTTCTCAGAACGTCTAAACCAAGGAGGCAGAGAAGCATCCTAATATCCCTTATATTTATAAGGGATCGGAAATCGAGGGTCGTAAAAACACGGTCGTGCTAGTAGTTATCGGAGTTCCTGAATTGGTTCCGCAAGTCTATGTAAAAATCTTTCAAGCACCCGGGTTATTTAAAATACCAGGACGTGCATAAAATACTGTTATTGAGAACAGCCTACATTACGCAAAAGTGTGAATATTTAGTAGAAGAATCTGCAGTCTCTTGATTTGCTCCTTAGGAAGCTGGTAATATTTGATAGATTGAAAACACGTCAAGAAAACCTTCAAAAGCTTGATATCCCTCCAAGGCTTTTAAAATTAATGCAGAAGTCTGTCATCTTAAACAGTTCCCGCTTTGTCCGGAACTTTCTTAATTCAGATTCGTAAATAAACAGCAAATAACACACTTGGCGAAAAGCCCGTTGTTATTTGGGACCACATCTTCTTGTGCAACAACAGTGTTAACATAAATATAATAATAATAATAATAATAATAATAATAATAATAATAATAATAATAATAATAAAAAATAAATAATACTTTTCCTTTATGTTTCATCAGACTATCTTGAATATTAAATTGCAACAGCGACTGTGCAGTGTTACTAGTTTCGTTATTTCCCTCTCGCGCTGTAGTAGTAACTCGCAAGGAGGAATGAAGAGTATGCATGTAAAGAGTTCTTGCGATTTCAAAATCCCTTTGCCTGCTGGTGTCTTCAAGACTTTGTATCCACTAAGTAATAGGAAATAGGAGCAATGGATGAGTAAACTACATCAGGTTTACTATAGCAGATAATATGTAATATAAACAAATCGTTTTTGTCTGAGAAAGAGTGTAGAACCCTAAGCGGAGAAGCACATTTTGAGCGCTCCGGTGACTGATTGATGTAAGAAATCTAGTCTCCCGGAGAGGCATTCGCAAGATGGTGCTTCACGATGGAAAAACGCACAGAAGAAACGATTTTTGAGACGCCACAACTAATTGGTAAAAAATCCCCAACTGTTCCTCAAATCAACAAACTAAATCTCGTCATAAATACATTTGTACGTATGGACTTAAGCACAACAGCTCTTTACGAGCTAAGGCTTACCATAGGCGTCCCGGCCTCGCGCTGACGGGTACTTGTAGTTAGCGCACAGCGATCCCTACGCCATATGTCTAGTCTTCTCAACCTGAGAAATAAGATTTCTCAACGTCACACAGCAACAGATACTGGGACATTGCAGAGAACGCGCAAAGTTAACACTTGCCCCGACTGGGAATCGAACTCGGGGTGGCGCCGTGGAAAGCGTGCACGGTAACCAACGAGCCACCGAAGGCTACCATTGACAACTTTTCGCCCTGGAAGGATCGACAGAATTAATGTTAATTACATTAAACACCAATAAAAACTATCTGATATTCTCCCCATCGACATTGAAATCATATATAGTATTGAATCAATTTTCTGAAATGTTTTCCCTTATTCTCTGAATGAAACTTTGTGAACTCCATAATTGTAGGTTTCGCCTCACACATATCAATGTCGTGATGATCGTTATTTCTTACGCTACGTCATGATACCTACTCGGTAAGTTGTTTCGAGAGTCACTTCTACAAGCACATATCTGATGCAACAGATCGCGAACTTTGAATAACCACCCAGGTGAACATTCAACAACGGTTATTCCAATAATCTTTATTTTGTTTTCTTATTCAGTATCTTCTTCTTCTTCTTCTTCTTCTTCTTCTTCTTCTTCTTCTTCTTCTTCTTCTTCTTCTTCTTCTTCTTCTTCTTCTTCTCTTACAGCTCAGACACCTTTAAACATTTTTTCAAACTGACAGCAGTCTCAATTTCATTTGAATGACTCATGTACATCTGAGTATCGGAAGTTAGAGCTCAAAATTTTACACCAATACACAAATACGAGTACACATCAAAACACACATACACACACATCCATTTATATGCTTTGATCTGGAGTTTTCGGAGGTTTCTCTGATTAATACCAGGTAACTGCTGGAACAGCTCTTGCTAACAAACTCTTACTTGTCCTATCCTTCTCCATTACACACTCAGGCATACACACACTTACAAGCACTACACTACAACACATACCGAGAGACTGCAATCTGGAGCTCAGAGCTTGTGCCGGATGTGCGATGTCTCGCAGGGGAATGCGTGGAGGCGAAAATTCTCCGCTAACCGACCTGTGGGTCGCGCCGGGTCTCATAGTAGGAGTGGAGATCGCCGCCACCCCTAGTATAGAAGTAGATGTATCCGGAAACATGAAATAATCAAGGTTCGAGTCCCGACGGCGGCAGAAGTTTCGACACTAGCTTTCAGCTAGGTCGAATTCAGTCGCTGTTTGGAGGAGAATTCTAGCGGCCGGCTGCTCTGATCGGTAGTTTTCTGTGGTATCTCCGATCAACACTAGGCGTATGTCGGAACAGTACTCTAACAAACGGGCCACGAACCGCGCGCGATCTTTCCTTCCTCTTCCTTTTCCTATTCTCTCTCACGCCTTGCACACACACACACACACACACACACACACACACTTACACTAACATGCACTACACTAATACATATTCCGGGAGACCGGTTGGGAGCTTAGAGCTTGTCCCGACTGGGTCGGTGCCCCGCTGGTGGGAGATACTTGGTTCGGAAACCCCGCTAGTCGTCGGTAGGTCGGAGGCAGATATCGCCATCCAGTGGAGGACGATCACCACCACCCCCAATGGAAAAGACATGTCCTACACTTAAGGGACAAATGATCTCAGTAGTTGACGCGCCCGGAATCAGTAACAATCAGTCAATCAATCAATGAATTGATCAATCAATTCATGTATTCATCCATTAAAGTAAAAAGTGGTTTTCTCGTCTCAGGGACCCTCAAAACGGATAACACCACGGAAATCTCGACAGAGATTTTTTGGACCGATTCCAATACTTTTCCTCTACTACCTTCTACTGCCGAGGAAAAGTAAGAATGTCACGTATGGAATGTTCCATATTCACCATAGCCGGCGCCGTTTGCGACACCAGCGATGGCAAAACCTCCGCCATCTCCCCTCGTCCCCTGACCGCGCCGCCGGCGCTGACGTTGATGGCGGCCTCGGCGGGAACTAAGCCGGCAAACGGGAGCGGCTAAGCGACGCGGCGCGGTCACGAAGTCGGCAGGCAATTTATTGTCAGGCGTGGATTTGCAGAGACGAGAGTAGCGGCGGCGGCGGTGGAGGTGACGCACACTGGCCGAAGTGGTCCTACATCCGGCCATAATAAGAAATTTGAAAGTGAGCGTTTAGAATTTTGAAAAGTCAAATCTTTTTAATTTATCGCTACCAGTTACGCAGAAGAGAATATGTTATGTCATGCTGCGTGAAAAAACGACGCATTTTTGGCAGAAAACTCTTATTATATGGCGTTGGTAATGAAAAAGTGGATAAATCTAGAAAAAAAAAATTTAAAAATCCTCTAACACGTGGTGTAGCCAGAATCCATTATTTATGGGTCCTTAACACAGAAAAATCGAATGACGTCAAAACGTTTTTCCGCCCGACCGTCTATGAACAACGCTAGAGGCTGAACCGTTCAGCCATAATTGATATTCCATAATCGATGTGACGAAACCGACATTTTAATTTTAGGGAGAACTTTATATGAAGCCATATGGACATTTTCCAAATTTTCAAAAGAATGGCTCCATCGTTTTCAGTTCAATTTTGTTATTGTAAAATGTGAATGACGTTTAAGAGAATGGTACAATTTATTTTCGCTGAAAACTGATTTTTTGAAAATACAAGCTACAATTATGAAAATATAAATTTTGCCTTAACAAAATCTGTTCCAGAGGATTTTCAAAGAAGATCATATTTGATTTTCCGAAAATTGTAGTACTTTTCGCGCAATTTTGGGTGAAATACGTCGAGAAAGTACGTGCTGTTTTAATACTACTAGTTTCAAAATACATTGAAACACAATACTTTAGCTGTAGAGCTTTGCCTCCCTCGTGGTCTCCTAATGCTAACGTTGGTGGAATTTCGAGAATTCATCGATTTTCGTCGACGATATTTCTTACGGTTAAAAGTGCTTCAGCCGATCGGGTGGCCGAGATCTCTAAGGCACTAGTACCGCAGCGATCTCTGTGCGAAGGTTCACGGGTTCAAGTCTCGCCTCGAGCATGGTATTTATATTCGTCCTTATCATCACCATATCGTTTCATCTTCATAGTTACCATAACGTTAACACCGACAATGACCGAGGTGTTGATGCGCCCTTAAATAAAAGGGCTTTAACCTTTTTTTTTGAGTTAACAATTTTTGTGTTTCAGAATAGAAGACACAACAATAAATTAAGTATATTTTTAAGGAAAGATGTCTAATATTTTTAAATAATATGTCTTAATTCTAGTCTTTGCTAAGGTAATTATATTAGTCGTGAATATTGTGAATTATATTTTTTGTTCCACTTATTACCGCTTCAAGTGGTGCTTTTACTTCTTAAGTAGAATATCTTTAATCAGAATAAAAAAACCTGCAATGCTCCATATAAAGATTCAATTGTATTCAGTAATCTAGATAATGCACATCCATCTCACTATTTATTTTCTTTCAGTTATTTTTAAATGAAGCAATGCGTCATTTCAGAGCCGCCATTTTGAATTTTGATATTTCATTAAAATAATCGATTTTACTGATCTCAATAACCTTTATAAACTCATTTCTACGCCAATCCTCCCACATTCAGCAATTATGGCCAAATTTTTGTGCGTTTCGTGCCACGGTGCGGCTGAGGCGGCGGCGATGGCAGCGGGGGGGGCGGAGTAGGGGAAGGGGGTTCAAGGACGAGGCGAGTTGGAACCGCAACAACCGCGTAACTCTCACCCCGCACAGCTGCTCCTGTCGTTTGCGTCCCCGGCTACACAACTTCCCTGGAGTTCGAGGCGCTAGACGGAGAAACGCACAGACCTTCCAGCAGTAACGCCTAGAAATTCCATGTTGAAGGTTTGGGGTTATTCAGTAATCAGGGTGCGAATTGGTAATTTTCTCCAGAGGGGGTCATTCAAAATTCCAAGAGGGGATCGAATGGAATAATGAATGCAAGAAAACTATCTTCGTTTACGCAACACGTACTGAATGAATGCTACAACACTTTCGGGAATGTTTTCTTTTTCATGTAAACATTTGAACATTGACTTTTTTCATGTGAACATTTCAGAAAGTGAAAATTATAACCGAGGCACATTGTTTGTGGATTAACTGCATCCACGGCCACAAGAAATTAATACTGCTTCAGTATGGAACATGAAACTAACAGGGGACGATCTTCGTTTTTTTTTGTTTTTTTTTCGTGTTTCCGGGCGCGTCAACTGCTTTGGTAATTAGTCCCGTTAGTGTAGTGCATGTTTTTTCTCGGGATATGGCGGTGATCTTTCCCCGCTGGATGGCGAGATCCGGCGCCGACCTACCGTCGGCTAGTGGGGTTTCCCCCTAACCACGACTCTCCCACCAGCGGGGCACCGCCCCAGCCGGGACAAGCTCTAAGCTCCCGACCGGTCGCCCGGAATATGTGGTAGTGTAGGGCATGTTAGTGTAAGTGTGTGTGTGTGTGTAAGGGGGAGAGGATAGGACAAGGAAGAGGAAGGAAAGATCGCGCGCGGTCCGTTGCCCGTTTGGTCGGGTACTGTTCCGGCACTCACCTGGCGTTGATCGGAGAAACCACGGAAAACTACCGATCAGAGCAGCCGGCCGCTAGAATTCTCCTCCAGGCAGCGACTGAATTCGACCTAGCTGAAAAGCTAGTATCGAAAATCCTGCCGTCGTGGGAAGTGGGAACCTAGGATTTCCCGGTCAGAGGCGCTGCAGTGGCATCAGTTGATGCACTGAGCTATCGCTCCCGGTACGATCTTCGTCAATTCTCACTCGTAGTAATTAAATTTTCACACAAAAAATGCATTTTTAGAGCTTTTATCCAGCCGACTGCCGGTTAGCCTTTACGTCCCGATGGGACGCATATTGGACCGTACACTAGGCACCAACACACTTGCGGGCTCCTCTGATCTCTTGGTTAGCAGATCGTGAGGCCCTCCGCAACATCACATACATGAAAGACGAGTGACAAACAACCATGTCCAAGGCGGGACTCGCACCGGGGACTCCCAGTGGTGCTGAGACGGGACACACTCTTAGCCACCTCAGCTATCGAGGTCGGCAAAATATGCATTTTACATAAAATAACACTATTCACAAAGTAAGAAGCACAACTTGAACATTCAGTATGAATCCATTCAGAGCGTGCCGATGACGGAGGCAACTGCAGCAGCAGAGGAAAGCGCACGCTGACGGTCAGGAGAGAAGAGAGCGCGGTCTCTCCGAAGTCTGTCAAGCGGACGCGGACGTTTCATTCGTGATCGACGGGCATTCCGCGAACTATTGGTGGCCTAGGAGAAGGGACATAACAGTTCACAAAATGCAACTGTGAAGATAGCTGGCCTGGAAGATCGAGGGGTTCAGATAAGGTGGGTCCAAATACGCGTTAAAAAAAGGGCTGAATCACTTGTGGGGTGTAGTTGTTTTCAGTTATCTTATGTCATAAAATCTTTTCATAGCAACCCATGTAAATAACTCCTAAGTACATACACTGTCCTTATTCATTGGTATTTATTAATGGAAAAGACGGTATGTGCTATAAAAGGGGTCGACCCTACGACAATGGTGCTACTTGGAACTGTGCATTCTAGTGAAAGTGTGCTTTTCCAGTGAAAAGGTGCAAGTACCTAGGCGGACCCAAAGGAATATCCTTCTTGGAATATTCTAGCCGAGATGGACCTCTGGGCCACTTCGGGGGTGATGCTTGGGGATGAACGGGCCGCCCTAGGCTGGGCTTGCCGCAGACCAGCAGCATGAGCTTTAGAGATCTCCTCGAAGTTTCCAGGAGACTCAGCGGCTGAGTTCAGCTCAGAGCCAGCTTGCCACTGTCACTGCAGCAACTCTGGCCGGGAGATCTAAGCGCAAGTCCCGAAGCAGCGAGTTTCCGACACTGGCTAGATAGCTACGTCGAATTCAGCCGCTGTCCGGAGGAGAATGCTAGCGGTGAGCTGCTCTGATCGGTAATCTTCCGTGGTTTCTCCGATCAATCTCTACCAAGCGATTGCCGCAGCATGGCGGGGCGTTACCCCGGACGTATGGGGGTCATCCCACCTGGCCTAAAGATTCCGTTTACCCTCCTTTATTTGGCAAAATTTATTTAAATATTTATTTATGTTCGAATTACGTAATTATTTAAACAATAATATTGTATAATATCATATCTACGGCACATATATAATATATAAAATAATAAAAATATGTCTATTATTCAACAAAAATCCTCGATGCCCCCTACGAATGTGCTGGATCCGCCCCTGACTCGCACACATTTACACTAACATGGAGTGCACTATCACACTTGTTAGGGAACCAGTCGCGAATTTAATGCATGTCACGGGGCGGTGCTCCGCAGATGAGAGGTGCTGTAGTCTAACCATCCGGAACCCGGCATATTTGTAGTGCCAGATCTCACCATCAAGCGAGGGAAAAATCGCTATCTCCACACTTTAAAAAATCTTTAATTACCTTATCGGGAATAATGTCCATCCCAGATTACGTACATAAATAAATAAATAAATAAATAAATAAATAAATAAATAAATAAATAAATAAATAAATAAATAAATAAATAAATAAATAAATAAATAAATAAATAAATAAATAAATAAATAAATAAATAAATAAATAAATAAATAAATAAATAAATAAATAAATAAATAAATAAATAAATAAATAAATAAATAAATAAATAAATACATAAATAAATAAATAAATAAATAAATAAATAAATCTGTGGCAGTAGATGCCAGCCGAGTAGAGAATTGAAAAACCCATCAGGTAGAACCGACTATATATAAAACGGGTTCATACATTTCCGGAAATTCATTGCCGCAACTGAATCTTTGTGGTCGGGAAAGTCTCAAGCATAGTATCCGGTAAGTGGTAACATTTTCAACACCAACTAAGTAGCTGAAGGAAGCTCACCACAACCTGTATGTGAAACTTTAAAGAAACCTTCCTCTGCCTCCTCTGATGTTTCCGCATTTTATTTGGGCCCATTCCAGGTGAATGCCACCTTGTATTCTACAAAAGGGTGGAATTGTGGAAGGGTGGATCGGAAGTCTCCCTGGTTTCCTAAGAAACAATTTCAAGGGAATGCTGGAATGAACCTGAAAAAGCAGGACACTGACCACTCGCTTTTCATTTCCTTCTCCGTCCTATCATCGGTCCCCTTTTTAAGGGCCAGCGATTAGATCTCTGAGACTCACGTGGCTCATAGCCCAGCGATTGAGAAAATCTCACAGCGCGTCGGACTGGTTGATGTTTCCGGGCACGTTAACTGCTATAGTCATTAGTTCTGAAAGTGTAGTGAATCTCTTATCGCGGGAAGGTCACCGTTTCCTTCCCCGGTTGGATGGAGAGATCCTGCGCCGACTTAAAGTTTGTCTTGCGGTGGAATTCCCCACCAGGTATCTCCAAGCACCAGTGCACCAGTGCACCAGGTGTCTCCAAGCTCCTCAGAGGCAGGGTAGAATAGCGCATGTCGTAAGTGTAAGTGCGTAGGGGGAGGATAGGACGAGCAAGAGGATGGAAATATCTCGCGCGGTCCATGGGATTCGCCTGGTATTGGCCTGCGAAACCACGGGAGGCTACCGAACAGAGCAGCCAACCACCAGAATTCTCCTCCAGACAGCGGTTGAATTCGACCCAACTACTTAAATATTGTCGTAAATCCACAACCCGAACCCTACGACCTCCAATCATAGTCACTGCAGAGACAGCGGCATTAAGGATTCAACGTTATAGATCACGTAAACATAAAAAGTCAATTTTACTTTTATGATTCTTTTATATTAATTATTATTATTATTATTATTATTATTATTATTATTATTATTATTATTATTAATATAAATATAATAATATAAATATAATAATATAAATACAATAATATATATATATATATAATAGTAATAATAATATAATAATAATAATAATAATAATAATAATAATTTAACCAAAATACATTCACAAAGAGTTTTGACAAGTCAGACTGCGCCTTGACATGGGGCTTGAGGTGCATGTGCGCCCCCTCCCCCCCTCGTTGTCACTAAACCCCGCGTAATGCTTGGATGTTCTTTTCAATTGCGTTTGTAGGGAGTGAGGCAATTCCAGTCTCTTGTGTATCACATTAATACCCTCATCCTTCCATAATCTCTTGTCTTATGTAGGTAGATAATTTATTTAATTTGCTTTAGGCATTAAGCCCAGTGGCAAATTCTTCATACTTATTATACATCCAATACCATAAGAAAATAAAATAATGAACACTAAAATACAAACAATACAATACCCAGTACAAAATTGTTTAATTTAAGCCATGCCTACTAAAAGTAGAGGCCTTTCACCGACTACTGACCTTATGGCTTGCAACACTATTACTAGAATGTAATCTTATCTAAACGTCGTGATGTTTGTGGAAAAAGTCTCCATTGGTGCTGCAGGCATTTAGTGCTGCATTTGTACTGTGTATATGTGGGATGTGGGTGCAATCTGTGCGTGTGTGTGTGTGTGTGTGTGTGTGTGTGTAAAATTGAGGAATTGCATTCCTTACATCCCAAACAGCAGAACGAGAATCAAAATTCCGGCACAGGTTACCATCCGCATGCATGCAATGATACAGGATTGAGATGAACATTCGATCTCCATATTTGGATAGCAGGAACTTTACAGTACACCTTCTCACATCTTTATACATCGTTTCACATCTCATTACCTTATTCATACAACGCATTATCCTTCATTAGAACTTAACACTTTCCATTATCTCCATAAAAGCTCTTCATATTACATCCAATTTCACACTAGACATTACGAACTTCTACTCTTCTCTTCCTCTTCTTTCAACATTATCCAAATCATGAAAATCTCATTGAGTTCTTAACACTATCGTTCAAATTCAATCAAAAGATATATTTATTTTTAATTTTAACATTAATTTCTTATTTGCCAATAATAAATAAAAAAAAGTTCAAGTTTTCAACCCCTTTCCCTCTCGTTTTGCTCTTATCACACTTGTGAAACACCCCCTAAAAAGCGACCGTAAATGTTTAAATCACTTTTTATTTATTTGTTTGAAATTTTGAAAGTGGTCAAAAATTGAAAAATCAAAAACCAAAAACCTCTTTGTGACTGTGGAGTACGAGAACCCATTCCGTGGAGCTGTTCCGGTAAAATAGTAATTACTGACATAGACAAATAGCGTAGAGATGTGATTTGATGGTACTGACGACATAAGGAAACCTCTACTTTTATCGATCATCGGTGATATAAGGATTGTCTGGCACAAGGATTCGCAACATCTTTTATATTGCATAACCTAATGAGTAGAGGCCGGACTTTTAGGTGAAAACATTTGCTAATTTAGGTGCAAAAATAAATGCCAAAAATATTAAAAATTGGCGCCTGTTTAAGTGCAAATATATTACATAGTTTTATACCATAACATGACAAATCCACATGAACTGTTGAGGAAAAATGACAAACAAACAAGATTTTGTAAACAGATTCACAACATCAATGTCATCAGGTTAACATTATCACCGTTCTGTGTTGTTTCAATTTCCGAAGAGCAAATCCTTCTAGACTCTTCTTTGCTTCTTTGAAAATTCGTCTCTGTTCAGCGGTCGGCAGATGCCCCCCCCCCTAGTACGTTAGTCGATGCCCCAAAGACTTTGAATGAGTTCAGGGTTCTCTTTCCAAAATGATAATGCGCAAAAGTTTTTTCAGCTTTTACGATGCAACAAATTGACCTTCGTCAATGATCCTAACGAATTTCATTATTTTTTCAGCATAAGACACACAATGGTTTGCTGGCGAAGATACCAGGGGGGTGGAAACTAGACGCCGTGTAGGTCGGCGTCGAATCTCACGTTCCAGAAATACCAACTTTGGAACATAACACGCATCAAACTCACGGGACTATTGACCTAAATTGTTGATGCGCCCTGAAAAACGAAATACCCGATCAGTCGCACAAAAATAGCCCCGCCCATCTGGAGCACTTCCCTCTTCCTCTGAGCCCGCCACATCCCCCCCCCTCGGCCCCACCCGCGCAACCGACGCCACCCCCGTCACAAAGCCGCGGGATCGCCTCCAATTTAAAGATAATCAATTTTACGCTTTAATCGGTGCCTCGCCTCGACGCCAGGGGCCGGGGCACAGCGGGGCAGGGCAGGCCGCCGGGAGGCCGTGAATAGCTTAAAGGGGAAGCCCCCGCTCGCCATATACTGCCCGTCAACGGCCTCCATTCCGCCCGGCCCAACGGAAGTTCTTTTCTTTTCCCTAGCGCTTGTCTCGCGCAGTTGCAGGCCTTGAAAGACCTTCCCCTGGCCATGTGCCTACAATCACTAGTTCGAAATAATATACAGTATGAAAGGCAAAATATGTACATAAAGATATCACGAAAACGATACGAAGATGTAACAAATACAGTAGTAGTATATATAAGTAGGGATATAATAAACAATATCAATATGTAACAAAAATATGTAACTCAGGATATAATACGTAATATCAAATAGAACATTTGCAACCAAGCAAAATAAATTTACCCAATTGGAAATTATATTAATAAAATATTTAATGAACCATTTTAAAAACAAATATTGCTTGATTTACTGGACTAACTTTTTTTAAGAATTGACGTTCTCTTTATGAGCTGTGACCGCCATCGTATAAACGCGGGAACTCAATAACCTGTTAACAAGTTTTGTCCTGTCAAAACCTGTAACCTGCAAACAAGCTTTGTCTCCATTGTGTATTATGTCTGCGACAACCAATATGTTTTGAAAATTAGGCTTGAAGATCAAGAAACACGACGACCCTTATACTTTCTATACCTGACGATAATATCTTCAGTGCTCACACGCTCTTGTCATATAATATTGCAACGTATGTATTGCAGACGGAGGTTAACCCCAAAAGAGCGCGTACATTCAACATGGGGCAGCTCCAGACTTTGTGTACAGAAAAATATGCCATAAAAACAACTTTTAAAAAGTCTTAAATATTTTTTGCGAAATAAATCTCAAGAAAATTGGTAGAATAATACAAAGTTTTGCAAACAATCAAATATAAAAAAATGTGTGATATGTAATATGACTATAAATTCGGATACTTTGTTAGGATTGTCATTATTCGCCAAAGATCATTATTTTGAAAACAAAAAATATAGAAAGACAAAACACACGTAATTTCATAATAATCCAGACTCCACGCCATAGATTTGGACGGAGCTTAGGACCCAGCACCTGTTGTGCCCACAATTACCTCCTTGCGTAACAGTTCTAATTTTTAATTTTAATTTTAATTTTTACGTCAAAAACAGTAAAAACTGTGTGTGAAGTGCTATGGGGAGAAGTGAATTCTGCGCACGTTTTCAAAATTCTGTAATCCCTACCCTAAGTCATTTATTACTTGAATTTTGAGTACTAAGCGTTTTTTGCAAGCATTGTTATCAAAAGTATTTGCTCTGATGTAATAAAATCTATTTTCAAGGGTAAATCAGCAACAAATTTCTTATCCCTCATCAAGCCCTTCGTCAAGGAATAATACTTCCTGCCGCGACAACATGGGGAACGATAATATGAATGATACCCAGTGAATTCTAAAGACGTGCACAGATAATGAAGTTACATTTATGTCCAGAAGCAAAAAAGGGCCATCTCAGCATTTGCTCAATGAATCAGGGAAACTGGACGAAAAACCTGATCGAGATGAGGGTCATTCACCCAGAAGCTGTGATACAATACTTGTTACATATTGTTTAGAATTATACAGTCCAAATGGTAAATAATACATTAAATATCACTGTTCAAATTAATCTTACTTTCCTTGTAATGCTCTGTACAGTCTCTTATTGTAAAAAAAGTTATGCCAGAAACGATTTCACTTGGGATTTATACTTTTCTATCGAATTTAATTGTTTAATGTCATCTGTTGTAAAATAATGTACATGTACTGTATTTGAATTTTTTGTAACTTTATGTAACTAAATGGGCTGATAGTGTACGTCTTTCTGAATAGAACTCTTGTCTAAAAACTACCAATTTAAATATGTTCCATTTTTTAACTATTATATTTTCAAATCCCTATTTGGTTTCAGTAGAGATCACTTGGAAATTGGAAACTTTTTGGTAGTAGCCAGCTGCTCAACTAAGTCAGTTATGGCCAATCGATATTCTATTACACGAACGTTTTTGAGCAAAAGAAAAAAAAAAAAAAAGAGAAAGAAAGAAAGAAATCGATTTATACTACATTATTGCAACGGTAAAATTAAAAACATGTTTTCTGCTTATTCTTTAAATATGAAGTAAGAGAAAATAAATTATTTACGTAAGATCTACCTTCTGCAAGTTTTGAATTAGTGGCAACCACTCTTATTTTATTCACATTATTTACTACTCCAAACTACACGTAGGGTCGGTAGGTTTCCTTCCTTCAGGTATCTCCCGCAGCAGGGTACCGTCCCAGGCCGAGACTAGCTCTAAGCTCCTGACTTGTGGTAGTGCACGTAAGTGTGAGGATAAGAAAGGGATGATGATAGGGCAGGAAGAGGAAGGAAAGATCGCGCGTGATCCGTGGCCCGTTCGTTAGGGTACTACTTCGTCATTCACATCGTGTTGATTGGAGAAACCACAGAAACGATCGATCAGAATAGCAGGCCGATAGAATTATCTTCCAAAGAGATTCGACCTATTATTCCAACCCTGAATTCGACCTATTATAGGGGTTGTACAGCGTACGAGTTGTACGTAGTTGTACAGCTAATGCGAAAATTACGCCACCAAATGTGCAATTGCAACAGCAATGCTACCAATGAGCCGGCGTTGCCGGTTACAATTCGTCAGAGAAAAAAAAGCATATTATGAAAAAATTCCTTCCTAAATGTTTGCATAATTATTTCAATGTTATTCAACATGCTGTTGACTAGTTCTTACGTGTTGTATACTTGGGATTGTATAGTATTGTGGGTGGTATGCAGAAGTGTTCATATTCTATATTGCATGTCACCGTGCTTCTTATGGTTCTACGACACTCGTGGGCATGTGAAGTGAGCTATGTGGCATGTGCTGAGTGTCTCATGTGGAGAGTAAAATGGACGGGAAACGTGTGGGAAGAGCTGTCCGCTGAATGGATGTGTTGCAAGTGTTGCTTTCGGTGGCGTAGGTGTCGCGAGTTGGCTTGCATTTTGTTAATTTTATTGAATGAGTAAATTGTGGTCGTGTTTTAACTGAACGTTTGGTATTTCATATGTCTGTTTGGTTTGTTTTGCAGTTTGAGTTGTTCCATTTTCTTGGAATTTGCCATGAATGTTGCTTGAGGGCTTGAAATAGAATTATGTGTTTTCTTCACTATGGAAGATAATATTGGCTCAATATTTATTATCTGAGAAGAACAGAAACAGAAAATCTTTGATTTTTGAGCGCGAGGTCAACAACTCACAGGCAAAATAGTATTACAACCTTTTAAATACTGATTTGAGTTAAACCTGACGGATTCAGCCGAGGGGTCGGAAGATGTAAAGACCTCTGCCGAAGGTAAATATTATTTACAATTGCAAGTATGTTGGTTAAATTATTAATACGTAATTATATAATATTTATCATTAATCAATTATATAATTGTAGTAATGATTCCACTTATTATTTTTGATCAATTTATTGTAAAATTATTCATTTTGGACGGCAAGAAACCGGCGGTAATTTAAATCGTGATCGTTGAGCGGCGTTCTACCTAACAAAACCCATTTTAATACTTTCTAACAATAAGATAGACAGCGGTAGCTGCTTCACATTTTTTAATTGGGATGTTTTACATGTTACAAAAACGTTTTGTAATGAGAACCTATAGAATTACGTACCAACAATATTAATCAGAAGTAATTACAAACTAGTAATTTACAAGGTAGTAAAGAGAAATGGATGGATTATAGTACATTTTATTTGTAGAAGTCAAATTCATATTTTTTTATTCATTCCAGACAGATGGTCACAAAAATACCCATATTTAAAGAAAATAATTTTTAGCACTGTCTTAAAATTATTTCCAATTACGTCCCGGGAAATTAGTTTTACGGATTGCAAATGTGGATTTCCTCATACCACTGGTTCAGTAGAACATTGGGTGAGCTCTGATTTCCATGGGAAGCTCTGATTTCCTTCTAAGGTTTGTAGGTCACTTCTATTGAGGTTGAAGCTGTTTGTGCTTGGGCATTGGCTTAAAGCCTAAGTCTTAGGTTCCTTAAAAAATTGTTAGGTAGTTTTGAAACAAATTCAGATAGAGGTATGTTTAGTTCCCAATGGATTTTCTCGTTTGTAAACCACCAGGGAGCTTTAATAGCCAGTCGAAGGAGTTTGATCTGTATTGCTTTTAGCTTTTTAAGTGGCGATTTGGATGTTCCTCCCCAAATGGCTCACTCAGGTCTTACAATTGACTTAGGTTCTGTTTTCCGGTAAGACTTTTTTTGGTAAACGGAAATATATTTCTTGCTTAATAGATTTTTCATTTTACAGTATAAGATCTCCGTTGAGACAAATATTCATTTAGGCAAAGAAAAATATTGTACCTTCTATATGGTCTCCGTAGAGACCATATAGACATACGGATTATCTCCATTTGTCAGTGGTATGGTCAGTGGTCAAAATGTTTGTAAGAAGTTCTTGCTGGAGATTTGCCCCCCGTTCGCAGCTATTGAATCAAGGTTGTGTGATCTGCGATCGTGGCCATCTGCGATTTTGCTGGCAAAGGAAACCCGTTTGATAGCATTTTAAAGTATGGATCTGAGAGGAGATGTGTCGGCAAGGCCACCCAAAAGGAGGGGTGGCAACCACAAAACGGGACAAATGTCAGGGGGCGTGTCTGGGCTTTTGAAAAGTCAGTAAAAAAATTGCATTCTTCATTGACAATATGGGTGTAAAGAATATATATGTATATTCCCCCTTCTTTATTCAGTGCCTATATACATGGAATTAATTAATTCTTGGCAGTGTAGGCAGTATTTATTTATTAAGTAGGTATAAAATTGCAAATAAACGACTTACTAAAGAATCAATATTTGTGATCATTAAAAATAATCCAGTGGGCTGAGGAAGATAGGGAGGAGAGCTTACAAAAGTTTGTCTAGGGTTCCATAAAGCCCGGGCAGCCCTTTCTAGAAGATTGATTCATAAATGATATGTGTCGTCCATATGAATTTTGAGTGGGGTTTCAGGTCAAAATATCATGTCAAGAACATTGAGAACTCAAAAATTATCAAAATTGAGTTCACAGGTTAGAGCAAACGTTTAGCGCACGGTGTTTGGGTATTATATTTTAGTAAGAACCTGTGTTTAAAATGTGTTGTCTCCTTTTATGAGCCAGCAAAACTTCAGGGCCAATAAAGTACGAAATAACATCTTCCAGCTATTACCTTTTCAATTGTAAAGGTATGGCTATTTTTCTGAGGTATTCTGTTTTCTGTCTTTTACTGCAATTTGAAAATTGAGGTGGTTATTATTAAAAATAAAGAAAATATCGCCAAAGAATTATAATGTCTACACATTTCTTCATGGCATCATTACAATACATTCAATACTTTGCCTTAAAATTCTATCACAAACTGCTGTATTAGGCCTATTAGAAAGAATTGAAATATTCATTAGGCAAATAAAAATATTTGTACCTTCGTAAATTTCAAAATGTTTGTTCTTCATTAACAAAGATCTTTTTGGGACTTGGAATTTTATACATACCAATTTTAACATTGTACCACTTGAAACTTATATGTTTCCTCAGTATAAAAATTACGAGGAACAAGAAAATATATCATCAGGATCTGAAAGTGGATTGGTGGGCCAAAATCTCAGAAAAGATAATAACACGACTGACGTTTTCGTTTTCCGGGAATATGTTAAAGAGGATTATGAACTCTCCAAGAACTAATGCACTAATTTCAGAATTAATATTCATTTACTAATGTAAATCCGCACCAACGAGGATTTCATTAATGCAAAGTATCCTGTAATTCTGAGTGGATGTGGTACTAATGTTAGGTGCGGTAGAATATCGGATAAATTTTAACACCGAGGAAAAGAAAAGGTTCGTTCTTTTAATGGCAATATTACCCTTTATTCGTCACCCTTATATTTTTATTACATTTTATTATTTTTATTACACCCAATATTTTTATTAAGTTGGGTAAATTACGGTTACTTAAGGGGAGTCAGAAGGCAAATATCTTAATTTTGGGGGTTTGGTGATTTTTGCGCTTCTTAAATTTTTAGATATTTCTGGTTTATAAATTTTGTAAAATAAGATCTTTTTACTAATTTTTGTTATTTTCTTTCTTCTCCTGCATCTAAATATGGCAGACAGCTTGGTTATGAGTCCTCATTTACGTTATATAGATTTAATGCAGAAGTCAGTGGTTTTCACTGAATGCCAGAGAAAAGTTAGATGATGATTGTTGTTAATCATCATCTAACTTTAACATGTGCAAGTAACATTAATCAGATTAATGTTACTTGAAACATGAAAGCATAATCGTTTTTTACATGCTTTATATTTTATTGCAAAAGTGTTTTGTTTATCTGTTGCTATAAGCAGATGACTGGTTTAGTAGAATCATTAACTTCTTTTTCTGGTTTCTGGAAATGACGTTTTAAACATATTCGTCTCAAGGGATATAGCTACTTCAAAATTTGCAGGGTCAACTAAGTAACAAGGAATACATAGTAGCAAAATAAGTACAGTATGTTTCATACATCAGGATTTCTGCATAAAAGTACAGAAAAATGTAAAAAAACTTGAAATTTACTCCAAATGTGATGTAAGTTCCAAAACAAAAAAAAATCAAAAGATGTACATCTGCTTGGAATTAATTGGAACATTTCCCCAAGCTGCTCCTAATATTGTTCAGCACTAGACTGAATATTTTCCAAGATAATGAGTCAAATATTCAAGCAAATTAATATGGGAGAGATGGAGCTTATTTGAGTCCCCTTAATTATTTTTATGAACCGTAAAATGATGTGACTTTACCTAATTTTTAACTTTTCTGTAGAATTTCAAATATTTGTACCAAAAATATAATAATTCCAGCTACAGCCTCTTCACACAAATTTTTAAGGCAGAAGACCAGTAGAATCAAATTACATTGTATAGGACTACATCTCACAATACCTAAATTTAAAAAAAAATAAAAACTGGGTATAGAACACAATTTTTGCTAAATATTATTCTAAAAATTAACTTTAAAAAAGCGGTCATTTGAGGGTTGAAATCCCAATGATACTGAAATCTTCTCGTTCTAATTACTATGTATGAATTAGAGTAACTTTAAATCGTATTAGATTGATAAATATTAGGTTACATTAGGCTGATTAAATTTAGAAAATTCTTGAAAAGTAATTGAATTATTTTCTTTTCGTTACAAAATATGGACGTAGTCAGGATAGGGAAATGATCTTCTTCCAGAAATTGTGTAAAATGTGAATAATCTGAAATATACAAAATACATGCATGAAAGGAAATGTTGACATAAAAACATAAAATGTTTTTTGTAAACACTACAAGTTTAAGAATATTTACCGCATTGCATCTTCGAAGGTAAAATTCTTGCTTACGAATCCTGACACATCTATTTTAAAACAATTGTGCTGGAGGAACTTCTTGTCATTTTACTTTCTTTATTATTTTGTAATGGGCTCTGAGGAATAATATTTCCCCATTACAAAGCCATTAGCCACAATGCATTAACAAGAACATGTAACTTACACTGATTTAATTGTGCATAGAAAGTATAAAATAACTTTTTTGTTTGGAAAAATAAATAACTCTTCATTCACGAAAGCTTCCAAGCTGAATCTTTGCTTTCCTGAAGTTGAAGTAGATTAATAAGATAATATTTAATTTTCTGGTTCTGTTCCGCTTTTCCTTCCTTTTCCAAGAGTTTTCATTCTGAGAATAGCATAATAACGTACTTCTATGGCACATTTCAAAGCAAAACATCTGCAGTAAACAAAAAATACTTCCACCTTTAATAATGGAGTTTAGCATTTACAGCGCATTACAGTACCATAGACCTCACCATCCGGAGGATGAAAGCGAGTCTGACACGAGCGGATGTGATTTGGGGTTCAAGAGTGGATTGATTTAATCTCGTATGCAATTTGCGCACTGGCCGGTCGCGTGTCCGGAAAGAGACTATCGCAGAGCCGGAAATGGAAAAGAAGCGCGTTGGGATAATTGCCGGCGAAATAGCCACGTCACCGTAATTGCTTAGAGGACGGCATATTACGAAAGGTTTAAAGAGAATCGCGTTCAAAACGAATCGGAAATTGAATCTACGGAAGCACAACATTCGGATAAAAGGTATTAGGTTCTTTCATTATTCTACAGTGAGCTTATAGAATGAGTCGCAGTTGATTGATTGTTTATTAAGTTACGCTTCTTGGAAGTGGTCGAAAACACGGCATGCATTTATAAGTTAATTTGAAGATAAAGTTACTATTTTAATTTACGTAGAAAGTTTCATGAAGTGCAGAGAGTGTAAATAGAAAGCTAAATCACAGCACAAGATAACAGGTTACAGAATAAAGAGAGTAAATTAGAAAGGCAAGGGAAGAAAACGAGAATAGAAATAAAGAACATCGAGAACGGATTCCCAACCCTATACTTCAGAACCCCTGTAAAATGATGGTTTGCACCAAAATATCCTTACATATTACTAGGACCGGATGTTTACGACCTAAAAATGTTAGAAATATGCAGTTTTATGATCAAAATATATGAAAATTGACCATAAATAGATTTAAAACTTTTGGGTTCATTTTCGAAACCTTCAAAACCTTACCACTGTTTAAATAATTATATATAATAATATACAATTAAAATTAGCACATTCACAATTAACCCTTCTCCTTTGATGCACTGTGAAGACAATTCTACCTGCTAATGTTATTTACAGAAGCGGCTGATCTTGTCACAAAAGCAGACAAAACTAAACTCTCACTTCCCTCGCATATAGTGCTTTCTTTTTCTTCTTCTTCTCTTCTTCCTCTTCTTTTTCTAATTCTTCTTCTTCGATATTGCATCCCTCCTAATATTATAAATAGATAACAATTAGATTCAACAATTGTAAGAAATTAGATAAAATTAGAAGTGAAAAATATCTTTGAGACGTCTACAAGCGAGTATGCAAAATAGAATTCAAACTTTGAGTACGCAATTAATATGCAAAAATAGAATTCAAATCTTTGTCATATTTTTTACCTTAAGGCAAAAATATGACAAAAAAATACAAAAATTCATGGAAAAATATGACCATAACATGAAATATTAATGAAAATGACAAAATGGTTGTAAAAATCCATAATGTGACTGTATTTGACACGTGAAAATTTGGTTAATTTTGTTGGTGTACTACATAAAATAATTCTTAAGTTATATTTGTTATGGAAATAACACAAAGAAATGACATGTCATAAATATCCGGGCCCAACCTATTACTATAAAATGAACGGGAAATAACATAATCTTAACACAAAGAGTTGCTCATAAACGACCTGAAAATAATTATCAATATTTTCGGTACTATAAATATTTCTTACAATTGAAGGCGTTGTGCATTGATTACTTTGTTGTGCATTGGCTACCAAACAGTCAATGTAAAGCATTTTTAAAGAACTGGTCATTACATCATTTTCTGCAATGCGTATTGTGAGGAATAGTTGCTTAGGCGATACAGTGCCGATCTAAAAACATTGTTTTAAACTATTGCGTTACGTATAACGAGAATTTATTCGTAACTTAAACCGGAAAACAGTTAATTATAAAATTCATATACGTATTTTTGTATTCAGTGGGATCTATATTGTGACATACCCATATGTCACATTAAAATTAACATTTATGGGTAGACAATATGGTGGAACATGCATTACGAAATATCACGAGAGCTAGAGCTTAGCAACGACCGGGAATAAACAATGTAGTTTTTGTTTTTTGTAAAGGCATTAAGAGGTCAGCTACACCAAAATATAACGAACGTATGGATTGGCTGGGTGAGAGAAGGACGGTCAAATGTTATGAAAAAAATGAAGGTAGTTTAATACGAAGTCTTCGAGGGATGAATCATGCAGAAAGATTTCAGTCTGCTCGGAAACGCGCTTCTGAACTGATCGTAGATATTTTCATGTGGAAGCAATATTGAAGTATAAATTGGAACTTTGTCGGGAGTGGTAATCAAGTTCGGGACTATGTCATAGGACGTAATCGGGACTGGTAATTTTGATAGTTTGAGAACAGCTTGGATAGGGCAGAAGAAGATTCCTTGGAACTTGGGACTACGGCAAGCTCGCAAGATATTTCGACTGAGAAGTTTACGAGGGACATCATCGAAGAAAAGATAAGTTAACCGCGGTATAAACTGTAAATTGAAAGATATCTTGAACAAAGGCCTAAAAAATTGTAAATTGTCTAAATTGTTTGCTAAAATCATAGAAATAAACTTTGTTGAATTTTGTTCTTTAGAAAAGAAAGTGATCTTTCATTTAGTCAATCCAAACAGAAATGAACTAGGAATAGAATCATACTATTTCAGATTCCCAGCTGCGCTGTATAGTCGGCGGATCTTATAATCCATTACAGAAGTAATAAAGATTATAATATATCGTGACCCATTGACCCCGCAAGCCGGACGCTAAGATCTTTAGCAGATATAGATGTAGAGAGGGAGGAAAATTTTGGTATATCTCAATATTATATCGATATGTCACCGGGGCATATTTGGCTACTGACCACAGGTCGACCCGTCAATCATCATTGAGGCTTATAAAATGTAGTCGACTCCGTTGAGAACCCCTTCCACAGAATACGTAATACAATAAAAGGTGGACACCAAATCAGAGATAGTTATACTATTGTGGATGAAAAGATGAGAGAAGGAAAATTGAGATAGAGCCAAAGAGAAGAAGAATGGAAAGGAGAACACGTAAAGCAGTGAAGGACAGAGATAATAAAATGGGACGAACAAGAATAATATAAATAAGTAATTATAAAACAACCGGAGGATTGAAGCTAAGACGGATCTTTGGCACCGCATCAAGAGGGATAAAGTGGTAATGAAACGGGGGCATACAAAGGACAATCTTAAACAAGCAAATTATTAAAACGGAGTGGAGATGTAAGGGAAATGAAATGATAGAAGGATTGTTGAATATTAATGAGAAGATCCCAAACAAAATTCAAAAGAAATTTTATAGTAAATGTGAAGGAAAGTGAACCAAAGGCATAGAGGAATAATACTTAGCAAAAGAAATCCAGAAAACCAACGACTAATAGAAGTGTAGAAAGAGCCGATGCATGCGAGAGAGACAGAGAAAGAGAGAGAAACAAATAAAAAAAAAACATACCGAATGAACAAGACGACGGAAGGAGATGAGAGAATTCGTGGCCAGCCAACCGGAAGTGAAGGAAGCTGGAAGGAAGTCGCAAGCATTCGTCCGGAATCATCATAACGCGGTGCCGCCCGCCTTCCGGGCTGGGCCGCCATCCAAAACGCCGGGGGCTGAGAAAGCGGTGAGGGCAATGGCATGGAGCCGGCGGAGGCGGGGGCTAAAGCGTTGCCTTGGGTTGTTTCGCTAGTTTGTTTTCGGGACGCGACGACTGCTAGGCTAATTAGTTCCGTAAGTGTAGTACAGTTTACACGTCGGGCGGAGGTAATGTTCATCGCCCGCTAGGAAGAGACAGCGCCCACCTACTCGTTGGTTTTCGGAGGATTTTCCCACCACAGGTACCTCCGCCACCAAGGCACCGCCCCGGCGAAGACAAACTCGAAGCCCTCATCAGGTCTCCCGGCATTTGTGGCAATTTAGTGCACGTAAGTGTATGCGTATGAGTGAGGGGTAGAGTGTGTGTAAGGGGAAGCAAAGATCGCACGCGAACCGTGGCCCATTTGTTAAGGTTCTGCTTCAGCATTCGCCTAATATTGACAGAAGAAACTATCGATCAGTGCTCCCGATACCAGAACATCCCTGCAGCCAACGGCTTTCTTCGTTGTGGCTATGTTGCAAGTGCCGAAATCCTGCCACGTCGGGATGCGGGACATCCCAGTCAGAGTTGCTGCAGCAGCAACAGAAGTTAGTGTGGGAGAGGTTACTACAGTGGTAGAGGTATCTTTAACTGATAACTATACTTTGGATTGAGATCTGAAAATGTGTTTAGGGAAGTGTGAAACTGGAATTTGCCCTTAATGGGGGTTTCTGAATTGGATTTTGGAAAATACTGTGGTGGCAGCGGTGGCAGTGGTGGTGGCAATGGTGACGGTGGCGGCGGATTGGAGGGGACAGAAGCAGTGTCGCGAAGACGTACGGATGCAACGGGGAAAAAAAGACCGCGTGGTTGATTGCTAGTAGTAGCTTATTCGGTGCCCTAGTTGCAAGTACAGCGTTACAAGCCCTTCAAGGGCTTCGCAGCCCCGCAACTCAGACGGCCATGTGGAGGGTGGAGCGTGCGAGGGGGAGGGGGGCGCGGGGGGGCTGGGGTGACGGTGTCGGAGGCTGTGGCAATGGGGGGGGGGGGGGGGCGGAGAGTGACGGTGGGCGGCGGCGGAGTTGCATGCGGCGGTCGCGGGGTCCACGGAAGCAAGGGGTCGGGGTGAGGTGGCGGCGGCGGCAATCGCAGGGGTGGAGGAGTGGAGGGGCGGCGGGGAGCGAGCGGCCGCGAGGCACGCGGCCCAAGGCGACCTGTGCCAAGTGAGGCGTGCGTTTTAGTGTTCTGGCGGCTGCGGCGGTGGCGGTTTGTTTGCGTTGGGTCTCCGCTGGCTGATCGGCCGCACGAGTCGCCGCCGGGGGCTGTCGCTTGCAGACCTCTCCCCCTGCCCCGCCCCCTCTCCACCGCGCGCTGCTTCACCCTCGTCGCCGCTATGTGCAGTGGTCGACGCTGCAGGTTCCTCTGGTCACAGCATCTTGTAAGGCTGATGGTGGACATGCATTGAACGTTTTATTTCGCTACAACAAGAATAGAGTACATACTATATTTCTTTCATACAACAAGACCATTCAAATCTCAGATGAGGCGTTGCCCAGAGTCGAATGAAAAATTATGAAGTCAGAGAAGTGTTGCCATTTACGTTCTCTCTTATTATACCGACTAAATTAGCTCAGAGTCTACATTACCGATGTCTCTTCATCGACTCTGACCTGGAAGTCCTAGGGTTCGAGCCCCAAGGATTATCGATACTAGCAGTAGTATAGCTAAATCGAAGTCAGTTGTGTGGAGGAAAATTATAGCGGCTGGTTAATATGGTCCGTAGTTTTCCATGGTTCCTCCGATCACACGTTAGGAGAACGCTAGAGTATAACTTTAACAGACCATTTAAACCATGACGGGGCATGGACCGTGCGCGATTTTTCCTTACTCGTCTTCGCCCCCTCCTCGCCTATTACACACACACACACACACACACACACATACTTGCACTACACTCTCACACTAATCGGGAGTGCAATCGGGAATTCATAAGGGCCCCATCTCTGTGCCGGGTGGGATGATATTGTTCTGGAAAAGATATCTGGAGTACAAAACCCCGCAAGACGACACGAAGGTAGGAACAGTGCCATCTCCTGGGACATAACAAACAAGTCACTCAAGGAATAAATGACTACAGTAGTTGACGAGTCCGAGAATATCAAATACTTGTTCTCACTGAAATGTCTGGCCATAGCCCCACTGTGCCAACCGCAGGGAACAAAATTCGCTCCCTAGATGACGCAGCGATCGCCGGCGTTCGCGGGCGGAGGGGGAGGAGTCCGCAGGGGGCCGTGTCAGCTGTCGTCGAAATTAGTTATTTCCCCCCTACCCCCTTCCCCGCTCCCCCTACCGGCCACCCTTCTCGCCGCGAAACGGCTCGCAGTCCAGCATTACGGGAAATCGAACGCGAGATGTTGCCGTTACAATGGGCGCAGGGGGCTTTGGATAGCCGCTCGGCGATGTCCGACGGATAAGGCAGCCTTGAGGGGCTCCGCTGATTGAATTGCGATGCGGTTTATGAGAAAGAAGTTGACGTTTCTTTCGCCATTGCGACTAGCCTTGGGGCCGCGGGGATCGTTACTGGGAACGGAAGTCCTGCGATGGGGCAGTTTATGCGTTAGATGGGGGCGTTAACGTGCCAAATGCAGAGGTGAAGGAAGTGTACGCGTGGATTTTTGTGGGTTCAGGATGCTATTGGCTGCAAATGTGACGTAATTGTGAATTCTTTTCGAAGTTACGACTATCTTATTTTGTCGTGATAGAAAATTTTCTCTCTGAGAATCGACATTTTACTGGGTAGTAAGAATGCTTTCTGGGGAATTGGATAATTGCGCTGAAAGTCATTTAACCTTCTCTGTTTTTGTTTCAATGGTTTTGATGTTGAAGCAATAACGTATAGTACTTCTTTCCACTATTTTATTTCTTGTATTTCCTTTTTTCTATCTTTTTAGTTGAGTTCTATCCTGTTACTTAATCATTTCTTCAGCATTAGTGCAAATAGTGAAGTTACAAAGTGATGTAAAGTTAGGTGATATATTTATAAAGGTGTATGAGTTACATTAACAAGTAATGCATTGAGGATCTAGGCACGCGATCTTTCCTTCCCCTTCCTTGTCTCAACCCTTACTTAAACACACTTACACACTACATTACCATATACAGGGTGAGTCACGTAACTTTAGCACCTCCTATAACTTTTGAACGGTTGAAGATATTGAAATGTAGTTTTCACGGAAGTGCATGAGAAAATAGGGCTAACTGATACGTGTATTTATTTCTATTTTATCACTTGTATTTTACGAGATATTTGAGGTAGCTTTGTTTTTTTAAATGGAACTATACATGTTTTTCAGTCTATCATAAAGAGCGTAAAAATACGAATCCAATGATATACATAATGTCATATGTTAAATAAGGATTTTTTTGAGAAATTTTGATTCTTTTGCGACCAGTCCTTAACGGATATTTTGAATGTAACCGACCGCCACAGAAGGTCACGCAGCGCTCCACCAGCAAGCGCGCTCTCGAGGAAGGGAAGGGATCTTTGTACATCAAGATCTTTGTATATCAAGATACAAAACATATTCCAAATATTCACTAAACTGTTGTAGTTTTTTCCCTGAACTCTGCGTTCCATCCTTCCCTTTTTCAGCTTATGTTTAAGAAATGGAAGGGTTAAAAATAAGGATTTATTGTAAGTATGTATTGTAATAAAATTGTTTATTACTTCTACTCCAGTTAATGGGGTTTTATATCACAGGATGGGATTATGGGATCTTGAATCAAAACATAATAAGAATAAATACAGACTAAGAATAAGATAAAGAATATTGCATATTCTGAGCAAACAATAATAATAACCATAGAATAATAACACAGGGATAGAAACATCCATTAAGATAATGATTAATCACTAAAATAAAAATATATTCCCAAAATATAGTAAACAATAGTAAATAAAGGTAATCAGCAGAGACGGAGAAAAATGCAGTCTCTCGTATCTCGTCGGACCTGTGAATCATTCTGGCTGGCCGAAGAAGGGTCGTGGAGGGGGAAGCGCCCAGCCAAGGCCAAGGGAGTACACTGGCGAAGGAGATTCTCTTTCTCTGCGGGAGGCAACGAGACAACGAGCTTTAAATTAAATTTAAATAACAAACAATCTTATTTCAATACCTACTACATATGACAAATCCATATTTTCAATCCTTATGTAATAAAATATTTGAAAATGGGGAAGGATGAAAGCAGAGTTCAGGGAAAAAATTGCAAGTTTAGTGAATATTTGGAATATGTTTTGTGTCTTGAAATACTAAGATCCCTTCCCTTCCCCGAGCGCGCGCTGGCTGGTGGAGCGCTGCGTGACCTTCTGTGGCGGTCGGTTACCTTCAAAATATCCATTAAGAACTCGTCGCAAAAGACATATGCATATGCATTAACATATGACATTATGCATAACATTGGATTCGTCTTTTTACGCTCTTTATGATAGACTGAAAAAATATGTATAGTTCCATTTAAAAAAACAAAGTTACCTCAAATATCTCGTAAAATACAAGTGATAAAATAGAAATAAATACACGTATCAGTTAGCCCTATTTTCTCATGCGCTTCCCTGAAAACTGCATTTCAATATCTTCAACCGTTCAAAAGTTATAGGAGGTGCTAAAGTTACGTGACTCACTCTGTATATCAGGAGATCAGTCGGGGTCATTTACTTATGCGAGCTGGGGCGGTGCCCTGCTGGTGGGAGATATCTGGATACTTGTAACCCTTCAAGACGAGCCGCAAGAAAATATATACGTTATCACCATCCAGCGGGGTGGCGGGCACCGCCTCCTCGCCTGAGAAAGTCATGCACTACACTTACAGGACTAATGATCACATTAGTATGATCACATCACTACAGAATTTAGAATGTTTTCATGAATGACTAATACTTGGTCCTTTTGTCTAGTCCCTTTCTATACATGGGAGTAAATTCAATTTTCTCTTACAATTATACAGGTTTCACGGGGAGATGATCAGATGATCCAGCAATTAAATGTGTACTTTTTTATTTAAGGTTGTTTCAATATTTAGGTCGTTAGCGATCACTATTGGAGTTAACGTTATGGCAATACTGAAGATGAAACGATATAGAGATGATATTAGATGAGATTAGATTTATTATTATTATTATTTCCCGCAAAGATGAATTGATTGCGGGGTATTCATTGAATTGCATACCACAGCAATTTGAATCTAATGGGCTTTTTCTGCAGATGTATTTGAAGTCCCTGGTTAATGCATCTCCTTTGTCTGATGTTAACATTCTGAGACAGAGTATCCAGGATGAATGTTAATAAATACAGAATACTTCAAAAGTTTCAACTGAGTGCGCCAAAGTATGGATTGCAAATTAAGGGAATTGAATCGACTATCGAATGTTAAGTGCACTACGAGCAATTTTTGTAAGAGATGTGTTTTTAACAGGTTCGCACACGTGTTGTTATTTGGTATATCACTTCAAACACTTTTCGTACCAGAAAATTGTTAAATACGCATAAATGATATGAATAATACTTTAATACTGATGTTTCTTTAGCAAGAAGGTCCCTTAACTCTGAAATAGAAGATTTGCCACCATTTCATTACATACCATTAACAAGGTCTGAAAACTGTTTCAGACCGGTGTTCAAATAAAGACGTTTGTAGTTTTGAAGGTAGAAATCCGTACTTGAAACCTTTAGTACATTTATTTCACCTGTGTAAACAATTAGGACATACATTTACAACTTATCCATTTCTGCATTTAGCATACACTTGCAACACGCCTGAAATCGAATATATAATTACGATATAGCGTATATCACTCATGAGTGCGGAAATTGTTGTGTGACTCTTCTCAGAATTTTAAATTAAAGTATCTCAACAACCCGTACGGTACACTGAATCTTTTATAATGAACGAATTAAAAACAAACAATAACAACACTGAGAATATGAAAATCACGTTGATGTGCTACAATATTTTTTCAGATCTCAGGTTACACACTAGAATTTGAGGCTATCTAGTACATAAAGAATCAAATTTAAATTACAAATGTCTATTATAATTTTTTTCCGAGAACAGCGCAGTATTTGCCCTTTACTAACCCATCATTAATAATTTTTTTTATTTATAGATCTGAATGCACATGTATTTTGTAATACAATTGTGATATTGTAATTTTGTAATTGAATAAACACTTAGATAAATGTCTAAATAAATGCTTAGAGCTATACAATAATTGTTTATTTCTATTTAGTAGAAGATTGTAAATGTAAATTATTTATTTCTTTACCGACACATCAACATTGACATTTTTTGTAACTGCTGAATGACAGCTAAATGGCCAGACCATTTTGAAATTTATCCTCATGACATCAGGGTTGCTAATAACACAGAGAAGATGATGCGGCCGTACTATTAAATAAAATTTAACTTGTGAAGAATTTCCCTTGTATGGCTTTGGCTACTTCTTATAACTTCTTTTTGAACTTTGACTCCCGAGCGAAGTCATGGTTACAGAGACCCATTCTAGCATGATGTATATGTACAAGTAAAGAATGTGTAAACGAACATTACTTACAGTTAGATGATAACTATTTATTGAATTGCATGCTTGACATATTATCTATGTAAATAAGATAATAATCATATTGGAAAGAATATATGATAAGTCACAACGCTGTTCTTAGAATTTGCTAAAGCATTCCTATTGTTTTGTTATAGGTTAGTTGTATGCATTGGTATACAACTATGTATTTGGGGATTCGGCAGAAGAAAGTGAAATCCACTTAGTCTATCGCTAATATCCGAATTAATTTATTTCTATCTCAACCAGCTTTCAATACATCTCGTCTGGCAGTGCCATGTACTAATGACTTTCAATGGACTATACATATTGGTTTGCCTTCGTTAATCAGAACCCAGATATTGTTCGTGGTATTAACGCCCGCTTCTCTTAATGCGATGCTGATTCTCAGATAATTCAGTACTATGGACCTGTGCTTGTTATTAATTTAGTTCTCCTATTGTTTCAAAAAGTACAATAAGAATGCATATTCTTTCAAAAGTGGTATTAATACTTGAAAATATAGCACTGCCAAAAAGCTCTAAAGTGAAGTACAAAAAATAAATAGTTTATTTTTATAAAAATAGATAACGGTCCTGATATTGTCAAATTAATTCTATTCAATAATGTATTATTTTATGTGACCTTTTTTCGGTGGATCATGCAAATTTCATTGCGGACCTTTCGCCATCTAGCAGAGAAAGATTTTATCACTCGGCCGACAAAACATTATTGATGATTATAATTTAGCTCAGAGGCTTCTTTTGGGTTTGAGAATATTTATATGCAGGAAATCTACACGGGACGGACGGCTTTACTTAACATTTGAAGGGAAGATTCCGAAGGAATTTTTAGTGTGAATTTCGGTACAAGAACATACGCTTCAAGTTACTCAACCGATGCCCTGATCATATGCGAAAAGCCAAGCATTTCTTTTAAACTAATAACTGTCATAATTTGCCAATATTAGGAGATATTGATGTATATGAGCTCAGGAAATTCACGCCTTATTTCTTATGGGCTTCTAAATTCTAAAATAATTAAGTTTGAAAATAACGTATGAAATGCAGCTATATCGTATGAAATAACACACGAAATGTAGATATTTGGACCATGATTTTGGAAGTAGTACCGAATGTTCCACCATAATGCACGTCTTTGATAATTTTTAAAATTAGTAGTTCAAAGGAATTGGTTAATCTGCGTATTATGAGGGGAGAAAAAAATTCGCACATTCACAAGCTGCTTTGTTTTCAACGACGAAATTTTTCAACGACGTGAACGTGAATGTTATAGAATTCTTTTGAGACGATGCATTTCTCACAGCACACAGTGAGATAGAAAGGATTGATGAAGCTTTCTGAACGTGCACTGTTATGGTCAGTACTCCTGTTATTGCAGTGAATGTTTTATCCTCGAAAATGGCGGAGACTTCTCCCCGCTGGAGGGAAAGCTGGGAGGTCCTGCGCCGACCTACAAATCGGCTTGTAGGTTTCTACCCTCAGAATCTCCTCTTACCGGGCACCATCCAGCCCTGACAAGTCATCGTTCCAGTACCTCAGGAGTCCTGCTGGTATTGTTCGATGCAAAGGAAATGGTCTATTTGGAGGAGAGGGGCCAACCCATAGCTCGATGGGTGAGTGTTGTCGTTGGGTATGAATTTGCGCGCGGTCAGTTGCCATTTCCGGGGAGATTCTCGGGAGCCCCATCACCAACCATGTAAATAGATCAAAGTTGTGCCGTGGACTGTAATTTTACGTTCACGCGTGTTTTTTACATGCAATCTACATGCAGTCTAAGTGACTCAGACAATGTATTCTAAGTAAACTATTTAATATTTCGAATAAAATAACCAAAATAAGTTTGCAATAAGTAATAAACAGGTTTAAATGTAATATTTAAAATTTAATTTTAGACTCAGGAAGTCAAACAAAACATTCCACTCCTCATAAAGAAGTGACAACTTTCGAAACCATCGCAGGTACAATAGTGATTTCGAATACATTCAATGCCAAGTGAAATCATATATCTTATTAAATACAAAATATCTGGTACGACTTATGAAAATGTATGAAGGCCAGTGAGCTATTTAAAAATATCTCCAACGGTAGGCTAATAAGAAACATCCAAGGCAGTATTCGTAAAGAATACGTAGTTATTAGTAGGTAAAAACGTGAACACTGAAAACTGTCTCGTTTACATCTGATAGATTATAAACATCTCCTCAAATTTGATCACTATAATGTTCCAATACATGTACGGCATGTTCTAATTCAGCGCTTATTATACAAACACGCTAGGAAAAAGTACCAATTGGAAAAAGGTTATGAAAAAATTCTAGAGATTAAGGATTAGCAAAGGCGAATTATAAGTTTTGCCAAAGAAATAAACAATTACAAAGACATAACTTAGAAACGAAAGGGTAGTAAATAGACGGATGCCAGTTCTAGTAATGTACAACTTCTTCTATTAAATCATGTACTATTTGCTACTGAACGAGTGCATTTTTATAATATTGTAATTTTTGTATTATTGTATATCTTTATATGATTATTGTATTCATTTCGTTTACGTACTGAGCATTACGTTATTTACCGAAGATTAATGAATAGTCGCTAATGACCTCATTCTGAACTCGTAACCCCTTTCCCGCCCCACAAATGTTTTTGAAATAAAAGTGTAGTGTTTAAGCATTCTAGGACTTATTGTTTATTCTTTAAAATATTCTTTAATAGTAATTATGAATATTTATTTTCTTTTACTTTCTTTACATTATCACGCCTAGGGAATTATTCCAAGACTGAAAATATTTGAACTCAGTTTATAAGGGAGAGTTCAGTGGATGTTAAAAATTGGAATTTGTAAATACAAAATTACTAGAGACATTGGTCCCAAAATATAGGAAAACATAGTTTTGAGAAAAAGGAGATTAAAATATACCTATTCAATCGTATACATAACGGAAATTCAAAATTTAAGTAGTATATGACTTGGTGTAGGGATCACAGAATTTTGAAAATGTGCACACAATTCACTTTTCCCCATAGGACGTCATACGCAGTTTTTAACTGTTTTTTTGACGTAAAATAAATAAATAAATAAACTTTTGTCCCTAGTGGTGCCCAGCAGCGCCCCGCCCCAACCGGAACAAGTAGGCCTCCTATGCTCCCGAATGGGCTTCCGCTTTCTGTGTTAGTGTAGTGAATGTGTTTCTAAGGGTAGAGTATAGGAGAAGCGAGAGGAAGGAAGGATTTCGGGCGGTCCGTAGCCTGTTTGTTAGGGTACTGTTCCGGCATTTCCCTGACGAGAGAAACCACGGAAAACTACCCATCCTGACTGCTAGAATTCATTTATTGGCCGCTAGAATTCTCCTCCAAACAGCAGCTGACTTCAACCTAACATCATACTAGTGTTGAAAATCAGCCACCTAGGACAGGAACCAACATTTCTGATCTCCCGGTCGGAGGTTCTGGATCGGCAGCGAATGCCGTCTCTGTATCATCTCAGGCGGTACATAGCGGTACAATCAGCGCAATAAATTTTCGAGATCGTAGAAATCCCATTACTGCAGAGACTCCGTACTCTGAAGCTTCAGATGTGGACTGGCAAATGCGTATGCTAACCCTGCAGGTATGTGTGCGTTTGTGTGTTACATCTAATAAACTGTAGCCGGAAGTGCCTTCCTACTTGAAAAGCCTCCTCGGACATACTATGAAGCACCCACTTCATATTCTATTCTCGGAACTGTTTGATCTGATCTGCGCGGAAAGCCGTGGCACGAACGCGTCTCTGTAGATGGCATCGGCATCCGCGCTCCGCGTTGTCTCTGTGGGGCTCCGAACCCACGTTAATATCACGTAATCCCAGGGCGGGGTGGAGCTCATTCCTCGGAACGTAGGCGAGTGGGTGCTCGGGGAGGGGCGCGATCCCACGCGCCGAGGCGCTGCCCTTCCAGGAACGCTAATGGACAGCGCATGCGACGAGCGGCTCACGGGCGCCGGCCCGCGTTGCTCCAGCGAGGAATCTCCAAATTAGAGTAAAATTAAACGGGCTATTTTGCTCAAGAGCTGAGAGTGCAATGGTAAGAAAGGAAAGATTCAAACTTCAACCAATTCCAGTTATCTGCCACAAGAAATTATTAAATGTTCCCGTCAGTTCCAATGCATGTTACGTGTTCCACTTCTCCTTTTATTCTTTGATTTCAAATATATTTATTCCTTGAATTCTTGAGATTCTTTGGTAAAATATACTTATTCCGTGAATGTGAGTATTGCATTGTTCTGTGAAAAAAACTGTAAATATTAAAAAAAAGAATTCTGTTTAGCCAGCAGACCATCGATAACTTGAGTAGTTTGATATTTTTAAAAAAATATTATTTTAGGCAGCCTTACTGATTTTCATTTTATTATTATTATTATTATTATTATTATTATTATTATTATTATTATTATTCAAATGATTTAATGATGCATTAAGGTCTGTAGTAGCTGATGCGGTCAGACCAAAGTATTGGTTTCTTAGATGCATTCACTGATTTATCTGAATACTTATGCATCACCTCACTTTTAGCACTAGTGCCAAACATTGGACTTTTAGCACACTACAAATGCCTTGAGAGAACCGCTTTTAGCAGAGGCTGTCTAAAAGAATTATTTTAATTATATTTCATGTAGGATTGTACGAGTTAGTGAAAACCCAACATGATGGGTCCAAAAACTGATGGGAGAGTTTTCAATTTGGCTGTTTATGGAGTGATTGTTTAGCAAACTTTGTAATGAACGGCAGAAGGAATATAGGAGTAAGCGAAGGAATATAATGCATTTGCGATAGAAACGAGAATATAAGAATGTGTGGGAGTAAAGGAGACCGGAATGATATAGAGTTCTTTATGCATTTGGGATGTTGGAATAAACCTGGCTGCTCTTAGTATAATGAGCTGGAGAAATATGTTTTAGGAAAACTGCTTTTTTATAATATTGGATTAGCTTTTCGAGACCCAGGTAGATTGTATAGGGGAAGATTGGTTGGATCATATATCAGTAGTATTAAAGCCATTGAAAAGGTTCGAAAGGTTTGAGGAAAATTTCACGCCGATTTTTTCTCTTATTCAGAAATGTAGATTAGAAAATAAGCGATTCAATGTTCAAAAACAGTGATTATAAACAGGAAAAGCGTTTGAAAACTTCGCCTGAGGTTCTGGTATGAAAGAATATACGAACAATTATCACAAACACAAAAAATGTTGAGTCGAACGAAATGCCAAACGCTATTAATGACTGAACTGATAGTAATTATTTTTTAAATTATTATTTGCGTCTGTTTTAAAATCTCTTTCTTCTTGCTAAATTGATTTTTTATTCCTACTACAATATATTCTGAATTAATTTTCTTAGTATAACTTCCATATGTTAAATGAAAATTTTACAGAAGGCATGATGTGTACGTTTTGTAATGACAGATATGCTAAAGAAACAGATATGCTAACATTGTAATATCCTTTTAGTCATATTTCTTTATTTAATAGTTTTATTTGTGATT
Organism: Teleogryllus oceanicus; assembly: GCA_964035755.1. Taxonomy (NCBI): domain Eukaryota; kingdom Metazoa; phylum Arthropoda; class Insecta; order Orthoptera; family Gryllidae; genus Teleogryllus; species Teleogryllus oceanicus. Next base: position 66,184,852 of record CAXIVR010000010.1, read on the forward strand.
TAGTACCGCCTTTATTCGTAAAATAGTGACACTAAATTCCAATCATGTTGGATTCAGCTCAGAGCCTTTCTTTTCAACACCAGTTCGGTTCAAGGCCAGTTTAAAGTTAATTTCATTTTAAAGATGTTTCCTTTTTGAAAACACTGATTTAGAAGATGTAGAATGTTCCCTGGGGCCCAGCTAAGTGTATTATACTCCTGAATTAATAATGCATTAAATTAAAAACGGGTATAATTTTCGGAGAGACACATCAGTAAATAGAAACAATTATGAAGTAATGTGCCGTAGATGTTTTCACGAACAACCACGAGCGCATATGTTCCCCATATCACAAAAGTCAACTACTGACGCGACTCTATAGCTACTTAGGAAGATTACTAGTTATAAATCATATTTGAACTGTTCAAAATATAGACTGCAACTAGGCGTTCACCGGGAGATGTAAGTTCCATTTCTGACAGGGGCAGAGAATGATTCGATCAGTTCAAAGATCATTTATAAAAAAATAGATTTGCGTTATTAATATTCCAACGAATTGAAAATACTATGACATTTGGAAAAATTGCCCGTTGCCGTGTTTCCCTCCTCCTTCTTGCTGGAGCTTCGAAGTAAGGATGCGACTTCGATGTCGATTTTTTAAATAGTACGTCCATGTTTTGCAAAATGTCCAGCTTTTTAACATCGATTTGTTGAAGCTGAGGTCGTATCAACAACGATGTTTTGTCATAAATGTTTAACGTAATCAATATTTCATTTTTGAATGATAAAATTGTCTTCTTTTCTTTTTTCTCCCTTCTTTTCTTCTCCTTTGCTTCTTTTTTCTTATCTTTTTCTTTTATTCTTCTTCTTTTCTCCTCGGTTTCTTTCTTTAGGCGTTACGAAACTCCTTTGAACAGTCTGGGCTTCTCACAGCAGCTCTACGTTTCTTGTACTCGGTTTATCAAGATCCTAACTTCCATTACAAGTATATCAAAAAAATTGTATTAATAATCAAATTCTACTAAATTGAACATTCTATCACACTACAGTGATCAGGGTGAAAACTAATAAATAAGTTAGTAATATTTTCGTCCATAAATATGGTATATCGTTGTTGTAATTTTCCAGTTTAGTAAGAACTTTATATTTTTGAGTTCGTTTTAAACCATAATTGTAAAATAAATGTAACAACTAATCAAACGAATTCCTCCTACCCTTCTGCATCAAGATTAAGGATATGTTACTAATCCAATTTAGAAAAAAATCGATGTTTAGAAACAAGGATGATTTGGGGGCTATATACTATTGATAAGGATGTTTTAATTTTGAACGTCGATATTTTAAAATGTCGACGCTTTGTTGGTGATGACACATCCCTACTGCCTAATGGTAATCTTAGCTGAGGATGCAACGCCCCATCGGCGAGAGCAGTCGGGGATTGTGGTTTTCTAAATAGGGAAGGCTTGCATTGCATTGCATTGCATTGCATTGCATTGCATTGCATGCATTATATTTCTATACAGAGTGTCTTCCGATACAGGCAGAAGGGAGTAGCGCTCCTATCGAAAATTGATAAAACTAATTGATTCTCATTTCTCCTTGCTGAGCTGCATAGTACAGAGTGGGGCAGAATGGACTCCCTAGTTTCAAACACTCACTGTAGAGCGCGCAGGTGGGTTAGTGGAGTGGGGATAGTGGCGTTAGGTCGAGGAAACGATGCCATTTTCATTTCAGTAGTCTCCATGCAGTGGTCTGGTGAGCATAGAGGCTTTGTCGTTGAAACGTTCTTTAAAAACAATGATAGTGTGGTGGCGACACAGAGGGCTTTTCGCAGACGGTTTGGTTTGGCTCGTCATGATAAGGTTCCTGATGCTAAAACCATTAGGAAATATATTAATAGTGTACGGGCGACAGGATCTGCACTTCCTAAAAAACCAGCTGGACGACCTAAAAGTGTGAGGACACCTGAAAACATCGTGGCAGTGAGAGCGTCCATTGAACAGTCTCCATCGCGCTCTGCGCGAAAACATGCTGCTGCCCTTGGAATATCGTCCAGAACGGTAAGGCAAATTTTACACACTGACCTTCATTTACACCCCTACAAGATGATGGTTGTTCAAGGATTGAGTCCACAAGACTGGGTGAAACGTACAGATGCTTGTAATTTGAACATCTGTGCAACCCGACGCTATTCTCTCGTCGAGCGATGAAGCGCATTTCCACCTCTCCGGCACAGTAAATAAGCAAAATTTTCGGTACTGGGCGACTAAAAATCCTCGTGAACTCCACCAACTCCACCTCTTCATAGCCTCAAAGTGACAGTTTGGTGCGCCGTGTCCTCCATAGGCATAATTGGGCCTTACTTTTTTGAATCTCAAGGTCTAACTGTTACTGTTACCTCTGAGCGTTATTGTGACATGCTAGAGAACTATTTTCAACCTAAATTGGAAGAGTATGGTCAGCAATATGACACGCAAGCCTTTTGGTTTCAACGGGACGGTGCTACGGCTCATACCGCCCTTCGTTCACGGCAAATCCTGCAATGACTGTTTCCCGGGCGCCTGATCTTACGTGGCGATGTTCCATGGCCCCCTCGCTCCCCGGATTTGAGCCCATGTGGTTTTTTCTTTGGGGTTATCTCAAAGCTGAGGTTTACAAAGTTTGACTAAGGACTTTGGAAGCCCGTAAGGAGGCAATTACAGATGTCGTCGCCGGAATATCAGAAGATATGCTGAGAAGAGTTTTCGGAAACTTTTTTGAACGACTCAACATGTGCATCGCTCGCCAAGGTCGTCACCTGGATGAACTAATTTTCACAACCAAATGAGAATAAAATGGCATTGAATGTAGTTTTGGGAAATAAAAACGTTTCGAGATTATCTTTATTTGTTCTTTCACAATTCATCCTTCAAATCAGGGAGTCCATTCTGCCCCACCCTGTAATGCTATCTGGTGAGCACGCCCTTTTTCAGACATTGCGCCCCACCCTTCAAGGCTGCCTGGCCGCAGCCTTCATCCGCCGGTAAGCCTGCGCAATGAATGCATGACGTCACGCCTCCTCGTTTTACACACGCCTAAAGGCAAAAAGAGTGGGAGCCTAACGCTTTTGTATTCCCAGTCAACAGGTCCAAATGCCTTACGGACGACCGTTTCCGAACTCACAAACAAAAATGTTGACATGACTGTTTCATAACGTAACTCAGAAAGCCATTATTAATAAATAAATACATTTATAAATCTATTTTAAATTTCTTTTGCGCGGCGATTTCAACAGGAGAGGCTCCGCTCTACAGCCTTTAATGACGAGCCGCGCATGGGCGAGAGCGCTCCGTACGAAAGGTCTTCGTGGAGAGCGCGAGGGAGCGAGTAAATCAGGCAGGGTTTCACGCGGAGACGGAGCACAGGCGGCCCCGCGCGAAATATCTGTGAGATTCCGATCTGCCAATTCTTCGCTAATCAACAAGTTACGTGGCCACGAAAGAAGTAGGAGCATGATAGATTTGTTATTTTCGTATCAACAGCTAAGATCATGTCCTTGGCCGTAAACGTAGTGCATAGTCACGTAAGTGTAGTGCATGTTTTATTACTAGAGATGGCGGTGTTCTTCCTCCGCTGAGGTCCAGCGCCGATCTATACGTCGGCCTGCGGGGTTTTCCCTATTCAGGTTCCAGCGGAGCAACGCTAAAATCGAGACAAGCTCTTAGCTCCCAACTGATCTCCCGACGTGTGGTAGTGTACTGCATGGAATGTGCGTGGAAATAGGGGTTGAGGATAGGACATGGAGGATGAAGGAAATATTGCATGTGTTCCTCGGCCCGTTTGTTAGGCTACTGTCCCGGCATTCGTCTGGTGTTTATCGGAGAAACCACGGCGGGATTCTGATCGGCCACTACAATTCTCTTCCAGCTAGCGGCTGAATTCGACCTAGCAAACCAGCTAGATTCGAAAATCCTTCCATAATCGGGAGTCGTTCCGTAGAACATCCCCCTATTCTTATTCCCTTATCCCTATCCTTATTCCTTCCCAATTCTGGCCGCTGGGTAGTGACGCAGGAGCGCGTAGCAGGAGGCGCGTACGCGGAGATGCTACCTGGCGGTCCTCTTGACAACAGACTATGACGAGACATGACGGACAGAAACATCAGGGGTAGGGATCACCTACACCCTGGAGTAAATATCTACAGAAACGGAGGATTACTCCAAATTATACGTAGATAATAACGGAGGATTACTCCAATAGCGCTCAACACCCAAGAAGGGGTTAGGAGACGCGTTGCGTCGTGAGTTGAGGCAACAAATGAAAAAAAAAGAAGAAAAAAAATCCCGATTAGAGTCATCAGTTCACACCCTGCGCCGAAGTAGTGGTAGGGACAACCGAAAACAATTGTTTCCTACAATCTGGTAAATGCAGATTTTACGCACCGCTATGCGCGCGTAATGATAGTTCTTTAAGGCAACTGAAAAACGTGACATTGCCGTAAAAAATGTAATTTCCATGCTATGAACAGTAGGGATAACACAAATAATGTATCACAATAGAAGAAATTTTATACTATCGTAGAAAATGCTTGTAGTTCGTCAGGGAAATGGCATTTCTTGCATGAATTTAATAGCTTTTTTTTCATGGACTTCTTACTCCCAGCAAAATAACTAGTTACTTATTGAAGAAATTACTGTTTACTTCATGAAGACTGCTCTGATAGTCATAGTTTTGATATACCATATTTTCATGTGGTGTTCGATATCCGTCACAGCTGGATATTCATTTGTGAAGGTTGTTTTCTATTTATTTATACTTGTATTTATATTCTCGTACTAGACAGAATTACGTAAGATTGATTTATGTCAAAATTCGATAGTAAAGATGATTACATAAAGTAAAAAAAGGTACACAACACAGAATATGTAAGATAGAATACATAATACAGCATAGATTATGAAAATGTTTTAAAACTTGTATGTCAGCCATTGGTGTGAGAACAACAGTAGCGTCTTCCCCCATTCAGAAGTTTTTATTTCAAATAAAATATTATATTATCATAAGAAATAACACGAGTGCTTTGTAAATTATTGATAAATCCTCGACTCACCTCGCCAGTTGGAGTTTTATCTGTCAATTTTCAAAGCACGAATGGTATTTAGTATATTTCTGGAATGAAATTTGAATTTTGGAAGTTGGTTCATTAATACTCGTTACGTAAGTTAATCTACTACATTTACATATTTTTAATGATTTCAGTTACTACGTAGAAACCTGCGTTCTTCGATGACTTATGCCAGACCGTCTGCAATGTTAAAATCAAGGAAGTTAAACTCTACAAATAAGGATTAATACAGTACAAATATAAACAAATATAATATGCACGTATTGAATACACGAAACTCATCGGTTTATTTGATGAATTACTTATTAAATACACAACCATCAAAAGTGTTTTAGAAATGCTGTAGGAACATTGCGTTTTAATTATTTAATGATTTTGTTAATGAATTATTTGCACTAGTAGATGATATATTTCTTAACTTCTTTATCATTTATAATGGTTGTATGATGCTCCTGATGTATCTGCAAATACGGCTTGAGAGGGGAAGTGTTCATATCTCCAGTTATTTTTGTATGTTCTTGCTCGTAAATACCAATGTGAATCATACGAGATACTGCTGTGCGTGCAGAATGATTGGTTATCTGATGTTTCGTAGTGGCTAAACCAACTCTCCGAGCACATGTCTTCATCAATTTCGATATTTCATTTTGCCCAGCGGGGCAGTTTTTGTACCAGGTAACTGACTGCAAATAGAAGGAATTGGGAGTAAGGAAAAAGCAATCAGTTTTCATTCTTTCACAGAGCTTCTGCGATGATAATTTGTAGAATCTAACCGGGCACTCTTTTTATTTTCTCGGTTTTCAGTCAGCTTTTTGATATCGGCTAAATTTTGGTTTCCACCTGGCCAGGTTTTAGAAAATATTGGATTATATGCAATCTTACCAGTTGGTTGTCCATCATTTCCAATTTCTTCATGGAAATAAATAAATTTTCCTCATGCCATGCGATTCTATGGATGCTATGAGGAAGACTTTTATTTTTCAACCTTCAGGAGTATTTTAATAAGACACACACACACACACACACACACACACACACACACACACACATTAGATTGATATTCTTCTGCATTCAACACTACGGAGCTTATCTTTCGTTGCTCTGGAAGTTTTTGAAGCAGTTTCGTCTTCGAATTTCTTGCATCCCTTCCGTCTTAAATTCTAAGTCTGTGAATAAAAATGTATTAAAAATTAGACAGTGTTCTTTAAAATATCTTTCTTCGATTAGTTTTGCAGTTACATTCCTTATTGTTTTCAGTGTGCATCCTTTGTACTCTTGTCCATTCGATTTTCTCTGACAGCGCAATCCTTGAAAATGCTCGCAATTTCTTGTGTCGTTGTATCTTTATCTAATACATAGCTCCGCTCCTTACAAACATTTTGAAATTCTGTATTTGTATTTTCTATATTTCTTTGTGATTTCTGGAGTAGCATGTTGAATAATTTGATTTATTTTTTGTTCGGATAAATCACCAAATCTTATCGCCATTTCGTACACTGTTTGAATTAGACAATGGAAAATCGCGCTCAGATGTAAATAAACATAGGGACCGATACCTACAGCCTCATAAGATGAATCTCAGCTATTGATTGGGCACTGAGGAGGAGGTGATAAGAAAATCGATAAGAAAACCTGATAATTCTTCTGTGAATCACTGCTCCGATTTGTCAATATCCTATGTATTGTTAAACACTTTTGGTCACAATTTCATGAGTGGAATAGTCAATCTAAGCTCAGCTTATGTCCCTTCAAATGTGAAAAGAATATTTTTCAAAACACCGATACTGTAGAACTCGAGTACATGATTTGCGGTCGACTAACATCGCAACAGTTTGGATGACACCACCATCTGGAAGAAGCCCACATGGAGAAAGCCACCAAGGACGTCAGGCCGTGTTGAAAATGTGGGTGGCAGGTGGTCGACAAGGGACTTTCCTGGCTTATCGCTTACACAGTAGCCACATCTGCTCACTTGACCTTTGCGTTATCATACGGCAGATGCTAGCGTTGTTTTTTTAAATATACGAACCCAAGTCTCTCCCAGAAAAATATAAAAATAATTATTATAAACTTATAACTACAAAAATGGATATAAAATACGACAAATGAGTAGAATTACAATAATGCAACTAAATATTAACTAGTGGTGATAAAGCACTTTTTGTGCATATCTCTAACTTTTGCAACAGTCGAAATTTCAAAAAGTTCAACGAAGATGAGACCTGTGATATTTTTAAGCATCCTTCATTCTCTACGAGGAAAAAATAAAGATAAAAAGCCGTATTTGAGATTTTTTGCGAATTACTTTAACTTCAAGCTGAAATGAGGCCAAAACTATTCGTTTTTCAAAAAGTTATAAATGATCTAATTCAAAAATTTATTTTATAGAACAAATTTCGTTTAAAAAGAAAATTTCTTATCACAATATTATACTACTAATGCAATGTTCATTTCTTTGCAACGTAGAAAATACTGGGATCGCCGAAAATAAAACAAGTACCAATTTTTTGCACCGTTTTCGGTTATATACGTAGAATAAATTAAAGAAAACGTGGGGTGTTACAGAATGGCACAGACTTTCTCGTACTAGTTAGTTTCCTAATCACTTTCGTCTAGGCTAGCGTTTCGGTTTTGCCCCACTCTGTTCCCAACCAGCCAGCTTTCCACCTATTAGCTCTTAAAATATTTTATTTTTACTTTTCTAACTTTTTTAGTCCTCTTGTAATAGAATTAAAGTATGACAAAGATATTTTATATGAGATGAAACATAGTTATTTACGCCCCAAGAGCGTTATAAGGGTTCTAATGATCGAGCGGCGACAAAACGCACCAGGGCCTTTGGCGCAAGGGCGTTTCGTCGCCCGAGGTCATTAGAAGCAGTTAATGTCCTTGGTACACACAACTTTATTTTTACCTAATTTTATTGATTCTTATTTCATTTTTTTCTAATTAACTAGATGTCAACTTGACTTGGTTTGTTTTTTCATATTTCCCTCCCATAATTTCCTTTCATAATTCCGTCAGGGAACATGAGGCATCATTCAACTGTTTTCATATTTCTCTCGTAACCACAATCCTCTCGATTCTGGTAAGTTATGAAGCGTATATCAAACTCCGTATCGCAGACAATGACAAGCTATAACGTATCAGTAAAAAAATATTATAAAAGAAGATGGTAGAAGAAGAGAAACATACTGCTGTGCGGTTACGAGTTACTCAGCAGAATGACATAGGAAACATTTGTTGGTCTAATTGAGAAGAGGATTGTGATTAATTTTCGCTAGTGAAATGTCTCAACTTGTATACGTATGTATACGAGAAATGAGCACTGAAGTGTTTTGGGTGATACGGTTGATTGATTGTTAGGATTCCGAGCGCGTCCACTAACGATATTAGTCCCGTAAGTGTAGTGCATGTTTGTCATCGGCCGTGGCGGTGGTCTTCCTTCACTGGATGGCAAGATTGTGACAGCGACTGAATTCGACCTAGCTGGAAAGCTAGTGTCGAAGATACTGCCGCCGCGCCGTCGGAACTCGAACCTAGGACCCCCGGTCAGAGGCACTGCAGTGATATCAGTTGATGCACTGAGCCACCGCTCCTGGTGTGTGGTACGAATAGATAATTAGTCTCTGGAATGAGGCTTCACTATTTTGTGTTAGATTGTGTAAACATTTTAATTAGTGTTTCAGTAGTGTTTTTTTGGAAATTAAATTTAGGAATTCCCTTTTTTCGCTCTTTGCGTTTTAACTAACATATAAACAAATACGATGGATTTAGTAATGTTTTATAGTTTTCTAAATGTTGAATTTATTGAATAAATAATTATTTCAAATAAATATACCACAAATTGTAAATTGTAATTTCAATTCTAGTAGAAATTTAGAAACATTTGAATAAATGTATTTTCAAACGAAAACAAACCATGTGTAATTAATTCTCTTATTGCCTAGTCGTTCTAGTACTGTTTTTTCTAATTCTCCCGAACAGCATTTTCAATGAGCTTTCGCCCGGGCAGTGATGGAAATGTGAACTTATAGCTGGTAGACTTGGCGCGAGGAATCTCTGTAGAGGCGAACGTCAGAGACGAAGGAAACGGCTGCAGAGAATGCCGTCCCATAAACAACGGTTTCTTTATTGTTCGATTTTCGACAGGTAGCGTCGGCGCAACAAAAATAATTCACATTTTGGGTGAGGAAGAACACAGCAAAACTAATGCTACAAATTTCTAACACAGCCAAAGAAATTTTTTCTCTGATTACAATCCCTACCTGGCATTAGGCTATCGAATGTTTTCTGAACAATGATAGTATGCGTTTTTTCAATTTATTTTTTGATTGTTTTTGTCCTACATAGATCAGATCATTGAACTGCACATATGTAATGATGGATTAAAAAATACAACCTAATCTAAGTTAACACTAGTACAGGAGTTGAGGGATTCATGATGGGACCTCATAGGTTCCATTCTTGGCCTGAAAACAGTTTACAAAATATGTGAAATGGATATTTATTTTTGATGCGAGTAGGATGAATGCGGTTTTTATAGAGGTTGAATGATTGAATATGGTGAATATTACAGAAGGAGTTATAGGATAGATAAGCAATACGATGAATGAAGGGATCGAGGTTGAGTTCTTGTAATTGATTTGATGTGAACCAAGACGCATAGTTATAGTGCACAGGAATTTCTGTACTATTTGTATTTTGTTGATGTTTGATTTTGCAGCATTAATCCATACTGTGCAGGCGTAGAGAAGTGTCGGTCTGATTATTGTCTTGTTCAGAATTAGTGCTGTGTTGTATGGGAGGTATTTATTCATATTAATTAGTGTTTTGAGTTGATGCAGTTTGTTTTTTGTTTGTATTATTTTTGGTGTCTACTAGTTGTTTCCAATTTATTTTTGTGTCCATGCGCAGTCCTCAAGATTTAATGGGTTTATTTGGAGGATACCATCGAATGGGCTCATTACGTAGCATTAATGTGGTTGGTGGACTTAGCATCCGTTGATGGCCATACTGCGCATGCGCAGTGACTCCTTTCTGGTGTGTTGCGCTCAAATTTTAAAGGCCTTCGAGTGCGCAAATATCTCGTGCGAACTCTAATAACTAGGAGGCGGATTTTAATGAAATGTAATTTTTTTCTTTTAACTTTAGGACAATGCCGTTTAGTATAGAAATTCATTTTATGTTATGACAAAAGGAAACGACCCATTTTTATAGGTCATTATTTTGCATTTTTGTCAATTTCGACTACTAAGTCATTTTTTCCTTTTTCCGTAATTTTTAAAGCATTTTTTGCTGATTTGATCGATTTTAATGTCATTTTTAATGATACTTGCTTCAAATAATATTTACGAGATGCAAATATTCTTCACAGAATTACTCAGTAGCCTATCCTATTTGTTCGCTCAGAAATTGTTTTCCTAGCCGTTGTGAGTATGTAATTCTTGTGACGTATATCAGCGTCATTGTCGGTTCGGCCGATTTGGGAATAGCTAAAGACAGAAATTTCCTAGTAAAGAACAGTCCAAACCAAAAGTTTGCAAGCTGAGTTCACTCGAACGAATGGAAGAAGCCTCGATTATATCAGTAACGTATCGAACAGCATGAGTTGTTCATCCAAGCTGGTTTCGATAAGACTTTTTACGTCATTTTCCTTTGGTTTTAGGGCATTTTTAAAGCATTTTGATAGCATTTTATTGATCATTTTTGGCGATGCTTTAGGTCATCAAAATCCGCCCCCTTCTAATAACACTTCCGAGAACCTCCCTCCTGGGATTCTTGTTCTATCCGCCCCATTCGCGAAGAGCGGAGCCGCGCGCCGTCGGGGGGCTTCGGGGGGCCCCGGGGGGGGGGGGGGGGGGGGGGGGGGCGGTGGGGTTTTGTGTTTCGGCCTCGATCGCAGGAGGCGGGGGTGGGGCGCGGCGCATGACAAGAGAGCGAAGCGCTGCGCAACAAAGGGGAACCCCCGCCAGCCACTCGCGGGCGCCCCGGCCCCGCGGAGGAGCGGAGGCGGGGGGCGGGGAGGGCGGGGTGGGGAGGGGAAGGGGTGGACAGGCAGGTGGGTGGAGGGATGGCGGAGGCTCGGAAGGGGAAAGAGCGGTCGGTACAGAGGATGGGGACGGGGGGTAGTGGCAAGGATGTAGGGGGCGTGGTCTGGAGGGCCGAGGAAGTGCAGGGGGCGGACGGGCGAGGCGAGGACGGAGGAAGTGGTGAGTGTATGCGAAGGAAAAGAGGAGAGGGCTGTCGGAAGGTGAGCTGATGAATGGAGGGTGGGGCGGGCGGAGAAATGCGCGTGCGGGGGAGGGGGAAGCAAGGAATTGGGACAAGTGAGGGTTGACCCCTCGTGCTTTACGAGGAGCGAGGGGGAGGGCGAGGCGGTGGGAGGGGGTTGGTTGGGGAGAGGGCGGGCGAACTGGTGAGTGTGGACGAGGGGCGCCAGGCTTGAAGCTGATGGTTGAGGGGAGGGGGGGGGGGGGGGGGACTGTTGAAAGGGCAGATGAGCGGGAGGTGGGCGGGCGGGTGAACGATAGGGTGTGAGGGCCCTCAGGTGAGGAAGCGTGTCAGGGCTTGTTTTCAGTGTTAGGGAGGGTAGATGTATGTGTGCGGAGAAGTGGGTTTGTGTGTGTGTGTGCGTCATTGTTAGAGAGGATCTGCGGAAGCGAAGGAGCGCCGCTGCTCATTTCTGTTCAAGGAAGATCAGGCGGTGAATCCGTACGAGGAAGAGTAATCGATATCAGCTTCGTGCCCAGAGCGGACTTCAAATACCGATCCACTAGTGACCTGTAGCAGCAAACCCACACAAAATGATTTTCCAAAAGTAGCACGCACACTGCTTACGAACAACAAACAAAATACTCGTATACGACGGCTCTTAAGTCTTCAGGGTTACTCCAATAAAACGGTAGAATAAATGAACTAGTACTTGTACAACTGTTCTTTACACATCAAGAATGACAAAAATGTTGATGTTTTATCATGCAACACGTGAATAGCAAACAAGTGATGCTACAAATGGCACAGACTTTCTCGTATTAGTTCTATATTTTTTCTTTGGTCTGGGCTAGCTATCCTGATTTGCCACATACTTTTGCCAGCTGTTATCTATCGCCGCCCATAGTACATGTTGTTATAAATTTCCTCAATTTTTCGGTTTCCTAATAGTGGAACCGAAATATTACGCAAAGAATATTAAAAGAGTGAAACCTTGTCCTACATAGTTTTTCATTGAAAAATTTGGAGCCTCTTTTTTTAAACAAAAGAATACCTGAAAATAAAATTAATGACATATTAAACAATGCAACTACCCGTTGGAAATGTTAGAAGAAAACATTTGAAGCCACTTTGAGAAAATAGCGTTTAAACGTTTCTGAAAATGTGAAATTTTGAACACACTCTCACCGAAAACTGTTGCGTTTTCCAGAAACTTTATAAGACATTATTTAAAGCTCATGTACTCATAAATACAATAATGTGAACAAATCGAAGTTAATAAAAATAAACGACTTAGGAAACAAGTAAAAAAATACATATTTGTAATTTTTGAAAAAACAAAACAAAAGGACAATATGATGAGTATGACATCTTATATAGGACATTTAGCACTATCACTACCAAAAGTTTAAAGAAAAAAAATTGGACCTGTTTTCGAGAAAATCTTTTTTTGTTTAAATGCACATATTTAAATTTTCAAAAAGAAAGACATGATGTTACTGAGAGAACTAATTATGGAGAACAAACTTCATTGGAAGGAAAAATCTCTATCTTCAATTTTGTTAATGTACAAAGACTCAAAAAAAATTTAAACTTTTGCAATTTTCGAAAATTCAGAGATAACCGTGAAAATCTGACCTATGCCAGTTTTGTGAGTGTATTTTACTCTATTCGTACATGAAATTTAACGAAACAATTTTGAGCCGTTTTTGAGGAAATTTTGAAAATGTTCGGGCCCCAGTACCCCCAAATTTTAAAGAAAGTTTTTCAAAATCGCAGGGCTCGAGCCGAGCCAGATCAACCGGGAAATATCCATTTTGGAAAACATGTTACGTATGGTTTAGACACTAGTGGTGTTCACAGACGGACAGACGGACGGATATTTTGAAAATTTATTTATTTATTTATTTATTTTACGTCAGAAAAACAGTTAAAAACTGCGTATGACGTGCTATGGGGAAAAATAATAAATAATAAATTAAAATAAACAAACAAAAAACAGCATTTTTTCGGTATTAGGGTATTCTAAAACGTGTATATTCGATGAAATATCGAAATGGATTTTCCACAGCATTTCATAACTTTCTACTAGTTGCTGACTCCCGATGTCAATTGTGCTGTAAGCAGTGACGCGCTAAGTATTAGAATTCAGTCGGTACGTGCAGTATGACAATTGGCGTAATAACACAATCAAAGTTCACATTTTCATTCCAAATCAAAATTGTTTCCTTGTTTTTCTCGTTTTTCCTACTTCTCTGGTACCTAATGAAACTAGTCACCTGTCACATGCCGTAAAGCTAGGTTCAATCTCTTTCAATCTCTCTCAATCCCTTTCAATCCCTGCACGCTTTAGAAATTAATAACAGAGACATTTCTCTTTATTTCTATTTATTAATGTATTTTAAGGCCATAAAATAGAAAATTAATTTACTTAAACTTTGTCATTCCCTAGATACCTAACATGCATTGATTGCACAATTTTCGATTTTTATTTCGAGAGTCCTTCAACGTAAATTAATTATTTCCTCGACATTCAACGTACTTACGTTGTAAAGAGTGTAATGCTGTGGCAGAAATCGTCGGTTTTCTGACAGAAATACAGAGGGGAGCCCTGATATACAAGACACGTTTCGTAGCCACTTTTTGTAGATCGAAAAATTGGTTGGCAGCAAAACGTCTGTCTGCGGTCAATGAAAGAGAAAACACCGTTAAGACGATTTGTTCCAAAACTCGAAGTCCTGAGAACTCGAGGCCCTGCGAGTTTGAAACAGTTTTTTGAATGTGGGAAGTATATTACATGATGCCTTAACATTTGATTTTTTTCTGAAAATGGCTCCAAATTTTTTTATTAATATTTATCCCGTACAGAACCAAATACCTTAAAAATGTCTTATTTTCGGTGAACTCTGTGAAATTTTGAAAATTGCAAAAATTACAAATATTGCGAACAAGTATGTCCTGTTACAGGGCCATTAGTAAGTTCGGTATTAAGTCTGGGTCTTGAATAGAAATTTTGGATTGAAGAGTTATTTGTAAATGGAATCGAAATATATTTTAAAAGTAGGAAAACATAGTAATTTAATTTTCAATAGAAACACATTCACTCCAGACATACATACATATACATATACAACACACACATAGTGAAAATTAGAAAAAAGTGTATAATACAATGGTGATTCGCACAATATTTGCAAAAAGAGCCTCTTGTAAAGATAAAGGGAACAGTAGTACACAAAGTTTCACTAGAGCCTTTTTTAAGAGAATTTGTTCTGATTTCACAGTTTATTTCTACACTTCACACTTAAAAAAAATTACTAACATGCACCGCATATCTTAAATGTTTTTTAATGTAGTTCACGTGTTGTTAAACAGAATCTTAACAAAATATAATTTATAATAATATTTCACATTATGCATTTTAGTCATTAGATGTGTAAAAGGAAATATATATATATTTTCATCTACTTCAGATTTCGGTTTGAAGAGAAACGAACAAATGTTCCGTTGAGCACTCTTCATCAACGCTGTAAATTTAGACAAGAGCAGGTTTGCATGAACACAAGCTTTTGCTTTTAAGGTAGAAGAAGAAAATGAGAATGCTTGGAGTCAGGAGATCAAAACATATTTTAAATGGATTGCTTCTCTAGTGAGCTTGAATTTCATTTCGAGCTTATAAGGCAAGAATACAATTTTCTTGTAAGAGTAAACTAAAAAAAAATCTTCAGCGACGGAAGAACAAGAAGTTTTACACGAGAAAGAAAAAACAAATTTTGAATAACATTATGCTTTACACATTCTTTGTAAATTCTTGTGAATTTTAAGGAAAATGTTTATTTGTGTGTCTGTGTGTGTGTGACCAAAAGTACTTGAAGCTTTCGAGCTTTGTTACTATGACAACACTTTCCGTTAAACGTTATTGAAATGTATTCATTTAGCGTTGGTGAACAAATTGTTGCCCCTACATGTAACAATAACGTTGATTTTCCCTCGAAGTAGGTCTTAAGCGATGATCGTAAGTCACAAGATCCTAAGGGATGAACGTAATGTCTGGAGTGAAATGAAGATAGTTTTGCAAAAGATGGCAAAGACTTTTAATAGAGTATAAGTTGTAATACGATGATTATAATTTTATGTAGCTGTCTTTAATAATAAGAGAAAGTGTACTATATTGCAGCGACACTCGTTTTATTCTCTTTTTGTTTCATTTGAGAAGCTAGCCTCCGAAATTACGACGGGAAAATGAATTAAAACAAATCGCGTGAGCTCAAACAATTGAAACTCGCGAACGTACGCGCGGCAGTGTCTACTTTTCCTTATCTGACGTAAGTTTCGTGACAAAACGCTTGCGTGAGTTCTCACTCGGCGACTGAACTCCAGCGAAGCGACTGTCAACTGAGCGTGGAAAACGGCGATAAGAAGTTGGCAACTCAGATCGCGTGAATTGCTCGATGCTCGCAAGACAAAATGGCGAGAACAAGATACAGCTCGCGATGGCCTGAAACCAGCGAAACAAGTCTACTTTCTTACGCATTTACTCACAGTTCTGTTGGTTTCTTTTTACAATACTACTCTAAGGAATGAGACCCCAGTATGAGTTACCTGCCACACACCTATTGAACTGAACTGGTTATTATATTGAAGCGAAGACGAATAATTATTCTATTATTGAAGTGATGTAAACTTTTTACATAATACTTCTACGTTATTTATCAATAATAATATAGAAACGTCAGACGGGAAACATTGGTTTCGTTGTAATGTTGCATCAGTGGATAAAGAACTCTTGTCTTTACTTTTAGAAGTGTTGTTAAAACACACGTCCCAAAATGATCTTATTAACAAGGTTAAGCATCTATTTGAGTGCTCTTATCGAATACTGAAGCTTGGCAGATAATGGCCTTTAAGAGGAGTCGAGTTTTGGGCAGTTCATTTAACGATGGTTTTGTTTCGTCGATAAGGCGGTGTCCCCATCCCAAAACTATTGTTTTTTATAACACGTGAATACAGAGAACATAGGTACAAAAATAACATAGAACCCAGTGTGTTACAATTTTTGTAGAAGATATAATTTGAAAACAAAGAAGGTCCTACATTCCATATGAGCGGAAAATTACATTTTGAGTAACATTCGGGAACATTCTCTATGAATTTTTTATAGAACTGACCTCGAGATTCTTTCTCTGAAAAATATGAAAAAAAAATTATTTCCAATACAATAATTGGATCTGAAAACTTCAATCTTTTGGATGAGGCTATAATACTTTCGTCAATACGTTCCAAAAAGTTAGGATGTTTTACTGAAACAAATTATGGTAATTTTGTCTCAAATTGTAGCGATGAAAGAAAGAAATATCACAACCGTATTGTGAATAATTTTCTTTATTTAGATTCCAATTCTTCATGAACAATTTATCACAAATACTGTTTTAAATAATAAAAATAAGGAAGGCGAACTTGTACACGAAATATGAATTAGCATTAAGGAAAAACAGCAACACACCGTTTGACGAACAAACTCATTGAAAAACCAAACCCCAGAGAACAGCTACAGCGGAAAAATATATCTCAAAACATCATGTTACAGCTACGACGGAAAGAATCGGGCTTGGCTTTGGAACCATTCTCTCTGCTTAAAAATCAACAAAAAATATATTTTATTAAAAGGATTAACAGAATGAAAATAAAAAATAACGGCAAAGGAAGCAAGGTAAGAATATAAAGACCAAACGAAGCTCGAGTAATACAAAGAAACAAAGAAGCAGAAAATCTCAGAGGAGACCCAAATCTGAACAAAGCACTTCGAAAGGAGGCCAACCTCAATGGCAAACGTTAGCGAAGAGCATCCGAGGTCTGTCGGGGCGGGCCGGCCCTGTTACAACGCCTTTTCGCCAGATGACAGCGTTGAATTCATAACACGCCCGCCATGAATATTCACGCCGTTACATCTCCATTATATCTGAAAATTCGTTTTCTCTTGGCTGCTTCATTCCGGAGCATCCGGTAAAACGCCAGTAATATTACGCTTGGCGGCACCGACTGGTGACTTGCCTGCTTCGAAGCCCCACTGCAGGCCTTTCCATTTGAAGGCGGTGATGTCAATGGCGACAGGCTGTGATGGCACAGTGGCATCATTTTAAGGTCTCTGCAACGTCACTGACGGTCCTAGAGGTCGAGTTCGAGGCCCGACTGTGGCGCATTTTCGACTGTAGAAAAGCTAGATGCATCACAGCTAGAGTTGAATTCGACCGCCGTCTGGAGGAAAATTCTAGGTAAACGGTAGCGGGATTTGCTACAATAGGCAGATAGCGACGGAGGCGAATTGTACCCGTCGATAATTCTGCTCAGTAGTTTTCCATGGTTTCGCCGATCGTCCTACACAAATACCGGTACAGCGCTCTATCAATCGGTCCATCTTTTCTTCTTCATCTATGTCCTTCCCTCTCACCTTAAACACCACACAGGTAAGGAGACGGGTCGGGCGGGGGCCGTGCCTCGCTGGGGGAGATACCTGAACGGGGAATTCCCCGGAAGCCGAAGTGCAGGTCGGCGCCGGATGTCACCATCCTGCGAAGGGAGAACACTGACACCTTCCATAAAACGTCTACTATACTTACGGAACTAACGATCACAGCAGTTAACGGACTCGGAAACATGATTGGTACACCTTTGGTATTTGACAAGTATTCGAACCTTCAATTTGAATCACCGGGGTACCCGACGCTGCCAACTAATTCTTTGACTTCCATGTTCGCCGTCAGGGACAGATACAACAACGGTGCCACTCATATTTATTCATTACTTTAGTCGTTCCCCTTGCCGAGCGAATGTGAGTTTTGATTGTGACGGAAAATGTCAGTGGATTTAATTTTGCTGAACATTTAGCCAAGGATATTTTGCATGTCACAAACGCGACATAGTGCCCTGATAATTATTCGTACTTTGAAAATACACCACATCCGTCGAATTTGATCCGCGACTTTGCGATAAGGAAGCGTGTGTTCCAACAAACTTTACAAAAAGGGAGAGAGAGGGGTAGCGGTCAAAGGAGGTGAGTGGAGGGGAAGGGAAGGAGGAAAGAGGGAAGAGAGAAGAGAGAGGAGGGAGGAGGGTCGACCTAACGCTGCACCAATTTTGACGAATCAATAATAAAATATAAATAAATTTAATAAGAAATTGATATAACAGATAACGTATGTGCATGCATTTAAACAAAATACATTCAATTTCAGTCTCTGTATATGAAATTTTGGTGTCTACGGTTTCATTAGATATCTAGAAACGTGCGAAAATGCAGGTTACATATAATATTTACTAATTTCGGATGCGCAGAGAAACTGAAAAACAAAACAAACCAAAAAACTATGCATCCTCCGATAATGCAAGAAGGTCTATGGTTTTGTGAGATACCCAGGAACTCGAAATAAAAATAGTTTCGATATTAATTAAAAAATGCAAACACATGATTGTGACATTACACCAATTCTCATGCTACTGAATTCTCATAATCATTGCTTCACTGCTTACGACACATATGACGTCATGCGTTAGTAAGACTCCAAGGAAGAGGCCGCCCACCATTAAATTTTTGTTGTTCATGAGTTGCGTTATAGGACAGCAACGTTCGATATTTTCGTACGAATTGCTGTACCCTGGGTATTTTAAACGATGTTATTGTAGTATTTGTGAAGACTGAAGACATTTGTTGTTAGATAGATAGATAGATAGATTTATTAAAGTTCGCTTTGAGCTAATTGCTCGGTGGCAAACATTATTACAATTAGATATACAATTACAAAACTATTACGAATATTTACAAATATAATTACAATTAGAATTAGAGATTAATATCCTAGTTATAATTAATTTTGAGTTATCTATATGTTGACTTATAGCTTTTCTAACACTTCACTCCACTTCACTTCACTTCACTTCATTTCACTGCGCTGCACTCCCCTCCCCCTCCGTGCCCCCACCACACTACACTTCACTTCACTTCACTGAATAAGAGACATGACTATATTATTAATAATACTAACGATTATAATAATGAAACTAATAATAATAATAATAATAATAATAATAATAATAATAATAATAATAATAATAATGATAAAAGTCCCAGTGCTATTAATGATGACCTACATAGAATTAAGTATATTTTTAAATTTCACTACATTAGAAGGAAGAGTCTCTAGTCCTTTTGCAGGTAGTTTGTTCCAATCTACTATAGTACGATTCACAAAGGAGAACTTGCCTACATCAGTTCTTTGCTTTCTACATCGTATTTTCCAGGGATGGTCTCCTCTACTTTTATAATCAGATTTCTGTAATCTTTTACTGATGTCTGCCCATGCTGAGTCCCCTTTGTATGTCTTGTACATTACGCATAAACGCGCCCGTTCCCGTCTCTTAGATAAGGGTTCCCATTCATCTCGTCCATCAACGCGTCCATGATTTACAAACTTCCCGGCCCGTTTTTGAATTTTATCTAACGCCTCGATTTGCCCTTTTCTGTACGGGTCCCAGCAGGCCGCTCCGTACTCTAAAATAGGACGAACAAGTGAAGTATATGCCAAGGATCGGGCATTCGAACTACTGTTTTTTAGAATGCGCATTACAAAGTGCTTCTTGTGCTCTGTGTGTGTGCTACTTTTTGAAGAAACTTTTTTCGTGGTTTTGATAAGCAGCATTTTGCTGCTGAAGGGTACTAGTTATTACTAAGAAGAAAAACAGAAACAAAAAAAAAAAGACATGCACTTTAGTGTTAGGACGTCAGTAAATGCGATATATACGAGTACTCATGTAGGTAGTTCTAAATGTTGTACCCGAGAAATAAAGAGATTGACACAAGCGATTGATATTACTCACTTTCGGTTTTACTCGCCTCACACACAAATCCACGTTGTTCAGAATTCATTTTGTTACTCGTTGGTTAGAGATTATACAAATTCCTGAAAGGAACTTCCAAAATGGACAATTACCGTTTAGAATCCTCGGTACCCACTGTCTGGCTGGCTCACTCCCTCCTCTTTCTTCTCACTCTCTGAACTGCATTTGTTCATCTTCCACAATAAATTAAAGCCCTTTTCCCGTATTATCTATCGTGTCCCACTTTCTGTCTTTCTTTCTCTGAATTCCTTGTATTATCTACTCTCAAGAAATTCTATTTCCCAGTATTTTCTCTGTTGTCTCATTTTCCCCTTTCTTCCTCTCCCCCTCTCTCTCTCTCTTCTACCACGCCAGCTCCTGTGATTTTGTCTGTCGCTGTCTCCCTTCCTCCGCCCGAGGAGCTGCAGCGGGGCGCACGCACCTGGCAATCGCGTTGCGGTGGGTCGAGGGCCACTCGGCTCGGCCGCGCGCCTGGCCCGCACGCCAACGCACGCACGCACAGCTCTCGCAGCGGCCGCCGGCGGCGCCACGATCGATAGCCCCGCTGCGGCGGGCGCCCCAGCGCCTCCGCGGGCTCGCCCGCGCGCCCCCCCCCCCGCACTCTTCAGCTCGCACACGCAATCGCTTGTGGTTGTTTGGCGTGTCAACTACTGTGGTCATTAGTTAAGTGTAGGAATGTTTTTCATCGAGAGGTGGCGGTGATCGTTCCCCACTGGATGGTGAGATCTGACGCCGACCTACCGTCGACCAGTGAGTTTTTTCCCAACCAGATATTTCCCTCCAGCGGAGCACCGCCCCAGCCTGGCTAAGTGCCCGACCGGTCTCTCGGCATGTGTGGTAGTGTAGTGCATGTTAGTGTAAGTGTCTGTGTATAAGGTGAGATGAAGGAAAGATCGCGCGCGGTCTGTGGCCCATTTGTTAGGGTACTGCTCCGGCATTCGCCTGGCGTTAATCGGAGAAACCACGGAAAAATACCGATCAGAGGAGCTGGCCGCTAGAAT
The DNA here is from genome assembly GCA_964035755.1 of Teleogryllus oceanicus. NCBI lineage: Eukaryota > Metazoa > Arthropoda > Insecta > Orthoptera > Gryllidae > Teleogryllus > Teleogryllus oceanicus. Next base: position 66,206,041 of record CAXIVR010000010.1, read on the forward strand.
TCTCATCCAGGCAGCGACTGAATTCGATCTATCTGAAAAGCTAGTGTCGAAAATCCTGCCGCCGTCGGGACTCGAACCTGCCGGTCAGAAGCACTGCAGTGAAGTCAGTTTATGCACTGAGCCACCGCTGCCGGCTAGTGAATCTGCAGCGATTCTGACTGGGGGATCCTAGGTTTCGAGTCTCGGCGTTGGCAGGATATTCGACGCTGTATTCATAAGTCGAATTCACCCGATGTCTGGTGGAAATTCTAGCGGCAGGTTCCTCTGAACGGAAATATTCAGTAGTTTATCCGATCAACACCAAGCGGATGTCGGAGCAGTAACCTAAGAAAAGTACCGCTCGAGATCGCTCTTTCTCGCCCCTTCTTCTCCCCTTACATACTACCACTTACACGCACTACACATGGCGAGGGACTACCCTGGAGCTTAGAGCCAGGTGCTCCACTGAGGGAGATACTTTGAGAGGAATAATTTGGAAAAATGTCGATTTGTGGGTGGGCGCCGGATCTCACCATCCTCCGGGGTAGAAACACAGCCATTTCGCGGGATAAAAATGAATTGCTCCAGGAAACAATAAACTATTTCAATGAATATATCTTAATGAGACAATACGATCACGTCACCCATTTCTCAGCGTTCCAATAGTTTGCTGTATCTCGTTCTTCCCTTCTGTGGAAATGTGTAAGAACTCAGAGGACACCGCGCGCGCAAATTCTGAGCAAAAGATCATTCACTGGCTCCTTCGTCAAAATGTTCTGCTGTTATGTTTCTTCAGCATGTGAATCATCATCATCAAGTCTGGCTTGCTTGATCGATTCGGCGAGGACGGAAAGGAAGTTCTCGCCTTTGAGAATAAGTGACGGAAAGGAAGTTCTCGCCTTTGAGAATAAGTGACAAGGGAGTATTTTCACATTAGCCAAGAACATGTAAATGATCCTAATGGCTTGTTTAAGTAATTGAATTATGTTATTTCATTTTTGATAGTTCAAAATGCTAAAGAGAATATTCTTAATTTCAATGGAATTAGCACAATTTGATATACGCTTCCAATAATCTCATAACTACTTCAGTGATCACCTCATTTAACGGCCAGTTTGACCGAAATCATTGGTGATCGTCTAAGACTTTTTCCATTTGGGCAAGTTGTTGTCTTGGTGCCACTGCTAGTGATGTCAAATTTTACCAAAACATCGATACATCGATGATTCGATACATCGCTTTAGAGTTTTCGATGTCTATGAAAACATCGATGTTTAAAACATCGATGTTTTAATTATAGACTAATAAACATGCTAGTTTCCTATCCTTTTTTAATTAGTACACTACACAAAAGGAATATATTTTGTTTGGTTACCAGCATGTTAGTGCTATGTTATTAAAACGTATTATCGAATATAAAGAATAACATTAATAAAAAAGAACATCGTGTTTCGCTACTTTACCCTTTAGTCACTTCCGTTCATACTCCATCGAAGTGAATCCACCTAAAATTCTCTCAGATTGCGCAGGCGAAATGTGCAGCGTGATAAAGAGGATGACGAAAAACAACGATATTGCTATGGGTTGCTGCTATTCTACAACGTGCTTAAACCCCATTAATAAAAAAAATTAATTTAACAATTAAAAAAACACATTTTACCAACAAAATATAATGTGAAGAAAACATCGAAAACAATATATCGATGTTTCTGGTGGAAAACATGGTTGTTTTTAAAGCATCGATTTTTTTGCCATCCGTAGCCACTGCCCCTTCCTCGGCATGAGTTATCTCGGCGAAAGAGGGGAGAGAGCACCACATAATGGGATGCGACATCGATGTCCATGATTTCAAAACATCGTTGCTTTTATGAAATTGTCGAAGGATTTAATTTCGATTTTTTAAGCTGATGCTTTTTAACATCAGTATTTTCTGTTCCATTGTCTTAGATGGCTGATATTTTTATTTTTCAATTTAAATCATACCATCATAATAAAACTTGCAATTACTTTCTGATATTCTTCAATTGAACATTCTTCGGGCCAAAGTGACAATGAGTAAAAAATAATTAAAATCGAGTGTTCATCGATAAACGAAGACAATATATTTTGTTTTAATATAAAATCAGATAATAAAGGTTTTGTTAAATGCCCCAATAATTTTTGTCTATGTTTTCTCAGTTAAATCTCAATTAAAAACAAACAAACGATACCTTCAAATTACCCCCACTTCGTTAACAGTAATGATAACTAACTAAAAGCATCGATGTGTTAAAAAATGGATGTTTTGGGTGCGATGTTGCGTTAAGATCGATGCCTTAATTTTGAACACGGGTGTTTAGAGGCATCCCATTGAGACCCGTGCGAATGGCGTGCGCGTGGGTCGGGCGTGCGTCACCCGCGTGCCCACACGCTCTTCTACGCTTCTCCCCCTGCCCCTCCCGACGCCTCACGCGGATTCCGCGGGCCCACGCACGCGGCCGCGACTCAGCCTCGCCCGCCTCCCACGGGGCGCGCCACGCACCGCTACTGCTGCGATAGCCATGGACATCATACACGTTGCCAAACAGCGATACCGGGAGAGGCATCTCGCACGTGGCTGGGGGATGCGTAGTTTGCGTCCAATTTCTGCGCGCATTCGAGATTCGGATGACAGATTCTAATCACAGATTTAAACATTCCATGAAAACGCAAGAAGCGATGTGGAGAGCACCCGCTATTCGAGTCACGTTCTGAGAGGACCAGAGGAGTAACCCAGCTTGTTTCGGATGAGTGTATGCGTGTGTAAGAGAGCGTGAGGGATGAGAAAGGCATCTTCTTTCAGGATGCCGATGATGGTAACGTAGTGGGTTTTAACGTAATGGTGGTCAACTAGCAAGCAATGTGTAGTATTTCTTGAAAATTGAATAATAGAGAGGAAGTGTAAAATGTGACTTGTGAAGTTGACATGGGAGCATGTGAGTGAGTTTGTAAGAAAGACTGCGAGAGGTGGCTCAGTGCATCAACTGATGTTACTGCAGTGCCTCTGACCGGGAAGTCCTACATTCGAGTCCCGACGGCGGCAGGATTTTTGATATAGGTACATAAGTAGAGTTCAGTCGATGTCTGGAGGAGAATTCTAGAGGCCGGCTGCGTGATCCGTAGTTTTCTGTGGTTTCTTCGATCAATACCAGGCGAATGCTGGAGCAGTAACCTAACAAATGAGCCACGGAGCGCGCGCGATCTTTCCCTCCTCTTTCTTGTCTTCCTCACCCCCACTTACACTTACACTCACATTCACTAAACTACCACACATGTCGGGAGACCGGTCGGAAGCTTAGAGCGGTGCCCAGCTGGAGGGAGATACGTGATTAGAGCAAAGTCCGTTAACCGACGTTGGGTCGGCACCGGATCTCACCATCAAGTGGAGGGGAAGATCGCCTCCACCTCCCGAGGAAAACAAATGAACTACACTTACAGGATAAGTGACCTTAAGTGCTGATGCGCCCGGAAACACTAATCAATCAATCCACCAAACATCGATGTTCAAATTTAAAACTTCGATGTTAATAATAAACAGACCAAAAACCATCGACGTTTTTAAACATCGATATTTTAAATTGGTTTAATAGCCTCTAAGATCAGACATTTGCAGGGAGCCAAATTTAATTTGTCAGTGGTTGTGTTTATAAATTTATAATTAATATTTAAATATAAATAAAAAAATTAAAATAATAAGAATACTTGACAAAGCGTAGCCTGAAATCGTGAGCACTCTCGGTCATCTCAAAGGAGAGAGCTTCCTCACTTCACCATAGATGTATGCTGGAACAAGGGGCAAGTCTACGAGTACGGCGCATGCGTTGACCGCCTCTACACGTGCGAAATACATGGAAAGACGTACTTCATAACAGGGCATCGCGGTCGAGAGACAGAGACAGAGACAGACAGAGAGAGAGTTAGAGAGAGAGAGTTAGGAGAGAGAGTTAGAGAGAGAGAGTTAGAGAGAGAGAGTTAGAGAGAGAGTTAGAGAGAGAGTTAGAGAGAGAGTTAGAGAGAGAGTTAGAGAGAGAGAGTTAGAGAGAGAGTTAGAGAGAGAGTTAGAGGGAGAGTTAGAGAGAGAGAGTTAGAGAGAGAGAGTTAGAGAAAGAGAGAGTTAGAGAGAGAGTTAGAGAAAGAGAGAGTTAGAGAGAGAGTTAGAGAGAGTTAGAGAGAGAGAGAGTTAGAGAGAGTGGTGGAGAGGTAGGAGTGAGGAGAGGAGTGAGTGAGAGAGGGAGTGAGAGAGAGTGAGTGAGGAGAGGAGTGGAGGTGGTAGAGAGAGTGAGGAGTGAGAGTGGTGGAGAGAGGAGTGAGGAGAGTGAGTGAGAGAGAGTGGGGAGAGAGTGGAGTGAGAGTGAGTGAGGAGGATGAGTGAGTGAGAGAGTGAGTGGAGTGAGAGAGATGGAGGGTGAGGAGAGAGTGAGTGAGAGAGAGAGTGAGTGAGAGAGAGTGAGGAGAGGAGTAGAGTGAGGGAGTGAGTGGAGTGAGGAGGTGAGTGAGAGGTGAGTGAGAGGGAGTGAGGAGAGGTGGAGTGAGTGAGGTGAGTGAGAGAGAGTGAGTGAGAGAGGTGAGGAGGAGAGGAGTGGGAGAGGGGGAGGAGAGTGAGTGAGAGAGAGGAGTGAGGAGAGTGAGTGAGGAGAGGGTGAGGTGAGAGTGAGGGAGGTGAGAGAGTGGGAGAGGAGAGAGTGGAGGAGTGAGAGAGGTGAAGTAGAGTGAGAGAGGAAGAGTGCAGGGAGTGAGAGAGTGAGTGAGCGAGAGTGAGTGAGACGAGAGTAGAGTGAGGAGAGGAGTGAGAGAGTGGAGGAGAGGGGGGTCGCAAGTGTAGTAACAAAGCACGATACCGGCCTGAATAGCCGAGGTTGGTGAGACTGAAGGGCCCTAGCTTCCTTAGTGGGAAGGCGCGTGTGTGTTCGCGTTGTCCTTAGGCGTTCCTACAGCTACAATTAAAACAGTCACAGTGATCGCTTACGACCAGTATTTGTTTGGTTCCATTACATAAAATGATAGAGGTGTCTTTACGTACTATTTCATATTTTAATTTTTATAAAATTGAAATTATGAGCATATTATCAACTAAATTGGGCAATATTTCGGTTAATGGAAAATATAAATTTTATTTTATTCACGAACAAAACATCGAAAATTATGAACATCGATGTTAAGAAAACACAGGCTTTAGTAAATCGATGTTTAAAGAAACATCGATGATTTTATTAAAACATTGACATCGATATATCATCTCTAGTGACTGCTGAGAACCCAAGTCAGTGCGTTTAAAATCTAACTGTATCAAAATTCGTGTGGAGTAAAATTTGCACATGCTTTCTTGAGTGTTCACTTCGTTAGATAGAAGAGTCGTTAAGTGTTTGTTTCTTGCAGGACAGTACCATAAAAGCAAATAGGTAGCTCATTTTTGGATGAAAATAGTTTTTCCACGGAATAGAAAATGTGTTATCAAAATGTTTTCAACATCGCTCTCTACTAAGTGCAGGGGGAGTGTTGATAGAAGGCTACCACTGTGCTCTGGACTCAAAGAATCCAAAGTCACCATAACTGCAAATTTGGATACAACTCACCGTTGCTAATAAGTGATTCATCACTGTTTGGTATTATTACCTGTGCTTAGCTGTCGAAGTCCCGCTGTGTCAGGACTTCGCAAGAGATAAATAAGCGTGCGGAATAAATGATTCGTTAAGTACATACAGAACGTACGAATTGCGCTATGTTAAAAGCTCTTTCTTCATTTTTCTTCTTCTTCTTCTTCTTCTTCTTGTTTTCCTTCTTATATTTCAGCTCCTTCCATTTGTTATTATTTGTATTTATTTCTCTTCTTCCTCTCCTTTTCTTCCGCTTCTTTTTTTTCTTTTTCCTGATCTATCTCCCTCTTCTCATTCATGGTCCTCCTTTTTCCTCTCCTTAGAGTCGCCCTCCTCCTTCGGCGTTCCAGCTAAATGCTACTTGCGCATGGAAATTGCAACAATCGCGAGAACACGCGGACACAAGCATCAAGTGGGCTGACGTTACAGCGATTCGAAGTTCTCAGCTAAAATGTTTGTACCGATTATGATCCTCACTCTCAGGCCTGATTGGCCGTATCTGAGGTGAATGTTTTTTCCCTTATTGGCTACTGCTGACATGTCCAGCAGCAGCATTGCCGTTGTCTCTACAGCGTGTCCGACAAGGAGATTCTAGGGTTCGAGTCTCGAGTGCGGCCGTGTGCTGTGATGGGTTTTCCGTGGTTTCTCCGTTAAAAGCTAGACGAATGTCCGTAACACATGGGCTATCGGCCACGAGCGATCATTCCTTCTCATCCTTGACCCTCCTCTCCTCTGACACAAATACTCTCACACTTACACTACGACGCATGTGGGGGAACCATTTGGAAGCATTTCCTGACTGAGGCGGTACCCACTGGTGGAGATACCTGGAGAGGTATTCCCTACGTGCCAATCCTGTCCGACCTATCCAACGTGTCGGTCTGCGCCGGAGCTCACACTGCAGCGGGAGACGAGCACAGACACCATCCGCCTTAAACATGCACCACACGCATGGGACTAGCAAGCAAAGTAGTTAACACACTCACTAACTACGCACTCACTAACTTACCTGACAACCGTCGATTCCGATCAAGTAATCCCGAATGTAGTATCAACTACGTTCCATCGATCTCGATCAAGTACTCTCCAAAAGTACTTTAAATTGTAGTCAAATTTCTGTTCTTTAATATGGTAAGAAAAAACCTTGGTCTTTACCATTCAAATTTTTACTAAAATAGGTTGGAATTAGTACAGGTTCTTACAAAAAAAAATCATCCACGAACATGTTTGTTTTTTATACAGTGAAAACCCCTTTCCTTTATTCGATAAACAAGTTTTTTTAATCAGATGATATGAAATATAAAATACCTCATCGAGCATTCCTAGGAGTAATAGATTAAAACATTGCTGCGATATTCATTGCAACTGCAAATGTTTGTTTTGCTAGAGCAACAATAGAATATTTATTAATTATATACTTTAGCAGAATTAACTTTTTCCAAATGGCACGAATAACACGTTAAATAACCCATTGTATTAGGGTAATTTCTAAAAGCTGTGCGCAATGTTCACTGGCTCCTACACACTTGGGTGCCACGTCATCTCAGGCAGCGAAGTCGCACCGGAGTGAACGCGCGTGGCGGTCATCGCTGCCAGCTCCGCCACCGCCACCGCCACCGCCACCGCCACCGCCACCGCCACCGCCACCGCCACCGCCGCGATGTGGGCTAGGAGGCCTTGGCGACAGCGCTCCGCCCACGCGGCCTCTCTCCCTCCCTCACTCCGCTCCCCCTCCCTACTCTTCCCCTCCCCCCCACTCCGCGCGCTCGTCACCCGATAGCAGGCCCGCGCGGTCCCGCAGAGGGATGTGCACGGATCGTAAAAAAAATCGATTCTTGAATCAGACTTGGATCAAATGCGAAAAAATCAATTCCCTTAAAAATAGGGACAGAAATTAAACAAAACATTATTTTTAGAAATAAATATTTTCTTTTTTTACAATCATGAATAAATAAAAACATTTGGGCTATTTTTTATTTTACAATATAAAAACACTAGCGTACCCGTGTCAGCACACTCGCTTGTTAAACCCCACCCACTTCCATATCTTTTCATTTCTATATTAAGCCTGTAATACCTTCTTCATCGACATTTTCTTATCCTCCGTCACTTATTCTGCATGTCTACTTGCAATTGATAACAATACCCTTGTTAATACAAACTATATCTATTTAACGTTATCGCCGAGAGAGAAGTACACCCGTGTAATTCAATCGCGTAGAATATCAAGTAATTAGTTTAATTTCCCATACAATTGGAGATTATACAGATTCTGAACAGGTGGGTAGAATCTAGGTTTATCTATCTCTTTGGCACTCTTTGGATGACAATGAACTAAAAAACAGCAACTACTGTAGGTGTTCGTGTGAAAGACGATTCCTAAGGAAAAAATATTGTTACACGCCGTTTTTTTCCTTCCGCACGCACATACAATTCGTTAACGTTGGTTGTTAAACTGGGTTGCGCATGCGCAATAATTGAAAATGCAAAAGTAAATTATATGTAAGGAGTGCTTATGAACAATTCCATTCCAAGCTTAAAGAATCGATTCAAGCAAAAACCGTAAAGAATGCAATCGATTCAAAAGGTCAATCTTTTTGGTTTAAAAAATCGATCTTCTTAGGATCGATTCAGAATCGCACATCCCAAGTCCCGGTTTGATTCAGTATATCGTCCGGTCAATAGGGACTTTTTGGACCGCTGAGCGTGGAGCAATCGACTGCAGTTTTGGCCGCAGCGCATGCATCAACTCGAAATCGAACTCGAAGTGATCGAGGAGCCCACTGTTCAGCCGGATTTATCGGGGACTTACATCGCATACTGATCCACCATTCGGTCCTGGTGCATCGAATCCCTACTGGCAGCAGGGTGCAGCAAAATATACGAGTATATTCATTCCCATGATGCAACATGAAGTTGGAGGGATTAATCCGTATATTTGATTATCCATATATGGCATAATCATATTTATTTAATAACACAATAAGTACCTATATTACAATGTACTTATATATACAGATCAGTGGTGGCTGGGGAGCTCTAGACGAACATGCGAACGAAGACGACGTGGCATTGTGGGATTTTGCGCTCTCTGACGCCACACTTCTTCCTTTCAACCTAAACGTATGCCTCTTTCAAAACCTCTTTCTCGATTTCACCCGTTGCGAGAAACGATATTGCTGTTGATTGATTCAACGCTTCGCTGGGCAAAAACTCCCTAACTGTAAAGTATCGAATGTGGTAAAGCCGGTTTCTGGCTCTCGTCATTTGGCTGTTGCTTTTCAGGCGATATGCACAATTATTTAGAAAATATGTTATCTCTCTTAGAAAGCCGTAATTCCCAGCTCTAAACTGTTGAATATGATAGTTAAAACTCTGATCTTAGATAGATAGATATTTATCATTTCTGCAGATAGGTTTATACAACCTGGTGGCAGAACACTTCAATTTACATATTACAATTAGGAATATTAATACAAGGTAATTTTAAATTATTTTAAGACACAATAATATAATTACAATGCATTTCACTTCACTTCACTTCACTTCACTTCTGTTTCTACTTCTATATTGCACTACACTTCATAACACGTTACCACACTGCAATACAATAATACTTTGAAAATAATCATATATTAAATAAAGTAACGTATTTAATAGTAATTATCACAATACTAATAATAACAATAGCAATAAAAATAGCAATAGTAATAATGAAATAATACCTGTTATAATAAGCCTAACTTACTAAATTAATAAAATTTGCTAATATCATTAGTTAATTTACTTCTAAAACTTTGAAAACCTAGAGGAAAGGGTTCTAAGTCTGCCGGAGGAAACTTATTTCATTCCGTTATTGTTCTATTTGTAAAGGAAGATTTTTCAACATCTTTTCTGGGGGCCTAAACTGAATTTTGTGCTTGTGATTCCCTCTACTAAAGTATGGTCTACCGAGTTGGGTGTAGATATCTTTCCAAGCTGGACTACCGACATACCACCGGTAGCGGTAGCTCAGTGCATCAACTGATGTCACTGCAGCGCTTCTGACCGGGAGGTCCTAGGTTCGAGTCCTGACGGCGGCAGGATTTTCGACACTCGCTTGTCAGCTAGGTCGAATTCAGTCGCTGCCTGGAGGAGAATTCTAGCGGCCGGCTGCTCTGATCGGTAGTTTTCCGTGGTTTCTCCGAAGAACACCAGGCGAATGCCGGAGCAGTACCCTACGAAACGGGCCACGGACCGCGCGCGATCTGTCCTTCCTCTTCTCTGTCCTATCCTCTCCCCTTACACACACACTTACACTAACATGCACTACACTACCACATTTTCCGGAAGACCGGTCGGGAGCATAGAGCTTGTCCCGACTGGGGCGGTGCCCCGCTGGTGGAGAGTCCTGGTTAGGGGGAAAGCCCACTAGCCGACGGAAAGTCGGTGCCAGATCTCGCCATCCAGCTGGGGAAGACCACCGCCACCTCCCGAGAAACAAACATGCACTACACTAACGGGACTAATGACCAAAGCAGTTGACGCGCCCGGAAACACGAAAAAAACAAACCAAACCAACCGGCATACTCTTTGTACAAGGCACAGAGTCTTGCCTTATCTCTCCTGATTTCTAGGGACTTCCATTCTACTTTCTTCCTATTGCTTCGGAAAGTAAATTTATACGTTTTTCTCAGTACTTTATTCAAATATTCCTTTTGTAAATTTCTATAAGAGTCCCAACAAACTGCCCCGTATGGACGTAGTAGAGATAGTTTTTGCACAGTAAATTGCAAGGACATCCAAGCTTTCCCTACGACACAGTATACCTGATTTTTCCAACTCAACTTACTATCAAAAATTATTCCCAGGTACTTACAAGACAAGAATCTTGGAATATTTTCGTTGCCTAAACGGTATTGAGTTTTACTTTATTTGCGACCCAAACATGATGGTTTTGCTTTTTGAACTATTTATTGCTATGCTATTTTTACTCCATAAATGTAATCTATCTAGATCGCCCTGCAAAATATCCTCATCTACGCTTGATTGAATAACTCGATATATTATACAGTGATCTGCATATCGGCGTACCTTTGAATATAAATTGTCTGGCAGGTCATTCACAAACGCGAGAAGCAGGAGAGGTCCAATAACGCTTCCTTGAGGGATCCCTGAGGTTACGTTTGCTAGAGTTGAAAATTGTTGTCCAACTTGGACTTTCTGTTTCCTATCTCGAAGAAGCTCATCAATCCACGCCACTCCTCTGGTGTCAATACCCGATTGCATTAATTTATGAACCAGTTTATCGTGTGGGACAACATAAAATGCTTTTGCAAAATCTATTATTACGGCGTTCTCCCTCCCACTATCATCAACTTCATCTTCTATATCCTGAAACAATATCTGACTCTCACAAGACAAACCAGTCCTAAAACCATGCTGTCCCTGAAATAGCCATTCTTTTCTTTTCCATTCTTGTTTAATATAGCTAGTTATCAAATGTTCCACTAGTTTACATACAACTGGCGTGAGACTTACCGGTCTATAATTGGCTAAAACAGTTCTGTCACCACTCATGAAAATCGGAACAACGGTAACTGGCTTCCAATCGTCGAGCACGATTGAATTACTGAACGAAACATGGAATAATCTGGTTAGAAACTGCAATATTGCCTCTCCACCTAATTTCATTATGTCAGTTGAAATGGCATCTGGACCCCGCGACTTTCCATTTTTCACAGATTTAATTCGTTTTCGCAATGTGTTTACGTCTATATTAAACTGATTTGGTACAGCATCCCTCGATATCTAAGTGTGGTGAGATTTTATTTTAAAAATGGAACTGAAGTAGGCATTAAATGCGTTTGTTTTTTCCCGATCGCCTATTAGTAACGTGTTCTTGGCATCTCTAACGATAGGAATTCTTCTTTATTTCCTCTTCTTCTGCGAACATATTTGTAAAATCCCGACCAATTATTTCCCTCCATGTCGAGAATATGCTTTAAAAATGTATGCTGTACAATTTTCTTTTCCTGCTGCAATTCTTTCGAACATTTATGAAAATGTATCTTACGATTTTCACTAAGATATCTGTTATTGAAAGTCTTTCCAGTTTTTTTCTCTTCATACGTCGAATTTTCGAATTGTAATATTCTGGATCTGAATTACATATTAAGTATTTGCACGGCACAAACGTTTGCAATGCATTAAAGGCGTCATGCTCTTAAACATTCCATTGGTTGATTGATTATTTTGAGTTTCCGGGTGCGTCATTTGCTATGACCTATAATCCCATACGTATAATGGATGTTAGAGTGAATATCCAAGGAGGTGGCGGAGTGTGAGACAACTGGAATGTGAGACACCGATATGCACGTTGGCTTATGGGATTTCCCACTTCAGGTATCTCCCCCGTCGGGACAAGCTCTAAGCTCCCGATAGGTCTTCCGGCGAGTGGCAATGTAGAGCATATAAGTGACAGTCTTTTTGTTTTTTCTGGGGTACTGCTCCGACATTCACTTAGTATTGACATGAGAGATCACGGAAAACTGTCAATCCGAGCATCCGGCCGCTAGAATTCTTCTTCAGACCTTGGGTGAATTCGACCCAGCTGATATTAAAAATCCACTATCGTCGGGACTCGAACTCTAGCACTTGCCCGACCGAGAAACTGCAGCAGCAACTTATGTTATAATTCGCTTTGTCGAACACTTCGTCTTGTTGAGTAGTTCGCTTTCTCCAACGGTTGTATTGGTCAGCCTTTTTACTTTGTGTAGTAGTTCGTGCAATCTGGCAGTATACGACGTCGAAAACTCCAAATAATGGAGACCTGGAATTAATATCATGATTTGAAGAAAACTTTGTAGCTATGGAAACACTTTCATGAAACTGATCAAAGTGCTACTCGACTAGACCTCTCATCGACTACTAGACGACCTCGCGCTCCCAGAATCTGATGATGATTGCTAAGCCGCTTGCTCGTCTTTTGAATAATAGAAGCGTTGCTAAAGGCAATATCTTGCATTATTTCTCGTAATTCAATGTTAACAACACCTCGGGAACAGATCAATATTACTTTACGGGGTACCACTCGTGCGTCATACTTGTTTTGAAGCCGGAGTTAATTCTTGGAGCCATTTGCAAGGGCTGCATGGTTTCTGGGAAGGATTTTCTGCAGCGCTTACTAAAATACGGTTTAGCGCGTACGCCTAATTGGAACGCTAATTAGAACGCTATCAGGAAATTCCCCGAATGTCTTGTGCGTCACATTAACGGGAATTCACCCGTTATTGTACCTTAGTACTGTGGTCGATCAATATACACTGACATCCTACATCGGAACTGAGATATGTTAAGGTATTACCAATTATATATCGATTTAATCTATTAATTAATATCTTCATGTAAATTGTTGAGAGCTATCGAAGCGTTTTATTAATGGATATCGCGAAATGCTCTTGGTCTCCCAATTCACAACTAACATTCATATTTACTTGGTGGCTTAACACTGCTACCCCTAATGTGAGCTTTGCTGTAATCTTTGCAGTTCGTAAAACAGCAGATGCAAGCTCGTGTAGGTGAAGCAAATTTCGAGACAATTGCTATTTAAGTATAAATACTGACAATGTTAAAAATCTGTGACAGTATCTTTGAAATTTGATAATGGGTTTGAAAATTAAATTGTCCAATATGATACAGCACGTGAATTCGAATCTTACGAACTGAAATAACACGAGGCATCAACTTCTGATGATGAATTATTCTTTTTACGTTCACTTCCCTTTCAATAAAGTTTTGAAGGTGGAATTGAAGGGTTTTGTCATATCCCAATTCATTTGATTCTTCGGCACATGATCAGAATATGGCAGAGTGTGCCGTCATATTTCTAACTGAAAGTGCGAGGTCGGTTAGGATCTGCCGTTATTATCCTGGGCGCCTCAATCGCGTGTGATCTTCTCTTTCTCATTATCGTCTATTCTTCTCCCCTTACACACAAGCACACCTACATGCACTGCATTGATTGATTGTGTGAGTGATTATTTCGTGACGCGGCAACTACTTTGATCATTAGCCCCGAAAGTGTATTCGTGGGAGATGACAGTGTTCCTCACTGGAACGTGAGAGCCAGTCCGATCTACACGTGTCGGCGTGCGCGATTTCCCTCAGGGTACTGTGGCGCCATGCGGTTGCAATAATATACAGACGAGAGTGGTTTAAATAATTGCTGGTTTATTTACTAAGCTCCACCACCGAAACAACCTTATTTACACAATTAAATTAACTTAAAAAGATCCCACTACTTGGGTAAATTGTCACTGCGGCTACCACACCACTACGCTCGAATATTACTTACATTCGATGGCGTGAAGCGCCGCAAGCCGTAAGTATACGGACTCGTCCTTGAGTCTCCCTGTCCTTACGGCAAACCCACTGCCGGCCCTATCCGCCACGCTCGCGGCCCGCACCCAACCAGGCAACCGGCTCCTGGTCAGATGCGCTCTCCTCGAAGACTCGTAGCGAAAGAGATCGAAGCGTCGTCGCGTCCGGCGCAGGTAGCCCGCACCCCTTCCACGCCGCCTCCTGGCTTTTCCCCCAACGTCACATCCGCTCTCTTTATAACAAAGGCTAGCACGTGGACACCTAACGTTTCTCCTACGTCACGCGGCCGCGCATTGAAATGTGTGTGTATCCACGACGCTACAGTACGAGACCCACCGGCGACATGATTTTCGACACTAGCTAGATAACTAGGTCGCATTCATTCGCTTTTGAAGGAGCTCAAGCGCTTGGGTACTCTGTTCGGTAGTTTTTTGTGGTTTCTCCGATTGATACCAGCCGAATGCCTATGGTAATCTTGATCCTATCCTCACTCCTTATTACACACACATTTTCATGCACCACACATCAGGAGAGCAGTCGGAAGCTTAGAGCTTGATCTGGTCGTGGCGGCGCCCCGAAAGTAGTAGACTTATTGATGAGGAAAACCCCGCAAGCCAACGGCGTCGGATGGTTGGTGTCGGTGGATCGGCGCCGGATCTCACCATTCAGCGAGGGAAGAAAACCGTCTCCTCCCCTCATAGAAACATGCACTAGACTTACACCGAAAACAGGATATAATCAATCAGCCGACAAATGCAATATTGTATTGCATCTGATTGCGTGCGAGAGGAGTATACAAGGAAGAGGAAGGAAAGATCGCGTACGGTCATTATCTGGTTTTATTAAGACACTGCTGGGACAGTCACCTGGTATAGATAGGACAAACCACGGAAAACCTAACATCAAAGCAGTCGACCGCCAGAATTCTCCTTCAGCCGGTTCTTGAGTTCGACCAAGCTGGAGTCGAAAATTTGTCACAGTCGGAACCCAGTCCTTAGAATGTCCCGGCCAGCGATGCAGCAGAAGCAAATGCAATGCTATCACTGAGCTATCACAGCCTGCAAAGTCGTGAAAATTCAAAAGGTTTCGAAAATATGAAAACTAAAATAAATACATTAAGTCTTTACTTTTAACGAGACTCACACCATTGGGTGGGTCTTCATTCCGACTACTGTCGAAACATTTATACAAATAAATAACAAAAGTTAGAATGGTAGGGCTTGTCGTCAGCCTACGAGCGAAAACCCACGAAGTCAGGTGTTCGACCTTACCAGCGAAGATGAGCCTCATTCTCTCTGAATCCGAACGAGGTCAACTGCCCTCTCCATCACAATACCTGCGAAGCATGGGTGGCTTTTTCAATTCCCCCCCCCCCGCCAGTTACCCTGGAGAGGCGGGAATTTATTCAATATTAGGGGAACACTGTCGCTGAGCCTTTGTGGCTTTTGCAGCTTGGTGCGGGCCTATCTTAAAAATACTAACTTAAATACTAGCTAATAACCATATACATGGTTTATGGGCTCTTTAGTTATATATAATGCGTTAGTGAAAATATGTTGGTTGGTGATTGCGGACGCGTCAACAGCTTAGGTCAGTAGTCCCGTAAGTGCAGAGCATGTTTTTTCCTCGGGATATGGCGGCGATCTTCCCCCGCTGGATGGCGAGGTCCGACGCCGACCTACCCTCGGCTAGTAGGGTTTCCCCCTAACCAGGACTCTCCCACCAGCGGGGCACCGCCCCAGCCGGGACAAGCTCTAAGCTCCCCCGGAATATGTGGTAGTGTAGTGCATGCTAGTGTAAGTGTGTGTGTAAAGGGAGAGGATAGGACAAGAAAGAGGAAGTCGCGTGCGGTCCGTGGCCCGTTTGATAGGGTACTGCTCCGGCATTCGCCTGGTGTTGGTCGGAGAAACCACGGATAACTACCAATCAGAGCAGCCGGCCGCTAGAATTCTCCTCCAGACAGCGACTGACTTCGATCTAGCTGAAAAGCTAGTGTGAAAAATCCTGCCGCCATCAGGACTCGAACCTAGAGGCGGTGCAGTGACATCAGTTGATGCACTGAGCTACTGCTTCACTCGATTGATCTTTGTGTGGGCGTGGCCGTGCGTGGGCTGCCGTGAGCCTCGTAGACCGCGCTGCTCCCCGCGGCGCGGCGCCTGGCCGCCTCGCGCGCCGTTTGACCTCCTTCGCCCGAACAATGGGCGCCTTCTGCGGGGCGCTCTGCCGCTTCTGCGCGGCAATTGCGAGACCGCACAATGGCCACACCAGGATGTTTGCACTTCCTTCAAAACGACCACGCGACCGCCCTCCTGCCTCTGCTTATATTCCCTAACGAGGACAAATGGACGCGTGAAATGTAGGAGAGGAAAAATAAATGGAGGTCTTTTGTCGCAGAGGTGTTCGTGTGTACGTTATACTGAAGACTGGACTAGAATTTGTGGATTATGTGAAAGAGCGAACAATACTGTACTAAAAATTATCGGGGGAATTTCTTGTAATAATTAATCTATATACTAAAAGCACTAATGATTTTCGTTTAGAGCGATGATTGAGTTTTCTACTTGCTCAAATTTAATGACTTTTCTTTAAATTAAATATAATGGACCCTAGGTGAATTACCAATTGCTCTTATTAACATGTTTTATAGTATACAATTGCCCCTCCGGTGGTTAAAGGACAGCACACTAGCTTTCTGTGATGTTGCCCTGGGTTTGATTCCCGGACGGGGCAAAATGAAGCTGTAGCATTCGAAAACAAATCGTCTCACTATCTGCAGTAGGCGAAATAAAAAGCTCACCCAGGCCAAGTAGGTTATGAGAATGCATCATGCTCACAATGTCAGTCTGAACGAACTCAAGGCTTTGTGAGGATAAGTGAATATTTTGATTTTTCGGAGAGCTTTATACGAAGCCTCAAAAACAATTTCAAAATTTTTTCACCAATTTTTTATTGAAATTTGTCCTGCGATAGCGTAAATGCGTAAAAGCGTCTATCTATTTTTTCGTTATCAGGACCCGGCAATGAATTTTTCTGTGCCGAAAATCCACCGTTTTTTCGCGCAACATTAAGTAACTTTCTCTATACTGTAATGATTTACACGATCCCCGATAGTGTGCGTTTGGATGATGAACAGTTTGAAGACATTTACAGCAAAGGCGCCATAATAAAAAAAACCGATTGGGGAAGAAAATAAAGTGAACCCGATACTTGTGCGAGTTTTGACCATAGACATTAGATCCGGCTTTAATTTAGGAACATTTTAAAAGTTATCCCAGTAAAATCGCGTCAGGCAGTAAGAAGTTATTGAAAATTTCGTATTTCGTATATTTGTGTTAAGGAGAATATTAATGGAGTCCATTGTTGGAGCGATGAAACGCTTATAAAGAAGAGGGTTTTTCGAATAATGCAAGAGAACGCGATAAGATATCAAATTCAGACTTTCGGGGGGCAAAAGAAGAAAATTAGCTGCATCATGCAAAATTTATCCCATTTAAATATCTTGACGGGAAGTATCAAAATTTTAATAAAACAGATAAATTAATTCAAGCAAAAGCTTAGCAAGAAGAAGCGATTAGCGAACAATTGCAGTGCGTTCCATTTCACATCCAAAAACGGAAAATAGGGAAATAAAAGGAATTTGACCAAAGGAAAACAAGAGGAAAACATCGAATTTTAGGAAATTGCCGGGAGAATTTTATTAAAACAAAAACGGAAATAAAGTGTTTCGGGAAACGTTAAAAATTAAATATTTTGTGAGAACCAAAGTGACGCGATCGTCAGTAATCGAGCGATCGGGAAAAGTGTTGAAGCAGGAATAACAATGCTAAGTTGAAAAAGATTTGCCAGAACGTGCCTGGACTTGGTGAAGGCAAGACATGTGTTCGCGTAGGCGATGTTTGGAAATTTTTTTAAAGTGCGGAAGTAATGGACATAATTCGCTATAGTAACTGGGAATACTTTATGTAAATTGTTTAATATTTCGTGAAAAGGAATTTCATAAAAAAAAGGGGATTTTCGGAATTACTGTGAAATTCGGCAACGCCCGTTGGACTTGCGAGAGCAAACGATAATGAGCGTGGCCGTATGAGAGATTTTGCAACGGTGGGGAGCGCGACGTTGCATTTACGATTAGCGGCGCGGAATTCAATTCGGGATTCAGAGATTTTCTAATAACTTGGAATATTTATGAAAAAAGGTGGCAGCGTGAATTCCGACATGTTGCGTGAACAGTGATGCGTACGCGAGTGTGTTCCGGAACCGCGACAACGGGAGGCGCTGTTGTGCGTGGATAATCGCACCAAACACGCGGATTCTTGCGAAATGTGTGATTATTTTTTTAAGAATGCATTCTGGGGTTTTAATTATATGTGTGAATGGCATTTGTTTTTTGTTGTTGTAAATAATCTGTGTGAATGAGAGAGTATATATCCATGTTTCGTGTATTGTGGAAAGAGAAATATTTATTTGTTGTTGTTTCTTTGTTGCTGGGTTATGTCGATGTGTGCCGTCAGAGGCACCAGTGCTATTACAGCACTAGATATTGTAAATTGAAGGGGAATACGAGGAGGCAATTTGAATAAATTTCATGGCCATCTTTGGGGTCATGATTTGTAAAATCAATATGTTTTCGTAATCATTCACGTAGCACTAGAACTGATCCACGCACGTGAGCGCAGTACCTTGCTCGCGTCTGTACAGACGCACCGCAGACCACGCCCAGGTGAGTCAAAAGGCCAGGTAAGCTAGCAGACGGGCAATTGTGAGTAGGAGAACGGGAAGATTATTATATGTGGCAACCCAACGCGAGGCTAGTGTTTGTTTGTTTGTTCATAAGAAGGGCTAGAGCGGGGCAATCTATTACAAGTAGCAGTTTAACGTACCGGGCTTGTAGAGAGTATTACAAGTGGCCGCACAACGGTGGGCTCGGGCTAGGCCGGGGTACGGACACACGCCGCCGCCGCTGGCAACCCGTTACAATACTATGTGTTTTACTCCGTATATACGTACGTATACGAGAAAGTAAAAAGAAATTTAAAAAAGTTTTGCAGGACAATCTGGGTTAGTATTGTAGTCGTAGGAAGTCGCCGAAAAAATTGAACTTTTGCAATTTTCGAAAAATTGGAGATTTCAACGATGAGACCTGCATCATTCTCTTAAGAAAAATACTTCAAATTTCGCATTTACAGTAACGCTCAATCGCCATTTTCTTCAAAAAGGCTTCAGAATTGTCAATGAAAACTTTTAATTTGGACGTGGTCTTACATTTATTCAATATTCTTGAAGTCATATTTTGGTTCTACTATTAAGAAACCGAAAAGTTGAGAAAATGTAAAGAAAATGTACTTTCGATGACGATAGATAGCAACTGGCCAGAGAATAGAGCAAGAACTTAAAGCCAGTCCACACCAAGGAAATTAGAAATTTTTTCTACGAGAAAGTCTGCGCCATTCTGGAGCACCTCTAGTTTGTTTTTTCGTGCAGAACATTGCAATACTGATGCACAACAGATCCATGAAACCAAATTATTTGTACTCTTCCTTTTGAGGAGTTGAAGTACCTCTCCAGTATGGTTCAAACCCAAAAATGTATGATGATGTATTTGTCCTCACCCATTGCTCATAACCATATAAAATATGTTTATTCTAATAAATTGGTACCCTAGCTTCATCTACTCTATGATAAATCGAAATATGGCCAAATGAAGAAATTTTGCGTTTAGATTGTTCAAGAGAGGACGAATTTTTGTGAATTTATTTTTTACGCCGTAATTTTTCAAGTCATTCAAAGGAATATGCCTAAATACAAAATCAAAACGATCTCTTCAAATTGCTTGAACGACGAGTTCATTGTGAGTCTCAGCTGCTTTTTTCCAATACATTCATCGTCTGCCAGGGCATAAATATCCGCTTAGAAAAAGTAATCCAATGACACATTTCATTTCATTGTTTATAACGTCCCCTAACCTGATCTTTCTAGCTATGTATTTATTTGTTTCGTTTGCGAGTCTACTACATCTTCAGCAATAAAACGTGAAAACCACTCAGGAGGAGAATGTTCTATTGCATTTGTGGAAAGTATGGCAAGTTTTTCAGATACTTGTGCTCTGTCTTTCTTCAACCAACTGTAAACATTTTTCTTTGCCTCCTATTGAAAGTGAAATAACATCTTCTGACTTAGATAGCATTGAGCATTCTTCTACTGAAGTATATTCAGTATATTTACCTTTTATTGGAGCTTCTGCTCGTAACACAATACCTGGAAGATTATTGGCATTCATATCATCCTCTTCTCCAGAATCTTCAACAGTAATAACTCTTGTAGCATTTTCTGGAGGAGATATAAAAATATCAGCCTTCTCAAATGTCATCATTGTCTGTTTCCGCTTCCAATACATTTTTCGCTCAAACATGGCATTTCCCGCCGAATCCTGTCAAAAAGATTATATATTATCCTCCAATTATGTTACTGATCTTTCGACATCATAGTATGCGTATTATCCTACCGACCTATATTTAGGACACCAACTTTATTCAAGTTATGAAGTGAAATTCATAATAAAATGTGCGTCATTTTATTATCAAAAGTGTAATTTATCTGATATATATATATATATATATATATATGATATATTAGCGTAGATACATGCGTAATTTCTCTGTAAAGGAATCATACATTGCAATGCATTTTAATTTTCAATTAAAAATTACGTTGAAAACTAACAATGTAAAAACTTACATTGTTGAAGCCGACGCGCAGATGAAGAAATCGCAATCAAGATATTGCACGAACAATTAAACAAATCACTCAATTATAGACGATACCTAGCATCCAACTGAAAGTTCTGTATCTCTAGATTCATAAACCAGTGTTAGTAATAACATATGTTAAAAACACTGTCAGTATGCTCTCTAAAAGTATACCGTAGGACGGTAAGATGTTCCGCGAGATAGTGATTATTTCCCGAAATGAAATCTATTATTTAAATACACATCTTCTTCAAGTACAATTTTTCGAAAAGTTGAGTAGTTTTTATGTAACATTGCGTGAAATATAGAACATTTTTAATTTTTAAACATTTTTCTCAACAATGACTAGAAATTGTTTCTTCAATGTATCGGTGGACGGTGATAAAATTGGCATTGTCTCATTTCCGGCACTCTCCGTTTTTCAAAAACATGAAAAAGTTAAATTTCAAAACGACAAAATTGAAGATAGAGATTTTTGATTTAAACAAAATATGTTCTAAAAATCAGCTCTTTAAAAACGGTCATGTCCACTTTTTTAAAAATGGAGTAGTTCTCACGTAATTTATGCTTGAAATTAACGCAAATAATATAAATTAATTTTCTCAAAAACTGCCCCATATATTTGTCTTTAATTTTTTCCATGTCTAAAACAAGAGACGCTTAAAAGAAAGGCGGAAGCCACATCTTCGTTGAATTTTCTGAATTTTCAAAAATTGCAAAAGTGAAAAATGATGCGAGAAAGTCAGTAATGTTGTAGCCCCACTATTGAAATGCGAGAACACTGTGATCAAATCCGAGGGCAATGAGGCGAATTCAAACGTGTTAGCATAAGCGACGCCTGTCTATCTTCAAGGAGTATATGCAAAATAAGCGTACAATACACTGGGCATTAACGTATTAGATCCCTTATGACTTAAGGTCTGCAGGAGACTCGTATTGAAGCCCACTCCGCCATAAACGAAGAGCAATAAAGAGCGAAGCGCTTCGCCGCATTCATCTGGTCGTAAGGCATGCGCTTCATGCGAGAGCACTCGCAACAAGTCCCTCGCCCGCGGGACACGCGGCTTGGCCCCAACAGCGCTCCCAACACGCAAGCCAAGCAGTCATTTGGGCTTTGTTTCCGCAACCACGAATTTACATGATACTAGTACCGGGGCATCGTACAAGAATGGGCAGGATACATGATTCTTTACGTAAATACAAAATACACAGAAATGAGCAAAGGAAACAGCTCTTTCGTCTTCATCTTCTTTTCCTCCTCCTCCTCCTCCTCCTCCTCCTCCTCCTCCTCCTCCTCCTCCTCCTCCTCCTCTCCTCCTCTTCCTCCTCTTCTCTTCCTCCTCTTCCTCCTCCTCCTCCTCCTTCTTCTTCTTCTTCTTCTCTTCTCCTTCTTCTCCTCCTCCTTCTTCTTCTCCTCCTCCTCCTCCTCCTCTTCCTTCTCCTCCTCCTCCTCCTCCTCCTTCTTCTTCTTCTTCTTCTTCTTCTTCTTTCCTCCTCCTCCTCCTCCTTCTCCCCCTCCTCCTCCTCCTCCTCCTCTTCCTCATCTTCCTCCTCTTCCTCCTCCTTCTTCTTCTTCTTTTCCTCCTTCTCCCCCTCCTCCTTCTTCTTCTTCTTCTTCTTCTTCTCCTTCTTCTTCGCTTCTCGGTTTCCCTGCAAATATTAATGTCGCGTGACAATTCTGATGGTCACTGCAAGACGATGACGTGTAAGGCATAAATGGTAAGCGAAATGCATTAAACGATTAAACAACTGACAAATGATGGGTTAGTTGATTAGTTTCCGGGTGCATCAACTGCTAAAGTCATTAGTCCCCTAAGTGCAGTGCACGTTTTTATCACGGGAGGGGGCAGAGATCTTACCCTGCTCGATGCTGAGATCCGGCACCAACCTTTGCTTGCAGCAATCGCTTGCGGGCTTCTCCTCATCTAGGTATCCCCAGCAACTAGGCAACCCCAGGAATAAGGGGTGAGGAGAGGTCAAGGAAGAGGAATGAAAGATCTTGCCCGGTCAATGGCCCCTTTGTTAGGGCACTGATCCTTCACTAACTTGGTTTTGATCAGAGAAACTACGGAAAACTACCGATCAATACAGCCGCCCGCTCGAATTCTCCTGCAGGCAGCGGCTGAATACGACCTGGCTGGGTAGGTATTGTCGAAAATCGTGACACCGTCGACAATCGAACCTCCCGGACAGAGACACTGTAGTGACATCAGTTGATGCCCTGAGTCTGTCAAAAATATTACAATAGCAACAGTGATTTAAGTACCTTCAAAACTGAGTAATGAAAAGAACGAAGCTCCGTAGGAACTACAAGAAATGAATGAAGCAAACCAAAGATATTTAATAATTTTTCAAACTCGTCTCAATTATTGTTGGTGAAAATACAAAGAAAAACAGAACAGAAGAAACTTCTTTGTTTCAAAGAGTTGCTTAGTAATCGAAGATTCATTACAAAAATACCCTTTTCTCCTCCCATTGCATAATTATCTAATTAGATGTCTGCAGCTCGGTGCATAATGATATTCACTACGATACAGTTTGATTCTAGTACAGTTGTTTGAGCAATCAAAGAAACGTTTACAGTTGAGAAATAATCAATCATAGGTAATCGTTGTATTGGATTCTGTATATTACTGCGTTTCTTTTGATTGTGTTTATCTGCATTATAGTGTTCTTAGATGACCTGTGGATAAGTGACGTTAAATCGCACATTCCTTTCCGCGGTCTTATTTTTATTTAATTACTTTATTCCTTTACTACTATTTTTACATGGATTTCCTTGTATTACATTCATTATTTTAATTATAATTTTTACTTTCTCGTATATAGAGTAATATACCTTATATAGACCAAATTATGTAACGCTGCACGAAAAAACGGCGGATTTTCGTTGGAAAAAATTCATTGCCGGGCTCTTGTAGCGAAAATGAGCATAAAATCAGTTGCTGAATTGAGAAAAAAATACTCTAACTCGTGGGTAACCAGAATCCCTGTTGTGTGGGCCCTTGATGCAGAAAAACTAATTGGAAGCGTCTGTCCGTCCGCCTATCCATCAGTGTGTGAACATTCCTAGCGCCCAAAACATTCGTAAGATCTTCTCCAAATTGAATAAATCCCTGTCTAATGAATAATTGAATAAATCCCTGTCAAATTGAATAATTCCCTGTCTATCAGGCTCTAGTTCAAGCTTTGAAAATTTGAAAAATATCTTTAAAATTTGGGGGTACTTTACATCACGTCCCCCAAACATTTTCAAAATTTTCTCAAAAACAGCTCCAAATGTTTTCTCTAAATTTCTTGTAACATAAGAGCAAAATACACTTATAAAGGTGGCATAGGTCAGAATATATCCGTTAACTCTGAATTTTCGAAAATTGTAAAAGTATGATTTTTTCCCCGTGTCTTCCTTTAACTACCAAATTGAAGACATGGATTTTTCCTTCAAATGAAATTTGTTGTGTATAAATAGTTCTTTCAGTTAGGTAATGTAGATTTTTGGGAAGTTTTAGTACTTTAGTACTACTAGTTTTAGTAGAAATATATGCAATTTAAAAAAATACAAAATCAAGATTTTATCAAAAACGGCTCCAAATGTTTTCTTTAAATTTTTGTTAAGATTAGTGCCAAACAAACCCTATACCGTGACATGAACGCCATATTGCTGTATTCCTTTGTTTTGTTCAAAAATGAAATTTTTTGACTTGTCTCTCACGTCTGTAAATCTACATTAAAGGCAATTTCTGTACATTATTATATTTATGAGCAGATGTCCTTTAAATACTGTCCAATAAAGTTTTCTGTAAATATGAGCACAAAATTCGGTATTTTCAGAAACACTCAAATGCCATTTTTTTAAAAATGGCTCCAATTTTTTTCTTCAAATTTTTCCAATATGTAGTGCTAATTGCACTGTTTGTAATGACGTAAAGTTCGTTTTGGTGTATTCATATGATTTTTTTTAAAATTACACATATGTAATTTTCTTGAAATACCTCTCACCCTCGATTTGTATGCACTATTACATTTGTGAGTGGAAGCGCTTCAAATGACTTTAGATGAAGCTTTCGAAAACTCAATAGATTCCTGTGAAAAAAAGCTTAAATTTCTCATTTACAGTAATGCTTAATCGCCATTTTCTTAAAAACGACTACGAATTTTTCAATGAAAACTTCTATTCAAGACTAGATTTTACTCTTCTTTAATATTTTTGAAGCAATGATTTTATTGTATTACTAGGAAAGCAAAAAGTTGAGAAACTATCAAAAAATGTACTTTGAGCGACGGTAGATGGCAGCTGGCCAGAGAATAGAGCACGACCTTAAAGCCAGACCACACCAAGGAAATTAGAAAAATTTGGTAAGAAAAAGTCTGATCCATTTTGAAGCACCATTAGATAAAATGATTGTTATTTCCCGTCCATTTTTATTACACGCTCAATATTTCAATTCTATTAGAATGTCTCTAATATTGTTTGATATCCGTATCCCAGTTCGTCAGCTGGCGTGGTCACTAGTTCCCTTTAGTGTTGTGAATATTTTAACCCGGAGGATAAGTGTTCCACCCCCGATGGAACGTGAGATGCGGCGCCGACCTGCACCTCGGCTTGCGGGTAGTTTATCCTTCAGGTACCTCCTCCAAAGGGGCGTCGCCCAATATGGACAAGCTCTAATCTTCCTCCTGGTCTCCCGAAACGTGTGGTAATGTAGAGCATGTAGATGAAATTGTGTGTGAAGGGTGATTATAGGACAAGGAAGGGGAAGGAAATATCGTACGTGATCCACGGCCCGTTTGTAGGGGAGCTACTCCGACATTCGCCTGGTGCTGATCGGAAAACCCACGGAAAACTACCGCTGACAGCAGCCGCCCGCTAGAATGTTCCTCCACACAGCGGCTGAATGCGATCAAGCTATATTGCTCGAAAATCCGCCAGCGTCGACACTCAAACCTCCCGGTCAGAGTCAGGAACAATGGTAATGCCGGCTCTGAGTAAACTCAGCCGGTTCCAACATGGTCGTGCTTAGGACCCCTCAAATTATAAACGCGGCCCTATGTGTCGTATTCATGCGAGAACTCGCGGCGATGCAGGAACTCTGAACCCGGTGAGAGAAGATACGGCCCGTAAAGTGCACAACGGAATCCGGGGTCGTCCGTCCGTCCGTCGTGGTCGTAAAGATGCCGGCACGCGTTCGCTCAGTTCGTTCAGCTCCCTCTTCCTTCTCTGTCCCTCTCAGGAATGTTGCCATCTTGAAGCAATAGAAGCTTGGAATACAGCACAGCGTAGTGCTCGGCAATCGTCTGCAACATCTCGATCACCCTATGCCACTTTTCAGTATCTGCGCATGCGCAATCGAACTGCGCATGAGCAGAAGTTCGTGATTATTGCTGTTCGCTCTAGGTTACGTTATGCTTAAAGATCTTATTTGAAATCGATAATACAGATAGAACTGACTTTAAGTTAATACTATCGCATCTCATGTATCGTCACACCTAATACAGGATTGTTAAAAAAGAAAACGATTACATTTTACTCATTATTCATATCCATTTCAAGATATTTCTGATTGACTTTATGTTGTCAAAATTTACATTTAATTTTTATAAACGTTAAATTTCACTCATTAATATAGTAGGTGAACACTTGTATTTCAAATCGTCAAAAGAATAATATAAAATAGTCTTATGAAGTTCCAGAAATGAAATAAAAAAGTGTACTTGAAACAAACGAAGCAAAAAATTAACATTTATAACATGCCAATACTCTATCAAAAAATTCCAATACTTATAAACTTATTTCCGATACTGTGGTATTAATATTGATGCCATGATATTATCAACTCCAATACTAAAAATTTCTCCCGGTTATTTCAATTTGACATTATGTTGTTTATTTATAGCCCGGTTTTCAAGGAATATACTAGTCGTGGATTCGCGATTCAGTACAAATGGCACAGACCGTTGATAAACCTATTGTAAGCGTTAGGGTCGAAATGTTTTGAAGCAGTAGGTTAACTAAACCTTTTCCCAAATAAATGCAAGTCGTGCTTTGGAGTATGGAGCTCATTATATATCCGCTTTCGTGGTCATTAGACTTTGCAATATGTTGCATGAAAACTTGATGATTTAGGCATCTAAAATAAGTTACAGCGTAATTAAATTAAGCAGACATGTTTTAATCATACAGAATTTTTATATATTCACTAGAATGAAGGATGGAACAATATATACAATAGTTGGTGTCCAGCTCTATCCTTACACTATTGCCTCGAATTTGCCGTAATCTTCATGCTACGCTGTTCTCTTGAAACAAAGGGACACTTTTGGAATTAACTAAAGTTAATCTTTTTTGTTTTTTGCAGTTATAAATGAAAACTTGTTTCAAATTAGCCATCAAACACCCTTGTACAGCAGTTTAGACATCGTAAAATACTTTTTTTGCTCACTCACTTCTGAGTTTGAATTTTATGGACCATTTAGATTATGGACATTTGCAATTTTATAGCTTACCTCTTAAAAGCAAGCATGTAATACCAACACAATATCCATACACAAAATGAAATGAAGTACGATGCATCTGGTGACGATGGGAACTGAAATATTTATTGCACCTATTGCGACTGGGCTCCAGTGAATGTATAGGCCACCCCACTCTTCTTTCGTTCCGATTGGTAATTCTTCTGGTGAAAATGCGGGGGTTACTTCGTTATAAAGTAAATTACAAACTAAGTAAATTAAATTCTAAATCGAGTGTGCAAAGAACAAAACAAAAAAAAAAATTGAATACACTTCAGCTGCGAAATGGTTTATTCAACAATGGAATGTTATCAACTTCGCACGAAAAGTACTATCATTGCTTTCATATTTAAACGAATATTAAGAACTAATTATTCATTATTCGTAAATATTTACTTTTCTAACATCCCCTCAAGCGACTAAAAGCCTTAAAAGAGATCTAATTATAATTATATCAAATCATCATGCCCGTCGTCATTGTAGTCAAAGTCATCATGATATAGTAATTAACGAAACGAGTTGATAAAGTAAGGGAAGAAAGTTGGAATTCGGGCCATGCATGTTCAGTATGATCACTATACTAATAGGATAAGAAAACGGTATTAAAATGGATGATATTGATCATATTCCAGATCAAATATTACATGAGGCTGAGAAAACAATACCAACATTACTTCCTACCGCTTGTGATGACAATATGAGAGATAATATAATATTTATAAATCTTTAAAAAGGGAGTCACTTCTGATTCACAAGAAGTTTTGCTTACATACTTTTTAGAACGGGTAAATACAACAGTCGTTTATATTTTTTGACATTTGAAATAGGCTTACACCAAATATGTTTTACTTTTTTAATGTAAATATTTAATATGAATATGTATTTAAATTTTTCATATTAAATATTTTGTGTTATTTCAATAGTCAGCTAGTATCAAACCAACTAGAGTTGTGTCAACTCTTTGTAGTTCTACTTATACGTGCTCAAGAAGACGTTGCATATCAGCCAATATATTGGTAATGGTGTGAATTCAATTTAAGTAATTGTACTGCTAAAAATATTTATATCTTTTAGTAGGAGAAGTAGTAATAAAGTAAGCCCTCGCGGTTTAGCTCATTGGTCAGCGATTCCCTGCCGCGATCCCGTGTTTGATTCACGGCCGGGCAAGATTATAATGTGCGTTTTCCTTGCAATGTCCCAATATATGTTGCTGTGTGACGATGAGAAAACTCCCTTCTCAGGTTGAGAAAACCAAAATACGGTGTGGGAATGTCATCGTGCTAATTACACGTACCCCTTTAACCCATGGCCGCGAAGCCGGGACGCTGCTGTTAGGCCAAGGCCCGTACGAGGCCGGTCGCGCCAAGAACGGACAGTAGTAATTAAGTATTTGATCGTAAATGTTATAGATTGATGTTCTACATAATCTGTGTTCCAAACTTTTTCTTTGTGTCCACAGTGACACAAATCATTGCATGATTTTTATTTTTTCGCAACGAAGTAGAGAGCAAGTTATGAAATGCT
The DNA here is from genome assembly GCA_964035755.1 of Teleogryllus oceanicus. Taxonomy (NCBI): domain Eukaryota; kingdom Metazoa; phylum Arthropoda; class Insecta; order Orthoptera; family Gryllidae; genus Teleogryllus; species Teleogryllus oceanicus. The sequence continues at coordinate 66,234,773 of CAXIVR010000010.1, forward strand.
ACGCAAAAAATCGGCAAATTTTCGGCAGAAAAATTCATATTTGGGGGCCCTAGTAACGAAAAAGTGGATAGATACAGTTGATAAATTTCAAAAAATACCCTAACACGTGGTGTAGCCTGAATCCATGTTTTATGGGTCCTTGATACCGAAAAATCGATTGACGGCAAAACGTATGTCCGTTTGTCTGTCTGTCCGTCTGTGAGTAACGATAGCGGCTAAACCGTTCAGTCGATTTCAACCAAAATTGATATTCTTCAATCAAACTAGCTGATATCGCAACCCCTTGAATTTGAAACCGATATTTTAATTTTGGTGGTACTTTACATGAAGCCCCGGAGACATTTTCAAAATTTTCAAAGAAATGGCTCCATAGTTTTTCATTAAATTTTATTATTGAATAGTATAAAGAACTTTTAAAATAATGGTGTAGGTCTCTTTGAAAACCCTACTTTTTTGAAAATTATAAAAGTCAAAATTTTTTCTGCGTCTTCCTTCAACTACAATATATTTTTCGTTAATAAAATATTTTCCTTAAAGACATATTTTGAAATTAGGTCATTTAAAACTTTTCGAAAATTTGAGTACTTTTTGCGCAATTTTGCTTGAAAATATGGGCGAGAAAGTACGTGCTGATTTAGCATCACTAGTTACCCTTTTCCTGAGTTCTTCTTGGTAGGTTTGGAGTTTAAATTGCACGCATGCAATTAGTGTAGTGACAATTAATGATTTTTTGAGGAATTATAATTATTAATTCATTATAATTCAATGAATTATAATTATAATTCATATAATTATAATTCATTTCCTAAAGGAAAAAAAATAATGCATTGATTTGTTTGGATTTAAAAATTATCTTTTGTAGATGTTGTTCTAAACATGTCAACTGCATTTGTGGAAAATGCGTTGTGTGTGTTGCAGAGGGAGCAAAGTAATTCATTATTCTTGTAAAAAAAGCTCTCCGGACACTGCTATTGACACTCGAGCAGCAATATTTCTTAAGGACGAAAATTTATCGCTGGATGAAATGGACTCCATAAAAGACACCCCAAAATAAGGAGCCAGCGAAAGAAACTCACTCTTTCCCCGTGCCATGTTTTTGCCTAGGGGAAGGAGAACAGCCAAATCTTAACAAGTACAAGCCAGATCACAGGGTGAACAATTTATGGAAAGAAACTGAAAGCATTTTCTAGTTTTCAAAGGAGAAGAGATTTTGTTTTATGATCATTGTGGTTATGTATTTTACTATTGGAACGGGATTGTACCAATTATAATATTTATTTTTATTAGTAGCCTGTAGCAGCAAAAATATTGCTGAACAAAACCCCACAACTGATTTATCAAAACGTGGCATGCTCACTGCACGAGAACAAGAAACAAAATACACCAATAGAATCCTACAATAAATTAATTAAGTTAAAAAATCTTCACGAATACTACAATAGCATTACATTATATATGTGGATGAACAGTCCAACTGACTTTACATACTAGGAATATAAAAAAATGTTTCTGTGCCATAGCAAATCACATGAATATCAAATATTTCATGGGGGAGCCTTGGTCTTTATTTTTAAAACTTTTAATATTTGTTACCTATGTTTTAACTCATAAATTCTGAGAGATATGGTAACAGGGCATATATAATAAATGGAGATTATTTTGAAAAAATTGCGACTCCGAATCACGCAATTAAGACATACAAGTGCGGTGCGTTCTATTTGAAAAACAACTACAACGTAACGTTTTGAACGATTGCAATGTCAACAAAAGTTCGCCGAACAAGGTGAAAATAAGCACCTACAGTTACATTGAGCACCCGGGGACATTGTTTGCTCGAAGCCTATACACGCGTTGGCACTTTCAACGCGTTTTGTGAATAACCCTGAAACATACTTTTCGGAGAGTTGCCGTGTCGAGTGAAATGGCGTGTAGCTTGCTGAACCAGCTGCAATGTAGATTGCGTTGCATTTGTTTCGTTGACATCCTCTGCTTCGACCATCTGGGAGTTGGAACATGAACTCGTTTGAATTCGTACATAGGTCCGTTTCAGGGACATGGCAATGAGCCTATTCTGTTTTTGCTGTGGAGTTTGATTGAAATGGAAGTTCCAAAGAGATAAAAATCAATGCCTGGAATATTGCTTCAACGATAATGGGTTCGTCGGAATCGTAGGGTTTTGCGATTGCTGAAACACTGCCTGTAAGTAAAAGTAAAGAGAACGGCAATTAATATTTGAAAGTTCTTGTTTTGTGTCACAAGCAGGTTTTTGTTTGTTTTGAAAATGAAGTTCAGGAACCAGTATTTCACTGAGTTCCAATTTTGAATTATAGAGCAGCTAGCTGTAAATGTAGCTACCAATGAACTTTCAAGATTTGAAAACTCTGCAATCCTTCATATTGTTTACTAGTGATGTGATACTTAAAATAACAAAAAATGAAAACATTTCCTGCAGAATTTCACAAGAACAGGCAGAAAAACCTTTTTTGAATTTTTCTGTAGTCTTCAATACAAAACAGAAGGCATTGGGAAGTAAAACATACTAGGTCGCGCAATAAATAATGGGCAAAACTTTAGAAACATTAGGGAACAACAAAACATCCGCATAATGTTAAATAATTTTAATATCTATGAGATCGCTATGAACAATTTCCCTGTTGATTAGTTTTTGGAGAGAAATAATCATCAATATTTTGTGAAATAAACAATATAACCCCCCTAAAATTTGGCTGGCAATCTGATCCAAGGCTTTAGACTAATAAGTCAAATTCCTTCAATTCAATTTAACAAAACAAAACTCTATTTTAATTTATCCTTCGGGTGGCTCATGAACAGTGTGTTAGGTTTTCCCAGGTTCTATTCCTGCTCGGGGCAGAAACAAGCTGTAGCATTATTACACAACCGTCTTAGTTTCTGTAGCTAAGTTACGAAAGGAAAGCAGGCCAAGAGTGTTAGATGCGGTGCTGGGAATACATCATTCTCACCTCATGTCCCCCTTACCTCCCGTCCAGGATAATAAATAAAAACCAAGCCCAGGCTTGGAAACACCGTTAGCTGGCAAAAATCGGATTTATCTGACCCTTCCATGTCCAATTCATACATACGTACTTGTTTTAATTTTTCGTTTTATATACTTTCAAAGATAATAGAAAAATAAGACAAAATGGAATTTATTATAATTTTTACATTCATAATTACAACAAAAATATATTGGAACGTGACGAGTATTCTGATCTGTAGTAATTATTACCGACATTAGGCCGATAAAGAGCAAATAATGAATCAAGTGTGTTATTTGTGTTATCGGGCGTGTGTGGTTGTGTCTTCATCTAGGGCTTTTATGTAGCTGACAGCCCCTTTTCGTCTCTCTGGGACGCACATTCGACCATACATTAGATACAACTACACTTGCGGGCTCCTCTACTCTGGGGCTAACAGAACTACAGAACCCCCGCGAAAACACATTCACAAGAGACAAGAGAAACAACCATGCCCGAAGCAGAACTCAAACCCACGACCCTTCCAAACGAAGCACTGAGTCGGCTCTTAGCCACCTCGGCTATCCAGGTCGGCTGTTGTTGAGCATCTTACTGGGAGCAAAACCTCATATACAAAAACAAGTAGTACATTTCAATTTAATTGAGGGTCGTCGATCTAGTTACTGAATACGAAAACTAACGTTTCTGAAAATGCGGAAATTTGAGCTCATTTCACAGACAATTTTCGAGTTTTTAACAAGCTTTAAACGACAACATTTGAAGCACTCGTTTTAACAACTTCAATAATGTATAGAAATCGTTTATATTGTAAATATTAAGGACATATTGAGAAATGTATAAAAAATACATTTTTCTAATTTTTGAAAAAACAACAACAAAAGAATAGAGGAATGGCGCTTACGTCAGAGTACATTTAATACTATCCATACTAAAAGTTAAAAGAAAAAAACTGTAACCGTTTTTGAGAAAGTTGTATTGTAAAACACAAAATTGAGTTTGAATAAATTCACACTCAATGAAAAAGCCCAAAAAATACCATTTTTGACGCACAAACGCACCCCCTAAATATTTCTAAAAATAAGTGTCAGTCTCGGCCTAGCAGTGGTAGCGTACACACGTCCCGCTGGGCGGCAGCGTTTGCCTTCGCCTCAGGAGTGGCGAATGAAGATAAGCGTTAGGTGGTGATCGTCGGATATGGAGCCCGAAACGGGCAAAGTTTATTTAAAACATTGCTTTTTGTGACTTTCTTGTATCAGTTAAGTGCCGAATTATTGTGAATGTCAGAGAACACAGGCCCCTTAACGGAGCATGGACGCACGGGGCATATCAGGAGTGCCATGGACACTGAACAAAGTGGGTAGTGAATGTAATCTCCCAGCTAGATATTAACACGATGGCTCATCTACTACAACAACAACTTCAACAATAGCAGTAGATGTATCAACAGTAGCTTCATCAGTTGCAAACACAGCTGCAACTCGCGCAACAAGGACAAACTCAGCTGCAGCTAATGGAAGTTCCTCAACAGCCTCATGGCCAGCCTCCGTTAATATCTCAACCAGGGCCAATAGTTACAACACAAGGAGACCACCAAAGTGGCGTATATACTGCTGGTTCTACTACCTCGCAAAACTCACAAGTAAGTGACGTTAACGCCGATAGCAGATCGGACTGTAAGAAGCGCAAATTCTCCCAGCGTAGTGAAAGTAATGAAGAGCATAGTAAACAGTGTAGTGAAATCAGTTATAATAATCCAGTCTCATCTAGATATAAGTTGTTAGAAAATACTGAACAAAACGTCAGGCGGCGTAGCCATATTTATATCGAAGAACGTTAAACACCCGCAAGTTCCGGCACCTACGTCAAGAAACCTGAATTCTGTCAGAGTGTGAATTGAAAGCAATGGCAAAACTTTAACCATTATAGCAGGAACCCCCCTAACAGAACCTTTCCGGAAAACGCATTTAGACCTATATTCAGTGACAATTCGACACTATTACTAGATGACGTTAATAGTAAAATATAGTGTAGGGTTATTACTCGACATCGTGGCAAGGACAGAATCTATCAGATTTTGCAACTGCATATAACATCAACATACTAGCTCCAAATAAACCAATAAGGTATGCGTCCAATACAAACATCATTCTAGATGTCTTAAATATTGTACTCACCGAAAATGTTAATTTTCCCATTCATCATAAAGTTTTACCGAACTCGACTCTGATCACTGCCTGATCCTTATCGGCTCAAATCAATAGAATCAAGCTCGATCAGGAAGTAAGAGGAATCGTAAATTGGAATACGTATACTAATTTAATGTTATCCTTTTACTCATATCCAAAACGTATCAGTAATATGCGCGACATCGACGATGAAGTTGATAAATTCTCCCAAGCAACTATTAATGCCATCAAATAGTCGACACAACCTCGTCGGCAAAATGTTAAACCGATCCCAGTTAACATTCGAAATTTAATTAAATCAAAAAATAATATGAGACGCTGCTGGCAAATTACTTGAAGACCAGACGTCAAAACGAAAGTAAATAAGTTAACAAGGCTGGTGAAAACCAAACTTGATAAACTACGATTTTCAAGTTTCAATAAGTTTATAAGCGAAATTCATCCAAATTTGAGTCACCTCAGGTCATCGGTCAAGCGCCTAACTAAAGAAAAATCAAACATCCAATCCCTGAAAATAGTAATGAACCGAGTATACTCAGACGAGGATAAGTCATCAGTAATGGCAGAACATCTTGAAACTACCTTCAAACCGCACCCCGTGACCAACGCACCATTTAACTCCGAAATCGAAAACGTCGTTCGTCAATTTTACTTTTCCAACTTTCGCACCACCCATTAAATTCAATACTCCATCTGAGACAGCCTTTGAAATCAAGCGTCTGAAAATTAAGAAAGCACTTGGAATCGCCGGCATAAATACTGTGTGCATGAAAATGTTGAACAGGCTATCCATTGCAGCCTTGACGGTAATATCCAACGCGGCTTTAAGGCTTCACTATTTTCCTGCAGCGTGGAAAAAATCTGTAATAATTCCTTTCTGTATAGCTGGAAAAGACCTGAGATATGTTGAAAGCTACAGACCTATTAGTCTATTGCCAACTATATCTAAAATTTTTTGAAAGGCTAATACTGTCTAGACTTATTAAATTCCTCAATTTCACCAACTCTATTCCGTCGATTCAATTCGGGTTCAGGACTAATCACTTAACAATGTACCAATTACTACGACTGACTGAAATAGCACAAGGCTATCACCTAAGGAAACATACAGCATCATTATTTCTGAATTTATGTCAGGCGTTCGACAGAGTCTGGCACTCGGGCCTGAATGCGACAACTAGGATCTCGATGTATTTACAAAAGGTTAACGAAAGTTTTCTCACTAACAGATCGTTTATTGTAAAAATGAACACTTCAACCTCTTACCCGCGCACCATTGATGCAGGAGTGTTATAAGGATCGGCACTCTCTCCCATTCTGTTCAACATTTTTAGCTACGATATCCCCACTGAGGGTGACTCCAAGATAGCGCTGTACGCAGATGATGTCACCCTCTTCGCAACGCACAGCGACATTGCCGTAGCAAGGACTACATTCAAAAGACACTAAACGAGTATGTTAACTGGACTCAAAAATGTAGAATCGAAATAAACCCGTTAAAATGTCAAGCATACATCTTTACGTTACGCCACCCCAAAAATCCTGCTGAATTAAATCTTCACAATACGTATATTCCGTGGACCCCCTCAGCGATAAAATACTTAGGAATGTTGCTTGACAAAATTATTAACTTGGAAACCACTCATACATGCAATAGCCAGCAGAGTATTCTCAAAAATATCAAAACTCTTCCCTCTAATCAATGCACATCCTTCATTGAAAGTCGAATGCCGATTGCCACTATTTAAATCCTCAATTCTACCAAACGTGAATTATGAATGTCCTGTTTCGGGATGTGCTGCTACTAGCAATATCCAAAAATTAACAGCCGTTCAGAGTATATTTTTAGGAAGAATGCCCCCTGGTTCATTCCAAACACCCAGATTCGCAGAAAAATTGAAAGTGACTTATTAAGCGACCATATAATACAAATAGTCCAAATACCAAACCTTCCCCCCCCTTAATCTTCAGCCAGGTCAACACGTATTAAATCCAGGTATCGCAAAGACCGATTCAAACCACCGTAATCCCCTGTAACTGTCAATAGATCAAACTGAATCAGTCTTCAACCTCGCTTCATTTACTTTAGCACAATATTTACGTTCTTCCGAGTAATCAAACTACTGCATATGGATGGCCACTCTCAAAAAGTCAAAAAACTGTGTAATGCATAATTTAACCTCCTCGAAAGACAAGTTTGTCGAACGAGAAGAAATTAATTTTAAAAAAAGTGTTATTGTGGTAATCTTCTTTTCCTATAGAAAATCTAATTTTCAGAGGCCCGCCGGGCAAAAATGTTTTTTTCGACCCACCTTATATATACATACAGTATATATGATATGAAATCATCAGAGGGTCATCAGAGGGCCAAACGAAGAAAAAATAAAAATACGAGTTATGAGAATATGTGTAATGTAAACAATGGGTATCCGCAGTAGACAAATGGTAAGTACATAAATAAAAAACGAGATGTAAAGGAAAGTGGTATTGAAAACAAACATGCAAAATAGTGTAAATTGTTTTAATAATAAACTTATAATGAGGAATTATGAGGAATTTTCGTGGAAGTATTAAAATCATTATGTATGGGTAAGCTGCCCAGTTTGCCTATGTCTATGTAGCATGAAGGAAGAGCAAGCAATATGTTCTTGTAAGTTTCCTTGGGAAAGGAAGACGTCATCTTATCTTGACTTTGCAAAGAGGATTTCACGGAATCGATCTCTAGACCATTTGATTCGCAAGTGCACCTTCTGGAAACGATATTGCAAAACTTTATATCAAAAATAGAAGCGTAAAAGGAGAGACTACTAAAAACATTTTATTTCTAGGGACGATTTACTACTGCGCAGATTCTCACGCCGAATAAGCGTCGTTTCCTACCACGCATAAAAATATAAAGAGAGAAATCGAACTGACTTGCTTATGAGTATCATCTCTACTCTTCAGCTGCAGTCACCAAAGATATACGATTTGTCAACATTCTAAGAAAATACTTTGAGAGTAGATTTTTGTATAGGGTGCGTCGTCGAACATGGAGAAATTTCGGGAGTTGATGATGGACCACGCTTTATGTGCTTGAGGGCGATGTGTGTATTAGCACAGAGTACACGAATTGATGCTGAAACTTCGCAGTGGATGCAAGAGATATCTGGTGAAAAAACTCAAACTTCGTCATGATTTCATTCTGGAATCCAACCCAAACCAATCTTTTTACTGTTCTACCATGGTCCTTATCTAATATCGAAATGTTTCCGTAGTACATCGAATCACCTTCGTCCCGCCGGTGAGGAATTTTTAAAAGTAGCTAAATAATACGGTCGAATATCCTAAATTTTCTCAAAATGGCTCCAAATATTTTAACATTTGAACCAGGATTGAGATTCAACGACTAAGTGTAAAATACGGATCGAAAACTAATTCGAAATACTAATGCGGATACTAATCAAATAAAAATACGAAAGATCATAACATATTGACAAAAATAAGCGTTAATCATACAAAAAAACGAACAAACATATGCCATTTATTTATAATTGTGTTCATTATAGCCCTATTAGTGTAATTTCATTTTAAGTTGATAATCGGGTTAGAAAGTAGCCACTGTCATAAGATATGCATTGGGGGATGGAATATTCACACAGTGGCGGCGAACAATAAAGGAAGAATTGTGCTCAAAGAAATCGTTTGCACAGTGCGCAGGGTTCCGGAATTGCCTTTAAAGGTGTGCGATACAAAGTTTAAATTGCTAGTTCTCCCAGCTATGAATTATGGAGCAGAAATCTGGAGAGTGGATAGGATAGATCGACTAGACAGCGTCGAAACAGATTATTTCAAATTAATTCTCGGAGCCTCTAGATTCGCAGCAAATGCCGGAGTCTTAAGAGAGGTCGGTAGTGTAGGAATTTGGACAGATTTTAAAATAAAACCCATTAAACTTTGGATTAAATTAGCATGTGAACTGGCTGACACACTTATACATAGGTGCTTTAGAGTACAGTTACAGGAAAGCGACCAACGCTACGGGTCATACACAATTAAACTGCTACTAGAACGTGCAGGTCTGGGAGAAGTTTCTCCGGAGAGGGTGGGAGATAGGGGGACACGTGAGATAGAACGGCTAATTTCCGATAGACTTGCGGATATTAAAATGCGAGATCTTGGTAGAAACAGCCGAAAAACGTTCGCTAGTGGCCCAAATTCACGCCAGTCCGTTATGGGGTTGCGAAAGTTACGTGCGCACACTTCCAAAGAATACAAGAGGGAGATACGCTTGGTTCAGAGTCGGGGGTGGGGATGGATGCAACGTAGATTAAAGGACTCGAGTGGTAATGGCATATGTTTCCTTTGCGATGATAAGAAAGACTGGATCCACATCCTTTTAATTTGCTGTGCGACAGAAACATGGAGAGGAAAATGGAAGGGAATGAGAAATTACTGCTTCCAAAATAGGAGCGTAACGCTCGCCCAAAACATTTTAGGTGATAAAAGGTCTAAATTCATGGAATTTAGAATTAGGAACATTTCTAGGAAAGATTCGAACAACCCCCAGAAAAATTAAAAAGATCTCATAATATCTTAGAAATATACATTTTCCTCATAACAACTTTCAATTTTTAAGATATTGCAACAATATCTATGCATATAAAATCATTCCGAAACCGAAGAGCGTCCAACTGGCGCTCTCTCCTGTGTCTAGGGTATTGCCTGGATTTGCACCACGCCCTTGGCTGTATTACTGGATTTACTGATATTTCCTCTTCGGTACTGCGATTTAACACGAGGAACCACGTCTTTTGGTGGCGCAACCAGTCTAGTGGCGCTGTCGCGCTGCGCGGCGACGGAGTGAGTCTCAGGGGAATAGCCATATTCTGTCTTCGTCTGACTCGCTGCTACGTAGTTTTATGAATTTCGCTTGTTATAGAATGTACCCAATCAGTCAATTATTGACGATATTCAAAGCATTGTTTACGATATTTGGATAAATTGTTTTCATTTGATATTACTTTGTTGATTAAAAACGTACATTTGATGAGTTCTTTGTGTAAAGGTGCTCGTTTCGGATGAAGTCCCTTGGTGTCTCGCGGAAGCTAGTGTGGTTGCAGCTGGCCAGCGGTTTGCGAACGTTCTTGTGAATACGAATGTGTGTCGAATATCTTTCATTATTGCCAAATGTACCAAGATAGTGAAGTATTCGAAATAAAAGAATTTTATTTGTGTGAAACACGACGAAGCAACATTGCTTGTTGCAATGTGCTAGAGTCAACTTTCAATGTGCTGGAGCCCAGTGGAAATCAAATCCAGAACCACGTCGCGGGAGGTGTACTGTATGTGCCTTACAGGGACCCGACGCGTAGAATTATGTAAGTAATATTTCACTATATACTTTTATTTCACTAAGTTTTAATTGACTTGAATTGCTTACATTTTTATTATATTCGAATTTTGAATTTTGGAAATTACATTTCCGTATTTCGATGGAGATTCAACCTCCAGTCTGTTGGGGCACCAGCCGTCAGTGGAATAGTGCATGTCAAGTGTGTGTGTGTGTAAGTTGAAGAGATTAGGACAAAGAAGAGAAAGGAAAGCCCGCGCACGGTTGGTGGCTCGTTTGTTAGAGAATTGCCCTAGTATTCGCCTGATGATGATCGGAGAAACCACGGATAACTACCGATCAGAGCAGCTGGCCGCTACAATTCTCCTCCAGACAGCGACTGAATTCAACCTATCTCGCTGGTGTCGAAAATCCCGCCACTGTCGGAATTCGAATCCTTGTACCTCCCTGCCAGAGGACCGCAGTAACAACAATAGACGCCATGAGCCGCGTCAGACGGTTTGATGATTAGTTACAGGACGCGTCACTAATGAACATTAGTCTTATAAGATCCTATCTTATTAAATAACAGGATGTGTTGGAATTCCTATCCCTTTGAAACGAACGATTCGGTCCCCACCTACATGACATCTTGCGAGTTTTTTCTTCTCCAGGAATTTCCGCCAGCGGGGTACCGCCGCACTCAGCACAAGGTCTAAGCTCCCAGCTGATCTTCCACATGTGGTAGCGCGTTACAGATAAAAGTTTGTGATTGTTGTTTATGTGTGGGTGTAAGGTATGAAGACTGGACAAGAGGGAAGAAATATCACATGCGACCCGTGACCTGTTTGGTATGCTACTGCTCTGGCATTAATCGGAGAAACTACGGAAAGCACCATAGAGTTGGGTGCTGTGGAATCTGTTGTTGAGGTGTCTAAAAACAATTTCAGCGGCATGCATAGATACTAATGCTTCACTTACATAGTTTATTGATTGGAAAGTGTTAGTTCGCGTACGGCAAAATAGACTCAAAGATACTGCGATCCCAACAGTTGCTGCCGTGAGCCAACTCAGCCGACTGCCGGGATTAAAGTGGCACTTTGTAAACAGGGTCACTTAGCAAACCCAGTAAACATATTGTTTGCATTCTTCTGTGGGTTCTGTCACCGAGCTCAAGTGGCTCAGGGCCTAGCGAGCTGACTCCGCATTTGGGAGGCCCGGGTTCAGTCCCCTTTCCGGCCATCCTGACCCTGTTTTCTGTGGTTTCCCTCGGTCGTCCAGGCGAATGATGGGATGGTTCTAATGAAAGGCTTCGGCCGCGAAACTGGAGTCGCCAGCCGACTTGGTTATCCACGTGAAGTCACGAAGATCAAGCAAATTCAAGACACCGTGGGTTTCCTGGTTGGGTAACCGACTAGATACTCCGGGGTCTAACAGCGCCGAGACCAATTGCCCTTTACATGACATATAATGGCTCAATGTAAATACAAACTCGTGTTGTCAGCGAAATCAGAACAACTAAATATCAGTGCTTCCTACACGCCTCCTAAATGTAGGAGATAATGCAATTATAGCGTGCACGACACTGGGTGTCGGCTATAGGCACAGCCAATAGCCAGAGGGTCATAAGTTTGTGATACGCGCGTTTGAAACTAAACGTTTCAAGAAAATGGTTAGAAAACTAAGAATTGTATAACTCTCGGGAGAGTTTTTTCATATTATTGCGCTTAAGACATAACTATCCATCTCCTTAGCAAATAAACATCTATTTAAACCGTTGTAACACGTGTTCTAGCGACTATTGACCAACTCCTAACTTCTAAATTGTTCGCGATATGTAATGTTCGCGGCAAGTAATGTGCCGTAGACATTCTTACTAATCATTTTAGTCATGAATAAATTCAGTCATATTTAATTTGAAATAAAACCATTTGGTTTTTCACTAGTAACAAATAGATTGTAAAAAGAGGAATATATGTGCCTCATGGTGTACGGCGAAAACTGCATTTTTATATCGTGAACCGTTATGAAGACATTATCGGGCTAGCCCACAGTTGGCGGAATATAATAATCATATTATTTATATTGTTATTATTATTTATATTAATAAAATTATTATTAATATATTATATTAAATATAATATATAATAATAATAACAATTACAATAACAATACACGATTTTGTAAGGTACAATAATAATAGGAGTTACATTATTGCAACCTGTTGTGCTACATTCAGGAATATAACCCTGCTTTGCAAGTACACCATATATAAATAACTTCTGTGTAAATAACTGTAACTCAGTAACTTTGTATTTGCCCATTTCATGTATCCTCTGGGACCGTAGGGAACCGGGCGAGCATCGCTGGTTGGGAAGCCTCTTTCAGGAGATTTATTCACTTCCCGCCCGCTCAGTGCCCTGGTGACGTGACGGGCTGCGACCGCAAAATCAGGAAGCGGCGGCCTCCCTCTGAGGGCAGGGGGCGGGAGGGTGAGGGAGGGCGCGGGAGCGGCTGGAGCGCGGCCGCGCGGATATCGATGTCGCCGCTTCGAAATATGAGACGGGGTTGCGGCCCCGCCTCCGCACGGAGTAAATTGGGCGCGCGAATCGGAGGTTTGGGCTTGGCACGGCGTGGGCACAGCGTAGGCACGGCGTAGGCATGTTGTCGAAAACTGCATGGGCATAGCGTGCCCACAGCGCAGGTAAGGCTTCGACATGGCGTGTGAATAGTTTGTGCATGGCGTGGGAATGGCTTGGCCACGGCGTTGGCATGACACAGACCATGGCTTAGGCACAGTGACCACGGACCATGGCTTAGGCAGCGCGGAATATCGTGGGCACGGCGTGGCCACGGCGTTGCAGACATAGGGGGCCTGGCGTGGGATGGCGCCAGGGTGGGCGGGGGGCGGGGGGGGGGCAAGTCGCGTGCATGGCGTGGGCACGGCGTGAACATTGTGCGTTCACGGTGCGATCGTGGTGTGAGTTCGGCGTTCGCATGACTCGGGCATAGCGGAGGCACGGCTTGACACAGCGTGTGCATGACATGACACGCCAAGAGCATGGCAGGCAAGGTAAAACGTGCGCACGGCAAGGATCAATGGGGAGATGTATCGCGCGCGCCACTGCGGTTTCATCGCTTTTTGTATAGATATAAATACCGGTGTCAGCCGAATATCTGTTTATTCTTTTGATTCTTTGGATTCTTGAAACACATGTAACGTATGGTTAAGGACAGAATGCAGGGTTTATTTTTTTTACAGGTTTCCTAACTTTCTAACGGCGAAGAAGAATTTTGTAATATAAATGCATTGGGACTTATACATTGGAGAGACTCAAGGATGATTTGTGCTGGTGGCGTTGGCGGAAGGCCTGACCCTCGTCATCAAGTTGCACACGGGTAGTGAACCATCATCTGTGATTTAAAATGTTAGGTTATATACGACACCATTCCGCTCACGTGTTCATGTTGTCGTTCGCCATGTTTTCACGGAAGTGTGTCGATTCCTTTGGGAAGCCTAAAGGTCGTGCATCAGTTTGGGTGAACTATAGACTTTGCTTTCCGTGCCGGCGGTGGCCGATAGCATGAAGCATAAATAAAAGCAGGCGGAAACGCAACGCCCCGCATTGCGATCTATTATGGGCAAGGATAACGAGGCCCGAGCGCATTTTCGGAACAGCTGAACCCGGAGAATCACGTTGCGTTGTGTCCTACGCATTCAACGCCATTTTGGATTGATTTGGGGTCTAGTACCGAATGACGCCGAAACGCTGTGTGAGAAGAGTTACGGGTCATCACCTCTTCGTTTCTGAATCGTTTTGATTTTCACTGTCACAGAGCACGGTCGTATGCAGAGTCCATTTTGCTCCTTGATAATTTGGAGTTTTGAATGTATTGACATAAACGATTCCGACACTTCGACATGGAACACTTTTGGGGACACTGCCATCTCCCGAGAAAAACATACACTACACTAACGGGACTAATGACCAAAGTAGTTGACGCGCCCGGAAACACGAAAAAACCAAACCAACCAAACTTTTGGGGAATATTTGTATAAAACTCCCGTAGTCACAATGGTAAATCATATTTAAAAATAAATGTTACGATATATAACTTCTGTTAATTGAGTTATATTTTCAAAATTAACAAAAAATAAGGAAAAAATAGATTTGCTTATTTACAACCTTCAAAAGCTTTTTTTAAAATAAGAGATAAAATCTAATTTTTAATCAAATTAATAGAAATAAATCCCAGTCATTGCAAATATACATCAATCAGAACATGAAAATTATGTTTATAGCAATTTATTTGTTTCATTCAGGAATAGGGTTACTTTTAAATCTTAATTGTAAATCTAATAGATATTTTCATCACATTGTGGGGAATAGGAGCAACTGGATATTCATATTTTGAATTGATGTATACCTTTATCAAATGTCTCACCAATTGTCAAATAACATATAAGTATTTAAACTAATATATAATAATTAAACAATTTTAATAATTCAAACAAAATCGTTGGTCATATTTTGAATGATATTGTTTTTAAGGGGTCCCGAACAGAGAAAGCATTCTTCATTAACGACCGTCAAATTGTGAAATGGCCCTTTGAATGTTGTGCGAGAGTAGTTAAAATCGAGTAGTTATTTAATTGTAGTGAAATTTTAATTAGTTTTTTATTTAATTTTATTTCCATAGTAATGATCATCTTACAAAACGTATTTAAATTAGAGGAAGTACCTTAATAATGCAAATATCGTCCCTGATATATTGTTAGAAATGTAGATTTTGAAGCTCTCAGGGTTTTTCAAAAACTGCCTGCCTGTTTGTCTCTTGAGTGCCCGCCTCGTCCGTACGTGAGACTGTCAAAGCATTTAAATTATTTATAATTTATTTTTATTATATATTATTTTAAATTAAATTGTGTATTTTAATGGTTCCTAAACCCGATTCCTTTTTTTTCTGCAATTCACATTTTTTTGTAGTCCGAATACAGATTTTTTTTTCTTTCTTTTCCAAAAACTTGGCCGGCCGTTTTTCGCCCGTCAGTGAAACCGCCCAAGCATCAACAGCGCAGAGCAATTAAATAGAGCTTAAACTGCGATCAACGCGCACGACCCATTACGCGCCATCTGCACTTCCGCTGCGGGAGCATGCACGTGGTCACGTGACCTACTTTCCCGCAGCTGTTCCCTCAAGTTCAAGTCAGCGCGCACTCGTCAGCATTCCTTCTCCATTTGCGAATGCGCAGCCCCGAACTCTGCAGCGAAGGGATTGCATTACACGAAACAGGCATTTCTCACGCGAACACGGCAACCAGAGAACCTCGCGGGACTCGGTGCGTGTAAATGAATCCTGTGTTCCTGTCATATCGTCGTTGCTTAAGAAAAATTAACATCAGAACAAGAAAAAACTAGTGGTGCTACAGGATGGCACAGACCTTCTCATACTAGTTAGTTTCCTATCTTTTTAATCCTGACTATCTTTTCGGTTTTGTCCCACACGCTTTGCAGCTCTCGGGGCCTAAAACACTTTTTTCCCCGAGTTGTTACAATTTTTCGGTTACTTAATTGTACTCGTAGAATTGAAATATAAAATTAAGGAATATTATAGAAGAGTAAAATATGGTTCTGCATACATATTTTAATTGAAAAATTGGCGGCCGATTTCGAGAAAATGTTGTTTGAACGTTCCTGAAAATGCTCATTTTTGAGCTCAATTTTACAACAAACGTTTTTAGTTTTCGATAAACTTCAACTAAGAAATCATTAAAAACCTTCAAATCACAAATGAAATATATAAAAAATCGATATTTAAACGACGATTTGTAACGACTTGGGAGTTGTTTAAACAAATCACATTTGGTAATTGTTTGAATAATTCAAAGAATACATCAAAATGTCGTTCATGTCATGTTATTCAGTGTATTTCACAATTGCACAACTATGTATTATCTGCACAAAAGTTTAAAGAAAAAATTTGGAGCCGTTTTTGAAAAAAAGGGTTTAATATTGTCAATACCTTTCTCAAAATTGTTCAAAAACAACTCCAGTTTTTTGTAAAATTGTATACTACCTAATATAATGATAGAACTTTAAAAATAGTTTTTTAATAAGTAGAAATATTTTCAATATTATAGTTGTATGAAGATCCATCTACAATCTACAAATTTCAAACTTCTGCAAATTTTCGAAAATTGACAGGAATTAACGATAATTAAACAAGCATCACTTTTATAAGCATTTTTTGTTCAATTCGAGAAAAAATTAAACAAAAAAGTGAAGACATTTTGGTGATCATTTGATTCATTTATTGATTACTAGTGATTCCGGGTGCATCAACTTAAGGCCACTAACTCAAGCCTTAAGTGTAGTGTATGTCTTTTGGTCGAGAGGTGGCGATGATCTTGCTCGCTTGATGGTGAAATCCGACGTCGCCATACAGTCGGCTGGCGGGGTTTTCCTCGACCATGTATCTCCCACCAGCGGGGCACCGCCCCACAGTGATCAATTTTGCGTTGCTAGGTGGACAAAAATCCTAGGAGCGATATCTTTGATATCAACAATGTTTTTTGGGTACAAGTGTGTTCACTATCAACATGGGTACCGGCGGTTATAAAGGCAACACTTTGTGGCCGAGTATGCCCGCGAATGGGAGGTCGTCAGTTCGATACCGGGCAACTGCCGGAAGTTAAGCTTCATGAGATAAACTGGAGCGAGTTTGTGGTCTTGCCGAAATTGAAATGGTTATCTAACAGCTCTTACTCGTTCCATTTCCAGATGAATGCCGGAGTCTCATCATGTACAAAGACCTCAGTTTACTGCAAAATTCGAAAAATGATATAATAAGATAATTAAGAAACGCTTCACAAATCTTTGTAAACGCACACAATATTTAAACAAATTTATTAGAGGCTCTTATATTTCGTAATGAATAAAAGAATAAAACGAACTTTCAACGTACAATAAAATAGTTTGTAAAGAAATAATTTTGATTCTGAGACTAATCTGTCCTCTACCCGCATGGTTGAGGTCACAAGACTTTGTTCTGGACTCGATTTGCTATCTTCCAAATGTTTAGGTTCAAGCTGAATAATGGTGTGTTTGTAGTCTCGTTCACCGAAGTAATGCTGACGTACTGAACATCAGTGACAGAGGAAGGACTCAGCTGTCTCATATTTGTTTGGGTTTAATCGATACTGCACCAAGTGGTAAAATGGTTAAAGAGAGAAGAAAGTTCTTAGAAGACATACTTTTTGAAAAGCAGCCAGAAAGAGTTTTTGGAAAACAACAATTACATTACACACATAAATGATATAAAAATAACATGGTACGCATGGCCAGGAAATTAAAAATTTATTATTGTTGACTTTTTTATCTCTTAAAACTGCACTGAGGAAGCAAAGATCTACATATGTCAATCTTAAGACTAAACCCCAAAATGATATATTGTTTTCACTTTCAAAAATAAATAAATTAGTAAAAAATTAATAATTAGATATATTCTCGAGAAAATCTGAGTCAAATTCACTGTCAATGACCGTCTTCTAGCCCTTTTTAAATGATTACGCCACACATTCACACTTAAATTTTCATTGAGATATTCACGACTCTTCACTTCAATTTTTTTAATTTCCGTCCACATACCCTCCATCGCCGTATAATATTTAACACAATATCTAACACAATATCTTTGTGTTAGATACCCTAGTAAAGCAGGCGCTTGCGCGTAAACGGGGCCACTTATATTGCAGTTTTGTAGATTTCGAAATGGCTTTTGACTCTATCAATAGGAAAGCTTTATGGCAAAAACTTAATGAGCTAGGCGTCTCACGTAAAGTTTTAAAAGTGTTGCAGAGCATATACGAAGACGTAAATTTCTGTGTCAGGTGCGGTGATGGAAGTACAACGCGAAAAATAAAATCGACAGTAGGAGTAAGACAGGGCTGTCCTCTCTCACCGCTATTGTTTATCTTGTTTATAAACGATTTATTGACGTGGTTACAGGATGCGGATACATCTGCGCCGGAAATTGAGGGCCTGAACATTCCCGGACTACTATATGCTGATGATTTAGTTTTATGTTCGGAGACTATTGACGGCTTACAAAAAAGTTTAAATATCCTAGAAACGTATAGTGAAACATGGGGATTAAAAGTAAATATTCAAAAAACCAAAGTAGTTGTCTTCAAGAATGGATTTATCTGGGGTAACAAGGAGAAATGGTTTTACGCTCAGGAGGAGATTGACCGGGTAAAACATTTACATATCTTGGGGCAAAATTTTCCATGAATGGTGGATGGAGTAATCACATAGTGGCGGCGCACAGTAAAGGAAGAATTGCGCTCAAAGAAATCGTTTGCGCAGTGCGCAGGGTTCCGGAATTGCCTTTAAAGGTGTGCGAGACGATGTTTAAATCGCTAGTTCTCCCAGCAATGAATTATGGGGCAGAAATTTGGGGAGTGGATAGGATAGATCGACTAGAAAGCGTCGAAACAGATTATTTCAAATTAATTCTCGAGTCTCTAGATTCGCAGCAAATGCCGGAGTCCTAAGAGAGGTCGGTAGTGTAGGAATTTGGAAAGATTTTAAAATGAAACCCATTAAACTTTGGATTAAATTAGCAGGTGAACAGACTGACTCACTTATAAATAGATGTTTTCGGGTGCAGTTACAGGAAGCAACCAACGCTACTGGTCGTATAAAATTAAACTGCTACTGGAACGTTCAGGTCTGGGAGACGTTTCTCCGGAAATGGTGGGAGATAGGGAACACGTGACATAGAACGGTTAATTTCGGATAGACTTGCGGATATTAAAAGGCAAGAGATCCTGGCAGCAACGGCCGAAAAACGTTCGCTAGTTGCGCAAATTCACGCGAGTCCGTTATGGGGTTGCGAACGTTACGTAAACACACTGCAAAAGGACGCAAGAGGGGGATACGCTTGGTTCAGGTCGGGGTGGATGCAACGTAGATTAAAGGACTCGAATGGTAATGGCATCTGTGTGCTTTGCGGTGATAGGGAAGACTGGATCCATATCCTTTTAATTTGCAGTGCGACCGAAATTTGGAGAGGAAAATGGATGGGAATGGGAAATTACTACTTCCAACATAGGAACGTAACGCTCGCCCAAAACATTCTAGGGGATAAAAGAGCTAATTTCATGAAAGAAGTAGGAACATTTCTCGAAAGGTTCGGACCATCAAATTGAGTGGGAAAACAGCAGTGGTTAGTACGAGCAGAGCCTAGACTGGAGAGAAATATGTAATAAATCAATAAACTAACAATAATTAAGTTAGTCAGTAAGTTATGTTAGGTTAGTAAACAGTACAAAAAAAAAATAAAAAAAAAAAAAAAATAAAATAAAAGTTATAAATTGTAGTCAATTGTTAAGTATAAAAATAAAATATTTTAAATAAATTATAAATAAATTAATTAAAATAAGTTAAATAAATTAAATTAAAATAAAATAAAAGGAAACGGCTAAAATAAAGCACATTAGGGGGCGAAGGGAAGTGGGAATCGGAAATGTTAGGGCAGAGGCGTTGGTGCGGACGATTTTCTGTGGTGCTGTTTGTTTTCAGGTGCGGTGGAGGCCAAACACTGGAAGGAGAATGCCTGACGCCCGCGCCAAATAAATAAATAGTCTAAAAACCGGATAGAGTAGCATGTACTCGGCTTCTGACGGCAGGTTTTTCCCCTTCAGGGTTTTTCCCTCAGCCGTACCTTATGGTCTCGTTTCCGCGGCTTTGAGGCGATGGAGAGACCATTGGGGGTGAATACCAGAAGGCGAAAGGTTAGAACTCGGTAGAATGTAGGTATTGTAATGGCTTAAAGGCCTTCGGCCTAGCCACATTGGATCAAGTTTCTAATTTGGCTGTAATAATTACCTATTAAATAAATAAATAAATAAATTTAGGCAAAAAATGCATGCTTTCTGCTACCGCTTTCTTTACATCATCTGACACCACCCCTGCTGCTGTTCGTGAGAACACATGCTCCTGGAGCTTCTTCCCTGTCTCCTTCGTCCGCGCCTGAAGCACTCCGCCTGTCCGATCTAGTAGCTCTTAACTGTGTTACTTGGCGCACCGATCCTAAGAAAAATCAACTTTTCTCAAAAGATCGCAAAGAGAAGCAAAAGATATTTATATACCTATTAAAACAGGTATTCAGGAATAGGATATCAAAAAATCAGAGAGATCATTTTTGATCATTTTTTTATAATCCAATTCAAAATATGCGTTTATTGTTTAGAACGCCATGAGTCACAGATTGGTCTATTAATAATAAAGAAAACA
Source organism: Teleogryllus oceanicus (assembly GCA_964035755.1). Classification (NCBI taxonomy): domain Eukaryota; kingdom Metazoa; phylum Arthropoda; class Insecta; order Orthoptera; family Gryllidae; genus Teleogryllus; species Teleogryllus oceanicus. The sequence goes on from CAXIVR010000010.1 coordinate 66,255,567, forward strand.
AAGAAATTGTTAATTTTATAATTTGGAAGTGTTGTACATACCCCGGGGACCAAGTTCCATACTGCAAACTCTTCGTAGGTTGAGTCTCTGGGTATCTAAAAGGACCGAATTCAACGGTGCTCCAAACGTGACTAGTACGAAGGGAACTCAAAGTTGCTGAAGTAAGGTCTTCCATGCCGCCTCTGCTTAACAATTGAGACTTACACAAGCTGTTTTCCGATACCTTAGACATCTGGGAATACGACCATTTATGTTTCAAATTCCAATAACAAAAATTAATTTTTGATTTTTGTCCACCTACGAACGCAAAATTGATCACTGTGCGCCCCAAGCGGGACAAGATCTACACTCAGCACCAGTCTCCCTGTGTGTTGTAGTGTAGTGCATGTAAATGTTAGTGTGTGTAAGGGGAAAGGATAGGACAAGGAATGGGAAGGAAATATCGTGAGCGGTTCGTGGCTCATCGCGGTAGTGTTCATGATCCGGCAACCGCCTCGTGATGATCGGAGAAACCATGAAAAGCTACCTATCAGAGCAGCCGGACGCTAGAATTCTCATCCAGACAGCGACAGAACTCGACTTAGCTATCCGGCTAGTGTCGAAAATCCTGCCACACCGTTGGGACTAGAACCCCAGGACCTCCGCCGGAGGCTCTGCAGTATTACGACATTATTTGATGCCCTGAACCACCTCTTCCGGTGAGACAATTTTGAAAATGTTAAGCCTTAATGTAAAGTTCTCCCAAAAATCAAAATTTTCGTTTCAAATTCAAGGAGCCGCGACATCACTCACATTGATGGGGGAATATCAATTTTGATGCCGCTAGAGTTGATCACAGACTGACAGATCCCAAACGTCTTGCCATAAACAGGGTTTTTCGTTAAGATCCCACAAAATGTGGATTCTTTCTGCACATCGAGTTAGAGGCAGTAATTAACTAGAATTTGGAACAAGATTCATCGTCCTTGGTAACAAGCCCCCACAATCAATTTTTTTCTGTCGAAAAATCGCAGTTTCTTGCTGCAGCATTTCAGGGTACTTTCTGTACAGCACATCAGTAGTAGGTGAGAAATTAAATCTTTAAATGATCACCAGACTGCACACCACCTATCTAGTGTTAAAAATTTACTATTACGCCATGAACAATAAATAAGAAAATGGAGCCTACTGTCCTCCATTTTGGTTTAGTAACTTTTAAACATTATGACATCAAAGATACAATACGAATTTGTATATACCTCACAAAAGGAAATTTTTCAAATCTGTAAGCAAAGAATTAAGAAAATGTTATTGTGTCTGTCATAATGGATTTCTCAGTAGTACTTTACCTACGACATTCACGGTGTCAAGACTAACTAATGTGAAAATACATCACATACACGAGTAAATGTTAGTCGAATCAGTCAGACGATATGTGGTAACTAAGAAACTCAGATACATCATCATGAAAAACATAACCCTCTTTTTTTTGCTTCCCTCAGTTGGGTAAAAATTCTCATTTTGCTCTAATCGGAGCGAAGCTTTTATTTTGCGTCCAAATTTGAATTTGCCTGAACATTCTATTTCGGCGGTAAACCATTGTCATTGTTGAGACAATTTTTTTCATATTACACAAGATGTCCAGGCAAATCAGGAGGAGGTGGAATATAGCCGAAGAGTAGAGATAATTGAAGTAGTTTGCGTGAGTCATTCGACAATCTAGATTATTCATTAATTGATTATTAATAATGAATATTAAATAATACATTTATTTTTGTCTGTTATTCAATCTTATTTCACACTTAGTACTATTGGCACTCACTTTTTTGACACACAGATTTTCGTATATAATTAACACTTTAAAACTGTAAAACATCATTTATTTGGTAAATATAACAAATAAACATGTTTTTCAGTTTTAAAGTGTTAATGTGTTAATTGTATATGTAAACCTGTCAAAAAAGTAAAAGCCAATAATAAATGTAAATATTAATTAACCATTTTAAAAGTTTTATTGTGAGAAATTTTAGCCGTTAAGCAGTCCAAATCTTAATACTTTATTAATTAAGAGTAAATCATTATTGAATAGGTGTCTAACATGTCGAGACATCCTGACATGAAATATCCGTCCGTCGTCGAAGCCGCATTTGGTAAACGGTCAAGGGTGCTTTGGAAAGAGCATGGCCAACTATTCAGGAAGAATCAAATGAATTGATCATCGAAACAGTATAGGGGTGTAAAGTAATTTTATTCTAAAAGGATGCCACACCAACTGTACAAAAATGCTATTTACATTTTTAATTTTAAAGAATGCAACTACGTTTAAACAAAATAACCATTTTGTCTTAATTTTTAATCGGATCCGGTATATACCAACCGTCTCGTGAACTACTTTTCTAATATTTTAACCAATAAAAATATATCGCTATTTTCTCTATATATGTTTCGTTACTCAACTATAAAAATATTATTTTTAATATGCACGACCATTTGTTTTGTGCCCAGGAAATATAAGAAACTCGGTCGAGTTTCTCCATTCGAATGTTTTTGTCATTCCTAATCATGGTATTCCAACTATCCTGCGCTTGTCAGATATTTTCTAAATGAATGAGGGGGGAGGTGGATGAGGATAACCGAAATGTTAAGATTGAACCAATTTAAGAGATAATTTAACTTACTGATCTAGCATCGGCCAAGAATTATACAGGGCGTCTATCTACAGTTCCGCCGCTAACTTTAACAAAAGAAGTATTTTCGTTGAACAACAAGATAAGACAAAGGACATACAATTAGTTTCCTCTATCGTGTTTCAGAACATCCACAAGTTGCTAGTTAGAGTGGGATACTCGCTTTAGTTCAACCGACGATTTTGATTCTTGTGGCACAACGGGGTAAGAGTAAAAAACAATCTAGTCTAATATTTTTTATTTCGCGTCCGTCACGTTTGCCCACACTTATAAAAATTGTGATTTTGTGTCAAAAAATGAATTTCTACACAGCCAATAGTAAGAGTGATTACTTTTAGGACCTGCGTACCGTGCAAAAGTTAAATTTATAGCACTAGTGCTAATAGCGAAATAATAGTCAAGTGTTGGAATATGTATCATAAAACCTAATTGACTGGTGTGTATATTTGAATTAAAGTAAAATGAAATTCAGTAAAACTCTCTAAAAAGGTAGAATATAGCCCATAAAGGAAAAGTGATTTTATTTTGCTCGTAGAAATGCGCTTACCTGGCCTCTCGGCCTCGGGTCCGAACCTTTACCACTCGCTAAATAAAATGTCATTTTCCCACTGGTCATAAATATTTTTGAAGCAAGAAATAGGTTTTTTTTGGTTGTTGTTATTTAAGATCGCATCAATATAAGGTCATTAGCGACCACTACTGGAGTTAACGGTATGATAACTATGAAGATGAAACGATATGGTGATGATAAGGGGTGAAAGGACGATCACAATACAACCATGCCTGAGGCGGGACTCGACCCCGCGTCCCTTCGGTTCGTGTATGCTTCGACACTACTGCCTTAGCGATCTCGGCCACCGGATCGGTAAAAAATACGTTGCTTAAGTAGTGTAGTTGTGCTTCAAGTGAAAAAAGATTCTCTGTAATAGCTAAGGAACCATCTTGGTTATGCAAAGTTGAGCGAAATAACGGGCCAGAATTTAACCGGAGATGTTACGAGGATCAAGTGAGATCTAAATTTCATTCCATTTCCCGTACAAGTAATGGTGACTCCTGCCCCGTTATTTGGACGCACGCTTCAGTTGATCAGGAGAAACAGCACAATGAAGCATAATGAAAGTTTATTGGCAGTACAAACAATATTTTACTTCTTTAAATAAGTCTTCTTCTTTAGTCTCTCAAGCGGTCATTTCTTTTGATGTCGATATAAACCAGTAACTCAGAGCAATGTTTCAAACTTCTAGGATATATATGGGGGTTGAATATGATATATTTTTGCCAATGAATATGTGATGGGAAATCTCATGTAACATGTGACATTTGCCGTTGATTGGCAGGCAACTCATCTTGCTCGGGTGGTTGGCAGGTACCTACCTGAAATCACTTTCACTGTGTCAAAAGGTAAATCTGCCACACACCAATACAAGAAGCGTTGCCTATCACTTAGAGGAAAATTACATTTTTGTATCTGTTTTATGAAAGTTCCCACCATATGTTCATTGGCAAACCATCTTCTCTGGCTCTACGGTCGGTCGTACTGACTTCATTTTCGTCTGTATGTGCATTTTTATGTTTGCAACACTAAGCGAAACGCTCCAGATCGCCTAGACAAGTCATTCACTAATACAGCACAATATATTATACAATCCAATACATTAAAACTATAGAAAAGTAATTATTTAATTTTATTAGATATACTTAATGCCAATATACAGAGCAAAACATTTATTTATGCTCTTTATATCTCGTGTGTAAAACCTGAAATGCTATTAGCTTATGTTTAAGGGTTGTCTCATTCAACACACGTTGGTGCGTGTATGGGGGGCGATTGTACAATCCAGCAACCCTAAAACACTCTTTATTTGCTGACACTTCATTAAGCGCAACTGCAACATAACAAGATAATATCCATAAAACACCGCTACAGCCAGAGTTTGCGGGGCGTGTACATCGAAACATCTGTGTTGAAATTTTGTTCCACATACCACCTAATTTTGCAGCTAGGCCCACCTCGCTTCTGAGGGTTGCGTGGATTAATTTATCTTGTGGAAGTCGTATCTTTTTCAACAGGCGCGAGAAAGTTCATGAAAAATGTAAACGCTTGTTATTGAAGTTACGATCCATGACAGAATACCATTTGTTGCGTTAGAGATAAATACTTTCTCCTCTGGAGATCAAGGAGAGTGGAGTGAATAGCTCTCTAGAGGACAATCTAATGACGGAATTAGATTTTGAAGGGAAAACTGAAATAATGTGCTTTTTCATTAAGGTTAATTGGACCGTTGTGGGTTGAAACTGTCTTCAAATTTACTCACTGGAATAGGGTCATTGTATATTGCTTCTTATTCTCAGGAAATCTACGAGTTTCCGTATTCTTTAATTTAATACAATTAACCATTACAAATTATTTGTATGGAATTAATTATGGACAAATTTTAAGTTTTATACATATCTTGCTTAAAATAAGGAATTAACAATGTTGTTTTGCAGATTGGCATTTGTTGGTGTAATAATTCATAGTGTTCGTGGAAATAAGATGTTTAAAGTGTTAAATGATCTTGCAAACCGTTGCTACTTTCTGTATTACTGCTTATTATACTAGCATGCAAATCTTCCGGAGGTAAATGAAGTTGCTGAAAGATGATATTAACGACTTTCATCTTTTCGGTACAAAAAACAGGCTATAATATTTTACATGTCATGGAACCAGGCTCTCGGTTTTTTTCTTGCACCCTCTTGTAAACCACTAGGCACCTTCGTAATGTTAGCCGAGTTAAACTGCAGGTTTTATCTTCGTTAGAGCGTATTCCGTGAAAAAGGTGCAATTTGTGTTAATCTACGTAGGAAAGGAGTAACTGACACGAGTCCTTTATTTTCTGTGTACATTTTTCTCTCACTTTTATTCTCATTTGTCTCCATTGTTTTTCCATATCAAAGACTCGGTATTTGCGAAAAAATAAATCACCAAAATATTTCTCTACCTCCATAGTCAAAATATTTTTCTGAGTCCTTATATCAAATTTCATTGTTTAAAATATGAAAATTGGGAAATGCAAAAGTGCGGAAGTAGTTACAATAATCACTAACAAAAATCTAGAACTGTAGATATTACTGTATATGACCGGAGCGTCAGAGTGTGCACGACTATAATTGTGCATTGTTGCATTTGGAGGTCCTATGTTCGAACACCAACTGAACGAGGGTTTTTCGACAAGAACTAAACAATCGAAGCCATTGACTAGATGAGAATTGTAGAAATGTTTACTTTCATTGGCTTCGTCTGCATATAGATACGATCAATTGTAATCCCGATGCACCACATGACGCTTTCCCCGCCTGGTTCCATTCTTATTCTTAGGCCCAGGAATAGATACACGCCAACACAGCCCGCCACCTGCCTTGTTCCGGTAGTATAAACCACTTTTAGAGATCTTACACCAACCAATCTAAACCAAGGAGATGTCAAAAGAAAAAGAATTAAACAGGTAAGTGAGAAATTAGACTTTCAGTTCGTACATTTCAATATCTATAGGAAAACTATAAATAAGGCAGGCACCAATTCATCATACACCTCGCAACCACCTTTTCTCAACATCGATTGTGCTTAATATGAAGAACGTGTGTCCTAGGGCTTCAAAACTTAATTTTCGAGACATAACTTAAGTTATCTACCCCATGCCGTGATCTTCAAAATGAGAACTTTTGTGCTCATCTATTTCTTTTATTGTCCTTCAGCTCTTCTGGGCACCCGTGCTTGCCGGTAAGGGTGGATTTGCAGTGTTTCGAATTGAGAGACGTGCAATACAGGCCAGCGCTGACGGGGAAGTGCGGGTGGGGAATGACGTGCAGTTGTTGGGTGATGAGCATGGGGCGGGGGGGGGGGAGCAGCGTGCAAAGGGCGGTGGTGCGGCCCGCTATCACCCCCTGGCGGAGGCCTTCATCACCTACTCTCCCTCTCCCTCTTTCCCTTCCTCGCGCCCATTCACTTTTCCTCTCACCTACGTGCTTTCTGATATTTCTCTTTTTCTTTTCTACCTCTGCTCAATTAATGTTTCCTCTCTTCATTCCGCCCCTCTCCCTCTCTTTCTTTACAACATTTGCTCTGCTTTTTTTTTATCGATTTTCCCGTTTCATCTCTTCTTCATTCGTCTCTTTCTTTTATTGTTTAGAATCTTAACAATTCCTTCCCTTATTCCTATTTTTACTCTTTAAGCTTTCGGATTTGTGTCATTTATTCAGATCATTTTAGTCATAGTTTCTTATTACATTATCTCCCTCCTTTTGTTTTCTCTATTCGCCACAGCATTTTTACTCCCTTTAATTCACTGTGTTCTTTTTTGTTCTATTTTTCCTTCAGCTTATTTCCACCTTCCATATTGATTATATTTATCAGGTTTTCTTTTTCCTTTCTCATAAACGTACTACGTTTAACCGGGATAATATTACGTAGTATAGGGAAAGTTATGTAATGCGGTAAATCGACTTGAGATTTCCAAGGAAAATATACTTTCCCCAGAAGTCCCCTAAAACAGAAAAAGTGTTTTTTATCTCAAAACGCGCGATTATCCTGTCTTCGGCTCTTCTGGGTACTCCATCTGCCTTTACGGCTGTTCGCGTGTCTGCCCGTGTGTCTGTGCGTATGTCTGTGCGTGTGTCTGCCCGTATGTCTGTCCGTCTGTCTGTGCGTATGTCAGTGCGTGTGTCTGTCCGTGTTCTGACCTCATGTCTGTAAACATCTCTGTCTGTCCATCTTTCGTCTGTCATTCAATTTCATCTAATCTATTCGTAGGATTAACAATATTCTTCGTTCGATCTGGCTGATCTCAAAACTGCGATTTTAAAAATCATTCTTTATATTTGTAGGTACTTTATATGAAACCTCTGGGCTATTTCAAAATTTTCTCTAAAATGGCTGCAATTAAATTTTTTAAAGAATGGAGTGAAATACGCTTATAAAGACGACATAAGTCAGATTTTCTCTGTTTACTCTGAATTTTTTAATATTGCGAAAGTTTAAAATCTTTTCGGCGTCTTTCTACAATTAAAATATTGAAAGTAGCGATGTTTTCTTCAAATATAATTTACACATATTATCGGCAAGTTGTACACATTATTGCATATGTGAGTTCAAGTACCTTGATAATATTGATGTCTTAGGAAGTTACCCAAAAATAAAAAAATCTGTTAAAATGACCTCAAAATTTCGCATTTTGAGAATTGTTCAATCGCCATTTTCTCAAAAATGGCTCTAAGTTTTTCTGTGAATGTTTTATATTGGTAGTGTTTAAATTCAATACATAGCACGACATTAATGCACGATATTGATTTATTGTTTGTTTGTTTTTTTTCAAAAATGACGCAAGTTAGTTTTATAAAATGTCTCTACCGTCGTTAATATTTGCATTGTTGCATTGCAAAGTTTTGGGTGAAAATTAGCTTCAAAATGCGCATTTTGAAAAACGCTTAAACGACATTTTCATAAAAACGGCTCCAAAATTTTCTATGGAAATGTTCATAGGTCTTTCTCTTCTTTAATATTCTTAATGACATGTTTCAACCCTACTTATCTACAAGTCTACTCGTACTATGTGAAAAACTGAAGAAACGTGAAAAAAGTATTTTAGACGCCAATAGATAGCACGTAAAAAGAGGGTGGGGCAAAGTGAATAGTTATCTCAGATTGTTATCTCAACTAATTAGTATGAGACATTCTGTGCCATTCTGTCGCACCACTAGTTTTATCGCGCATTCTTCTGAAGATAACAACAAAATTTCATGTAGTATTCAATACTACAGAGAAGTCTCGGCATGACATCACATACTACTAGAAGTCCTTCAGAATAATGTGAGATGGATCGTACGGCAGTGAGAGAGAAACCCCGATCCCAATTATGCGAGTCGGGATAGAACGGGGAAAGAATAATCGCGCATTGCCTCATGTTTGATGTACCACTTCAGCATTCGACCGGAGCTGAGCGGAGGAAACTATGTAAACGACCCTTCGAAACAACTGGTAACAAGAATTGGCATCCAGGGAAGGCTTCAGCCCTGCTACCTATTCCTTTTCGGAAATTCCCCACCGTCACACTTGAACCTAGTATCCCTCGCTTTACAAAGCCTTAGATGCTGAATACGCACTCGCACCCAGTTCAATGTTGGTTCGTGCTAGCGCGGTGTTATTAATGTATACTCGCGCGCGTGTGTGTTGTTGCTATGAACATATGTTGGTCTGGCACGTGCGAAACTATTTTCCGTGAGTGAAAACTGCTACTTAACATTGCACCAGAGAAAGCCGATGGGTCGAGCTGAATATTGCACGGGGATGCAATTTCGCCCTGACCGTACGAGTGGGCCTCCTTCCCGAGATTCCATTCCGAGAACATTAACATGACGTTTATCGCGTAATTACTTATTAAATCTCCCTGCGGTTTTCGCAGCCTGGGGCTATCCCCAACCGTAATGGCCCAATGGGCACTTTGGCTTCAATGCCAATATACGCGTCCACTCCGGGGGAGGGGGGGTATGATGCAGCACTGGGCCGTTAATGGGAGGTACTTCGCTCTATTACGAAGAGATATAGGAAACATTAGACCGGATTATAAAGTGGTAGCTGCACGAACAAGGCCAGGTCTTCGAGAAAGTGGTTATGCAAACACCGCTGCTTTACACGCAGGAAGTAGATCCATCGTGCGTAATGCAGAGGAAGGAGTGTTACGGCGGAGGTTATTTTGCTGTTGAATGCATGAAATATTGAAGACTTTTTTTTCTGCTCTCTAGTTAACAGAGAAAATGGATTCATAATACCATTATTCAAAGCGGGTGTTTGGAGGAAACTGTATTTCATATAACTTCATTGAATTATTGCTACCTCTTCCGACTTAAGAGAAAAAATGATGTCTCTCTTAAGCATGTATATATCTGAGTTCACTACATATCTGATTACTTTTGTTTTTAATATTTTAAGACCTGACAGTAGCATTACGATAATAGCCACTTTCCATACAAACTGCTTACGTTACAAGCGATGAAATTATTTCTTATAAATGACATTAAATAAATAGTGCGAATATGTAAACTTAATCTCAAATCTAGAATTATCACAATCAGAAAGAAACAAATATTGTTTTACAACTGTAAATATATATTGAATGACTTGAATACACGTACATCGTTAACGACATTTACACTGAAATCACTATAAACATGAATTTTGGGAACACCAAGAAACAAGGAGGTGCCAATCTTACTTTCCACGTCACTTTTATTGCTTATATTCTCATATACAACTTGAGTTTGCAACGGGTCAGAAATTTATTCTAATAGCCACCCAATCCTGATTTTGCTCTACTTTCTATTCATTTGTGCAATTTTGCTTCATTAGTACTTCCTATTAGGGTATTATTTGTAGCGTATCAATGTTATTCTTTTGTTCCGATGTTTTTCTGTGTATTGTGGCTCTTACATTTTGTGATTAATTGTTTGTAGTCCTCTTCAATACCTCAATTCTTCTAAGTGTATTATTTTTCTCTGTTGTCTTCTTTAATATTAGTTACGGGTTCTCTTCTCCTTTCAATCTCTTCTTCTTTCTTTCCTTTTTTCTCTTCCTCTTTTTTCTTCTTTCTGTGTCCTTCCCCCTCTTTCTTTCATCTTTCCTTCCGTTATCTCCCTTTCTCTCCTCTCTTTTCCTCTTTCATCTCTTTCTTTCTCTTTTTACTCTCTACTCTTTTCTCCCATATTTCCCTTTTTCTCTTTATCACCTCCCTCTCTCTTTTTGTTTCAGTCTCCCCTATCTCCTCTCTCTTCCTAGTTCTCCCTGTGCGCGGGCCTGTCAGCTGTGCTGCCAGCGCGTGGCAGCCGGGTGGGCCGACGCCCCGTGCGCTGCAACCCGCGGGGAGGGCGTGGCTCGATAAGGCCCCAGGCGGGCGTCGAACGGGGGCCCCCATTTCCGCCTGGCGGTCGCCCGCGGCCGCCGCCCCCCGGGCGCGAGGGGGAGGGGCGAAGGAAACCCGGGGCCTTTCCGGGGGCGCCTCCGCTGCTGCCAGCGCCGCGGGTGGCCGCCGCTTATGGCAGCGGGGGCGGGAGCGGAGCTGTGGTTGCAGACGCAAGCAGTTTCAAAGGAGCAGCGCCGGCGGAGGCTCGTTCAGAAACACAGGGAGCAAAGATAACACTAATAAGATCTTGTTCAAAATAATTCCCATAAAATAAAATTGTCATACCACTTCTTTGTAAGTATTGCTTTTAAATAATCAGAGTTCATAAATGAACTTCCTTTGGTTAGGGTCAATCGAACAATCTTTGAGTTGAATAATGTTTATTGCATTAAATCAATTATAAATGTATATTTAACACGTGAACTGTGTGATTATCACGAATTCAACTCCATTCAGTATACAAATGGATATATTTTTACTTTCTCAACTTACAAACTTCTTCATAAAAGGAGAAAGTTATCGTGCGCCGGAAAACGGAGAAGTTTTGAAATTAGAAAGAAAATTGTACATCAAATTGCACTAAAATCTAATTTTTCCTGCTAAATGCATAATTACCCAGTTTTTTATCACTTTCTTTTACCACTCGAAATTAGAATTACGGCAGGTCAATGTTGACCTTTTTATTTAAAAAAATAATTTAGGAGTAACGAGGTCAATATTTTTAAAATGATTCTTTCAATTTTTCCGAGTTGAAAGAGGTTTAAACAAAGGGTGGATGAGATGGCACAATGTTTAGCTCTTAGACTTTCAAGAGCGTTTCGTTTATACGAAACTAGTACTTATACTAGTATTGCATGTTGCAGACAAAACTTTAAATTAAAACTGGTGAGTGGGGAAATGTTTTTGGGACCGACGTGTACAATTCCTAAAAAAAATTACGACTAATACAACTGGTGGCGCAAGTACCACTTTACTCATGCACAACATTAAAGTTTAACTGTAGATGTTAGATACATTGAAGCCTTGTACTAAATTGTAACTGTAAATTGTTCACTGGCATTGTTCCAACTGCTTTCCATTGTTGTCAGTACATTCTGTGCGACGAACTTTAGTGTACTTTTAGTGAACGTGAACTTGTGAACTTGAAGTGTCTCATGACAGGACAGTTGCTTGAACTTATATTTGTACTTACAAACATAAATACAATAGAAATATTACCACAATAAACCTTGATTGAAATGCTGATCAGAGAAGCCACGGAAAACTGACGATCAGAGAGCTGGCCACTAGAATTCTTCTCCTGACAGCGGGTGAATTCGACCTAGCTACATAGGTATGTCGGAAATCCACAATCATTGGGACTCGAATTCTAGGACTCTAGGTCAGAATCGCTGTAGGAGCTACGGTAATGCTGGTTCTCAAATAATTCAGCTGAGTAAAATTAATAGAATAATTGCTTATCTGCAGTCATTTGTTCATTATTTTGTTTTGTTGTGCGTTTTGCAATCGATCTATCGAAATCAATCGTTTCGGCGTCTGATACAAGCAAACGTGTGAGGAGGCATAGTGAAGCAGTAGAGTCACTGATGTTGGGAAAAATTTCCCGAAACATATATGGCTGAATTTTCTGCAAAGTAAATTTATATAGCCTACTATTGTGGTTGATATCTCTTATATCTCGGATATTTTGTTCTGTAGTTTTATTCTCAGTCTGTTCCCGGTGAAATTTGGACGGCTTTCCACTCGTAATATGTGAAGAGATACGGTACTGATCTTAGTTACCGATTGTGAAGATCACAGAGAAGGATACAGAGAAACTTGAGTACTCATTTGAAAGCTTGGGGAGAACATGAATCATCAAAATGGGAGTCCCGGAGCAGGGTCAGTTTTACATTATTATTATTATTATTATTATTATTATTATTATTATTATTATTATTATTATTATGACTTATGCACTTCTCCCACGCGGGGGGGAAACATTCACCTGCCACAGATGTCATTGTGGCTAGGCTCACTCGTATGGCTCAGAGCAAGTAACGAGCAAGATCTTCATTTATTTCCAGGACCTCGAACACTAGGTCGAATTCAGTCGATGTCTGAAGGAGAATTCTAGCGGCCGGCTGCTCTGATCAGTAGTTTTCCGTGTTTCTCCGATCAACACCAGGCGAATGCTGGAGCAGTACCCTAACAAACGGGCCACGGACCGCCCGCGATCTGTCCTTCCTCTTCCTTGTCCTATCCTCTCCCCTTACACAGACACACTAACATGCCGCACACTATCACATATTCCGGGAGACCGGTCGGGAGTTTGGAGCTTGTCCCAGCTGGGGTGGAGCCCCGCTGGTGGGAGAGTTCTGGTTAGGGGGAAACCCCACTAGCCGACGGTAGGTCGGTGCCGGATCTCGCTATCCAGCGGGGGAAGATCACCGCCATCTCCCGAGGAAAAACATGCACTACACTAACGGGACTAATGACCAAAGCAGTTGACGCGCCCGGAAACACGAAAAAATCAATCAATCAATCCCTGAACTCTTCCGTTTCGGGATGTAGATATCCAATACTGAGCCATTTGTACGACATATCAACGTCGACATTGGAATTGGCTACTTCAGCTGGATATCTACCGTGGATTGCCATAGCTCCATCTCTCGGTCGAAGGATGGTTGCTGGAGTTCAATTACATCTTGGCTGAGGCATAACGGCGTAAAGTTATCTTCCGCTTCCTGAAACACTCTAAGTAGATACAGCTTACGCCCGGAAGTACTGCCTCATGCTGATGCTCTGTCTTGTACGTATATTGCTGCCACTCTCCCCCCCCCCGACTGCTTTAAGGATGCCATCCCCCCCCTCCGACTTTCTTGGGAGTGTGACATTTTGGATTAAGCTTTTGGATGGTGGATTTGAAAGCGGGTCATTTGGACTCTGATAAGCCTTTTCAAGGATTCAGTATCCGTTTTCGACCATTTGATGATCCCCATTGTGAATGTAATAATTGGTATTCGTACTTATAAAATGCCGTACTTATTAAATGCTTCTGCAAGATTTCGATAGTTGAGAAAGGTTTTGAACATGCTTTTCATTCTCTTAACAAATTCCAATTGTTTTCTTTAACCAACTTGTTTTGATAATCCCTAGGTATTTTGAGCTCTCTGTTCTCTTTCGTGTTCTGTTGCGCTGATTAGTTTACCTTTACTGATGCTCTGAATTTTACATTTTTGAATACTAAATAGCATTCCTATGTTGGTGGAGAATCTTTCGGTGACTTGTATGAGCTGCTTCAGTCCATGTAGGGTTCCTGAGTACAGCTTGATATCGTCTATGTACGCGTATGACTTATATTACCCAAGGCCTTTCAGTTCATATTCTACTCTCATGTTTTCCAACAAAAGGGAGATGGGATTCATAGCAAGACAAGACCAGTAAGGACTGAGACAATCACTCTGAAAGATGCCTCTGTGGGTTCTTAATGTCTTGGTGACGATTCTTTCATTTCTTGATGACATATGTATTGTTGTTTGCCAGTTATTCATTGCGCACATCATAAATCTTATGATCACATGGGTGACGGTCCAAACAGACACGTCCAAAATAAATTCAAAAAATTGGATTAGGACTAATAAACACTTTAATTTAGTATGTTAATAAGAACAAAAACATGTGAAGGTGCATGAGTGGAAGATGTTTTCTTTAATTGATTGATATTCTAAAGAACTGTGCCCAAAATAGTGTGAGAATATAAATAAATAAAAACAGGACACATTTATAAATAACGATACGTCGCAACCATGTAATGCTTCATAAATAAAAGAATTTCCGTAATAATAAATTAATTTTCCATATTAGAATGAGACAGTCGAATGTTCTCACAAACATGACGAACGATTACCGATAAATGTTAAAATAAGAAAACATGCGATTGAAAAATGGGTTACGAACATTATACATATTTTGAATTACGTTTAGGAATTTATGGTAATATTCAAAGGCAATTAAAGACAATATAATAAAAAAATATGTGAAGAAAGAGTAGCATTGTTAGAGAAGAGTTGTCTTTTGTTTTTAACTTCGCGGTATGTTAGAATCAAAACATTGAGGAGATGTGACAGAGATTCGGAGGTGAACGCATCGTATGGTTGTGGTTGAACGGGCGATTACTTATGAGACGATCTCGAGTTGCCGAATATTAGATTGCATCGCGTGTTGGTTTCGAAGTTTCGAAATTTCATGAAGTTAATTTTGAAGATTATGATGTTTTTTAAAAATGTTGGAATATGGACAGCTGTGGCAGCCAATCGTCGCGCAGCAAACAGAGAAGTTAAAAAACATTATGTTTTTTTCTGTCATCAAATTTTATGGCAAGGCCAATATTGTTAGTTTTTAAGACCATGGAGAAAAAACATGGCCATTCATTTGCTTTTAAATTATTCAAATTGGTAAAGTGCTCTCGTGTGAATAGTGTAATAGTAAATTGTGCGAATGTTGTAAGAAAATATGTATCGTAAATATTAGATTGTAGATTTTTTCAAAGGGTATTTTATGTGTTTTTTTTATGTATGCACATGTTTTGATTACAGGAGTGAATTCACTGAATATTTGTCAATAGATGCGGAATAAACCAAGCCGGTATTTATACGGTTTTGTGAGAGCAATTTCATGGAGTTTGTTGTTGTTGTTGTTGTTATTATTATTATTATTATTATTATTATTATTAGATAGCAACAACCTGAATGATAGAGAATAATTAAAATATATACATCTTCCTGAAGTAATAGTAATATTATTCTCGATTTCCTGTTTGAGATCGATTTCGCGAACTCACGATAAATACATTCGCTGGAATGGTGTATCACAACCCGTATTAAGAAGTCAAGGATTCGAATGTTATAAAAGTAATTTTATTTGTATTTATAAGGAAGGGAGTAAAGGGGTTGTGTGTATATTTCGAAACCATGACACATGGTTAATACCATACATTTGTATAACATACAGCAGCCAGTCATGTGGGACCAAATCGAATGCCTTCTTGTAGTCAATAAAGCAAGTATGGAGATTGGGCTTTGTGTCAGACGCTTGAGGTACAAGGATGGTACAAGCAATTCCGCAGTACGCGATGGTACAAGCAGTTCCTTGCAACCCAACGAGCCCTTGCAACAACCTTTCTGGGTCTTCGAGAGAATTTTGTTGCGTTCGCAATGTTGTTATATGACTAATTTTAAACAGCTAATTATGATTTTATATAACCCATTGAGGCAAGTGAAAGGTCGAAACTGTCCGAGGTCTATGGCATCACTTGTTTTTGGCTTCATAAAGGTGACACCCTCGCACAAAACCGTTGGTAATTCTTCAGGATGGTTCAGATAGTGATTTATGAGCATCAGAATCTTCTCATGTAGACAGGTCAATATTTTGATCCAAAATTTATGAAGCCGATCTGGGACAGGGTATTTACAATTCTGTAATTTATTAATGACCGCTTTTAGAACATCCAATCATACATAAAAAAACTCCATATCTTCGATGTTGTTTATTTTTTTGACACATGGCTCATCCAGATCGCATTGGATTGGAAATGGCTGTCTGTTGACCATATTTCGGCCAAGTGATTTTCTACTGCCGACTTCTCTGGCAGCTTTCCTGTATGAACTTCTCGCCTCAGATTGTGGTAGGATATCATTTGGTTTTTGAAAAAAAAAACAGGTTGTCTTTTTTCCTTCTAAAGCTTCTGGTATAGCTTCGCAATTGTTGAGAATAGACGCTCAGTTGTTGTTTGACAGTATCTACAACATCAGTGATATTTCTATTTTCGTTGTTATACTGTGCATGCTTACAAAATTTCTTGCTAATTCTCGATACTTTTCTCACAATGTGTGTCTTTTGACTTCCCCTTTGGAAGGCTTCTATAAGAGCAGTATCAGATCTGAGCTTTTTAATTCGTTCCTCCAGCCGTTTCTTCCAAGTTGGTATGTACTCTCGGTGATAAGCCGGCTGGGTTTCGATCATTTTTCCACTACTTAACTAAACGTTTGTCAGCGCTATACAATAGATGACAGCCAAGTTGTTCATACGTTGTAATTTGCCTAACTTTGTGGACAAGTATAAATTCATTTGTCAACTTAGTTAAGGTTGACAGTTTTGTTGAGTTGTGTTGCCTTGGAATTTTAGGTCTAAATAAGGAGGAAATTCTCGTCCTGTGGTTCCGAGTTCGATTCCCGGTCGAGATAAAAATAGAGTTGATGCTTTCCTTTGAGATCGTCCCAGTTTCTGAAGCTGTGTGACGAAGAAAAGCTCAAGCAGGCGGATCTTGCTAGTTACGGTGAAGAGAATGTCTGATGTCGCTCTTAGCCCCAAGCATGGGAATTTAACTAGGCTCAGGCAAGGGGGACACCAGAAGCTGGCAGGCGAAGTAGGACTCTCGACCCAATAAAGCCAAATACCTACATTACTATTATTATTATTATTATTATTATTATTATTATTATTATTATTATTATTATTATTATTATTATTATTATTATTATTATATTATAGTATATTATTATTATTAATATAATTAATAATAATATTGATGTTATTACTATTATTATTACTGTTGTTAACGTTCGTCCTATCCAGACGTCTGAAGTGTTACATAATGGGAATCGGACATGAAAGACTGTGACCTGTACGTTTCTCCTGTAGAAGGGGTTACAGTGCAGCAGTACATCTACTCGTCCTTCGGGGGATTTGCACTGCTGTCCATTTGATATCCGGCTGCTGAAATGTGCGGAAATGAGCGGAATCCACATCCTCATTACTCAGGTGATCACATCTGGCGGCTAAGAGCAGGACACACACTGTCGGTGGAACGGCAGCCACAGCGACCTGGCATACAGTGAATATTTTGATCTGATTAAAAAAGATCTGATGAAATGCAATTTAGTTTCTTCTTTGTGTTCTATTTTTCTCAAAATCTTAATGTGTGGTTGTATTAAAACATAATATGCTAATATTCCTTTTACAATAATATTTTTATTTATCTCACTTATATCCCAACATCGACTGAAACAAAAATTAATCATGCATTTACATGCAAATATGTGATTTAGTTATAGACTGGATATATCAATCATTTATATATGTAATAAATTTATATTTCTCGGTGAGTAACTTCTTTCCGATACAAATATGACCACCGAAGGGTAACGTGAAGATTAACATTCGTGTGGAATAATGTACAACGATTTTGTAAAATGAAATGAAAACTAGAAGTATACATTATTGTTTCATTATGAGTAAGTGAAAAAAAAAAAAAAAAAAAAAAAATACAAGTGCTTTCTTTTTCAAATGGCGAGAAGTTGCAAGTCAGTAGATAACAGTAACGTCACCAATAACAGTAAAACGGAATAACAAGAAAACTTATAACTTTACGTTTGTGATTAATTTTGGGAATATCCTCCATTTTTTAAACTTATTGTTAGGCTTATTGAATATTTGATTAGTGGTAAGTATTAATCTTTAAAAAACTAGGAGGTCAGAACAAATGACGTTAAAAGTATAAATGTTATTATAGCATTTTTATTTGTCCTTTTTGTAAAGAAAACATTGTAATAATGAGACAAATCTGTGACAGCTGATCTTATGATAAGCCTCAGAGGGAATTACAAATGAAATTAATAACAAGTAACTGCCCTTAACGATTCTGACGTTTTGTCTATTGGTTTTCGTTAAAATAATCATTACATCGAAAGCAACATTAAAGCTCAAAACGAATTCAATGAATGTTTACGATTATCTCAATATATTTAAACGTTAAAGGTTACCATCCACTCAAACTAGACACATTTATGTGCTCTTCTATCTCATAATTCATGGAAGTAACAATGAGACAGTATTTTTCCAAATCAGTGAGTTGCAAGTGCGATCAGTGAGTTGCAGTTGATCATCTGAAGTAAAGATTAAACTCTCATAAGAATCCGAAAGCCGACTAGATAGATATATATGTGCCCCAAGAGACTATTCACTACGACAAGAGTTCAAGATAATGTGATAAGGGAAAGAAAGAAGAGCGTTTTAGTTCTTTAGTAGATTGTTATTTTGTTTTAGTGTGTTCATCGGCTAAAGCATTTTGTTTTTATATTTAAATCCGTTTTTGTAACTTCCTTTAGATTCACGAGCGCGGTAGGCAGCATTGTGAACTGTATAATATTGTCTGTTGCGTTTCCTCATTTTCATTACTCGCAAAGTTAACAGCATTTAAAGTACTATTATCAACGAGCATTAGACATTATTTGAGATTGCAATGTTGTTCAATGATATTTAGTCTCTACGCTACATGATGTTGGACCAGATATTCACAACCTTTTTAGCTCCACAGTTTCTGTTTTTTTTTTTTTTAAGAAAACAATGAGACCAAAGATAAATGTTTGAATTTGGTTACTGTACAGAAAATGGTGTATTTACTAGTTTTCCCTGCATGATAAAATAATAAACTCTGACGTTAAAGTTTATTTATTATGTTAGGTTCACAAAACGTAAACATTTCGCAATATTATTACTCTGTGCTTTCTTCTACTCGTGATCACATGATTTCAATGCATTTTATTAAATTCAAAATCAATTCATGCCTATGCGATGAAATCAAAAGGAACAGTAATATTTTATTTTAATCTATAGAATAACGACAAGAACAACAATAAAAATAGTAATAGTAATAATAATAATAATAATAATAACAATAATAATAATAATAATAATAATAATAATAATAATAATAATAATAATAATAATAATAATAAGAGGAGCAGATTTATTACATCCCAACGTTCCCACCCCTACCCCCAGAAATACGCTAATGCTGTTTTTAACCTACGACTTTATTTATAAGTGAACATGTGGTAATATTAACTAGTGGTGCTAAAACAGAATATACTTTTTTGCCCATATTTTCATGCAAAATTACGCGAAAAGTACTGAAATTTTCGAAAAATTGTACATGACCTTATTTCAAAATCTGTCTTTTTCAACATATTTTATTAAGGGAAAAATCTCCATCTTCATAATTGTAGATCTTAGAAGACGGCGAAAAAAATCTGAATTTTTTCAATTTTCGAAAAATCAGAGTTTTCAACGAACATGAGACATGCACCCATTATCTTAAACGTCCTTCACACTATACTATAACACATTTTAATAAAAAACGATGGAGCCATTTTATTGAAAATTTTGAAAATGTCACAGGGGCATCTTATAAAGTACAGCCCAAAATTAAAATATCGGTAAAAAATTGAGGGATTTACCCACTTTTTCGTTACCAGGGCCCGGCAATAACAGTTTTTCTGCCGAAAATTCGCAACGCCCGTGGCACTGCGCTTGGTTTTGCTTCGGAGTTATTGGTTTACTCAGTTCAGTACTCAGTAACTGAAAATTGAAGCATTGATCTAGACCAATGTCCCAAGATATATATATATATATATATATATATATATATATATATATATATATATATATATGGCCCGCATGTAATACCAACTTATGTTCAACATCCGGTAACAGGCCATTTAAACTCAGGGGCAATGTCGACGCGTTCGACAATTATAACAAAAAAATACTCCCATTCTTGTTTTTTGTTCTTAAATTTTTTGTATCTTTATAAAAATTTGAGTTCTTAAAAGTAACCACATATTCCAGTCATGCTACACAACAAATTCTACAACATGACTATTATCCGAGCACGTTTTCTTGAAACCTAATTTCACAAGATGCCGGAGGAGAGGGTGTCATTATTTGGTCGACAAACGATATCAAATCTGTAGTTCGTTTTTCAATGCAAAATACACGGAAATTACACAGAAGTGAGCATTCCTGGATATTAGATTATACCATCAACGATCCTTGCTATATTATATGCTGAATTCAACTAATATTAGTAAAGGAGTGGAACTAGGTCTTCCACGGCTCAAGAAATTGTGTACGTAAAATACATGACATTATTCGATTAATGAAAATATCCAGAAATATCTTATTTAACTTACAGATTTCCATAAAATACAACATAATGAAGATGTTTAAAATAGTTAATGAGTGATGAAATTATTAAGAGCTTTATTTGTAATTAATATAATGATTCTGTGGAAACTTTTTTTATGCAAGAATGTTTCATTACTTTGGAACAGGAACATGAATGCATCAGACATCCGACGCTAAAGCGCGACGCAACTGTCGCTGTTAGTTCTCAGATGCGCCGTTCTCTCTTCTGCCCTACACTTTGCTTGGTCGGGATATGCGTGTGTAGACTTTTCTTCTTGAAGGCTCCTATGAACTCAGAGGGGTTGCAACATTTTTTTCCATCTTCTGAATCTCCTGCGAAGTCTTCTCAGGCGTCATCGTCAGCGTCGTCGTCGTCGTCGTCGTCATCATCATCATCGTTCGCCATCACGTCCCCGTCCATCTTAATCTCAAAGATTTGTGGACAAGTGAGAGCAATATTTCGATCTTCTAACAAACATTGATGTTTTAATTGATGTTTACTACTGACGAAAAGATGAAAAGTTGTCTGTATATGCAAAAACATATCTTTGAATGTTTTGTTCATACAATGATTGAAAATAGTCAAATATATGTATTTCAACGTGGCAACTGCACTGAATCAGTACAACTAAATAAATATGAAGTGTCTGCCTGTGATTTTCGAATTTACGGCTTTTACATACTTTTACAACTCAATTATTCAATTAGTAAAAATAAATTCACGTCAAATCAGTTGTTTTCGGTCTGCGCGTCTGTGTAAACCGATTTAACACAAAAATACTTTTTGTGATGATCTTTTGTGATGATTTGTCAAAAGGTGTGTGCAAAGGAACGACAAATTCGGATAAAATATATATACAGATCGAGAGCAACAATGGGGACGGAGGACAAGCAATTGATTGAGTAATAACTAATGAAAATACAAGCGAATGGCAATATAATTAATATAGAGGCAAATAATGAATGTAGTGGTAAATAAAACAGTGTATCGACACGTGAGCAATTTCAGCGGGTGAAGAAGTAAATTACGAAAGTAATTGGGAATCGATAAGCCAAGAGTAAATAAATAAAGTGCTAAACGACGTTGACTGATCAGAAATTAGAATATGTGCGAAAAGGGGGATAGCCTGCGTACTGGGGCGCAGAAGAAACGCATTTGGGTATGATCCTATGCTTCGAAGAAGATAGATGAAGAGCGCGTAAAACAAACAAACGGGGCAGAGAATATTTCGACGCGGTGGTGCGGAGGCAGATGATGTTATGATGGTTATGATGGATGTAGCGTTCGGGTTACAGAGAGACGTTTACGAATTTGTAGTGTTATGTAAATTAGTAATGAGTAGGAAAAAGTTACGAGTAGAAAATAGAACATTATTGTGTAGGCCAACATTAGAATAGAAGAAACATAACTCTGGTCCCTTTCAAATTCCTCATCATACTTTTAAGGTTATAAAACATTTCCTTTTTATACCTAGTGGTAAAATATGTTGCAGCTAGACGTGGGTTGCGGGCTGCATGTTTACCTGCTTTCCCTCTTCAACAGTTTTATTTTTGTCTTTAATCTGTTTGATGCTGGACTGGGGGTAATTAGTATCCCAGGCTGAAACAGATTTTTCGCTGATGGTTTCTTATAATTGGTACTGAACCTAAATCTTTCTTTAGCTTTTATGTAGAGAGAGGATTGGGAAAATACAACAGTACACTTGACTTATCCTCTTATTAAAGAGTTCAAATATATACATTTGTTTGTTTTATATACTTGTACTGTATTAACAAAAACTTCCAAAAATATCTTTTTAGCCTACAAGAGACAATTTTTTAACTTTTAGAATTATGTAGTCCTAAAATTGCTTCTAAAAACCATATTTAATCATCCTAATATTTGTTTGAAGCCATATGGTGCTTATTTGATGCTCATACACGAAAACAAATCTTCCAGATGAAGAAAAATGGATTGATGTCGAAGGTTGACGAGCTGGCTGACGACGACGATGACGACAACATCAACAGCAACTGTGAAGACGACTAAGATGCCTGAGACGACTACGGAAACGGAGAAACAATAAGAAGACGTTTCAGAATGAGGTTATTTAATCAAAATTAACAAAAATTTTGGCGTCTTCCTTCAACCAAAATGTGAGATAGAGATTTTTTCCTTAATGAAATTTGTTCCTTAAAGATAGATTTTGAAATAAGGTCATGTAAAATTTTTCGAAAATTTGAGTATATTTCGCGTAATTTGGCGTGAAAATACGGGCGAGAAAGTGCGTGCTGTTTCATCACCACTACAGTAGTTTGTTTTTTTGCTTCCCCGCGTAACTCCCCACAAAACAGCGATTTCCACGCGCCTGTTGGCCGGATCACGGGGGCGGTCGGTCATCCACCCGTGCGGGCGCGGCGCGTGCCTTGGCTAATCCTCGCCGGAGCAGCGCGTCGCGTCGCGTCCGTTGCCTTCCGGGGAGCGAAAGCGAACTTCGCCCCACCGCCGCCGCTGGAGAGCGAAGTGATAATCCGGCGGCATCGCGCAGGCGCCAGGGGAGACACAAGAACAACGGCCTCAGCGCGGTGGCCCGGGGCAAAGGCAAAAACGGCAAGGCGCGGGGCACAGTGCGCAGAAAGCCAGCAAACGGCGGGCACAAACACTACCTTTCCCAAAACGGTTTCAAACATGAAACCCTTTCCGGTTTGGAGAATTGATTTCACAAAATCCCCGCTAAGGCTCCTGTGAAGAAATGAATCTACTCAAGATTTCAAATAGGCTTTTATTCATTTCCGTTGATTGATTGGTTCGTGTTTCTGGCCGCGTCAACTGTTTCGTAAATGTAGTGAATGCTATATAGCGTGAGGTAGCGGTGTGTTTCCCCCGCTGAAACATAAGATCCCACGTCGACCTACACGTTTGCATGCTTTCCTTCAGATGTCCGCCCACTGGGGCACCGCCCCAGCCGGGATAAGCTCTGAGTTCCCACCAGGTCTTCCGACATGTGTGGTAATGTAGTGCATGTAAATATAAGTAAGGTGAGTGGATAGGACAAGGAAGGCCAAGGATAGATCGGCGGTGATCCTTGGCCCCTTGCCTACTATTGATCGGAGAAAACATTACCGAACGAGCAGTCTGCTGCTAGAATTCTCGCCCAAAGTTGGCCTAGCCATTTAGCTACTGTCAAAAAGGTGCCAATGTGACTCGAACCCTAGGATCCCCCAGTCACAGACATTGAAAAGTGTTCGGCCTTGTGACATGTCATGTTAGTCGAGGTCCACAGAATAATTCATCCCCGCCAGTAGAACCCGCGCTGCATACGAAAGGTGTAAGCAGTTGAGCCTGAGCATTGCAGACGCGGAGCTGGAGAGCGAGACGCCGGCCATCCTCCTCTGGAGAAATATAGCGGCAGCAGAAAGCACTGAGTGGTGTAGAGCGGAGCTGCTCAAATGCAAGATTTCGGGCGAAGCTGCCTGCGCCCGCCCGCTGCAGTGGCCTACGAACCACGCCCATTTCACTTCACTGTACTTGGGGATTTCTAACGTGGTGGATGACATTAGGTCACTTTTACACCTCCTGCCTTATAAAATTAATCTTTATAACAGTGATAAGCACATGTTTGAGGCCATGAGCCTCGTTAGAAGGACGTTTGCGAATTAATTAAAAATATACATTTTAAAAGGCGGGAGGTGTAAAAATAACCTATTGTCATCCGCCACGTTACGAAAACCCAAGTGTATACTTGGGTTTTTCAAAGGTGACATCTGTGGGTAGTATCTCCAAGATGGAATTCGGCACGACCTTTTGCGTCATTCCCAGTCCTGTCGCTAGAGTTGCTTGCTTGCAGCACTGCTTGATGCGGTCGTGATCATGCGACATCTTGCGGTAGGACCAAAAAAACGCACAAAGTCGTGCCGAATTCTATCTTGGAGATACTACCCACAGATGCACAATTAAAAAAATGTATAGACGCGATCGTGAGGTAGGGTCTCGTATATGTCGGAATCCCCTTCCTCCTTTCTCGTCTGTCAACAATTCAAGGAGCGACTTCTTTTCTCTGCCGTCGAACTCTCTATAGAAGCAGCGGGCCATAGTGGTTGCCCGCAGATAAGCCATGGCCAGGGCACGCAAAGTAGCTGCCCACTGGAGCAGCTCTGGTACACAAGCCCCATTTCGACGAACGCATCACAAACAAACATCGATCAGCTACAAATAATGCAAAAGAAATTCCTCAAAGTAACCATTCACACCCCATGGTTCATTTCCAATGTTCAACTTCACACAGAATTAAACTTACCTTCCATCAATCATCACATCGCTCAACTCTCCAGCAACTTCTATTCAAATATATCCTCAATAAACCAAATAGCCTACTACAACCTAGTCACAATCAATGATTTCCGAACCAGAATTAGAAATAGACATCCTCCTCCATGTGCCTTCCTCAATATATTACCCACTGTTCACTAAGCCTACGTACTAAATGGTAAATGAGTCTCCTACACCAATGTAGTAGTTATAACATATTTACTGTTAAAAGGTAAATTGTAAGTCATAAAAATACATTTGAAAAAGTAAATGTACTGAACTGTGTTCTTCTCATACTAATAAAAACTGCTCTGGTACACATTTTTTATGTATAGTGAGCCGTGTTTATAGCAGTGATTAGACTTGTCCTGGTATTATTGTTTTTATTGATTATTTGCAGAGCTACGTATCGGACATTTTCTGCTGTTTAACGAGGACAGCTATTGGGCTAGTTCAATTCGATCGGCTATCTAGTGATGGTGGATCGAACTGGAACGTTCTCTGAAAGGCAGTGGTGTTAAATAAATTGTTGGTTAAACGTGTGTTATTTGATACATTTCGCTTTAGGGATGGTTTAAACTAGAAGAATAAGCACTAATATTGGCATTTCGTCAAGAAATGAAACCACTCCTTAAGATTCCAAATAGTCTTTCGCCCATATATATACGAGGTCACAAACGTCATCAAATGTACGTAGGTTTTTACGTAAACACCCCAAATCCACATTATCACAATACCACATTCTACATGTTATAATCGAATGATATGAGTGTGTATTACATACTGATCGACCCCTTCTGCTCAACCATCCATGGGGGGAGGGTGTAGCAATCGTCGCCTATTTGTCTCTGGTGGGAAATCGACCCTTCCTTCCGGATGCTTCGAAAATATTCTACGAGAATTCTCATAAAAAAACTGATTTTGAGAGATTTAAACATCTAAAACGGTTTTGTATGTTTTATAATAAATAGAAGCGATAAATACCCTATTCGATTCCTCTCGACAAATCGAGTTAATTGGCATATCTTTTAGCCTCACCCCCTAAAATATTCTTACCAATGCTTTTTTATAAAAAACCTGTTTGTTTTAACATTCTTGTATATCAAACACCAAACATGTTTCATATTTCGATTATCAGAGTAAATATATAACTTAACAGTAAAACACAAGGAAAACAAAAGGAAATTTAAAAAGCCGGGTATTATGGGCTATGGTATTTGACACTGTGTTACATTTTAATCGCTTTAAAAAATATCACCAGTTGAATACTAATTTCTTTAATTTATTACTTTTTACAAAGCCAGTTTACCAGTAATTGGATTTTAAAAATCGGGTATAAAAAGCAAAAATAACCGAAGAAAACTGTGATCAAAGGGAAAAAATCGGTTATCTGTTATAACCGATAGACCACACCCGTCAGAATGTTTAAGCAGCGGCCTGCTAAGATGGCTCAGTGGTTCCTCTGCAGCATCGCTGACCGGCAGGTCCTAGGGTTCGAGTCCCGACGGTGGAAGATACACCACACTAGCAAGACAGCTTGGTCGAATTCAACCGTTTCATACTTCCCCTATCTTTCCTTGCTCATCCTTGTTTCCCTCCTCCCCCCCACACACACACACACACACACACACACCACACACCTTGTTTCCCGCATACACATACACTTACAAACACTACATTATCACACACAATGGGAGATCAGTGGCATGCTTGCCCTGGCTGGAGTGGTTGATTTTCTGTCAGCAGAACTGAGAAAATGAAAAGTCGCTCCGTGATATTTTAGGTAAATAAGGCTGGGTAAGAGAAAAGAAAGACAGATTTTCGAATGAATTGTGGTGTAACAAGTACGATATAAGATTATAGTCACTGGTGATTCTCTTATTTTCGCTAATGAAAAGGCATTGATTTCATAGAAATTATAAGAAAAATAAAGTTAATTAAATTAAATAAAAGAATACTGAAAAGTATTCGTATTACCGTGATAGCGTTAAATTAATTGTTTAATAAGTCAATCTTTAATTTGTTTTGGTATCGTTTGTACAAACTAATAAATAATGATTTTATCAGTTCATTCATTCTTTATAAAGCGATAATAACATTTGATTAATCGATTAATTCAGAACGATTAATTGATACTTAGCAATGGAACAATGATACCAATTGATCAGATATTAATTATTTATTAGGAATCGCATCTATTACTCATTCTTTCACCCACTCTACGCAAATGTATCTCGCGTAGAGTAACACTTTGCAACTCGACCTATCTAGTGTTCAAAATCCTGCCACTATCGGGACTTGAAGCCTTGGACATCCCGGTCAAAGGCTCTGTAGTCACAGTTGAAGCCCTGAGCCACCTCTGCTAGTACACGGTGTTTAAAAACCTAGATGATTTTGGGGCGATGTATTATTAACATCCATGTTTAAATTTTGGAGATCGTTGTATTATTACCTTCGATGTTTAAATTTTGGAGATCGATGTATTATTAACATCGATGTTCAAATCTTGGAGATCGATGTATTATTAACATCGATGTTTAAATTTGGGAGATCGATGTATTATTAACATCAATGTGTAAGTTCAGGAGATCGTTGTTTGGTGACGTGGATGTTATGCTGTGACGTGGCGTCCCGCTGGCCCGTGCGTCTACTGACGGAGAAGAGTGAGTTGGCCCAGTGCGGGGCCGCTGTCTCTGGGTCGGCGGTCGCGGCCACCAGCTGCGCCTCCGCCCCCCCCGCCCCACTTTGAGCACGGCCCGCCGCGCATCGGGCGCCGCGGCGCTTTTTGTAATCGAGATATCGCCCCCGCCGCGGCGGCCGCGTGGGAGGAGGCGGAAGGGAAAATGATGAACGCAGGCCCTGCAGGGACACGGGCGAGGAGGACGAAAATGGGACGGAGAAATGAATGTAATCAGACGAATCCTTTGATAAGACGACTTCTTGAGCCCACGCGAATATGCAGCGTTTTGTGAATCATTGATTTAAGAATTTGATAAGAAAACACATTCTCGCTGGAACCTAATTTCGAGCGCCTAGGCTGTGAACTATGCATTACGTACTGTGCGGGTAATAACATACAAATATTGCTAAATAATTATTAACAAACAATAATATGTTGTCAAATAGAAAATGGATTATTGGATTATATCCATTATAACATCGTTTTTAATCAGTCCTTCTGTGTCTTAAAACTTGTAAATCTTACATTATGGATCAAAGAAGAAATTACAATGAACTGCTTAAAGAGTGTTATAAATACTAGTAGCCTGCAGCAGAAGTTTGAAAATACTAATATAAATTATTTTAACAAAAGCAGTTTTCACTAATACTGCAATAATATAATATAATATTTATATATTAAACAATTCTTTACATACGAAGGATACAAAGGAAGATGCTGTTTTATAATGCAACAGATATAAAGGAATAACACAATCAAATACTTGCATTTTTCATTGAAAATCAAATCGTTCCATTATTTTTGATTGTCCCGTTTTCCTGGGTTTCTAAAGAAACCATTTACTCCTCTCGCATGGACGGAGGAGTCACGTTCTTTCAATTTCTCCGCGCTTTGGAAATTTCTGACAATATAGATTCACTGAAACTTTCACTTTATTTCACGACATAAAAGTCAAGTCTTTTGATTCACTTAAATAGTTAAAGTACTCATTACTATGACACTATATTCATTTATAGTTGATTCATTTAATATCCAATTAAATATAATCCAACGAACAATAAGGAAATTCAGTGTAGCCTAAATAAAGTCGAATTATAATGTGCTATATTTATGTAATATTTAAACTAAATCAAATCACGTTTTCTTTTTATATCTTTTTGTCTCGAAACAATATCTTACATATTGGGTTTTCTGCTCCATCGTGCGAATTAACGAGTACTTTTCTTGTCAAAATGTTACGGAAGTTTTAATTTTTTTTACACCAACTTACGTGTCTGAATCGCCTTGAGAAGGACTTCCAATTTCAGTGCAGTTTTGTCTCACCATATCTT
Organism: Teleogryllus oceanicus; assembly: GCA_964035755.1. Taxonomy (NCBI): domain Eukaryota; kingdom Metazoa; phylum Arthropoda; class Insecta; order Orthoptera; family Gryllidae; genus Teleogryllus; species Teleogryllus oceanicus. The sequence goes on from CAXIVR010000010.1 coordinate 66,284,471, forward strand.
TAGGAAATAGTGATGATTTTGGAGTAGACGTATTACCTGCAACAGAGATAAGAAAAAATTGTTTTAAAGTTTGTGGAAAGAGCTCGAAAGTTTCTGCACCGTTTTGGTGCCTAAGTCTTAGCAAGAGGGCGTTCTCTACGAGAAGAGGTTCTTCCCGTCTTTTAAGTTTCAGAGTTCTCAACCATCGCGAGAAGTGTACACCTTTAACAAGATTTGATCACCTTGCATGGAAGAAATTGTGTAAGATTAAGAGGGAAATCATATTTAATGACAAGCACTAAACTTTTGCTTTTTAATAATAATAATAATAATAATAATAATAATAATAATAATAATAACGAAAACGATACTTTGCATTTTTCTCCCCAAAATAACCAACCCTGTCACAAAAACATTTTAGCTATGTAGTACAATGAATTTGAATAAGATAGAGATAACTTCATTAACTCCAGAAGGTACGTAGGACTTTTTTAAAATTTATTTCTTCTCGTTCGACCTAAGGTCTTTCGAGGGATTTCAGTTTTACATTCTGACTTTTTTGGGATTTGGGCATTCCTTGATAAATTGAGGTTAACATTCTCTGACTTATTTATATAAATAGTTTTCTCTTAGATGCTATTGATTTTTATCTTGATTTTGAGGGATCAACTGTTAGGATGGCCCTGTCGAGCAGTAAGACGGGAAAAGGCAAACATTCTACATAATGTTATTGATTTAGAGAGGTTTAAGCATGTCTTTGGGAAATTTAGATTTGATTCTACTTGGGATGTTTGTTGTTCGGCGTAGATGAAATTTCAGAGCGGAGTGAGATGAGGGGAGGGAAGAATAAAAATTATTTGCTACTTTTTTATGTTTAGTACGGTATTTATTTGGAGTTCTCTGTGAATTTGATGGTTCGGTATAAACCACGGAGCTTTAGTTGACTTCCTAAGGACTTTATTTTAGAGTATTTGAATTTTTTGAAGCGTGGTAGGAGCTGCGTTTCCCCACACTTGGCAGGCGAAGTTAGTGTGGGTAGGATAATAGATTTATACAGTAGAAGCTGGCATTTGGTATTAAGTGTTGAATGTTAGGGCTTTATGATTAAGTACCTCCTGAAGTACTCGACATATATTGCAAACAAAGGAGGCGTAATATGTATTTCTGCGATCATTATGTATGTGTATGAGAACTGGGAATATTAATTCAATTCAGTGTTAATTCAGTTCAACAATTTCATTCTAAATAACGCCCATATATGAATAATATATGTTTAGATATTTTCCATTATTCAATGAAGAAAATGTGACGTTTCGTGAAATGTTACTTGGATAATATCCATCAATATAACCCTGAAAGATTGTTACTGGAGCTTTACCGAAGAGTTTTTGTTATAGCTCTGTTACAGTTCCTGAATAACAGAAAGAACTACATACTCCACATGCTACAAATAACCAGTAATTGTAAGGCAATAATTCAAAATAACTCTGAAGACTTAAACGAAGCAAACTTGAGTCTTTCATTGGTGATGGAAGTTGTAGATAAGTTTAAAGATTTATAAAATGCATATTCTCACATACGCAATCGATATTATGAAAATATTCAAAACTTATTTCGAAACTAAGCATTAGTCTGTGATGTTATAATAAATGACTAAAGAGCTGAATTGAATTTTTTTTAAATGTCTAAAAAAGCGTTATTTAATTTTGTTTGGCAATTGCGGTGCATTTTATTCGAATCAAAGGAGTTACGGGTTGAGAGAGTTAAAAACTTTCGTAAGTTTATCTTTCCCTAAACAAGCATCATTATTTCACGAATGGACGTGGTGCAAATGGCTACATGACTTCATCTTAACTTCCTCCGATTTACAAGCATTAATTACTAGGAGTGGTATTTCTGAGTTTAAAAAAATTCAATTTGATTGTTTAAGACTCATTTTAGTTTTATAATCAAAAAACTCTTTTTAGGGATTCGCAGAGGTTGCAGTACGTTTTTATTACTTTTTATTAACACATTTTTTAGTGAATTAAGTGATACACAGGAATTTCATGAAAAATAGTTGATTAAAACCATATTAATTACACATGCGCAGTTAATGCTCCACAGTGCAAGTAAAACTCTACAACTACCAATCAGTATTCAAAAAGAAGGAACAAAACAGCTTAATTAAGTCACTATTACACAGATGACGCGGAGGAATTTACAGTCGACCATGATACATGGACAAATGTATACAACATCACGGTTTACGTACCTACATACCTACATCAACTACACATACGCAATGAATGAATAAAACAAAGTTGGTGAAGTAAACGTTGGTTTGACCCTAGCTGACTAATGGAACAATATAAAATATTTAATATGAATAAAGTAAATGATTTACATGTAAAACATTTGGTCCTAGCATGTTACAAATCTAAAAAGTATAAACTTCAGTTTATTTATCTGTTCTAAAATGTACGTCAGCAAAACTTCTGAGACAAGTGAGTCTTTTTCGCTCATATAGTCGCTCGTTTCTTTGAACTGTCACTCGTGCAATGATACCCCTCGTTATCCACTCTTTGCGTTAATGACTATATTTTACACAACTTATAAATATTCCATAAATATTCGAATATAAATATTCGAGAACGCCCAAGTTCTCGAATACCACAGTTGTGGGTCCAAAATCCTCGTTAGGCACGGATGTTTTTAATTGAGTTTGTGACATGAGGGCTTTCCCTATCCCCGTCGTCCATTGTACATCGTTTCTTCAATAACTTGTTGTCTTGATTGGTAATTCTGTGTTTGATCTGTGCGCAATCTTTATGTGAGCATGAGTGTATAATAAAGGAACTGGTTCCCTACACCCAGAACATAAACATTTTTGAGGTCGTACGCCTTCCTTCGGAGAAGAAGTAATGCCGACTGTCTCATGCTGTAGATTAACAGCATGTAAAAGATTCTCGTGCCTAAACGAAGCCGTTGAGCAAAATTAAAAATCGTCTGTTTCGCCGCCCGACTGATACCTCCCTTCTCTGCCAGACGGAGAAAGGAACGTAGCGGAATTTGCGTGGACAGGTGGTAGAGCAGGCCCCATGGCCTGAGCCTCGCCACGGGAAATAAGGCATCATTGAATTGCATTGAATTAGAACAATGGTACACTCACCATGGTGGGCCGACGGAATGCAAGGACTTATACGTACGCGTAGGCTTCCGCGGCTCGAGTCGATGACTTCTTCTTCGCTGTCCGGGTGACGCCGCGTAGTGGGCTGAGAGGCGGGCCTCTCAGCCCACTACGCGGCGTCACCCGGACAGCGAAGAAGAAGTCAGGACTTATACGTAATGGTACAGAAACTACTAATGGCTACCTCAGTGCGATGCTTGAGGAGTTCGAGGGGGCACTTCACTACAAAGTGCCCCTCCGAGAGATGTAGGCGCCGCCGCAGGCCCTGGTAGATACATCCGGCGCCGATAGATGGCAGCCAGGAAAGAAATGAAAGGAAACTGGAAGGCGCCAAAAATGTAGCCCCCGCTCAAAAGGAAATGGGAATTAACGAGCACGAGAAAGTGTGCCACGTTGTAACACCATTACTTTCAATTTTGAAAATGGTCATATGTGTTTTTCAGGTTTTTATAACCGCCGAAATTTCTACAAGGAATAGTTATTTATAATACGAGTGGTAAAATGAACATTTTATGTATTTTAAATAAAAAGTTAATTCAAGAACCGAAAGAAAAAGAGAGTACTTTTTTTGTTCCTTATATTTGTTTAGATACTACAGATTTTTGTTTCTGAATTTGTGATTATTAGTTCATTAACTCAACCAACTAACGGATAAATGTCGAGCATCAGATCGGCTTCTTCCCAATAAGGTACCGCCACCATACATTTACACGTAGTCGTGCTTCATGAACTGACACCAGAGGGCTTCTGTTCTCGTTTAAGCACATTCGTTTAACCCGTCCATTGTGAGCAGTGAACGGAATAAAAGCGAGACGAAAGACAGGATGGAGGCAATCGATCTATCTGCACCCGGTTGTGAACAGGGGAGGACAGGATGACGTAATTAATTTATCGCATTGAAACTTGCACTCGATTTCACACGGGCTTTTTAAATGAATTTGTCCAAGAGCTTAGTCGATTAGCTCGGAAACAATTAACGGCTTACGAAACAAATTAAACCAACGGCGTGTTACATTGATTAATTTCGTTGAAAGCAAGTAAAAAAGTCGTTTGTGTTTTACAATTGTTAAACTCCAGTCGCTACTAGTAACCTGTCGGCATTTTAACGAAGTGGTAGCAAAAACTGATATCAATATTGTTCCAAAAAAATGTTGTTTTTTTTTAATTCACATTGGGAATAACATTACAAATACACGGGAACTGAATTCTCTTTCAAAAAGTGTTCAATCAATTTGTTTTTATCTGGAGATGATTTCTGAAGAACGATTGTTACAAAGTACTTTCTGCTTTATCTGTCGCCAATACTTTGGCTCTTTATTAGTGATCTATAAGTGTAAGCAGTAATATGAATAAAACAATTGATATTAGTTTGAATTTACCGTCATTATAGAGTGCAATAAATAATAATAATAATAATAATAATAATAATAATAATAATAATAATAATAATTGTCTATTTGTGGCGAATGACTTTACAGTTTTAAAAATTACAGTTAAGGCGTTCAGATGTAATTAATATCAACTGATTTTTCATGTAACAGAGACAAAATCAACTTTTGATTATCATCTACATTAACTTATCTGTACGATACAAATGAATTTCTTGTAATTTTTTGTTTTCTTGCAATTTGCAAAATGGAAAGATCTGATGCAAGGAACATTCTTAAAAATAAGATATAAAAGAGCTACTACTCATTCCACTGAGAATCTTTGATTCTAATTTCGTCCAAAATGTTGCAATGGTATATACTGAGTGCTCAGTGGTCAGAGGGCTATTATTGTTCCAGGGAAAGCAGTTGAGCATTGCCGAAGACAGCAGCACTTTGCGAAACGCATTCTTCCGGCAGCCAGATGAATGAGCAGCCGCTGTTAACGCCCTGGTAGTGTCAGATCAGTTGGAGATTAGGAACAAGTTTCACAAGTGGAATTAGTTTGTTCCGATGCCGCCAGTAAAACGATTGTTGAATGAATTGTTAAAAATCATGTCTTGAAAAAATGAGTCGGCCCCGTGGCCGAGATCGCTAAGGCAGAAGTGTCGTTGTGATCTCGGACTGAAGGGTCGCTGGTTCGAGTCCCGTCTCGGACATGGTTGTATTTGTGTTCGTCCTTTCACCCCTTATCATCATCATTAAGTATTAAACCCTATAAAGTTAGTTAGTAGTGAGACACAAGAAGAGAGAGGTTGTATGCTCAAACGTGAATGCTTAAAAAAGTTATGTATTACAAATAAAAAATGTTCAAACCCCTGAAAGGCAAAACTGCTGAACAGGAAGAAAATAAATTAAGTGAGAATATTAAATAGGGAAATTAACAATGAAGCCATACTCGTATGCCCACAGTCACCGAACCAAAGAACCCGCGCTATTCGTTTTTACCGCTGATTGAGGAATTGATAAGATATTCCGCACGCGTCAACTGTTAAAGTCATTGGTTCCGCAAGTGTAGTGTATGTTCTTATTGTAGAATGAGGCAGTGTTCATTCCACACTAGATGACGAGATACGGCGCCGACGTACCCATCGGATTGTGGGGTTTTCCCCAACCAGGTATCTTTCAGCGGTGGGGTACCGCCCCAATCGGAACAAGATCTCGACTGGTCTCCCGATATGTATAGTAGTGCATGGTAGTGTGTGTGTGTGTGTGTGTGTGTGTGTGTGTAAGTAAGTAAGTAAGTAAGTAAGTAAATAAGTAAGGAGTGAGGATAGAACAAAGAAAAGGGCGGAAAGATGACCTGCGGTTTTGGTCCGTTGGTAAGGTACTGCTCCGACATTCGCCTGGCGTTGATCGGAGAAACCATGGAAAACTACCGATCAGGGAAGCCGGCTGCTAGAGTTCTCCTTCAGACAGTGTCTGAATTCTATGCTATGTAGCTAGTGTGTAAAATCCGACCGTCAGGACTCAAACCCTATGACCTCCTGGTCAGAAGCACTGCAGTGACATCAGTTGATGCCCTGAGCAACCTAAGCCAGTCACTTTTTCGCGCCTTCTATTAAAATTACAATAAATCGACTCTTAATCAGAGAATAAATAAGGTAGATATTTTTATTTACATAGAAGTTCTCTATTGTACCTTTTTTAACTTAAGCAACATAATGAAATTGTTTTCTTGCAAAGAATATTCGTTTGGCAGAATTACAAACAAATGCAGAGTACTTCAGCCCAAGCACACGTTAGCTAACGTACGTAAAATAAATGTGAATAATTTCTACAGGTTGCACACTGACCACGCCCCCTCTCAAAAATTGAAATGGTACAAATGGCTGTCAAAACAATCATTCACGTGACTAAATGGAGGTTAGAATCACTTGACGCCGGCTTGGTCGGGTCGCCTTCGCGAAACAATATTCGTGTTGAATCTTATGACCGCGGTTGGCAACCCGATTACTTTTAGCTTTCTCCCGGGGGAGGGAGGGTTTTACTCGTAATGACCTTAGCAGTTGACGCGTCGCGAATTTTACTCACTCAACCAATGAAAATCACGACAACCCCAATCGGCGACGCAGACAGGCCTGCGATTCAACCTCCACATGCAGAGAAGAGCGAGGTGCATCTACTTCGTCGCGAAGAGCGCAAAGCACGTCGCCCAAGGGCTCCGGAGACCCTGCGAGCGGCCTGATGCCGGTGCTGGCGGAGCAGAGTCAAAGCGGACTCTGCCCGATCATTGTTTCAAATGTTCAAATATGTAAAACACAACACATTTTTATGAATCGCTTATCAAACTTAAACGTTTTTTTAACGATCGTAGAATAATTTCTGATATATATTGAAATAATTTATGCAAATTTATAACAAATTCAGTCCCAGTTGGTGCGCCATTTTGAAATAAACTGAATATATTTAAAACAAACTATCTGGATCGATAGGTTTTATAGAAATAATCACTATTGTATTCTAATAGATGATTATCCGATCTGCCATCTATACAGAGTGGTCGAGGAACCTGAAAAGCAAATATATTTCTATCTTGCTACTTCATTGCTAGAATTGGCTCAATGAAAATCATGTATTCATTTCACAAAAACAAGGAAATTTATTAAACAATTTAAAACAATTTTAGTATTGTATAACTTTACCCAATATAAAATTAAACGTTTGTTATGACCGTTCCAAACTTATGTCTTCGCGCGGTTTTGGACCATCTTTATTCATCTCCGACACCGCCGTCCTCAGGTCCAGACACCATCTTCTCTCTTCTTTTCTCGGAAGCACACTTCAATCACCGTTCATCAGATCAATATGCTGCTGCATATATATATATATATATATATATATATATATATATATATAATATACATATAATATATAATATATATAATATATATAATATTATATATATATATAAAAGGTATTAAAAACCAAAATTAGGGGAGACCTTTGGCCTCAAAGAAATACTTCACTCGCCGTAATCAACAGGATGAGATTTTCTATTATATTTTTGCTTGTCCGGCGCTTCTCGATATTACCTTACCTGCTCAGAGACGTGTAGAAGCTCAACTAAATGTGAATGAGAGAGACAGACATACTGAGACAGGGACAGATAGAGACCGAAGGATAGACGGAGAGAAAGACGGAGAGAGAGACAGGGAGAGAGACGGAGAGAGAAAGAGAGAGGGAAGGAGAAAGAAGGAGATGAAGGGGAGAACAACTGGTGGATTCCGGTAGATGTATTTGATATACAAAAATGATGCATTTAACGAAAATGAAACTTAGAGGATGTTTTATGAGAAATTGATATCTTGAATTACAACAAAAATAATTTCTAGAAAATATTAAATCTACTTCGTTAGAATTTTCACTAGAAGATTTCGCTTCTAATGGTGAATGTCATGAAATACAAAAAATGTTTGGAAGATCAATATCGTCAGTACAGAACCTAATATTTTGTGGTGTTTCTAAACTTTTTAGAATTCCTGTACTTTCTTTGTACGAATATTATTCTCCATATTCGCCAGTACACGAGGAAGTAAAAAAGGAAACAAGAACTGGATGATGCGTCTACATTCGTACCCAAGGCCTGCGAGCGCGACCTATTCCGGAGGCCGGCATTGGCCCCTTCCGGCAAGGGTTGCCAACTGATGTGCGTGAGGGACGGGGCGGGGTCGCGTATGGCCAACCTAATTGGGTCAATTGGAGGCAGCGGGAGGCCAGAGGTCGACTCCCGGCGGGGGTCCTTCAGACGCGCCCGTCTCCCCCTTTGGCTCCCCGCGGGGGAACGCGTCGGTGCACTACCCCCGGAGGGGGAGGGGCAGAGGGGCGCGATTTGGGGAGCTCGGGGCAGGACCGTCTCTCGTAGTGAGATATATAGTTTCATACATGGGAAATTTCAGCATTGCTTGCTTGATTGGTTGATTATTTTGTGTATTCGGACGCGTAAACTGCAATGAACACCAGTGCCGCAAGAGCATATTACATCCGGAATGGCGGTGTTGATGTCCAGTGGAACGTGAGATCTGCCGTTCACATACATGTCAGCTTGCGGAATTTCCCCACCACGTATCTCCTACCAGAGGGGCACTACTCCAGTTGGGTCAGGATTATAACTAATTTCCTGTCATGTTTTGTAGTGTAGAGAATGAGTCCGTGTGAAAGGAAGGGATGAGGAGAGGGCAAAGAAAAGGAAAGAAAGATCCTGCTCGATCCCTGGCCCTTTGTTGGAGGTTGACATAAATAGAGCACTTTTCACACTGGCCATCACTGCAGTTTAACTTCATGAACGAATGGGCAGCTCAGTGCATCAACTGATGTCGCTGCAGCGCCTCTGACCGGGATATCCTAGGTTCGAGTCCTGACGGCGGCAGGATTTTCAACACCAGCTTTTCAGCTAGGTCGAATTCAGTCGCTCTCTGGAGGAGAATTCTAGCGGCCGGCTGCTCTGATCGGTAGTTTCTCCGATCAACACCAGGCCAATACCGGAGCAGTACCCTAACAAACGAACTACGGACCGCGCGCGATCTTTCCTTCCTCTTCCTTGTCCTATCCTCTCGACTTACACACACACTTACACTAACATGCCCTACACTACCACATATTCTGGCAGACCAGTCGGGAGCTTGGAGCTTGTCCCGGTTGGGGCGGTGCCCCGCTGGTGGGCGGTGCCCCGCTGGTTAGGGGGAAACCCCGCTAACCGACGGTAGGTGAGCGCCAGATCTTGCCACCCCGGGGGGAAGATCACCGCCATCTTCCGAGGAAAAACCTACACTACATTTACGGGACTAATGTCCTAAGCTGTTCACGCGCCCGGAATCACTAACCAATCAACGAATGGGAACTGTCGGCCACACTGAAAATTTGGAAGACTATACTTTGATTTATTTTACGTGGCGCCTCAAGGTCACGAGCTGGAAGGAGAGGGGGACATTGTCATCCAATCGGTTGCTCCAATCCAAAAACTTAAATCCTAACGACGCACCCGACTGGATGACAGTGTCCCACTCTTCGTCCAGATCTTGGCCTCGAGTCGCCATGTTAAATAAATCGAAGTACACTTGCGAGAGGGGAGAGGCGATCAGCAAGTTATTTTGAGAACAGCGCGTGGGAAAGTGACACCGTGTGCGCCAGTAGCGAATAATTATTTGCTCGTCGTTCTCGAGTCGCGAGCCTTCTGGCTCAAAACTGAAATGTGTTTCAAAACAATGATAACATAAAACGAATTCTGATCACAATAAACGACGTTTTCTTAATGTTGTAATATTAGTCCGGGCGCGACATTATATGATACCATTAAACGAATGGTAATATTAATCCTGATTACAATAAGCGGTATCCCATGTATTTGCAAATATGGTTAACATAGGGTCGTATACAACCTTACTGCTGTGAATATAATTATACACGAATAAATAAATTAATAAATGACATCCACTTCTTTTGATCTTTATCTTCAACATCTTATAATTATCAAGTTTTGTTTCGACTCCGAATGATTTTAACATGTCATCTTTTTCCCCCACCTTGGTCACATTAATTTAGCACTTTACCTCTTTTGCCCTCTGATTTTGTAAAAATACTTTCATTAAATTTTGAGCAATCGTAAGTTATTGTGGAAGATGAAATTAGATAAGTAATCTTCTTTACTGACCTGTTCTCTCAAATTCTCTCCATGCGAGTTAATGAACTTTTTGCCATACATAATTTTACATTTAATTAAACAATTTGTGACATCATTTGTAAACCGTTAGTGATGCAGACGAACACAAAAAGTTTCCATTTTACACGTAGTGTATATAAGTTCATTTTTAGATTTAGTAGATCTCTTTTATTACAAACAGATTTTATTGTAAAAACTACATTTTCAAAATACTTGACCTAAAATTAAAATATTGTATTGAAAATTATTTTTCTTTCGTGCGACGCCGCCGTTTGGGTAACATAATGCCGGAGTGGGTTCTCCGCCGATAACAGCGAGGCGGTAGCGTCACACGTACTGAAACCGACTTGCTCTCTTTGTCGCTACCTCGGTCAAGCATTGATCATATAATTGCAGTATTACTTAAATTAGAGAAAAGTTCTCGTTCAATACACCAGAATGGAAGACGTGGATAAACCTCAATCCTATTGTTTATTGAATATCAAGAGATGGTTATCCTAAGAAAATAGTACGTATTTTTATGTAGCATTGCACGTCTATTAATTAATTATGTAGGAATATGATAACGGCATTATGTTACTGAAACCTTGTCGCATGAAAGAAAAATAATTTCCAATACATTATTGTCATATTAGTATGTCAAGTCAAATAGGTCATTTTGAAAATATATTTTTTTACAGTAAATTTGTCTGTAATAAAAGAAATCTTATGAATACGAAAAAAAAAATATAATGTATTTGTCAAACTCCATTATAGTTAAAATATACAATGCATTACAGCACTGAACTTGGAACAACACATTACAAGTTCATAATCATAGATTGACACCAGGCTTTCCAAGAAGGTTATCTAATTTGTCATATCGATTTTGTGATCTAATCTTTCTTGCAGGAGTGATGGATAAAACGGTCTCTATATGTTTTTCCAGAACGAGAACGATATTTAAAAGTCATTTAACACTTTCAGAATGTATAAACAGGTTACGAGTCAATTTGTGAGCATTACAGGCAACTCCGCTAGCAACATTTCTGGGAAGATCCAACATCAAAAGTGGCACTGTGGAGTCCTACGCTGCAACTCAGGGCCAAGTACGACACTATGAATAGACCACAGTCCACATACATTAGTCAACGACACACATCCGGTGAGATGAATTTCTTCGTCATCCTTCTTGAGGCGAGCAACATGTGAATAAAACAAGTTCTGTTTCTCAACCCTGACAGCAGAGCGCACACGTTATCTGAAGCTAAGAAAACGCTTGTGGATGCATTTCATATGAACCACAGAGACGGTTGTCCGTCTTAAAAGGACCTTAATAGAGGGTGGAATTTAAATACACAACCGATTGTTTGAAATGTATTTTAGACGTACCAATGTATCTTTCATGCTCATATATTCATGCCCAAAGAAGGGGGACGAGGGAGGCCGTGACCTCCCTGAGAATTTCTAAAGGGGTTCCGTAGCCCTGTGCAAACAAACATTTTATTTCCGTAAATATGATCAATTTCTGATTGCCTCCTTTTTGAGCTGATACTTTTGGGAGTTAATACACAACTGTCCACTTCGCATTTGATTCTTCGATTTTCACTCGCAACTACTTATGTGTTACTAGTACACTATATACTATAATCATAGATGACATAAATAGATAAACTGAGTTTTAATATTTACATTATTTCTACTTTCATTCATGAGTTGCAAAACTGTCACGTCTGAAATTTTGAGTTTTGAGCTCTATTTTCTAATATTGTTTAATAAATAATATTAATAGAACTACGATGAAGTATTTTAGTAATAAATACTTCTTGATCTTTTGTAGGGATAATGATGATTTTTTTTTGGTAGTTGGAGGGTAATATATCATTTTAATCTGGCATTATACTGGAAAAATTAAGTAAACTATAAACCCTTAATGTAATATTTCGCCGCTCAGACATTTGACATTTGCATGAGTCAACAAAGTAGCCTTATGATTGGCAAATAATGGAAAGAACATGAAATGCTGACTTTTTTTTTTTGGAATGCAAATATGCAAGTAATATATTTATATCGATGCATTCATTCATCGATTAGTAATTCTGGACGCGAAAACTGCTAAGGTCATTCCTTAGCCCCTTAACTATAGTGCATATTTTTTTCCTCGGGAGGTGGTAGTGATTTTGGCGCCAACCTATGTTGGCTTGCGAAGATATATCCCAAACAGATATCTCTCACCAGTGTGGCACCGCCCCAGACAGGATAAACTCTAACCTCTCAACTGGTCTCCCGACATATGTGGTAGGATAGTACATGTGAGTAAGTTTGTAAATGAGGGGTGAGGAAAGGGAAAGCAAGGAAATATAGCGCGCCGTTCGTGGCCCGTTTGTTAGGATACTGCTCCGGCATTCGCCTGGTGAGGATCGGAGACATCATGGAAAAGTACCGATCAGAGCAGTTGGCAACTAGAATTCTCCTCCAAGCAGCACTGGCTGAATTCGACGAACAATCTAGTATCAAAAAAATGCTGCCACCGTCGGGACTGGAACCCTACAACCTCCCAGCCAGAGGCACTACTGTGACCTCAGTTGATGCGCTGAGCCACATTTGCCGGTATATACCGATACCGTTTCTGTAGTTTTGGTAACGACAACAAGATCTTATCGATTTAACGGCATCAGTACACTTTCTGTGAACATAGAATACCAGAGTATCGATTGTAAGTGTGCAAAGAAATACCTCTAAGCTTGCTTCGAAGTGCGGGGAGCACATAATACAGGATGCTACGTCATTGCGTTATCTGTCCGTCGTGAACGTGTCTAGAGAAATGAGGTAACTTCCCTTTGAGGAAGCGAGCGCACGTCCTCCCCCATTGTGCTTACATCACCGGAAGTCCGTCGCAACTTCCATTTAAACACATGTTGAGGACTTAGTGTGAATGTAACGTAACTTCCAATCTTAAAATTTTCATGAGAGACAATAATACATTTTCAACTCTAAATTTATGATATAATTAAGCTATAATTCCACATTTGAATGAAAGCAAATGTATTGTTAATAACTAAATCATTAAGAACTAAGCACGTTCTATAGAACTAAGCATATTATTTTTTTTAGAAAAATGTTTCAGGAATTTTTTAAACAGAATGAAAGTGATCAATAAAGTTATTAATTACTGAGATACATTTTTATTTCACGTAACAAAAAATAAAGATACACGTGGAGACTCAATTTTACGCCGAATTTGTATAATAATAGAACGTCACCACCATATGTTTAGACAATCGGTTGCGCGGGGAGAAGTTGTATAAATAAGAAGATATGCGACATAGAAAATATCCAGAGAAATTTTTGACTCTCGAGTTTCTGAATTAAAATTTAAAATACCATCGATATTTAACAGATATTTAGATATTAAATTCATTAATTTATCCAGTAAATCAATTAAATCATTTTCCATATTAAATATTGTATTTAATACTTAATACATTGAAGAGTATTACTACAGGAATCCATTACAATGGACATTAATTTCAATTTATATTTATAAAGAAATACAATACTTACAGTAACTTTTTTCCTTTTCAATTTTATCATCTCAACGTAAATTATCTTCTTTTTCGTTGCTTTCCAATTAACATGTAGAAATTGCTTCACATTAAAATGTTTTACATTAAAATGTCATAGTTTTATGTACACAGGTAATATTTTATCAGGCAGTATGTTAATTATGCATTAATTATGATATTCTATTTCGTAGTTGCAAGTTAAATTTTCTAGAAAACTATTAGAAACTGCAATGTAGTCTTTTGTCACCAAGTAGATGAACAAATGTTCAATGGGTTTTTGTAAAATCTCATAACGTAAATTTTTGTAGTTACTTTAGTTTCACCCAGCGGCGGCTTGTAGGGTAGTGCCAGTGTGCTATGGCACCATCAACAAAAAGAAATGAAAATAAAATTTTCACCACAAATAAGTGTATAAAATATAGTTTCTTAAAAACAGTTTTCTTCGTAGTAATTCATTTGAACAAGCGCTTAGCGATTCGATGCTCTCTTGAAATGCACAGGGCGTAGTGCTATCTGTTGATCTCCTCCTAAACCCGTGAGCCACCCACGGAGTGGCACCATCTCTGCCCATTAAACGCCGTATAAAGAACGCTGTTTTGGTTTGTATTAGTCTCTTATGGTTGAGACGAGGCCAAAATCAAACTGGCACAGTAGTTCACGTTCTGTTCTATAGAGTGTGCTAATGACACGTATCTTCACAGGGCAGACTATCTCTCGCTCAGGATGACCCCGATGCCCTGGTATTTCGTACGTCTGTTCTTGTGTTTCGCACGTGGAGAGGCGGCGGATCCGTACTTTGCCCTTCCCTACTTCTTCCCCCTTCTTCGGCCAACTCAGAAAGCTGTTCTCTTGAAATTTCTGTGGACGCTTATTCTTCCAGGCTGAGTATTTTTATTTGCTCTTATTATTTTTAGTTGTCAGTTTAATATCCATTTTAACTTAATAAACACGGACCCTGTAAAATTAAATTTTGTTGCCCATGAATTTTTTCGTATGTTAGAGATAATTAAACCAGTTTTAAAACAACGCATCGATGAAAAGACTAGACCGTCTCGATATTTAAAAACACAGATTGTTTTTGATGGTTGCTTTATTAACACTTATGCTTTAATTTCGAATATCTATAATAAATCCACTAGAGAACTAGTTTCTTACATCTTCCACATGGACGTGCTAATTAAACATTATCTCATAATCGTAGGTACAAGTATATAAATATATGTTCCTTCTTACATAACATTGATCGAAGAAATCACGGAGTGACCGATTGGAGCAACTGGCTACTAAACTTTTCATGGCGACAGTGGTTAGGTTTCGATCCAGCTAATTAGATGGCGTAATTTCTTCACACTGTCACAAATTACGATATTGTAAAATTGCAATATTACAATATTGTCATCTACAAAAATAGACTGTCAGAAAAATTCTTGAGTGACGGAATTCTGAAGTTGTTCCGTGTGGAAGCTTTTTTATTCCTTAATGTGTTATGTCGTATTCGTATATTACACAAAAGAAACAGTGTAAGCAGCTGGATACTATCTTCCTAATCGTTGCGTTCAATATCACCAAAACTGTGTTTGCGATGTACATGATATAACAAAAATTATGGTATGGACTATGCTTCCCGTAAACTAATGATTAATATAGTTTGTGTTTTTACATGACAGTTCATTCTGTTAGTATGCAGATTAAGAAGGACGAACAAACATGACCCTTCAACACATTATCCTTCTTACAGTTGTCGAGTAAAAATAGCCACAGAAACGCAGCACTAAAAAACTAGTGGCTGCATCTTCATTGCCTTGACGTCAGGGTCTCATAAATTGAGGCAGCTTTTTTACTAGGATGTATCCTCAATAAAATAAAAATAATATAGAGTTTTCTTCCTGTACTCTATTAATTATTAAGTGTTTGTATTATCATTAAAATTGATTCCATTTCATAATTACACAGATAAAAGATATCTAATGCACGTTTTACAAATACGCACATGTGCATTTTGGAATGGATAGAAATAGATACAAAATATAATTGAGACAGCATCTAGTAAAAGCACTTACTTTTAGGGCACACAGAGTGTGCTAAAAGTTCAATTTTTGGTACTAGTGTTTAAAGTTAATCAATGATCAAATGTACAAATAAAACATTGTGACTGCAACAAAGAAAAACAAAATACTATCATCAGATCGAATCAGCTACTTTTCACCTTAACGGAATATTGTATGCAATTAAATATTGTGTATACTTGAATAAAATAACATGAAAGCCAGGCTGCCCAAACATAGTGTACGACAGGTGGTACAAGTGATTGTACGTTTTTGCTAGGATTGCGCCACTTAGCGTATTTCTTTCACGTGCCAACCTTTCCTACACACTAAATAAAATGTTACTTTTACCTCTCGTATCACCAACATCTGTTACAGCGCATTAGCAGAGGCATTGCAGTGGATACAATGTTTATTTCTGTCGGTTCCGCCCTTCCTCGATCAGATACAACCAAGCAGTGATGTCAAGGTTGTCTACATACTGGCTGAGGCAACACGCCAGCAAAGCACGCCACGAGCTTCTCGGCGCAACTAATTCTTCTTCTTCTTACAGGATGTAGATCATGTGAACTGTTCCGGTACTGAGGAGACATCTGTATTCATTACTCCTAATGATTGTCTCAATGAGAAAATTGGGATTAGATTACAATGGAATTAAAGAGAATCATATTTCAATACATTTTCATTAAATAACTAATTTAATTTGAAATACTGGCGATTGAATGAAAAAGTATTGAGATATTTGATTTTGATTCTCTATAATCCTACTGGAATCCAATTATTTCAAAATTACCAGAATTTTCACATTAGTCATATTTACGATTTTTTGACAATTAGGGTTTAGTTTGTTTTTAGTTTAGTCATATTTGCGATTTTCCGAATTGATACCAAAGAAAATCGGGGGCGTTGTCAATGATAACCGCGTAGAAATGTTTCATATTCATTTCATAAACATTGCCTAACTTGTGATCGAGTTATTTTTCTTCCTATTATTTTTTGTCATTCCGACAAGAAACTAGAGAATGTTCACAAGATATCAATGTATTGATGTAGCAAGAATGCAAGCGCTACTGAGTTTAGCCGAATAAATGTTGACTAGGGATGGACCCTTAACAGCTAAACTGTTATTTCGTAACAGTTCATATTTCGTAACTGTTATGCAAAATAACATTTATGTCTGTAATCCTGTTATTGTTTGTTATCGGTTAAAATTCATAGCACCGCAATCTATTGAGCCAAACCCGAACTAAATGCTATCGCGGCAAACCTTTTTACAATAGGTTTCACTGGAGCTAATCAGTCGTGATTAGAAAGTGTTCAAATTATAGATTCATTAATAAATAATTAAGCAGTACTACACACCATGTGCCACAATATTTTTATATATTTTTTTTAAATTGGTTTATTTAAGGTCGCTTCAACATCTAAGGTCATTAGCGACCACTATTGCTGTCAACGGTATGGTAACTATGTGGATGAAACGATATGGTGATTGATGATAAGGGGTGAAAGGACGAACACAAATACAACCATGCCCGAGGCGGGACTCGAACCCGCGACCCTTCGATCCGAGATCACTACGACACTACTACCTTAGCGATCTTGGCCACCGGGCCGGCATTTTTATATTTGTTAACATCTTTCCGCCCGATTTCTGATTATGTGAGATCCACTAATATTTCTGTAAGTCCGATATAATAAAATGAGGTACGGTCAAATAACTCGCATTATTTTTAAATATTTAACAAGTATTACCATTTTATCTGTAGGTATGCAAAAACAGTATCTCCTTCTCATTATTTTTTGTAGTTTAATTGCATATTCGAAAGAATATTTGTAATCTGAACACGAATCACTGATATTTTAGTAATATTCTGTTTGCTATGTTTGCTACTCATTATATAAACTACTATTCTTCCTTATCAGATCATCGAGTTTCGTTCAAATACAGCTGATTCTCTGTCCAAAAACGTTCGGGGAAGTAGCGCTGAAAGGTTGCTGCGCAAGATTTAAGGTGCTACCAAAGTTATTTGTTTCGCTTGGTTTTAACTCAGCAGTCGCCACAATTGATTTAACTCTTAGCAAATGGCCATGTTAGGTTGCTGAACAGGATAAGTTTTTGTTCAATTGTTATTAATAACTGTTATTACAAATCGATTGTTATTCCGATAACAGTTATTGAAGAAAAACTGTTAAGCCCATCTCTAATGTGGACTACCTTGCACCTTGCCTCACGAATGCTTCTTTTCCCGTCTTCAGAGGCGCGTCAGAGGTCAGTGCTTCTCGGTGGCCGTGAAGGCGACCTGAATGTTGAGCGACCCTCGTTTAGAGAACCGACGAGGGTGGCTCAGGGCATCGATTGGTGGTTTCAGACACCCCTCTGACCGACAGGTCAAAGAATTTGAGTCCCGACGGTGCCGGGATTTTCGACACTAGCGAAATAGGTAGTCTGAAGGCAAATTCTAGCGATCGGCTACTCTGAAAGATAATTTTCGGTGGTTTCGCCGATTAATTGTAGGTGAATTCCGGAACAGTACCCTAACAAACCAGCCACGTACCGCGTGCGCGATGCTTCCCTCTTCTTCCTTGTCCTATTTTAACCCCTTACATACACTTACATGCACTACACTACCACACGTTTGAGAAGAGCAGTGGAGAGCCTAGAGTTTGTCCCGACTGTAGTGGTACCCCGCTCGTTGAGATATCTGGATGGGGACAATCCCACGTGACGAATAGCGGTCGGCGCCGAATATCTCGTTTTAGCTGAGAACGACATCACGACCTGACGCGAACAAAATATTCACTTCACAAACAGGACTAATAACTGCATTAGTCGCGCCCGAAAACACGATCAGTCAAACCGGTAGCGGTAGCTCGGTGCATCAACTGATGTCACTGCAGCGCCTCTGACCGGGAGGTCCTAGGTTTCCACTCCCCCAATATAATAAAACTCTCCCAATATAATAAAACGTGTTTTTGACAAAAAAAAGAGTGCCATCCTCATTAACAAGTCTGATAAAATTTCGTTCTGACACTTATAATTTGACACTATTAATTATACTTCATTTTTTTGTAATATACAATTCCATTTCAATTTATTTTTCTTTGTATACACTTTAATTCAATTGTTTCATATTTAATAGAAGTGCATATGTATAGACAATAAACAAATGTTCGGATTTGAAAAATAAAAATCTGTCTCGGTTTCTTAGCTCACAGTAGGATTGAAAACAGCATGGTTGCTCACATGCTTCGTAAGTTTGGCAACCTTTGCTCTACAACAACGTGCAACGAGGACCACGTGCGATGCTCCCTTCCCCATCCTGGGTTCCCCTCGGCCTTAGAACCGGGCGATGTCTGTTTCATCGCTACACAATTTATCATGATCTCGAAAAGTCTCCAAAAGTAAAGTACTGTGAATACTCGAATGCCAGGATAAACTCGACCCGATGAAAATGCCATTGGCAAGAAAATGGTTCAGAGAAGCACCTAGGACCCCACTGGGTTGACGCGGTGCCTGGCCGTTCGCTTAACGGATGCGTTGGCGGCCGTGGGGCCCCGTCCCACGAGAGGCTGGCGGTCGCTCCGTCGGCGGGCGAAGGGCGTAAAAACTTCAATGATATATCGCTGGCTGCGAACACGCTGACCAGCGCCCTGGCTGCCCTGCCCCCCCCCCCCCCCTCCCCGCCCCACTATGTCTCGTCCTCCTGTGCACACCATCCCATTTTCTCCCTTTCCCCCGCCCTTCCCCTTTTTCTCTTCACCGCCCTCCCCGCCACTCCCCCCCTTCCCGTTTCTTCCCTTTCTTCGCGTTGCCCCACCTCTTCCCGCTCCTCACCCTGCTTTCCCTCGTGTCGCTCCACGCCTCCATTCCAAGCCCCTCCCCGCCCATCGCCTCCGACGCGCCACTTCCCCGTCCCACACCTGGCTGTGCCGCTACCCTCCGGGGCCATTTGCCTTTTAATTCCCACCTCCTCCTCTTCTCTCGTCCCCTCGCCCTTCCACTCCTTCAACCCCACCCCGCCACTTCCTTTTCGCTGCCCCGCCACTACCCTCCTTGCTACTACGAGTTACAGTTCGTCCGGCCTTTCATCATTTTACTTTGCCCGTCCCTCCCCTCCTCTCCTCCCCCTCCCCCCGCCACTCCTCCCTCGCTGCACTCTTGCCCCCAGCTGGGCGCGCCGACAGCAAGAAAACGCCGCTCGCGTGTATACCAGCAGAGGGTTTTTTTTACAGAGGGCGTGACAAAGGTTGTAATGCGAATAAAAATACGGTATCTGCGAACCGTCATGTGAAAGGAGTTAGGCCTTCGTGTTTTTCATTCACAATGCGATATTCGTAAGTTGTTGATTGGGAACAATGTAGCATGCAACAAAATGTAGTGTGAACTTTAAGTGGGCGTTGCCTGTATAATACACACTCTGGACATTGCTCTCGGTACTTGAATGAATTCATTATGTCATGTTGAGTAATTGCATGTGCTTCAGCAGAGCAGTTTAGTAGAAGGCAGAACAGAGGTTGTAATGGAAATAAACATCCGCATCATGATCTGCACAAGTAGCTCATCGCACTTTTTATATGAACGTTCCGTACACAATTACGTGTACAGATGTAATGCAGTATAAAATACAGGAATAACCAGAACCGGGGGTGTTCGTTGCATTCTATTTTTTGTTGCAATTGTGAAGCGTTGATTATAAAGAGATAAATCATATCAAGAAGTAACTTCGATTATCAAGAAGTAAAATATATCGACAATTCTATTTCTGTTTTATGTATTATCACTCACAACAACAACAATAAACACAAATTTTATTATAAATTGTATTATTTTTGAATAGCGATGCTTTTTGCAGACAGATGTATTTGAAATCTTGGAGATGTTTTAAATTATATGCTCACAGTTGCAACATGCATTAATTTATACAAAGTGAGTAGAGTTAAAAATTGTTAAAAAATCAAAACGTTTAGATTGAAAATTCAATAAATAAATTTGATAAATGAATCAATGTAACAGTGTTGACAAACTGTGCAAACAGTTCTCTTGAATTGAACTGAATTTCTTTTTGTGATTAAATACAAAATTTAGAAACGGAAGCTGCATTTCAGTTTCTAGAGATTCTTGGGAGACATTATTAGACATAAATGATGGAAATAAATGGCTCTGTGGCCATGTTCTGAAATAAATAATGATTAACAAAATATTGCTTCTAGTACAATTTTGATTAAAATTAAAAAACTATTATTATGAAAAATCAAACGTATTGTAAAAGTATATTGTATAAGAAAATTGTTATCATCAATATGCTTTAACATCTGAGTACATTTGCAAGACACTGAAAGTAGTATAAAAAACTCTGAAAGTTAATTAACTTCAATAAATGGTTACCTTTTGTGTTAGGTTATTTATTACTTCCGTCATGTAACATCAAGATACATCAAACGTGCCACAATTGTATAATCAATCGTCCAAAAGTCATGCAATGTCCCCAGCTGTCAGCATGGAGTTATTTATGCTCACGAATGTTCAGCCATTTATTATTCCGGAATAGTGACAGCTGGTTTGAATTTGGTTTACACCGCCATTTCTCTTCACATCTAGAGTGATGTGAACGGCATTCACTGGTTCACACGTTCACGAATTTAAGTGATGGAGGCGTTCGCAAAGAAATCCCGAATGATTACTCTCCACATTTAAAGCAAATAACGAGTAATTCTTGAAGTATTAAAACCTCAACATCTGTCGAGTGTTTCTTCATTATTTATCGGATAGAGCGCAAGGGCATTTCATTCCAATATTATTATTTTTTTTTGAAATTCAAATGAAGTTTGAATAAAAAAGAATATCTCTGTGTAGGTACAAAGCTATTTGTGCGTATTAATAATGTAGTATGTTTATCTTCTGTTTTTGTTCCCTTTTTTTCATTTCCTTTTTACATCTTTCTTTCTTTTTATAGAACCGTGCCCATCGAACATGAAAGAAATATTTCTCAAAATGTGCATTCAGTTATGGAGTAATATTATTGAAATTGTTAATTCAATGGTTTTGTCTTCAAGCACATTCTCCGTTTTAATATTCTTTTAAAAATTCATTATCTCTCTCCTTCTTTTGTACTTGAATACTCCGATTCAAATGCACCGTAATTACTCTTATTTTCCTATTATTTTAGTACTGTTATAGTCACATTCGTCCCTCACCCCAGAACCAACTAAATGAATGTTAATAATGACAAGATAATCTAAACATATAATGTATTAAATGTACACACAATTCGTCGTAACTGATAACGGTTAAATTATTATTCTGATTAATGTCACAAAAAGGTTTGTGTTTCTGCGGTCTTGGCGCCAGTGGTACTGCCCAGCATACAAAGATGTGTATAAATCTAACATTCAGTCAATTCATTAGCTACAAATACCCAGGGCTACGTACCAATACTTTAGAAAAAATGGACATTAATTAAAGTCAAGCGAAAAAATCTAATATGTCAAAGAATAGAGTGAGGTGAATGAAGAATACAATAACAAAGTGAACATTCACCATCAGTTCCTCTTCAAAATTCGTTCCCAGTTCTTTACATCTGGTTTTCTTATTCTTTCACACTTACGCGCCCAGCCAACAATTTTCTTCCGCTTCACTTCTCATTTTACCTCTCCCTTTCTCGCATTCCCGGTGCCTTCCCCCCCTCTCTGGCTCCTCTTTTCCGATCCACTGTTACCCTCCCCCGACTCTTCCCATTCCACGCCCTTCCTATCGCATATCCACTTATCCTGTCCTCAAATCGACCCTTCCACATACCGTCCTCCCTTCGACCGTATCTCTTCACATTCTCTCTCTCTCTCTCTCTCTCTCTCTCTCTCTCTCTCTCTCTCTCTGTCTCTCTCTCTCTCTCTCTCTCTCTCTCTCTCTCTGTCTCTCTTCTCTGTCTGTCTGACTGTCTGTCTGTCTGTCTCTCTCTCTCTCTCCGGTCCCAACCCATCCCCGCGCTCCGTCCCCACATCTGTTCCCCGCCTCCCATCCCCGCCTTCGCACCCCTGGCCGTCGCCGCTCGTTGCGTCACAGCCGGCGGGGCCCGCCCATGCATGAAAATCCGAACCGATACGCCGCGCCGCGCCGGGTGCCGATATGAAGAAATATCGCGCGTGCGAGGCGAGGCGGCGCTTGGCGGCCAGGGGGGGGGCCCCCTGTCCGCGCCCTGTCCAGCGAATAACGGCGCCCACGCCTGGCCCGCACAGTGGGCGTGGGGCGCGCTCCGCCCACAAGCAGCTTTGCTTCCCAGGTCGCAAATCACTGGCTTCAAATAATTGGCTTTTCATGGCATTTTCAATAAACATTTATTTATTTATTTAATAGGTAATTATTACAGCCAAATTAGAAACTTGATCCAATGTGGCTAGGTCGAAGGCCTTTAAGCCATTACAATACCTACATTCTACCGCGTTCTAACCTTTTGCCTTCTGGTATTCACCCCAAATGGTCTCTCCATCGCCTCAAAGCCGCGGAAACGAGACCATAAGGTACGGCTGAGGGAAAAACCCCTGAAGGGGGAAAAACCTGCCGTCAGAAGCCGAGTACATGCTACTCTATCCGGTTTTTAGACTATTTATTTATTTGGCGCGGGCGTCAGGCATTCTCCTTCCAGTGTTTAGCCTCCACCGCACCTGAAAACAAACAGCACCACAGAAAATCGTCCGCACCAACGCCTCTGCCCTAACATTTCCGATTCCCACTTCCGTTCGCCCCCAAATGTGCTTTATTTTAACCGTTTCCTAACGTTCCGTAACATACGGTGAGTCGTTTCAAATTTGAAAAACATACAACACTGTTACCTTCTTAATTACACGAAAAAAGTATTTCTTATGTCATATTTCTGAGAAACGTTTCGTAACTGTACTGCAGTTTCATCATAATTTTCTTAATAGCAATAATACCAATAATAATTATAACACATTATTATTACTATTATTATATTTGGTTGTAATTGGTTGATGGCACGGTGGTAATCATAAGCCTACAGATTTACAATACATTTATTTTTACAATATGAAAACAATTTTCTTAATTTAACCCCAAATCTACAACAACTACTACTGCTGCATCAAAAGATGATAGTACAATACAAGAACTGCAGTTAGAAACCCACACAAACAAAACGTGAAAACGTTTTTCTACGACGTTCAGAAAGTTTAGCTTGATATGCTTCGAAGCACTGTGAATTGCTTCTAACATTGACAAAGAACAAATACAAGTTTTCTGATACAAACGGCGAAAAATAAAAATGTCTGAATTGGCTTTATTGGGAAGCATGTTACAACAGGCTTTATCGTGCACCCGTACTTGAGGCGTCAGAATCCTAGCCCAGCAGATGGTTGCCTGAATTGTAGTGTACTCGCTGTTTGGAAATGACACTAATGACGTCCCGAGTCTACAACAAAGTTTTGAGTCTCGGAAATTCGCACAAATCTGGTAACATGCAACTGCGACGAAATTGGAAAATTAGGATCTATGATTCTGAGCCGAAAAATAAAAATTTAATTATTGCTGAGATTATGCGGTACACGGAGGTGTCTATTTAGCATCTTAAATGACTCATCTTGTGCATTTATACTTATCATTTTACAATTAAGTGCATGTAAGCACACATTTATACTAATATTTTTCTTCTTCTTCCACTACAAAATAGAAGCCCGATATGGGAGTCAGGGGTCGGAAGTCTATGTCGCGAGTCGGGATGTATCGTCTTCGCCCTGCAGTTTCAATATTAGTGTAGACAGAAGCTTCTGTTACTACTGCAAAGCTACTACTAGTAGTAATAGTAGCAATAATAATAATATCAATAATAATAACAACAACAATAATAATAATAATAATAATAATAATAATAATAATAATAATAATAATAATAATAATAATGTACGAATATCTGTCCTTAAAATCATTTTAACAGAACATTTTTATTCTCAAGCTTATGATTTTGGAATAATTTAACTTATTCTCCCCTCTTATTTCTCTGTTTCACCTGTTTTTGGCTAAATAAATTAAATAATATTTCCCTTGGAAATTCTATTACCAGATATTTCGATTTTGTTACCTAATCTACCTTGCATGTAGGCATGGTGACGGAACAGTGGGGTCTGGACGAGAGAGAACCGGGGCGACGGCCTTGTCGAGAGGGGGAGGGGCCGGGAGGGCCAATGGGAGCGAGTGGGGCTGAAGAGGAAGGTGGAGCGCGACGGAGCGAGCGAGCGAGCGGGCGAGGGGCAGAGGCGAGAGAGCAGAACGTATCCTTCACTTATTGACTGAGTTATTACTTTGTGTTAGCTCATGCGTCTACTGCAACAGTTATTAGTTCCGTAAGTGAACTGCACGTTTTTATCACGGTAGCTGGTGGTGATCTCTCCCATCGTGGATGGTGAGATCCAGCACCGACTTATATGTCGCCTTGCGGTGTTTTCCCCAACCAGGTTCTGATCTTTCACCAGCTGGGACAGGCTGTACACTCCCGAACAGTCTCCCGACAGTTGTGGTAGTGTAGTGCATACGTGTCTCTTTGTGTATGTGTGTGAGGTGTGTGTATATGTGTGTGTGTGTGTGTGAGAGAGAGAGGGGGAGAGAGAGAGAGAGTGAGAGAGAGAGAGACAGACAGACAGACAGACAGAGAGGAGATAAGAGAAGTGAAAGAAAAGATCGCACGCAATCTTCAATTTTCGCGCGGAAGTTTAATTTCATCTGATGTCAATTTGCCATTCCTCTGAGAAAATATATATTTGTCAAAAACCTTTTTTAGAAAATGAGTTTTAATATATCATTTGATATAGAGTAACTCCGTTCTTCTGTGATTCTTGTTTAATGTTTAGGGAAAGGAATTTTCCATTGGAAAAGAACTTACATCACAACTGCTGATTGAATACAGGATATCCGGGGAGGAAACGTTGAAAATTGGAAAATAAGCGCTTAAGACAATTGTAAGCATATTTTGTCTAATAAACTTAAGTCGACTCCGGTTATAGTGAAGTCGGATATAG
Source organism: Teleogryllus oceanicus (assembly GCA_964035755.1). Classification (NCBI taxonomy): domain Eukaryota; kingdom Metazoa; phylum Arthropoda; class Insecta; order Orthoptera; family Gryllidae; genus Teleogryllus; species Teleogryllus oceanicus. The sequence continues at coordinate 66,310,321 of CAXIVR010000010.1, forward strand.
TGAACTCTCGTTTATAGTGAACTTAAGTCGCTGGTCCCGTTTCACTTGCATTGCAAATAAGTATCAGAAGATTCGGTTATAGTAAACTTGAACCTCGACTATAGTGAACGCAAGAAAAAAATATCGTCGTCCAATGTCATAATCGAAGAAGTATCCTCTGAGGTGAAGGTAGTGCACTGGGAATGGGGACATTACTAATGATGACCTAATGCACTCACTTTCACAGTGGAAACAAAGGTCGTGTCCTGCGTGGGCCAGACTAGCGGCGGTGACGCGCGATTGCTTGCTTCAGTTTCTCTTCTCTTGGTGTTACTTGATATTCCACAGAATAAAGCGCGTTGAGTTCTACGTAGGCGCCAGGAAGCACGCGACTGCCACGTTCTGGCAATGTCCTCCATGCCGCGCGGGAACGCGACCGATTCATTAGCTATCCCGCTACTGAATGCCAATGAATACCCGCTTACTACTGAAAAAGTACGAAATAAACAATTAAAAATAATTGATTTTTTAAAGAATAAATAAAGATTTTGAAATTTTCAGTTTGTGCTGTTAATGCATTTTGCTTAATGCATTTTGCATATTAATAAAATCTATCGTAATAGAGAAATTCTAATTAATTTTGATATCATCGGATATTGTGAACCTCGTCTGTAGTGAACCAAAAATGTTAGTCTTCTAAAGTTCATTGTAACCGGAGTAGACTGTACTTGGATATTCTGAATAGTTCAGCCGCAATAAGAAATGAAAAGTTGGTTTGAAAAAATGTTTTTCGTGCACAAATTTGCATTGCAGAAGCAAAGAAACACCCCAGAAACATGTAAATTGTATACTAAAAGAAATGAATAGATTTGTTCAGGAAGAAAAATTGACCCAGAAAAAAGCAACTAATTTACATAATTCAACTACTTTTTTATTTCTCGGTAACATTTTTTCATTCTCCAAATTTCAATATACTTGAAAAGTTATGGAAATTATTTCTTCTCAATGACAACTTTTCTCGTAACTTGGAAAGCTCAGACATTCATATTTCTGTCACAGAGGGTGGGAATTTAAACATTATTTATTTTAGCTAAACTTTGAAAGGAAAGGGTTTAAAATATGCCTGATACTTTTATTCGAATATAATGCCAACACTTGCTCATGTCCGTTTTGAAATACTAAAGATAAACTCTCGAAACAAAGTAAGAGGAAAGTTCAAAGAATGGACACGGAAAAACAAAAGGAAAACAGGAGCGGCGGTTTAACGTTGTCTAGATCAAAGGATGTTGGCAGGAAAAGTAAAAGGAAACCGCAGTGAAGAACTGATATACTTAACAGAAAACCTTTGAGCAGTTGAGGAAGGATGCTCCTGATAGACAGAAAAGGTGAATCAGATGTTTACTCCGTTAAATTTGTTGTGAAAGAAAAGGATTTTGAAAATGTGTTTCATAAATATTACTGCGCTGTTTATAAATCTATTGAAGTAAGGTCAGGTTTGTTTTTTAATTTGAATTCACCTCAAGCAGAAATTACGTAAAAGCCATTAGCTTTTTCTAACAAATTGTACATGAACTTTTTAAAGATCTGATTTTTTAGAACAGATTTCATTTGAAATAAAAATCACTATCTTCAATATTGTACTTTTGCAATGTTAACGTTTTGCTATTTTCAAAAATATAGAGTTCACGGAGATGGGACTAGCACCATTTTTTGTCCTTCACACATACGAGGAGAGAATTTAAAGTAGATATGTGGAAGAGTTTTCAAGAAAAAAAATTGTTAAAATTTTCCTATATATATATATATATATATATATATATATATATATATATATATATATATATATATCACGGAAACTACTAATATTTTCGAAAAATTTTACATGACCTTATTTTGAAATACATATTAAGAAACATATTTCATTAAGGAAAATATCTCTATTTTCAATATTGTAGTTGTAGCAATACACCAAAAAATTGAATTTAAGTAATTTTCAGAAAATCAGTGATTCCAACGACGTTGTGGCATGCACCATTCTGTTAGGCGTTTTCTCCGCTATCCGAGGACAAAGTTTCATGAAAAAATCGGACAAATGTTTGAGAAAATTTTGAAAATGTTGAATCTTCATGTAAAGAACCCCCCAAAATTAAAATATCTGTTTCAAACCGTCCAAAAATCAAAATAACCGTTGAAGTCCACACGAGGAATATCAATATTGGAGAAAATCCCCTGAGCGATTTACCCGTTGTTCACGGATGGACGGAGACAGACGTTTTAACGTCAATCAAAATTTCGGAATCAAGAACTCACAAATCATGGATTACGGCTACGCAAAGTGTTGTAGGAAGTAATTTACTACATATGGGAATGATATTTATTCAATTGTACGTCACTAGGTCCCAGAGATAAGAGTTTCTCTGTCAAAAATTCGCCTTTTTCTGGTGCACAATTACATTACATTCTCTTCTCACGAAGTAAGAATGAGGAAGTACAAAGGGTGCGAATAATTGTAACTACCTCAGTCTGTCCTCGGACCAACATACCTTCACTTTCTCAGCGCTATTTACTCGATGACCCCTAGCTGGGCGACGGGCCAGTAAATGCCAGTAAACGGGGTAAATCTGTGTGGACATCGCAGGTGATACTTTGTAGGACAGCGGTCTGACTTTTACCATTTGCCAAAAGTGCTTCAATTTTCGAGATAGGACAGAAGATGTCGAGCAGAGTCGAATGTGCCGCGCAGAAGGCAGACGCCTTTGCGTATCGTAAAGTTAAATGCAACTTCAATAGTGTAGAGATAACTTTTCTCATAATAGTGACTTGCTTTTTTATTCCTTTTTCATACTCTTTCAAAAGAAAGAAAACTTTAACTTCTTCTTCTTAACCTCTTAGCTTATTTTAACATATTAATTCTTGTATCCGGAGCCATTTTGTTTTCTGCCGACGACAGTGCACTGTCGCAGGCAACGAACAAGCGGTTCGAACATGCATGTCCTCGCACTTTTACAAGAGACTGATATTAAGAAGACAATGAAGGAGACGACTGTCAAGAGCCTTGTGATGGCAAGATCGCATTTAGTGACAGTAGCACGCGTCTAGAATGCTGTGAGCTTCTAGTGCAACTAGTGGAGAGAACGGAAACGATCAAGAAGTATGCGTGCTCAGTGTTCGTATTTCGATGGTTCAATGAAAGCTCGCAATAGTGTGTTCGAGAAAGACTGTTACTTTTCTTAAATACGTTGCTAGAAGAAGAGTATTGTGTGTAATAAAATAAAATTACAAAAGCCAATAACCAAAAAACAACAGACTTAATTGCATGCAATTTTCAACTTCCGTCTAATAAAATATAACTGGTTCTGGAGTCACACTCACTACTGTTCTCCTGGTGAATTTGTCACATTCCTAAGGAAACAATTTCACTGTGCTACTCATGTCAGCAGGTCTCCGAAGTAGCAACTATCTTATTTTACATTTCTTTCTTTCTGTTAAGTTTACAGTTAGAAAATCGGGAAGCACTGCTTTACACTAGATAAATGAACACTTTGCTTTTTTTTGCCAAATTTTTAGTTCTAACTACTTATCCCGTATTTTCCAATGTAACCAGCACTTCTGCTGCGATAACTGTTACGAGGAATATTAGGAAAATGTCAATGTATTTTTTCAATCTCTGCAGTTTTCTAATGTCTTCATTTGTTCTGAAGAAGAGACACGTAATGTTCTCTCAATCTGACTGGATTTAAAATATAATTATATTGTATTTTGTTGAATACGAAAATCTAACTCAATTTTTTGGAAATTTTTTATATTTTCCAATTGCACAACAATTGTTTGTAACTACAGTTGTATTTTTGATTTCTGAAATTAACATAAACTAACTCTGTTCATATCAATAATTACCACCGGAAACGTATATTGTTATATAACTTCTGGTTCACAAATAAAAATCATAGTTATTAATAATAAGAGTTTTTTATTTTAGCAATCCCTACGTTGAACTCTTCATTTGATCGCGCCGCGACCACCTCAAATATTCTTTGTGGGTCCAAATACGCTAGGAAGAAACGTATCTCTTTTGATAATATCCCTTAAACTTAAACCAAAATTATAAAGCATGCTATGTCCTGTTCCCGAAAATATAAATAAAAAGCGCATATAAAGCTGTCATCAACTCTCCTAGGTCCGTGACCGCGAACGGCGCATCGGCTTTCAGTGGCTCTTGGCTATGTGACGTCATTAGTCTGGTGTTATACACGCGATTTCCGTAGCCCCGAAATCCCACTCATTTACTAGTATTAGTTGGATTAATAATAAATGATAACAACGAGCGTTGTTGAAAAAATCTGATAACCAGAAAAGTCCGCTCCCATGGAATAAAATTCCAATAAATTTTGCATTGAAAAACAAGCTTCAGATTTGATAGTCCTGTCGTCAAAAAACCAAACCTCCCCACTCCACTCGCATTTAGTTACTCAGGGTATTAACTGATGTCACTGCAGTGGCTGTGATCGGGAGGTCCTAGGTTGGAGTCCCGACAGTGGCAAGATTTTCCACATTAGCTAGATACCTATACCGAATTCAGTGGCTGTCTGGTGGAAAATTCTAGCGGTCTGGTGCTTTGGTCGGCAGTTTCTCGTGTTTATTCTGATCATTATATGGCGAATGACGGAGCATTACCCTAACAAACGGGCCGCGGACAGCGCGCGAAATTTCCTTCCTCTTTCTTGGCCTATCCTTAACCCTCACTTATACACACATACTTGCACCACAATGACACACTCCGGGAGGCCAATCGGAGACTTATACTTGGGTTTTTCTAACGTGACGGCTGAGGGTAGTATCTCTAAGATGGAATTCTGCACAACGTTTTGCGTCTTTCTTGGTCCTGCCGCAAGATGTCGTATGATCGCGACCGCATTAAGCAGTGCTGCAGATCAAGAGACTCTAGCGGCAGGACTGATAATGACTCAAAACGTTGTGCCGAATTCCATCTTGGAGATATTACCCTCAGCTGCCACGTTAGAAAATCCCAAGAATAGAACCAGCCCGTCTGGTTACCGGGGGAAAATCAGCATCACCTCCCGATGAAAGACATGCACTACACTTACGGGACTAATGATCCTCTCTGTTGCCGCGTGAGGCACCACAAATCGATCGGTCGCATTTAGCGAAATACGGGCTCTAGAACACCCGCGCGGATGGTGCATTGTTGGGCGGCTGTGTGCTTCGCGTTGGCGGCCCAGGAGACGCGTGCGCAGGCCCACTGTGCGAGGGCGAGCGGGGTGGGCCGCGCAGGCATTCACAAAGCGAGCGAGAGCGCGGATTTGATTCCGCTGGGGCGTGGCGGATTATTAGCGCTTGGCTCCCAAGCGGAAATATCCGCGCGAGGTCGCAAGGCGGGCCCCGCCCAGCCGGCAGACGAGCGCAGAGGCGGGCGGGCGAGCGGGATGAGCGGGTTCGGGGGTGAGGATGGGCGGGTTCAGCTGCATTGTTCGGGAGGACGGGAAAGGAGAGTGGGGGTGCTGGGTGACAAGGGCCGGAGGAGGCGCAGCAAAGCGGGGAGAGATGAGGCGGGGTGGACGAGCAGTGCGGGTGAGACGAGGCGGGGCGAGGCGAGGAGGCGGGGCGAGGCGGGGCGAGGCGGGGCGAGGAGGCGGGGGCGGGGGGGGGCGAGGAGGCGGGGCGGGAGGCGGGGCGAGGAGGCGGGGCGAGGAGGCGGGGCGAGGCGAGGCGGGGCGGGGCGAGGCGAGGAGGCGGGGCGAGGCGAGGAGGCGGGGCGAGGCGAGGAGGCGGGGCGAGGAGGCGGGGCGAGGAGGCGGGGCGAGGAGGCGGGGCGAGGAGGCGGGGCGAGGAGGCGGGGCGAGGAGGCGGGGCGAGGGCGGGTGGGCGGAGTCGGTCAGAAGGACAGTAAGGAAGGCATGCAGGCAGGCTGGTGGGTGAATGGGCAGCGCGACGCAATATGCGTAGCAGAAACCGCGTATCTCCCCGTCCCCCGTCCTGGCGCCGGCGCCGACTCAGCTCGACTCCTCGGGGACAGGGGTAGGCAACCCCAGGCAGCGCGCCACCAGCGGAAGAATTCACAAAAAGATGCATCTACAAGGCGGGGTGTTGTTTTCTTCTACAGAAAGTAGTAAGAGAGTTGATCTCAGCTCAGCATAAGCCCCGACAACTTCGACGCGGACCAACCGGCCATTACTTTACCGTAACCCTAAGCATAACCCTAAGCCTCTCCCTCCGTAACCCTAAGCATATGAAAGTTAATCCCCGATATAAAAGAAAGTTTGAACTTTTGAAAACATGAATATGCCCTCGCAGTTCTCTTGAATATGTACTTAAAGTCCATTGAAGATCTTAATATTCATTTGGACAAAGAGAGAAGAAAATTTGACCACCTGATATTTGAGACGAAACAATTATCAAGAATGTTGGCTCGTATTTCTACGCATGAAACACGTCTGGATTCAATTCCATATATTATTTTTCCTCCGTGGAGCAGCTAGAAATCCATTCATTGCTATATAAGTGCATCTTTAGGCTCAATGAAAGAAACTTACCACAACTTCAACTCATTATGGTCAAAATTTTGCATTTCATCCACTGCACGACGAGATGAAAGCAGACAGCGCTCCCCGCTGTCCATTTCGTGCCGCGCTTTACGCCGTCGCGGATCCTCGCATTCGAATCTTTGCCGTTCTTCAAGGTCCTTCCCTCGTAGCTTTCGACATTTTCTCCTCGAGGTGAATGTAGTGGCAGTTGTAATTAGGTAGTCAAACATGTCCTAATGCAAAAGTTTAAAAAATGTTTTGGTTCAACTTGCGGTGACGTGGTAATAGAATTGACTCCCGTCAATGACGGAACGAGATAGAATGTTGTACATAAGCCATTTTATAAATGGTGTCTCAGAATAAATATTAAAAGCTTGTATGACTTGTAGAGGGGCCGAAATTGATCATTTTTTTGCCATTGAACATGTAGGTAAATTTATCGTAACTGAGCTACACCTGTAGCACTGTCTCTTAATTTTAGACAACTCCTTATGCATAAATGTTCATGAGGTCACATTCTGACGCAGTCAGGAGGATTTCATGTACCTGGGGTTGCCTAACAATCAGGGGCCAACACAGTAAACCCTCATTTCTGCGGATTCCAAGGGACTGACATAATCGCAGTTTGTGTTATAAAAATTCGTGTTATCCGATTATTATAAATGACCTTATTAATCCCTTGCCAGGACGCAAGTTTTGTTCGTGATATGGCGAAATTGGTGTTAAGCGAGTTCGGCTAACAAGCGTTTAGTGTATCATCGTATATACGCGTATATATCGTTAAATGAAATTTCACATCATACGTTCATTGCAAAAGTGTAATCTTTTCCACCCCCTATATATTCTTGAAGTTTCTAACATTTATTTTGAGACAACTGCAAATTGGAGGTCTCCATCTTGATTGGGATATTCTCCCGATTTTTCAGTGAATTGTTGTGTTACGTGAAAGCTTTGTGGCGTTCCAAGAAAACTCGTGAGTATTATACTGCGCATACGTGAATAAAGAGGTACACAGATAAACAAAATGTGTTGCTTTCACAAAATCTACGAGTTCCCAATTTTATAACGAAAACGCTCCTCTTTTTATCGCAAGAATTTTAATCCAACGAACTAAACTTATGTCCAATCCCTTGCATCCTAAAAGACACCGTAAAAATCCGTCAGAAATATCACCATTTCGAAAAAACAAACTTTTCTTTTCATTTCCTTGAGAAAGCGTACGATGCCGTCGTAAAGTTTCGAAACTCAAATGGAAAATAATTTGTTTACTTTTGAGATTCGTCGAGCGAGTTTGAATGCGTCCCGTGCGCTCAACGCCATTCAGCGAAGTGTTCTGTTAGAGCGAAATAATAATTAGCCGTTTCTTTTGACACGGAGAGCCTGCTCTTCCCGCGCCAGGGAGTTCGCTGCTGCGGAGGAGACACTGCGAGTCACTTGTGCACGACGCCTGGAGTCGGAGAGGCGAAGCAGGGGTGAGCAAATTCCAGTCGGAGACCGCGTGAGTATTTCGTGTTTCGAGACTGACTTATTACAGGACTTGCGTTAATTTACTTATTATCGATATGGCTGTACGGTCGAATGTTTGATTAGTGATTTCAGGCGCGTCAGCTGACAAGGTCACTAGTCCAGTAAGTGTAGTGCAGGACTTTTATTGCGGGGGTGGCGGTGGTCTGTCCGTGCTGGATGGCGAAATCCGGTGCGGAACTACCTATTGGCTTGCAGGGGCTTCCTCAACCAGGTATCTCTCATCGGCGGGACACCACCCCAGCCGGAACAAACTCCAAGCCTGACATGTGTGGGAGTATATTGCAAGTAAAAGTAAGTGTGTGAGGATGGGACAAAGAAGAGAAAGGAAAGATCGCGTGCGGTCCGTGGTCCGCTTGAATTTAAACCAGACAGCGGCTGAATTTGACCTAGCTATGTAGTTCGTTTCGAAAGTCCTGCCGCCATCGGAACTCGAACCCCAGGTCTTCCCGTTCAGAGGTACCGCTGTGACATCAATTGATTCTCTAAGCCACCTGACCCTGATATAAGGATATATCTCACCTGATATAAGGTAAACATATCAAATTATTTATGAATTCTTCACCTTCCCCGAAATAAATCACATTATTAAAAAAGAACTTTTAACCAAATTTAAACTTAAATTAGTAAATAGAGTGATAAATAAGAGTCATATAGTAACTAACTTGAAAGATACTAAAGAGACATTAGATAATAACTATGTAGTATATAAAATCAATTGTACAGATTGAAATAGATCATACATTGGTCAAACTAAACGTAATGGAACACAAGAACAATTGAACACATAAGAAACATAAAAGATCTAGCATGTAGGCAAAATTCCCTAATACGACGTAGAGTTACAGCTTTCTCTAACGAAAATTTCTAGAATATATACATTTTAGCCCACGAAAAATTCTTATATCCTAGATTAATATTGAAAATGTTTTATATCTAACAATTTTCTTTTTTGAATTCACAGGTAGAATCTAATAAATTTACTAGTTTATATTCATGGATTATTAAGTATTTTTTCTCAAAATTAGGATATTTCTCTTACTATTAACTTCTTTCTTTCCAAATTATTGTATTTTATAATGTCCCTCTCAACCTCTTTCTGACTACTTCCTTTCATAGAGTACTTATCAAGATGCGGTTTAGTGTGACTTGTGTACATGAATAACATATTCTTCTGTTTATAACTGACCATTGTTTAAATAAATATATTTATTTATTTAAATTATGCCTGATGATGGAAACAAATAATTTCCGAAACTTTGCGTTATGTATCACGTATTAAATATTAATATGAAAAATTTTCTGTGTTTAAAAATTAAAGACCAAAAATATTATAGTACATTGAATAAATACAGACCAAAAAAATAATTTGAATGACATCTTTATTCTTTATTGATTATCTGTTTAATGGCGTAATATGATCAAGAGGTACGGGACAATTGCGTCATTACGTTGTGCTAAAACAAAAGAAGTATATTTCAAACATTAACACAAAGAAGATCCAAAATGCATAAAAGAGCCAGATATCAAGCCAAATAGTGTTGACATATTCAAATGGTGGAATTGCAGCACCACTAAGAACTCGGATTTGGAAATTGGCAAACTGACTTTTAGTGTAAATGTTTTTTGTAATTTAATTGATTGACTAAATATCAAATGTTATGTGGTAGCTGCGTTCACCCTCACTTCAATAATATTCATTTCATGTTTCCAATTCACTCTGCATGTACTAAACTTCGAGAGTGGGAAGGAATATTACACTTTGTAAGTGTAATATAAAAGTTACGTTTACAAAAAATGTCAAGGGGTATTTTTCAACAATAAGATTTCATTTGATTTGATTTTTTCGTGTTTCCGGGCACGTCAACTCCTTTGGTCATTAGTCCCGTTAGTGTAGTGCATGATTTTTCTCGGGGTATGCGCGGTGATCTTTCCCCGCTGGATGGCGAGATCCGGCACCGACCAACCGTCGGCTAATGGGGTTTCCCCCTCACCAGGACTCTCCCACCAGCGGGGCACCGCCCCAGCCGGGACAAGCTCTAAGCCTCCGACCGGTATTTCGGAATATGTGGTAGTGTAGTGCATGTTAGTGTAAGTGGAGAGGATAGGACAAGGAAGTGGGAGGACAGATGGCGCGCGGTATGTGGCCCGTTTGGTAGGGTACTGCTTCGGCATTCGCCTGGTGTTGATCGGAGAAACCACGGAAAACTACCGATCAGCGCAGCCGGCCGCTAGAATTCTCCTCCAGACAGCGACTGAATTCGACCTAGCTGAAAGGTTTGTGTCGAAAATCCTGCCGCCATCAGAACTCGAACCTAGGACCTCCCGGCCAGAGGCGCTGCAGTGACATCAGTTGATGCACTGAGCTACCGCTCCCGTTAACAATAAAATAAAGAAGGGAGCAGTATCATAAAAGGATGTTCTAAAATATCGAATATATTTATAAAATTGTTTTGTTTATAATGCATTTTAACGTAAAAATGTGTTTTTAAACTATTCAAATAAACATCTATTTGAAAATTAAATGAAAATTAGTTTAGAGAGACCAGGAGAAAATATATCATTACTTAATATTTTTTTACTCTTAAACAGCTACATTTGGCGATTCTCTAAATTATTTGTTTCTAATTTTACGTGCATTTACTTAAAGTAGAGCATTCAAACCTATAAAATATTTTTGACAGTATTACAAGTGATAATTTTATGTGATAATTGTTATTTAATGAGATTTTCGGATACATTTCTCCAAGGAAACGAGCTTTATAAAACTTTTTCGTTACCCGAAAAAGAACATCACACAAATTGAGTTCGCATTGAAGGCCATGGACCTGCGACTGCAGCAGGGTCTCCATAAGCAACCAGGTGCTTCTAGACGCGTCGATGGTTCTGAACTGGCGGGTCTTCGTACTAAAAATGCTAATAACTAGAGCCAAGTGGGTTTGAGACTACTAATTGGCAATCTTTTTAGAACTGTTGCTTGCGGTCTGAGAGTTTTCAATGAAATTACAAGGAGACTTTCTGGAGATGGATTTCATGGGCAGGGGTCAGCAAACAGCGAGTGTAATTAGTGGTTGTAGCAGTATGGACGTGGCATTTATTCCAAATATCGTTACGATGATATTAAAGTATATGGAAAAATCAAAAGTATAAAGACAAAACACGCCAGTATTTTGATAATATTTGAACACACCAGTATTTGAACTATATTAAATTCAGTCCCCTCGATCTTTTGTTCCTCATGCTTGTTCTTTCGCCTCCCGCTCCATACACACTTCTACTTACATCCACTACTCTACCACACGTCACGGGAGACCAATCGGGAGTTTTGAGCATATCCTGAGAGCTATGTTCCGCCGGGGAGATACCTAGAATGAGGAAACCCTGCAATCCGATCGGCACTCAGCGGAGAAGGAACATCGCGACATTCAGGACATAACCACCACTACACTCAATAGACTGATGAACTAAATAGTTGACTCTCCCGAAAACACGAAATACTATAAAATATAATTTTAAAAAATATTGTTAAAAATGTAACAAATTGTAGAATGATTTCAAAACTAGAGTCAGATGGACAGGGTTTTCTTCAATTTGCAAATGATCGTACGTTTGTTTTAGGCGCTACAGACGGACGGACTGACAGACGGACGTACTGAAAAAAACAACATTTTTTCGGTATCAGGGGACTCCAAAACATGTATTTCCTTTGAAATCTCGAACTCGACTTTCCCCAGCATTACAAAACTTCCTTCATACTACGTATATTACTCGCGTATATATACGAGAAAGTAACAAGGAAACACCTCCAAATAAACCGAAGATTTACTTCAAGGAGTGTTACAGAGCAATGTAACCACCAACCCGGAACGCACGGGAGACCACATCTTCCCCTATTGCGCACCGCGGAGGAGAGCGGAGGGATAGAGGGGAGTCGCAATGCCCAGGACGTTCGTTCAGTTGGCGCATTCGGAAGGCGTCGCGTTTCGCCACAGCCAAGCAGCAGCGGCGTCACCCGCACCGCGTGATTGCCATGCAACGCAGGCATCCTCCCCTCGCCACCCCACCCCCACCCCACCCCACCCCACCGCGACGCACAGTGGCGACACACGGCGGCGTCTACTGCGACGTCAGCGGCCGGCGCCAAGGGCGCTTCAGAGCAGATGTCAAAGTCGCCGCCACTCCAGGAAGAACGGAATACTTAACCGGCAGTGAGAGCGGCATGTTTTCAAACGTATTAGATCGCGTATGGTTGCTCAGCCAAGCCCCATACACGGTATTTATGATTATTTAACCCATAAAATATTTGTTTATTTTAATTTATTATAAACGGCATTACAGTCTGCAGAAATGAAATTCTTGAGATCTGTAAAAAAAATGTACCTGAATAGATAAGCTCAGAAATGAGGAAATTAAAAGAATTAAACGCCTAGCAACAGTGACAAGGTACAATGTTACAGGCAAAATTAAAATGGAAAGAATGGAAGAGACTCGCATTCTAAAGTAGGCATTTATGTAAAGACCTCAAGGCAGGGAGTCCCAGGTAGACCACTAAAAAGATGGAATTCATAGAAGCCGAAAGAGGTCATAGACCTATTCTTGAAGTGGAGAAGAAGAAGACGATAAATGTCACGGGTTAAGTCTGAAATATGGCTAATCTGCGAATTAGCCACTTAATCGGCACATAAGCCAAACGTATTGAATAAGGCTAGTACACGAAATACTACGAAACGGATAATTTTTATCATCATCCGGATAATTTTGGCATTAGCTGCAGAGCGCTGACTAAATTAAGTGATTGAATGAGAGGCGCTTTTGGCAAAATATTTTGAAGAAAAAGTTATGGAAAGGAGGCGTTTTACTGACGCAAGGTTACTGTATGTTAATTGAAGGCTGAATGTCGGAGACACGTCGCGACAACTCGGAACGGGTGAACTGTCGTATGCACTCAGGTTAGGTTAGGTTAGGTAAAGTTAGGTCGTATTATCACTTCTATAAAAATGTATGACTAGCACAATGGAATTTGACATTACATCCCTTGTTTATCATTATCCTTAAAAATTTCCAACCAGCAGTCTGATTTCTGTTTATTTATTGTATCCACTAAATTTAGCAGTCTGATCTCTATTATATTATATCCACTGTTCCTTATCCTAGTCATCTCGTGTAGACTAATGTCAGCTTCATTCAGCTTAAGATCACAGTATTATCCAAAGTAAATTAGAAGAGCCGAGCAGAGCATTTACCATAACATACACATATGAGAAACACTCGTTAATACTTCTTAAATATGTTTTTGAGAATGGAAAACAAATTTTTGAACATTTTACCAACTTAAGCTATATTAACTTGCTCATTTTCGAACAGTCTCCTTGTATCTTTAATTTCATGAAATTGTAACGATATTCGGAGAAAGGTACGTAGGACTTTTATGCAAAATTATTTCATTTATTGTCGTTAACAAATTTTCGGTAAAATTTCAGTTTTGGTTTTCATTACGTGCCCTTCGCATCAAAAAGAGCTGTAACTTAATATTTTGTTAACTTTCTGGCATCCCTTTCTCTTTAAGGTATATTGTTGAACTTAGCGAATGGAAATATTTGTGTAGTAGACTAAGAAGTATGATGACTCAAAAATAATTGAAAAAACAGTATTCAACATTTATTATCTTTTGCCCTTTATTTCAGCCCTAAAAGATGACAAGTAACATTGATGGTCCTAAAGTAAACATTTTGCTATTATGCATTTGTGCAGAATTTGAAATCCCCTTCTCTACGTAATACTTACTATCAGGTATATGCATAATTTTTTTTCGGTTTTTGTTGTAAAGAAAACACGCAATATTCAAGAGAAATTCATTTTTTGTTCATTCAAAATATTAGCTATCGGCTTATACATACTTTGCCCATCCTTCAAGTAAATTATGAATATCATGCCAGAAAAACTACTTGTCGTTTGCGGCAAATTATTCGTCGAGTCATTTTCCAACTTCCCCGAAATTGCTGAAGTGCTGCTCTGCGAGCGCATGGCTCATTGACGCAAAGAGGTGATGGTCAGATGGCACCAGGTCGAGGGAGTAAGGCGGGTGCGTCCCATCCAAGCTATTTCTAGGTGTCTTCCACTGCTTTTGCTGTGTGAAACGGGTCGAGCATTGTCGAGCATTGTCGTGCATATCGTGCATGTCGAGCATTTGTCGTTCGTTCAAATCGTGTGAGACACATTTACCGTGTTTATTGATCTTCCCTATTACTCATAAAGTCTGCTGATTGATTCTTGTGATAGATTTAATGCTTTTGCCAATTTCTGTTGAGTTTGAGTCGGATTATTATCCAGTAACGCCTGCTTTTGCTCGTCTTCGCACTTTTGTGGTCTACCAGAGCGCGCACTGTCTTACACATTGAAATCACCACGTATAAATTGTTGAAACTATATCTCACATGTTCTAATCAATGAAGCGCGTTCACCATATGTTTCTACCAGCAAACGATGACTTTCCATAGCATTTTTCTTTTGATTAAATAAGAAAAGAAATGCGTGCCGCAAATGTTCTTTTTCAGGCACAAACGTCGACATGATCACTAAACGATTCTACACAGACGCTAGTGTTCGACAGACTCAACTTGAGTGTGTGAGTAGGTTAATGTCAGACGAACAATCTGACGTAGTATAGTATTCATACGCAACATATTGTCTGTTGCCGCCATCTCTTAGATAAACCCGAAAAGACTTATGCATACACCTAGTATCTAAGTCCTAGACCTATTCTACCACTGTTTCATTTTCTCTCATCCCGGATCTTTGTACTCTAAGTTAAAAAATGTCATAACCCTGATCCACTAAAATCAAAAATGAAAATGACTTATTTTTTATGAGTTCATGTAGAATTTTGCGATATTTTTCTTCGTCAAGGAAAAGAAAGAAAATACGTCGACTAGCACTCTCAAATAAATTTTCTGAAGCTTCAAGTGTGCTAGAAGCACGTAACTATGGTATGTAATAGAATTCAAGAGCTTATTTTAAAATTGACATATTTCCATTTCTGTTCGTTTTGTAGTGTTACGTATTCTTAATAAGTCTCCCCACCACGCAGCGAAATGTAGAGTTCAAAACTTGCGTTTCTCCTATATTAATTGGTATTCGTTAACGGTTGAATCTCATCTTGAACTGCATGGCTAAACCCTGCCTGAAATACGAAGTTTTATGAAGATCAGTTCTTCAATTAAAATGACGATTTTCATTGTTTCTTATTTCTTGTCTTATTTTTGTGTTTCTATTTATATGTTTATTATTGGTTTAGCTACCTACAAAGTGTATTTCTTTTCTTCAAATTATTTTTATTCATTTGCATTAATAATACAAAGTGCATTTCTTTTAATTTACAAGCCACCTGTACATTTGCATCCTGGGTATGACAAGGTTTATCGAAGTCCCGGAATAAAAATTGATGTAGAAAACAGAGTTTATGAGAAATTGTTGCACCACAGACGTTGAAGTGAGTAATGAGGCAGGCGAAACGGGAGAAACTTCGTTCACCACAAATCCCAGTTGGGCCGAACGGGCATCGCACGGGGACTACACCCCAACCCCTGAACACGAGCAGTCCGTCTGTTGTCCCAAGGGTCGTCCCAGAATTTCATTAAAGAATTGCGTATGGTTCCATTAGTTTCAGTAAGGGAAGGATAGGAAAGACTTGCAATAAATAGTGCTCCCATCTGTTTTCCGTTAAGTATTTTAAGATTTCTATGTATCGCATTAAATGCAATGCACTACAATATCCATTAATTAAATCCATGAATAACACATTTCCTGTTTACAACTGTTATTACTGCTCTATCACATCATATTTCATCATATATTATCATATTATATTCCTTGTCATCATTACCGTATTCTTAAAATACATTTCGTATTTAAACAAACAATTCGATTATTACACAAAATAATGGATTGCTTTGGGATGGATTGATAATGGGGCCCTCTTCATCACCCAGCGAGTGATAAATCTTTTAACTACTCTCGTGAGCGCTTTCTTTGACGCAAAATAAAGTAATTAACCTCACAAAACATAACATTGCATTTTTAAAATTTTGTATCGCTAAAATAAATGTAATAAAATCAAATTAAATATTACACAAGGATACTTTTTCATCTGCTGAGGGAAGGATACTTGCTTCTCCTCATTCGTGAGGTAATATCTCCCTCTCGTAGATAAACTTCTCTTTATCGTCCCATACAATAAATTACACTTTTTTTCATTCTTTAATGTGTGGCGCACTTTGTGTCGTTTCGTCTTCGTGGGCGGTTGAGCGCATTTCAAGCCGAGTACCGTGTGAGAGAGACAAAAACGCCGCGACTACAACGCCCCACTCAGCCGCTCTTCTCGCAGTTCTTCAGAGAGAAGGGGGCTGAACGTGTGGATGACGGAAACGAGCAGTTGGCGGTAGGTAGGAAGCGTGTGAGCAAGACGGAGGGGGAGAGAAGGAAGTGAGGAGTGATTAAATGGGAACACACTTGACAATGACACAATTGAGAAAGTCAGAGAAAAAGGAAGGAAGGGGGGAAAGGGCCAAAGTCGGAGAGGATAAAGTGAAAACGCGAAAAAGAAAGGAAGAAAAAAATGTCGATGCAGAAAAGAAGTAATGATTAGACTGTGTCAAGAAAGAAAAGGCACGAACACAGAAAACGAGAGCATTGTGGAATTGACACGAAAATTTAAAAAAACATACAGAAGAATGTGAAAGACTGGGGAAAATCAAACCATTAAAAAAGAAATGAAAATAACAAAAGAATTAACAGAACATAAGAAAACCAAAATGGATTGTGGAAGAAAATCAGAGAAGAGACACGAGAAGGAGAAAAAGAGAAAAGAGGAAGGCAACGAGAACCGGTGCTTTCAACGTGGTATGCACGTTGGCAAAGAGAAAGAGGGGGAAAGAGAGAGAGAGAGGGAGAGAGGGAGAGGAGGGATGTAACGTGATAAGTTTCCAAAGCAAAAGGCCCTCATTGTGAATTGCGCAGCGCGAACCCTCCGCCAGAGCCCCCAACAGCCACCGACAGCCGCGCGATAACGCTCAGGCTGCGCGCATCCTTCAACCCGCATACGCTGGCGGCGACGGAGGCGGCGGCGGTGCTGGGAGGAGAAGCGGAGGTGGTGAAAGCGTCGGCAGCTGACGGAGGTGTCACCGCCTCATTTACCTCAGAGAAAGCCCTACCGCTGTCCTAGGATTCGAGCTGGGTCGAATTGGCTCTGGCTGTGAGCATTGGCTGTAGAGATGGGTCGAATTCAGTCGCTAGGAGAATTCTAGCAGCTGGCTTCTCTGATCGGCAGTTTTCCGTTTTCGTTTCGACATAAACCAGGCGAATACCCGAGTAGTAGGGCCATACAAAATTTTTCCTCATCCTTCTCCGTTCATCTCCCCTTACACACATTTACACTTGTATGTACTAATATACCACCCTTGACGGGAGACGAGACCTGGGGAAGATTTGTGGAGGGGAAATCTTCTCCAAACCGGCGTGTAGGTCTGAGCCTCTTCTCACCTCCGAGGAGGAGGAACACCGCCACCTCCAGGCATAAAACACTAACGAGACTAATGACCATATTCTTTGACGTACCCGAAAAAATGAATCAACGGAGGTGTCGGTGAGGCGGTGGCGACTGCACCGTGGCGGTGCAGGCATGCCCCTGCAGTGTTGCCCTAACGGAAAAGCACAATGCGTGACGGTAACTAGGGTAGGGCGAAGTGGTGGCGGCGGTGGCACAAATTTCGGGGGTGGCGGCGGAGGTGGTAGTTATCAAGGCTGGCAGTAGCAGTGACTACGCCAGTGGGTGCGATGGCAGTGGCGAGGCAGCGAAGGCGGTGGGGGACGCAGTCGTTCGGAAATGGGAGTGGTTAGAACGATGGCGCCTTGGAAAGGTAGGGAGACATGCTGGAAGCGGGCTGTAGAGATGTGAGCGGGTTTAGGGGCGGTGACGTCGGTACCAGCTGTGGATGTGGCGGTGGCAGAAGCGCTTCAGAGGCAGCGCGTGCCGACTCACCGTGAGGCCCCGAGGCTGTTTACCGTCGCGCCACGCCCACAGAGCCTTTACGGCCGCCGCTGCGCCACGGAGCAAAGGGCCACCGCCCCACGCGAGGACAAGCGTACGACACCACGCGTCTCCCGGTTCAGCGCAACGCATGATTCATTGATTGATTGATTCAGTGTGGGACTGTTCCTTCCGAGCACGTCAACTGCTGTGGTCACTATGTGTTATCTCTGGCCAATTTTCAAAGACAATTGTATTTATCTTCTTTTTTTTAATTGGTTTATTTAAGGTCGCTTCAACATCTAAGGTCATTAGCGACCACTATTGCTATGGTAACTATGTGGATGAAACGATATGGTGATTGATGATAAGGGGTGAAAGGACGAACACAAATACAACCATGCCCGAGGCGGGACTCGAACCCGCGACCCTTCGTTCCGAGATCACTACGACACTACTGCCTTAGCGATCTCGGCCACCAGGCCGGCATTTATCTTCTTTGTTTCCTTTCTTATTACATTTTATATTACAAAAACTTCTTTTAACAAAAAAGATAAATACAACTGTCTTTGAAAGTAGGCAACAGATAATATATAGTTTACATGAATTATCAGACAAATATGAAATAAAATATTGTCATGAGTCCCATTAGTGTAGTAAATGTTTTATGCCCAGTGGTAGCGGTGTTCCACCCCTGCTGAATGGTGAGATCCGGCAGCGACCAACACATCGGCTTGTAGGGGATTTCCAATCCAGATACCTCCTAAACGTGTGACCTCGCCAACTAAACATCTATATTTCTAATAATCGATATTGAAAATTGATAAAATCGTATTAATTAAAAATTACTCCAAAACTATAGATGTTTCTAAAACTGCATTTGTGACCAATTATGTTCTCGTTGGGAAGGGGATTTAATTTTAGGCTTTCCGCGTTTATTTTTGTCTTATTGGTATTTAATTGGCAAAAGCAGTAAAAAATATCAGGGCATTTAACACAACTTAATGGTTAATACAGTCTTCATTTATCAAAAATGAGTATCCAATTATGAATATTTTTCATTCTTAATCACGTTGGTCGTAACAATATTCAATTTATGAATATCTGACAATTATTACAGGTTTTTATTATGATGGTCTTTTTTCATTAGAAAATAAAATATCAATCACGTAAAAACATCGAACACAAAACAGTGATCTTAAAAAAGCGTCGTCTTAAAAAATCTGTGTTAAAATCATCAATTCTTTTATAAAAGCATCCATATTTTGAAAACATATTATTTCAAATTAATTATGTGTTAATAATAGTTAATTATATAACAGTATTTATTGGGAATAGCTTGTAATAATGAAATTAAAATTGCTATTCCGTTCATGTGCTTTATGTTGTTCTTTTGCAAACTACCTACTATATGTAAAAGTCTTTTTAATGTTGTGACGTAAAGTCATCGTGAAAAATGTTTCTTCCCGGAAAAGCGAAGTTTTTCAGATTTTAAAGAAGACTAATTTCACGCTCTGCTAGCAATACAAAATTAACATTTTTATAAAATCCTAGGAAAAATGTTCCTTCGTCTACAGAACGAGAAGGATCAACTTTTTGCCTATGTGCGTTAAGTATCATTGGCGACTCATTCACGCACTCTTTACTACATCACATATCTTCACACGCTGATCACTGGTCACTTTGTTTATGAATTGTTTTCAAGTCTAAGTATCTACTAGAAAAATATATTCTTTTGTTTATTAAGGCGCCTCACTTTTTTCTCGGGTTTCAGGTCACACCGCGTCGAAAAACAAAAACACCACCGTGTCGAAAATGGACGAAAGGGAAAGAGTCCAAAATTCTGGATGACCAATGCAGATAGTGAAAAAAGTGTGTATAATGTACCACACTTTCTGAGCCTTCAAATTGCGAGGGTAGTGTTTGTGTGTGTCTGTGTTTTCTGATATACCCGTAACAAAATAATAAAAATGTAAAACAGTTTTGGTTTCGCTAAAACAGTTTCATTCCGAACTCATACTTTCTTGTTTTTTTCACACATTATTCCCATTTCACTAATTAGCATTATATTATAATTTCAGGCGAGATTGCTAGCAAGTAAGCTTCTATGTTGTTTCCTTGCGTACTGCCCTGAATTGTTTGATTAGTAAGAAACTCATAATGAATAGCAAACCGTAATGTGTATATCCTAAAAACATTTGGTTCATTTTATTTTCGCAAGCTTGTTAATTTTTCAAAAATCGCAATCTATTTACCAAAAAATTCTACAACATTTACTATTAAGTTACCGTATTTGCCATGATAATTTTCTGGTACAAGTTGTTGTGGGCTAGGAATAATAAGACTTATCTCTTTAAACTCAATGTACAGAATTGGCCTCGCGGTCTTCCGCACATTAACTCTTTAGGAGAATATATTACTTCGGACGTCATCCCTGGACCAACGCCGCCTGTAAGCATTTGCTGGGCAAGCTGCGCGAACATGGAGTGGCCGGTGCGCAGCTTCGTCGCCGCAGATGCGGGAGAGTTCGCGCAGGAGCAGCTGCGGCCTCGCGGAGCACCTGCCGCGCGAAACGCGCTCGCGCCAGCTGCCCTCGCAGCTGCGGGCCAAGGCGAGGCCACCGAGTCCATAACCATTGCCAACATCTCGACATAATCACCATTCGCACTTCTGCCATCGACTCACCGTCACCCCCAAAGTTTCAAACTGTTCATCCTTCATCAGATTTCTAATTTGAGGTCCAACAAAGATTACGCTTGACCTCTGAAATAAAAGGAAAATTTGAACAAATATATTTAAAGCAATCTCTATTCAGAGCCTTGACAAAGTTTAATTATATCATGCTTGATATGGAGTGGTGGCAAAATAATATTGGGTTTGCGCCAGCTGCCCTCGCAGTTGTCGGTCAAGGCGAGGCCACCGTCACCGTCTCCATCTCCATTAACAAATTCTATTCCGCCTCTCCAACATCCAATCTACACTATCACCACGTTCTCCGCGCTACTATTCTCAGCCCTAATCAATCTCCCACATTGCAACCCGATACAATCTCAACCCTTTTCCCCCCAACAACATCCCAATTCCATAACCAACTTAATTTCAATCTTATATCCACTTTATCACTGCATCTCAATTCACACCTACGCAATCACCACGTCATTACCATCTCTACACTATCACTGTCCCACCCATCAAATTCTCTTGCACCATCACTTTCTCCTCTCCATTTCTTTCTGTGCTAAATTCTCAAGTTTGTTCAATCAAGTGCTTGGCACCATTGCCACCTCTGTATCGTTACCAGCTTCACCATCGCATCCTCTATATTAACACAGCCTCCTCTCCGCACCATCGTTATCTCTTGTGCCATTATCACTAGACATCGAATGTTTAGGCACTGAAAAAGTCAAGAACAAGGAGAAAGAAGGCGCTGTCATAAGTTACATACACAATAAAGGGAAAAAATGTTTGTCTATATTATTTTGTAAACTTAAATGCACAAAACCCGTTCGTACATTTTAATGTAAAACTAGATTTACATATTTACAACTCTTCTACATTTCATTCTTAATAGTTTCTATTAACCAGTAATATTTACATATTACCAGTAACTTTTCAAGGATCACAGTTTCAAATTTGCGACGACTGGGAGACAAAATCAGTTTGAATGCGGAGAAGGATATCTGAACGATGTAACTGGCATATATTTTACCAGTCCAACACTAGCAACACTGAAACCTTCTGGGAATTTATATTCATTTCCACTTAAAATTTCGGTTCCCTCGGTGTATTGTCAATCGTCTATGTTCTCAGATCATGGCTGGTATTTATGAAATAGGAAAATGGAGAAAAATCAAGTTGGAATACTTACAGGAATTATCTCTCGTAATATTAAATTTGAAGACGCGAATTGAAGGTTTCGTAATGAATGGTCACGTCGGACCATCGCCGATTTTCCGATATCTTAGCACTGTCAATAAATGTAACAAATAAAAGGCAATAAAGAATTGAAGAATTTATACACGTCACTTCAAACCAAAGAGATGTTTATGCAAAAAATAGGCATTTATGCTAAAATAAGCAAAAATAAGCATTTTAAACTTCGTCATATGTCATCATTCGTGCACATATATTATCAGCCTTTAAATAAGTTCTCTAGAAAAAAAAATAGGCATTTCCCTAAACATCCGATGTCTAAGTATCACCCTTGAGCACCGCAATGACTGTGCCCTCGCCACCGCCTCCGCCTCGCGGCCCAGGTGCGCATGGCCGCACGCGCGTGCCGCCCTTGGGACAAGCGGAGCGTGTAGCGGTCGCTGGCTCCCTCCGCACGCGACCGCAAGGACAAGCTCTGCTGCGCCAGCCTCCCCACGGCACACACGGTTGCGGCAGCCGTCGCCCCCGCAGAGGAGGCTACAGGTCCAAGTCCCGCGTAGGCACGGTCATATTTGTGAATGTTCCTTCACCTCTTATCATCATCCTATCACCCCCTCATTCAAGGAGTAACAAGCTTGCTTTACTAAGGGATGCAGCCGAAAAAAAATTGATCCCATTAATGACACACATTAATCTCTCCATGATAAACATGACTGAGCTTCGGATGATAACGTGTAGCGTGATCATAAATCGCCGATACGCACATAATAATATGAATCTCTCCTTACAAGCTGAAGGAAACGTTGACATATATTTCAACCTGTGAGTGCGCTCATAACTTGTCAAATATTTTTTAATTTCTCTCGTACTGCTTACACATTATGGAGAAAGTATTGTAATGCTGGGAGAAAAACGCTCATTTTTTTAGAGAAAAACTCTTGTTGCCGGACTCTGCTAACGAAAATTTGAATAAATCGTGATCTAGTAAATTACTCCCCTCTTCTAGTAAATCCACTTGATGTAAGTCATGGATACCGAAAAATCTATTGATGGCAAAATGTCTGTCTGCCAGTCCAGACTGTTTGTGTGTCAGACGCTAGCATAAACCGTAAGCAGGTTTTCACCAAAATAGATATCTCTGATCGATCTCAATAATGTGACTAGTGATGACAAATTATACCAACATATCGATACATCGATGTTTCGATACATCGCTAAAGGGTTTTCGATGTTGATGAAAACATCAACGAGAAAACATATGTTTTAATTATAGACTATTAAACATGCTAGTTTCCTACCCATTTTTAATTACAGTACGTAAAAGGGATATATTTTATTGTTTGGTTACCAGCATGTTAATAGTGTGAAACAATTATTATCGAATATAAGGAATAAAATTAACAATAAAGAACATCGTGTTTTGCTATCGATTTCGTGTTTAATTGTCAATTCAGGCTATGACAAGCCTGGCGATAACATACATTTATAAGACGGGCCTCTCCCAAACTTCCTCAGATTGCACAGGCGAAATGTGCAGCGTGATAAAGAGGATGGCGCAAAACAACGATATTGCTGTGGATTGCTGCTACTTTACAACGTGCTTTATTAAACTTTATTTTTATTATTAACCCCTTTATTTAAAAAAAATAAGAATTAGAAATTTAAAAAATCTATTTTTTTGCAACAAAATATAGATGTCAAAAAACATTTGAAAACAAAATATAGATGTTAATATGTCGATGTTTCTGGTGAAAAACATCGATGTCTTTTTGCCATCCATAGTCTCGAACCTTTGAATTCGAAACGGATATTTTGTTTTTGGAGGTTCTTTACATAGTCTCAACATTTTCAAAATATTCTCCAAAATGTTACAATTTTTCTTTAATTTTTTCCTCTAATAGAGTCGTGAAAATAAATGACTCCTCCGCCACCACATGGATTCACAAACGGTGTTCTGGGGAGAAAAAAAAACGAACGACCTCCGGGCGCTCCGAGGGGCGTCACTGAGCCCATAGGAGAGGGAGGAGGTGAACTGGATAGATACATCAGCTGCTGCTACATCATTTCTTACCTGTCCTACCGAGAGCGCTGGCTCAGTGCATCAACTGATGTTACTGCAGTGCCTCTGGCCGGGAAGTCCTAGGTTCGAGTCCCGGCGGTTGCAGGATTTTCGACACTAATTTGTCAGCTAGGTCGAATTCAGTCTCTGTCTGGAGGAGAATTCTTGCAGCCGGTTGCTCTGATCGGTAGTTTTCCGTGTTTTTTTCGATGAACATCACGCAAATGCCGGAGCAGTGCCCTAACTAACGGGCCACGGACCGCGGTAAATCTTTCTTTCCTCTTCTTTGTCCTATCCTCACCCCCCCTCTCTCTATCTCTCTCTCACTCACACACACACACACACACCACACACACACACACCACACACACACACCACACACACACACCACACACACACACCACACACACACACCACACACACACACCACACACACACACTAACATGCACTACACTACCACACATGCCGGGAGACCGGTCGGGATTTAGAACTTGTCGCGGCTGGGGCGGTGCCCCGCTAGTGTGAGTTACCTGGTTGGGGAAAACCCCGCTAGTCGACGGTAGGGCGGCACCGGATCTCGCCGTCCAGGGGGGGGGAAGCTCACCGCTACCTCCCGAAGAAAAACACGCACTAGATTTACGGAAATAATTACCTCAATAGTTGACGCGCCCGGAATCATCAATCAATCAATCTTGCCAGTCCTAGGTTTCGAGTCCTGACAGTGTCGTGTTTTCCACTCACGCTAAATAGCTAGGGCGAATTCAGTGCTACCTGAAGGAAACTTCTAGTGGCCGGCTCTCTGATCGTATCGAGAATTCTAGTGGCTCCCAGCTTTGATCAGTAATTTTCTCTAGTTTCTTCGATCAATATCAGGCGAATTCAGGAGCTATGTCCCAACAGACAGACAGTGGACCACGCGCAATCTTTCGCTTTCTTGTCCTATCCTCACACACACTCACACGCACTACACTACTGTATTTGTCGAGAAACGAGTCGGGAGAGGGCACTGGACCGCTGAGGAGTTTTATTTAAGAATCATCAATTAGCATTTATTTGAATGTCTCTAATTAGCTGCATATGTTTGTGTTATACCGAAAAATTGCCAGGCACACAGTGAGCACCAGACAAAAGTGAAAAATTGCCTCAACACTCCGTCAACCCCAATGATAGTTATCCATTTTTTGTCCGACTTTTTTCTATTGCATTTATACGTCAATATTTCTCATTGACAGCATTGACAGTCCTGCCAATATTTCCACAAGTGATTTTCATCGTAGTATTATCACAATGCGTAATTTCTATTTACTTGCTTAGTGAAGGTATCTCAAACGCTTTAAACAGTTTAGAAACTATTTTGATATTTATACATTTCAGTTTATGAAACATTAGATTAAAACGGAAAATGAACACTTTGTCAACAGCATACCGAGTCGCGTCGAATGACCTAATGACCCCGCTCGTTTGACCCAAACGATGCTCGGGAAGTGCTCTAAACGAACAGTCATACGTATACTAACATATTCAAATAAAACGATTTATAAATCTCTGTATAGTAAAGTATATTACTGTGCTCTATATAGTGTGCTCGTATGTGACTTAAGCAAAGCACAAACATTCAAATATTCAGTAAAAGTTTGAAACTCTGTAGTTCACTTACTGTTAAGTTTAGAAACATGTTTCTCAAAGAAACGTTGTAGAGATAGTTGTAACATTTCAAATTGAGTGCATTCATTTTTGCGCCAAGAATAATTTTTAAAACGTTATTACGTATGAGCGAAAAAAGTTCTCAAATTCTGTTGCTTCTTTGTTGTGTTTTCTTACCAAAACTTTAATTCTTAAAACTTTACAGAAACTGTAATTTTTTTTCTATCCATTAATTCAATATAAAATTTAAAACCTACCTTCTTATTTCTCTCTTATTGTAAGATCTAATAACTCTCTATTGACTAAAATGGACTAATGAAGGCTTGGATCTCTATGTTCAGTCTGTCTTCCCTGCAAATAGGACTGACTGAAGGAATGTGTGTACCAAATGCTTCACTTAGGAACTGAAAACGTTTTCCACTATCTTCATTTCCCGGCTGTCACCACGGTCATCAACTGGCAACCGCATGCACTTGTACTACATAGCCCCGCCTCCACCCCCTCCCTTCCACCCCCTCCCCACCACCCCCTCCCTTCCACCCCCTCCGCCGCGCGGCATCTGGTGTCCGCTCAGGGCGATGACTCGTCTGCTGAACGTCCGTTGCGCTTCGCTGCTGACACGAAAACCCCGCGAGCTTATAGGCGGTCAAGGACCCAAATAAATACTATAAGTGTTTTGCGGATTATTGCACTAGAAATTTACGTTGCTAGGACGCTATACTTGGGCTTTCCTAACGTGGCAGCGGAGGGTATTATCTGCAAGATGGAATATGGCGCGGCTTTTCGCGTCCTTTTCGGTCGTGCCGCTAGAGTCGCTTGATCTGCAGCCCTGATTGATACCAAGACCCACTACTCCCATAGTGAGAGGCGACCACTAGCGTAACAAATTGATGATTGCGCTCTGCGCCATATTGTAGGCAAATGCGGGAGCGGTCTTTTAAAACTGAGTCTTAACGCTCTTTTTACGGGATATTACGGATTCAAAACTTCGAAAATCACATTGTTATTGTTCCTATACATTATGATAAATAAATTACGAAAATTCTTAATGTTTTAAAAATAAAGTAATTGGTAATAGCTCGAATCGTTTGACTTTCAATTCAATGAAGATAATTTCATCATTCTTGCATAGTTTTGTTGCCCTCTGTAGCTAATGCAGTTTCTTTTTCTGAAGGAGAGATTCAAATTATTCTTTAAAGTGAAAATGATTTAACTAAAGATTGGCACACAAAATTTTTCATTCTCAAGAATGCTATAAAATGACCAAAACTCATGTAATCTCTCTTCTAATTTTTACTTTCTCGTATACGTACGTATTTACGGAGTAATATGCACAGTATAGAAAAAGTTATGTGATGCTGCTGCAAAAAAGCGGGGATTTCTGGACAGAAAAAACTCGTACTGTGGTGCCTGCAGAAAAGATGGATAAACTCTGTTCTAACCTGTAGTAAATTACTCCCTTTAACACATTATGCAGTCAGATTTTTAATAATACGAACAAGTTTTCAAATTAATAAAATACTTTGGGTACATATAACGAATATATTTTTTTACTCCGTATGCTAGGAACAAATTAAAGTAGACGTTTCAATTAGATGAAAAATGCTCATGATACTAAATGAAATATGTTTTGGTTGTATTATTTGGGTTATTGAAAGTTGCTTCTTGTAACCCTAATGCTTCTTTATATTTGCCTTGATGTCACAGAACCATGAAGCTCTCATTATATATTTTTATTGATGCGTAAATAATAATCTTTGTATAGTAAGATAAAATAACTTCAAAGTACTAATTTACATGGGAAATACCCACAACTCTCGTCGTGTACGGACGCAACACGCCTGTCAGCACCTGCCAGGGAACTAGTTGCCTACAATATGGCGGCCTTCAATTTGTAACGCTATACTAGCACTACATGTGCATCTAGGTAATACTCTCCAACATCTTTGGCTTAATACGGTCGCGATCATGCGACATCCTGTGGCGCTATTGCGGTAACAATTTTTTTTATCACGCTGTCATTAGTTCAGCACAAGAAACGTAACCCAGATGGGGTTTATCCCACCACATGGAAATGTAAAGTTATACCTTTTGCCTATAGGAACTGCCATTTTCTGTATCTGATATGCATTGTTGCTTAGCCCAACGGTTATAATGATTCAGTCAGAATTTCTTCGGGACAGAGAGTACCAATCTAGCAAAACTGTTGAGGTAGATTACCCTCAGGCTGGGAAAGAAAGTAGAAAGCAATATTTTATTTTTGCATCTATTTTAAACATTAGCTTTGCATTATTGAACATTCAGTACTTACTCCCTTTCGAAAGACTACTATTATATTTTTTAAGATGATTAAAATATTTCACAAGAATTAAGAATTAACAAAGAAATAATTATAGTATTTAACAAGAGGATAAAATTGCAAAAATATATGGTGGTTTTGTTCATTTAATATAACATTTACTTTGAACTAACATTTTTTTATCCCAATAAAAGGACAAGAACCCTTTACCCATTGTGAGCAAATAACTTATTTATTTATTTACTTATTTATTTATCTATTGTCATTCATTTTACATCAAAAACAGTTCAAAACTGTGTCTGACGTAATATGGGGAGAAGTTAATTCTGTGCACGTTTTCAGAATTCTTTGATCCCTACCCTAAGCCATATACTACTTGAATTTTGAATACAGAAAGAAAATGAGAGTTTCTTGCAAGGATTGTTAACAAAAATATTCGCTCCGATGTTATAAAATCTATTTTCAAGGGTAAATAAGCAATACATTTGGGCTCTTATCCCTCATGTCCTTCGTCAAGGAATAAAACCTCCTTCCGCGACAACATGCAAAACGATAATTTGAATAACTATATTTCCACCTGAATTCAGAATCCGTGCACAGATAATGAAGTTGTATTTATGTCCAGAAGCAAGACAAGGGGCCATCTTGGCATTTGCTGAAAGGATCAAGGAAACGGACGACAAACCTGATAGAGATGTGGGTCATTGACCCAGATGCTGCGGTACTTGTTACTGGTTGTTTAGAATTATACGGTTTAAATGGTAAATAATACATTAAATATCGCGGTTAAAATTAATGTTACTTACCTTGTGATTCTCAGTATAGTCTTTAACAAACAATCCGGAAATTCATCCAAACCGGTCGAATATTCATTTTTTAATTTATCGATTATTTTGAGAATTTCATACATTTCGGGAACGAACATTGTTTCTAAAAGCTTTTGGGAAATGTCTGATATTAAGTTTTGTGGCTGAAGATCCTTAGTGAGATCGGCAGCTATTCTCGAAAAGTTTTGGTTAAAGAGACTAGCCACTGTTGCCGGATCGTTTACATTTCTATCATATTTTAAAACAACATTCTCTACAAGGTTTCTAGTTGATTTGCTCGTACTTTTTATTATATTCCGCATTGCTTTTGTTTTGTTATTTGAGTTCAAAATATCCTGATCGTGTTTCATGATTTGAACCTGCCTTATGACTTTTCTTAACAGTAATTTGTATTTTTTAAAGTAGAGGAGGAAATCTTGAGATACGTTATGATGTTTAAAAATGAAAGAAAGAATTCGCTTATGTTTACATGCTGTTTCCTTGTGATTGATTGATTTTTCGTGTTTTCGGGCGCGTCAACTACTTTGGTCATTAGTCCCGTTAGTGTAGTGCATGTTTTCATCAGGAGATGGCGGTGATGTTCCCCGCTGGATGGCGAGATCCGGCGCCGATCTACCGTCGGCTAGTGGGGTTTTCCCCTAACCAGGGCTCTCCCAACAGCGGGGCACCGCCCCAGCCGGGACAAGCTCTAAGCTCCGACCGATCTCCCGTTTTGTATTATGAACCGCTGATATTAAAAGAGAAAATAATTATGATCAAACATACACTTGGGTATCACCTGACATGCCACATAACGTTGGTGGATTTGACTCTCGGAAAGTGAGTCTTGTTCCTCGTATGTGCCTTCACATTTTGAGCAAGAAGCGACTTTGACTGCAAAACAACGCTAATGAGAAAAGATTACTTGATTTGCGTGTTAATTCCCTCATTTTGCACACTTCCCCATCCGTATTTTTCCAGATATGTGTTTTGTATTCCCTAACGTCTTGGCGATTTCTACACGCTCTATAGTTATTTTATCACTTTTTATACTCACCTTTGTAAAGGTGCGAGCTTTTCTTTTCGATATGTTTTGTGAAACATCAGACGCTTTCCTGTTTATTTTACATACTCGAATTTTACTCTTTTCTGGGTTTGTGCCTCGCCCTCCTTGAAGTCGCGTCAGACACTATACTCTATCTTCTTTTTCTCTCATGTTGTACACTTCTCAATCCTTCTTTCGGTCAGTACTGCGCTCGTTAATTCATCATGTCGATAACTACCCGTTCTTTACTGACTACCGTGATTCGTACCCTCCCTTGCCCGTACTTTTTTCCGATCTTTTCTTCACCCGTAAATGCATGTCGAACACTACACGTTCTCTATTTTTTCTCTCATTTTTCACATCCGCAGCACCTCCCATTTCTAGGTTTGACTCTCTCTCTCTCTCTCTCTCTCTCTCTCTCTCTCTCTCTCTCTCTCTCTTCTGTCTCTCTCACTCTCTCTGTAAATTTTCGTCGAATATTTCACGCTTTATACTCATTCGCATATTTTGCACACTCCCCTATCCTTCTTTCGGTCTGTACTGCGCTCTCTAATACGTTATGTCGACCCGCTCTACACTTATTCTCACGTTTTGCGCACTCCTTCGCACGTCTTTTTTTTTACGTTCGCTCCAATCTCTGTAACTTCATGTCGAACACTTTTCTCTCCTTTTTGCATCCAACCTACTGCAATCTCCCGATCTGAACCCTACATGCACTCTCGTTTTCCCTCGTTTCATATAACTCGCTGTGCCGCCGTTTTGCAAGTCTGCGTGCTGCGCTCTCTGTAACTTGAGCACTACACCCTGCGTAGTTTCTTCCCATTTTACTGTCTCGCAGCAGCATCTTTTCCAGGTCTGTGCCGCGCTCTCCGTCAAATGGCGTCGATCACTTCACGCTCTCTGCTTATTCCCTCGTTTTGCACCTTCCCGGGTCCGAGCCGCCGGCCGCCCTTCGCCGTGCGGCGAGCGCAAAAAGCAGCGGAGGTGAGATGCGCCAAGTGCGGAAATCCCCGGGGGCTCCAGGCTAAGCGCAAAACCGCTCGGGGCGAGCCCTGCCGGCGCGGCTCGGCGGCGCAGCAAAACCCCAGCGAAGCTGGCGCCGCTCGCGTTCGGGATCCGCTTAGCCACCGGCGCCGCGCCGCGGGAAGCGCCAGCGGTCAGCGCTCCAGCGAGGGGAGGGGGAGGTGCCAGACTTTTCCCTACGGCAGTGCTACGTCCGGCTGGGTTTGTGGCCAAACGGAGCGTAAAGAGGACACACGTGAAAATTGGTCATTTTTGGCTAAAATAGTAGCTTATGCAATTAGTTTATAATGTTAAGTAAAAAAAAAATAAGAAAAGACCTAGTGCGGAAAGAAACAGTACATGGCCGGCCCGGTGGCCGAGATCGCTAAGGCAGTAGTGTCGTAGTGATCTCGGACCGAAGGGTCGCTGGTTCGAGTCCCGCCTCGGGGATGGTTGTATTTGTGTTCGTCCTTTCGCCTCTTATCATCCTCATATCGGTTCATCTTCATAGTTACCCTACCGTTAACACCAATAATGGTCGCTAATGACCTTATATGTTGAAGCGACCTTAAAATAAACCAATTAAAAAAAACAGTACATGAAAAAATTAAGAAGTTCAGACAGCAATGAGTGACACATATTGGAAATATGCCGCAAGACAGACTTCTAATGCAAGCCCTAAATTACAAGCCGAGACGAAAGAGAAATATTGGAAGACCAAGAATGAGATGGAAAAATGCTGGAACCAGCAATATGCTTACCTATCCATAAAGGAAAATGATGATGACGTTAAGCCTTATTCCATGAGTACATGTTTTGAAAACGAGCGACGTTAGGAGCTAGTTTTCTAATTTGTATGAATGCAATAAAGCAACATTATAAGCGAGTTGAATACGCTATTTTTTTGCATAACAGCATTGGATATTTATAAGAAAATGAATCTTAATTTTGCGAAACAACTTTCTTGTGATGTCTCCGATATTTGCCGAAAACGGTGGTCGACTGTTCCGATTTCCCTTTACCTTCCCCCAATTCTCTTGCTTCGATTAGCTGAATGTGTGATGAATCAATCATACGTGCAGTAAAATCTAATACGTCATCATTTGTATTTTAAAATGCCCAATTATAAATGATTTCTTGCAACAGAAAAGGTCGTTTATAATGCTGGAATACAAAAAAATTATTTTCAAGTTTTTTGTTCCTGTATAATAGAAATGTACAGGAAGCCTTCAACATGCATAAAGTAAGCAACTTAAAGGACGGGAGATTTAGAAGATGTTGAAGTTGAGCTAGATAGATAGCTCCCTACCACTGCGCATGCGCGGATTTTAGACCGGAGAGAGACCCTTCCATCACTCCTCTTGATTGTCCTCATACACGTACGCGCGTGCGTGAGTGCGTGAGTGCGTGCGTGTCTGCTGGGTTGGCCGTGCTGGCGCGGCATCATGCCTCAACGGCCATTTTGAGTGACCAGTAAAAAGAACATCGGTGACATGTCCTTTATTTTTGGCACCAAATGAAAGAAAAGGTGTCTAGTCAAAGATAATAATGGATCAACAAATTTACTATAGTTATTCATTTAGCTCGCCCAATATTACTGCAACTTCCAGAACGTTCGGAGTGCATGATATATGTTTTCGAGTGTAGACCAAATTGTAACTTTCTCACCTTACTTCGCAAAAAGAGAAAGTATAGTAATCGTATGCAGGAAAACGGTGTTATTTTCGACAAAAAATCAAACAATTTGCCGGGGCATGGCAACGACAAAAGGATAAATCTTGTTTTTATGTATAGTAAATTACCTCCTCTAACACATATAATCTATATTTTGTGGAATTTTAATAGCGAAAAATCGATTGTCGGTAAGATGTCCGTCTATCCGTCTATCTGTGGTCAACTCTAGCGCTTTAACCGTTCAGACAATTTCCTAGAAAATGTATATTCTCCGATCGATTTAAATCTCGAGACCCTGCGAGTTTGAAAAGAATATTTTGACTTTGGGGGGCTACAGGAATCCTCAATTACAATTTCAAAATTTTCATAAAATTTGTGGTTTATATATTATTTTTTGCCTGTTTTAAAAGCTTTGGATGGATATTAGTATTTTTTACCAAAATTACTTCATGATCAATCACAATGAAAACGTTAAGTAGACATTAGGACATAAACATGTATAACATAAACAGTGACATATTCTATTCACAATGTGACTGTGAATGTGTACATAAACGCAACCGCTCCTTGATTTCGACACAATAAATATTTTGCTTAGAAATTATATTTGCAACTGATTAACATGAAATAAAATGGACGCGATCACGCTCGGATACTAATTACATTGTATACTCCAAGCGGCTCTAATGATTCTATCGAGTGTTCCAAGAGCAATTATGATCATTACCCATGTAGACAAAAACTGTAAAAGTAACTAAAAAAATGTTTTAAAATTCAGTTGCGATTCATATTTAGGTTGCACGGTTGCACAACCCACAGAATATCAACAAAAAAAATCTGTAATATCTTAGGAATATACATTTTTCTTTTAATGACATTCAATATTCAAGATATTGCAGCAATATCAATGTATGTGAAGTCGTTTTGAAACCCAAGAGTGTTCAACTGTCGCTCTCTCCGCCGTCTGTTGCCCTCCCAGGTATTGCACCATGCCATGCTCTTGGCTCTTTTACTACATTTTCTCTTTGGCCCTACGCTTCAACGTAGGACCTTAGATTGCGCTACCAGTAGGTGCGGGGTCTTGTCGCCGAGCGCTGCGCGGATTCCGAGGGGAATACCAATTTTCTGTCTGACACTAGCTGTGTGTTATTGAAAGTACACAAGTTCAGTCAATTATTGACTTATTGAATGCATTATTTATGATTGATTGATTGATTAGTGATTTCGGGCGCATCAACTGCTGAGGTAAGTCCCGTAAGTCCCGCACTACAGTTAGTCCCGTAACTGTAGTGCATGTTTTTCTTCGAGAGGTGGCGGTCATCTTCCCCCATTGGATGGTGAGATCCAGCGCCGACCTATCGTCGACTAGCGGGCTTTTCCCTACCCAGATATCTCCCACCAGCGGGGCACCGCCCAGCCGGGACAAGTTCTAAGTCCCCGACCGGTCTCCCGGCATTTGTGGTAGTGTAGTGTATGTTAGTGTGTAAGGGATGAGGATAGGACAAGGAAGAGGAAGGATAGATCGCGCGCGGTTTGTGGTCCGTCGTTAGGGTACTGCTCAGGTATTGGCGTTGTGTTGATCGGAGAAACCACGGAAAAGTACCGATCAGAGCAGCCGACCGCTAGAATTCTTCTCCAGCATTATTTATACTTGGTGAAATTATTTTCATTCTATGTTAGGTTTGTTGATTGCAAATGTGCCTTTGAAGAGTGGAGTATGTTTTATGTAAAGTTGCTCGACGTAGAAGAAAAGCCCTTCCTCTCCCTATTACTGCTGATTTGGCCTATTCTAAGTTTTCAAAATAATAGTGTCTGTTGCAAAGCGCTGGAGAGCGATCACCGTATTTTCGAAAACTAGTTCGTTTTGTATTGTATTAATTCTATTTCCCGCAATTGTCTGATTTATAACTAATACAAACACTCGTGTGCTCACTGCCAATAAAAAAAGAATCAAGTACGCGGGAGGAGAACTTATTTGCCACGGCCACGGCCATTACGCATAAAATGATGTAAGTAATGTCTGAATATAAACTTATTTAACTCGGTTTTTATTGATTAACATGAGTTTCTTACGTTTTATTAAGGTATATATTAGTGTTCTGAAAATTACATTCCCATGATTCGAATCAACGGCAACTCCCAGTTTGTTGAGGCACTAGCCGCCCCTGTTGAAGGTATTTGAATACTCCACTCAATAAAATGGGATCAAGGTTTTGCGATTACGTTAGTTTTCGTTTAAGTTTCCGTTTCATTTTAATTGCGAAGTAGCCTTACCTCGCAGCTTTGGTAGCGAACGGTCGTAACTCGATAATTAACTTTAAAAAATTTAATTATCAGTCACAGGTGCAGCCTAGCAACAGAAGGGAGGCAAACACATTTCTGGAACTCCTTTAACACTAAACTCTTTTATTTAAATATGCCCGTTTTCTGGTAAATAAATAAAATATACTACAAAGAGAATGAAGCTATACATTTAATGATACAATTAACAGAAACAATTGATTAAATGTTGAACGATTTATAGGTAGACAAATACTGGAGTGAGCTTCTTTCGCAGATGCCATCAATCACTTTCCCAAAATGTCAGCTTAAAGGGGGGCAATCAGGAATGGATCATATTTACAGAAATGAAATATTTTAACACATATTGCTAAAGAGACCCTTTCGAAATGTACAAAGTGACTACGGGCTCCCTCAACTACCTGTGCACGTGCTATTAATAGAGGCAGGTATCTCTTAAAACGGAGTTTTACTGGATTTTATCATTTCATTATAAATTGTACTATTATTAAATTATTCTACTATTAAATCGTTGTAATATTAAATTATTCAGTCATTTTTGTGACTTTTTTAAAACTTACAAGTGCAGAATTATTCTCCTGTACATTCACTTCAAGACTTAGCTGTTGCGACTTCCTCTGCATTCGTATATTGTACAGTTGCGAATCTCAAATAAACCTTTGAGGAGAGCCCCCTAAGGTTTCACTCCCAACGGAGGCGTATTTTCGCCGTTTCGGAATCGCCGTTCTAATGGAACTTCCTCGTGGAAGGTTTACTCCCATTCTGAAAGCCTTGAGGATTTGACGCCGGGCCTTTTCAACGGCCTTTCCTCCGACGACTGAGAGTTACCGGATCTAAACTCGAGCCCATCAACGCTAATTATTTATTCTCTCAGAGCTAACTTACAGCGACTTATAGAACGTTCGAAGTTCCAGCATCGATCACGTTCAGTGTCGACTCCGTTCGCCGAATCACTTAGCGAGACTTAGAAGATGATAAAACCAAAGCTCACTGTGGATCGAAAGTTATGTGATTAGTAGTATTTGTTTACCGGCCATGTTAGGGAATGAAAACTGCGAGTTAGCAAAACAAGGTTTGTAGATTGATAGGTTCCAAGTTTAAGATATCCAATCAGATGTAGTTTCGGTAAGAATTCGAGACAGGTCGGAGAGGGAGAGACGGAGAGGGAGGGAGAGAGAGACAGACAGACAGACAGACAGAGACGAGAGAGAGAGAGAGAGAGAGAGAGAGAGAGAGAGAGAGAGAAGGACAAAGGAAGAGAAATATATATGGACGGTGGAAATATATTTGGTGGAAATCAATCCCTTGCGATTCCAATTCTAAATACTTCTTATTTATTGAAGTAAAGAAAAATATTTCATAATTCTGCTTAGCCCTTCTATAACAAATTTGTAGTACAATTAAAAACTGGAAGTAAGTTTACGCCTGTGTGAATTACAGTGGTCGTTCATGACCAGGACAGTCATACAGCGACCACAAAATATATATTGTTTTTTAAAATTCCAAACAATTTTTAATATAAAGAGTCAAACATATTGTACTTCTATGCATCGAAAATACGGGTACATGTATATAAATACCAAAAAGTAATATTTGACCCCAAATTCTATACTCTTCACATTCACCTTCAGTATTTAATACTTACATTTGACTTCAAATAATATAATCCATACTCAATCGATGTAATTTCAATAAGACAAAAACCTTTAAGTTTTGTTTACATAATTATCCGTATTTTGACACAATTTTATTCTTTATTGACAAAATTTTACGTCTACATATTTCCTACTTTTGATGCTCGTGCCCTGACTTCCCCATCCACCTCAAAGTAATTTTCAGAGAATTTTAGGTAAATGAAACCTCTTGCGTAATTGGAAACAGAGTAAACTCACAACACATGCTATTCACATCCATTAAGCCTGTAATAAACCTTACCCGCTCATTAACATTTCGTACTCGGCAAACAAGAACGGCGATCTCACCAACCTATTAAAATACCCAGAAATTAAACGTAAAATCCTATCGACTTTAAATAACTCATTAAAACGAATTCGAGCTATCTCAACAATAAATAAATGATTTATAGAATTTGAACAGTAATTCCTTCAATTAATACACACATCGTTAGTTACGAACTTTTAATTAACCCCAATAGGGGTAACATGTAAAAAAGATTCACCAGTGATAATGATGGGTCTGAGAGGCCCATTCAAACATTTCTTCTCAATTGTTAATAGAAATGAATTTTTATTATTTCTTACCAAAATATATTTATTCTAGACGACATATACAAGTGATCTTCAGACACAATCACTACACAACTTATCTTCGTTTGAGCTTTAATTGCGAACTGCGGCACCGCTGATAAACTTGTAGTAATAATATTGCTACTATGTGTGCGAGTATTTATATTGCCTACTGCTTTTCTCCGTTTAGTTGTATTGCCTTTTCCTAAGACGTGTGAGATTTAATTGATATCAATATTCACTGTTTCATTGTTTTCCTTCTCCCTCACAATCAGAGTCATGCTCACTGTATAAACAAAAATTTCGTTATGTATCTTCATGTTCACTCGATGCATTTGGCACTTCTATGGCATCCATCTTATTCGCTCAGCTCTAGTTTCATATTCCTCATCCATTTCAATCATATGTATGCAACACACAAGCAATCTATATTGCTCTCACTAACATGCACTCATCGGAGAGCAAGTGTTAACAAACCATATAATCATTGCAGAAAGAAGCTTTTGAGGGATAACGATGGGTCCGTCAGACCAACCGTTTCCTTACGTGACAAATTTCTCTTTCACTCGATAATGATTGACAATGACCAGAGTAGTGATTATAATTATAAAGAAAATAGTTATTTTGAAAGGTAGACGAAAATTCAATTAAGTACTGAATTTTCATTTCACGATATCTTGAAATAAATCATACCCTGGGTCTGGTAGGCGCAACGTTACCATCGAAGGGTTAACTACATTTAGTACAAAACTTGCAAGAAATGTTTGGCAAATGGAAGGGTGAAACAAGACGAATGAAAGTCCTGAAATAATAAAACGACACGTGGATTGGCACAGTTAAAAGTTGAGAAGAAGCGACGTGAAATCAGTGACGAGGACGCATGCGATTGCTTAGATGCACAGGCATGCGCATAGGGGGCCCTGAAATGTTCATAGGAGCTCCGTAGTCCCGCGTAATAAAATATTTTATTTATAAATATGTGATCGGTCCCTGAGTTTACCTTTCTTAAATTGACAATGTGGGAAATTGATACACGAAAATTGGAGAGGATTCTCTCCAAACCATGGCAACCCATGGTAAATGATTGAATATAAAGTCAGTTCTTTTTATTTGCAGTTTAATTAAAGTTATAATTTCATTCTGCTTTGTTGTGTGTCTCAGCCATTTACTAGAAAAGAACGTCATATGTTAATAAAAAGGTTCAGCGGAA
Source organism: Teleogryllus oceanicus (assembly GCA_964035755.1). Lineage (NCBI taxonomy): Eukaryota > Metazoa > Arthropoda > Insecta > Orthoptera > Gryllidae > Teleogryllus > Teleogryllus oceanicus. The sequence continues at coordinate 66,348,550 of CAXIVR010000010.1, forward strand.
AAGAAGTGTCCCGTGCGACCCAGTGCCCCGGCCTTCGCTGGGTGGTTGTTGGATTGCGTTGGAAGGAGTCGCGCTGGTGGCCTCTGGCTGCGTGAGGTGGGCCCTCGCAGTGGGCGCGGCGCCAAGGCCGGCCAGCCCTGTCCCTCCGCGCCCTTGCCCTCGCTATCTGCCAGGGCATGAGGACGCGCAGACCTTCGCCCGCCCGCTCCCGGCTTTTCCCTCTGCGCGGCGGCGCTTCGGCGTCTGCGGGCAGCTGCGTGTGTGCGAGCGCGCGAGGCGCGAAGGTAGGGCGGGGTCTGGCGGAAGGCGAGATGGAGAAACATGGTGGGGACGCGACGCGGAGACTTGGAGGAGAGGCTTCGCGGGGACATATGGCGGGGAAGCGGAGGGAGGGAGGCGAAAAATCGAGGTGGTTTAGTTAAGTTTAGTTAATGCCTTATTTTACGTGGCGAGACTCGGGTCATCAGGCCCGCTCTTCCGTCTAACCACGCATATTTCGATACGCTCCTTTCACCACCTAGCGGAGAAAGGAGGTATTGTCTTGGGCGACGAAACTGGCGGATCTCAATTTTGCTCAGAGGCTTCTTTTAGGCTTGAGGATCTTTTACATGCAGTAAATCTACTACATGGGACAGCCGGCTTTACTTCCCCTCCGAAGGAAGGCGTACGAGGGATTTTTTCGCCCTTAAAAATCAACGGCTTCGATTGGGTTTGAACCCGCAAACTCGGGTACAACAATTCTGTACGCTGACCGTTATACCACCGAATCCGCAATGGGAAGGTGAGGCGAGGAGGCTAGACGAACAGATGAGGCGGCATGATGAGGCGGGGGGGGGTAAATGAAATGTTGAGGCCGGAAAGCACGGCAGGGAGGTGAGGGGGGAAGCGGAAGGAAGCGAGGTGGGGGCGGGGGAAGGAGCGTGGCGGGGGGTGAAACGAAAAGTTGGCGGGAAAGCATTGCGGGGGGGAAGGGGGGTGAGACGAACAGATGAGGCAGAAAGGCGTGGCGAGGTGAGGCGGGCGGGGCAAGGCGAGTCGTGACGGGGCGGGGCGCGGGCCTAGACGGGGCTAGGCGAAGCGCGGCGTGGCGGGGCGGCGGGAGATGAGGTTGGTGGGTGTGGGGGAACAAGTGAGAGCAGGTAGGGAGGAGTTCGGGTGGAAATGTGAGTGGCGGAGGGGGGGGTGGTTCAAGAAAGAGAGGAACGGGAAAGTGTAATATGGACCAGATGGCAGAGCATGGGACGAGATGGGAAGGGGTCGTGACGGCAGACTAGAAGCATAGAGTAAAGAATTATAGTCTTTAGTCTATGCTAGAAGCGCTGCGATGGGGACCATAATAAGACGGGACGAAGTGCAATCCAGCATCCCAGCAATACTAGACAAAGCAAACCGGGCGGGAAATGGTGAGTGAGCAGCGGGAGGGGAAGGGAAACAGGGGAGGGGAGGTAAAGAAGAGGAGTGGGAAGTGGGAAGGGAGAGGAAAGGATGAGATGAGGGAGGAGAGGGAGACGATAGGAGGGGACCCGCCACCATCGCCACTATCGGAACTACTTATTACAACAATCACATGAAATTTGCAGTCTTTATTGTCATCATCACCACTATCTTCCACATCGTGAAGATCTTCATTGTTTACTACGATCGTCAATATCGCTATCGTCAGAAATGTCACTAATGTCCCGATTGCCAATATCCTGCGCTGGCACCGTCCTTGCTACCGTCACTATTCTCTCCTTTCATCCACCGTTCCATCATTTATTACCATCGCCACAATTTTCGTGAACTTTGTTCTTGTCGCATATCGTTACAATGTTGCTGCGATTGTCAATATCCTTACTATTGCCCCTATTGCCCCGATTTCGAAATGTCATCATCGTTGTTCCCGAAGTCGCCATCTCCTCACACATCGTCACTGCGATCTTCGACGGCGCACCGTCGCATCGCCTGCTTCGCCGCTCTCGTCACCTTTTTGTCTCAATCATTATTTTTCGAGATCACCAAAGATCGCCAACTTCACCATCATCGTTACTCTCGTACCTCTAGGAACATAACTATTAGGTACCATAAACTTTACTTTTTAATGATATTTTTAATTTGTAAAAATTTGTCTTCCAAAACAAAAAATTGGAAAATTGCAGTTGAAACACGTAAAGCGAAAAAAAGAGCAGCTACTATAGTAATACGAATTTTAATTCCAGGAAATCTTCATAAACACTGACGCGTCCCAGAGCAACCCTAGTCAGAAGACTTCTGGCAGCAATAAATAAATAAATAAATAAATAAATAAATAAATAAATAAATAAATAAATAAATAAATAAATAAATAAATAAATAAATAAATAAATAAATAAATAAATAAATAAATAAATAAATAAATAAATAAATAAATAAATAAACAAATAATGATGATGATGTAATCGTGAATACTCATAAATAAATAAATAAATAAATAAATAAATAAATAAATAAATAAATAAACAAATAATGATGATGATGTAATCGTGAATACTCCAACCGTTGTTACCATCGCTACCAGCTCGCCGAACATCTGTGCCTCCTCCAGCTATCTCAGCCTCCCCACTTCTTCTCCGCCGCCGCCGCCGCGCTCGCCATCTGCGCGCCGAAGGCATGCGGGCGCCGGCTCCCTCCGCATCCGGTTTCGCCTCCCCCCTCCACCGCCCCCTCTGACGCCGGCGCCAGCGCCGCCGTTTCCGGGTGGGGATGCGACATTGATGTCCATGTTTGCAAAACATACATCTTTTTAACATCGATGTTTTGAAGCCTCAATGTTACTTTTTTAACTTTGGTGTTTTTTGCTCGATGTTTTCACTTTTTCCATATTTTATATTTGAAAGGAAAAAGTTGCAAAATAACATAAAACTTGTCATAATTTTCACACATCAGTGAATTTGAACCGTTTTTTAGATAAAATTTAACAATGCTGAAAGAAATTAAAAGGAAATTTTACGTTGTGGTAGAGTCTCACCATCGAATAATATTAATCATCATATAAATTCATTCAGATTTCAAAGGTTTGTGTGTTGTGCCCATCCTTCCACTTTGTTTTCTCGGCGGTTTGAACTTTAATTGTAATGCAATAAAGACGTCCTGGTCAAATAATTCCCAATCGCCTGCCGAACGATAATGCTCGACGTTGCTACACAAGTTTGCGAATTTCGATGCTCAAAAACATCGATGTTTTTAGAACGTTACATTATTAACATAGGTGTTCAAACTTTGAACATGGATGCTTTGAAACAAGAATGTTTTGTTGGCGTAGAGAACTTTGATGTAACGGGATCCTTGAGGTCGCCAGCAACACAACGCTTCTGCCAACAACACCCCTACGAATATGCGGCACCAGACTTCAAAGGAGATTATAGTCCGAGAGTTAGAAATTGTCGGTCATTCCACCAAGTTTCATAAATTGCACACTGAATTTCAGGGCTAAACCACAAGAAAGCCGTTAGCCTGCCCACTTCCAGCGGTGTATTCGGCCTACAAATCTTGCAGTTATTTTATATCACCACGATTGAAACATTGTATGCGTAAAATATCTTGTTTTTTAGTAATTCAGAAACACATTGCTTGTCTGCCATGATCGGGGGAGTTACGTTAGGGTATACAAAAAATACATAAATGTGCTGTCTATATATGTAAGATAAAAAATACCTACTTTGCTAGGTTTGGAGACCTCTAATGCTTGAAAGTGCGGCAAGCAGGCCCACGGCATTCTTTTGGCGTAGCCGACATATTCCGTGTAAGAATTCTGAAACGTGACGGAATGACTGACATTTTTGAGGAGCTGTCTCTCGGACTATTACTTTGACATTTGAGCTGGGGATTTGTGAAAAGGGCGTAGCTCCTTTAAAACATGAGAATCAGAAACCACGATCTCAGTGGCATTCCTAGAAATTTATCCGTGCTACACCGTGTGTAATCCATACCGCTAAATAGCTGTGAGCTACGTCCTCGTCACAGTTGAAATAGCAGACAACCGAGAATAACAGTGAAACGTAAAACTTCGATTACTCATCGCAGTGACGCTGCTATTCTTTCAAAATGTAAGGAAGAAATGCGATAATACAACGACAGGTTTCTCTTCCGTTCGTATATATTCAACTTGCTTATTGTGCTGTCTCTAAGGCTTCAAAAGTATTGCCATATTTAGTAATTTGAGGTTTTTAATTAAATTAGAAGTATTTCTCACCAGCCGACTGGCTTGTCAGTTATATGAAATTCAGCCACGGTCTGAAGGAGAATTCTAGCAACCGGCTGCTCTGATCGGTAGTTTTCCGAGGATTCTACGATCAAACCAGGTGAATGCCGAAGCAGTACCCTAACAAACGGGCCATGGACAGGCGCGCGATATTTTCTTCATCTTACTTGTCCTAACCTCAACCTTTGCATAAACACTCTTTCACGCACTTGCACCACACTATCATACTTGTCGGGAGACCAGCTGGGAACTTAGAGCTTGGCCCGGTAGAGGCGGTGTCACGAGGGGGGAGATACATAGTTGAGGATAATCCCCGCAAGCCGACGGTAGATCGCCACCGGATCTCACCATTTAGGCGGAGAGGATTACCACAGCTCCCGAGATAAAACATGCATTACACTTACGGTAATAATTACCTTAATTGACGCGTCCAGAATCGTTAATCAATCAACTCAGCAGCCTATCAAATGATACCTCGCAAACCCCAACGGTGGGCTAAACGGATTTAACCATGATGGACGGACACATTCAGGATGTCATATTTTAACCCTACCAGGTAGAGTCAAATCGAAATTTGCTACCAAAAAACAGATCATATGCCGCCATGGATAAAAATTAGAGAACACTACTTCTTGAGAGCTGTAGTTTTGGGTTTTGGACAACCTGCATTCTAAGAGAGTGATGCGTTCAAGCAATGCCAAGCGTCCAATACCTTACAGCGCTCTAATGCAATATTGGGAAAATAAATTTGAAAGAGTTAATTTGTTTAATCAGGAATCACATAAATAATAATATTTATTTTCTTTTTTTTCTTATTTTGATCATTTTGGGCCATTTGTTCATTTTGGTCATTACCGTCACTTTGCTCATGCTAGTCATGCTGGTCATGCTGGTCGTTTTGATGATTTTGGCCATTTTCTTCATTTTGGTCAGCACTTTGGCCAAAGTCAATTACTAGCAGTCTAACGCGTTGCTGCAGTCGATATTGATAGCTGAAGACGGTGAACGCGGAGAACTGCACGTCAGTCAGACGTGGAATGGACAAGGCGATTTAAACAAGCACGTCCATTGCCTTAGGACTGATTGATCATTTCAACTGCTGTGGTTACTTTAACAACAACAACAACAACAACAACAACAACAATAATAATAATAATAATAATAATAATAATAATAATAATAATTGACTTTATTAGAGGCAAGGCTCAGTCCTGCCTAACCACTAATATCGTTAGTGAGGTGCAATTTGTATTCTGGGAGGTGGCGGCGTTTCTTACCACGCTGAATGTTGAGATCAGGCGCTGACCTGCACGTCAGTAAGCTGGGAATTCTCCCACCAGGTATCTCTCACCAGTGGGGATCTCCCATCCAGGTATCTCCCAGAGGACACAAGCACCAAGCTCCCAGCACAGCTGGTCTCCCAGCACATGTAGAAGTGCACTGCATTTAAGCGCGCGCGCGCGCGTGTGTATGTGTGTGTGTGTGTGTGTAAGGGGAGATAAAGGGAGCAAGAAAATGAAGGAAAGATTGAGCGCGGTTCGTGACCCATTTGCAAGGAAACTGCCTCCGCATTCGTCTGGAATTGAACGGAGAAAGCACGAAAAACTGCCGAACAGAGCAGCCGACCGCTAAAACACTTTTGTAGATGAATTCTATCTATCTAGCAGCCGACCTGGATGGCCGAGGTGGCTAAGAGCGAGTACTGACTCAGCGCTTCGGTCCGAAGGGTCGCGGGTTCGAGTCCCGCCTTGGGCATGGTTGTTCGTTCCTTGATTTTTTATGTGTTGTCGCGGAGGGCCAACGCGTTCTGCTGACCCCAGATTAGATGAGCCTGCAAGTGTGTTGGTCTAGTGTATGGTCGAATATGCGTCCCTTTGGGACGTAAAGGGTAACCGGCTGTTGGCTGGATAAAAGCCCTAGAAAAAAATCTATATAGTGTGGAATATCTGCCACCGTCGGGACTCGAGCCCTAAGGTCTCCCAGACAGAGTCGCTGCAGAGATAAAGGTAACGTTGACTCTGAGCTAACTCTGCTGGTACCAACGGAGAACGACTCGCACCCTGGCTGGTCACGCATTGCCATCGACGAAACTGTTAAAGCAGACAGTCTCATTCGGGCAGGTCGGAGGTTTACAGTGGACAAACTGTCACATAATCCCAATATCAACAACGGATCAGCATACTCAATAATCAATGACAAGTTGCATTACGCAAAAGAGTACAAGTTAAAAAGTGACCGGGCAGAACGTCGGTTTGTGTCGGACGATGACGTAACTGTGGAGCCATCTGCAGGCTCAATACTTTTATGAATAAGGAAGAATAAAATTGGTAGCGCAGGTGGGATAGATGCTTAAAAAACAGGTGAAGATTATTTTGTTGGAATCAAATTCTACGTTCAGAAAAATTATCTTTTTCATTTTAAGGATCCTCGTAGTTGTTTTTATAACTTGAATGTGGGGAGGCAACAGTGTCGCACAGATCGTGAAGATAATACGGATTAATGTTGAAGGACAGTTGTAGACGAAAAGGTCATTACAATTTTTTGTTGCCGAAGGCGGGTAAAGTATTTTCAATGCGAATTAATCAATGAAACTTCTGAAATACAAACGATATAACTGAAACCCACAATTCCAAAATTGTAGTCATTCCTGATACTGGTGACAATATGAAATGCGGGCAAGGAGTTATTATTGACAGTATGATTTTTTAAGGTTTATTGATGTGAATCAGCAATTATTAAAATTACGCGTTCAATTATAACTCTTGGACCATTCTCTCCACGTTATAACGAAATAGACAGCATAAGTAAACAACTTGAATACTAAGTGCTGCTCAAGTATTTTCCTACGTAGACATGCGTACATTGATATTCTTCAAAAAAAGGCGATGACAAAATAATTTGCCCCAGAAAATGGAAATTTTCAATCATTTAATTAATAAAAACAGGCCTCTTATTATGATTCTTCGGATGTAATGTTATTCGAAATTGACGAACCAAATGTTAGTTTTCCAATTTTAAAGCACCTTTTCCGTACATCCCTTTTATATTCAACTTTTCTGTACGTGCTCTGTTTAAAGTTGTAAAAATCTCATAATCGCACAATATAAAAATCTGTGCGCACTTCCAATTTATTCTGGTGACCCAAGAACAAATAATGTTTACTTTGCATACAGGTATGAAATAATTAAACTCATTTTAATATTCGTGAAATAATTATTTTCTCCGCTATCTGTTATTTTATTATATGAATATCTCAGATTAAAACAGTTTGTCATTATACCATTAAACCATGCATGTGATGGATTTTATTTCCTAGTTTCTTTTGAACATATTTTCTTAATCTTAAATTTTATAAACGATGACTATTGATAGCAACCACCTATTAAATCTACAATGAAGGAGGCTGTTCTATCTCTCCTCGAGGAGCAGATTTCCGGGGTGCAACGCATTACCTGACGCTTTCTTGAGCACCATCATAGCGTAAGGCGTAATGCCTTAGTAACGACTCCTATGAGAGACATTGGGTCGGGTTGAGGGGCCATGAGTGCTTATTACGCGGCTGATACCGTCTCTACCCAGAATTCATTCACGAGCCCTCTGTCATAACGGCCAGATTGCGTGTGTAATGATTTCTGTCTGGAAATTATCATTACCATTTTTTGTACAAACGACACCGGTTACTAGTTAGAGTGTTATCTGCTTTATAAATATGATGCATCACATATGTAGGAACAATGATATAGTCATATGTAGTTGTCCAGGCCTACCTGCACCTAATTGAATGCACGCATTGCGATGACGCAATGGATGTGACCACCTCACCAACTATTTGAAAATTCGAGACGCTAAATTTGGACTTACCAATTACTTTCCTTTCCTTATTACGAGGCTTCCAGGTAATTTTGCGTAAATAAAATTCGCGAGAGATGACATCCGCCACCCATTACACCTGAAATCTTTAAAGCGTTCGAAAGTTAGAAGCTTTATTACGCCTACGCGAAGAGGAAATGTTTCTCTTTTCTTTTGCTGCCCCTGCACCATCAGCCGTAGGCCCTGGCAGTCGTCGCTGTGGCGATGGGCCTGTTTATTCTGCAAGGTTGGAAACTCGGAGCTTGGCTGGAGACTCCCGTGGAGATGCGCAGATAAGAGACGCGATAAGGGCCAAGTCCACCATTCACACGCGTGGTTCAGGAGCAATTCGCGTTAATCTCACAGCAGAATTAAAGTACTCGTATATTATAGCTGCGTCCGAGAAAGATACAGAGCTGGGTAAATCCTTTCTTCACTATTCTTCTAAGAAAATGGTGTTATCTGAGTTATAAATAAACCTTTAAACAAATTTTTTTCAAAGGCATTCATTTATTCAAACGGTACATACGTTGCTGTTTTTGATGCGGGTACTGCATATACTGTAAACTACAAATAAAATTTGTATAATAATATAAACCGCCCTATGCAGCGTAGTTGGAATAGGTACCAGGGCGTGAGTTCGAATCCCGGATAAAACTTGACATTTTCATGTGCTTCTGTATTTCTGTAACTGCCTCCTGCATTTCATTCTCATTTGGCATTCATCCATCATTAAAATAGTATTACAACAATAATATCACACACATACCTCATCATAAAATACGAACATTACATAAGAACTGAACGATCTGGTTTAAAATTCTCAAACCTCGCCCAAGGATTTCGTTTGTACATAATAATTTCAAACGGTCCGAATCCTACAAAAATGAAACAAAGAATGGTTAAATGAACTACTAATTTTTCAGAAAATATTCTTGAGCTTTGTAAAGAATCTACTAATTATTGTGATGCTTGGTTTCCTTGTACAGGTTGCTGTCGATTTCCCACGAGAGGGTTCATTCTCTGCAAGAATATAATAAAATTTCACACAATTTCACACATTTTGTTCTTTCTTGATCTTCTTGTGTTGCATGGTTCAGATTCTAAGACCATAGTGAAGAAAAAGCATAAAAGCGAAGACTTCTCTTCAAGTGAATAACTGGTAGCAGATCATAATGTAAATCTTGAAACAGAATTAATTCAGTTTCTCTCTTGTTTATGTTATTTTAATTTTATTGATGTTTAAATTTTGCGTCACTATCATTTTCTTGTTATAGTATTAACAGGCCATCCTAACAAACTTTAAGCAATATTCTGAAAGGATGTGATGCTCAATTAAGGGTGGAAACGTTTAATAATAATAATAATAATAATAATAATAATAATAATTATAGGCCAAAAATAATCTATTATCCCAATAACAATTTTTTTAAAGTCAATGTATTCTACATGTGTTGCAAAAGAGGCGATGTAGCAGGCTGCGATGTAGGAAAGAGTGAAATCAAACATTATGAAAGCAACTACCAAACTGCGCTATCTTCTTCTGACGGTACAAAGCAATCTTAGAAAGTATTCTGTTGTCAAAAATCGAATTTCTGCCAAAGCCTTCTCACAACGTTTCCCATTTCATTTACTTCTCGTAGAGTCCTCCGAGAAACCGTTTTGAGCTTGCCGTCAAGATACAATCACCAGCAATTGAAGGTTAAAGGCCATTTGGTATCTGCGCACGTCTTGATGGAACGCAAGGCATATTCAACAGTGAATGTATAGTGAGATTATCCGCTCTCTCTCTCTCTCTCTCTCTCTCTCTCTCTCTCTCTCTCTCTCTCTCTCTCTCTCTTTCTCTCCCTGGTACTCATTTACTCTTTTTCCCTGCTCCTTCTTCACATTTTTCGTTCCATTTCTTCCTTTCACACCCTCTCTTTCTGTTCCCCCATCGCTATCTATTGATCAGAATTAATGAAGGTCATTTGGATTTTGAATCGATAGCTCTTTGGGTTATTTACCAAATTTTTACCCTTAACAATTGCTAATTATTTATGACTGTTTTCACATTGAGTACATGAACACTTATAAAAACTGGCTCGGAGTTTACGGAATGACGTTGAAATTGAACTTTTAGCATTGTACCAGAAGATTTTAGAGTATATATCTTTTTCCTTCACAGTCTGGCGGATTGAAGAATATTTTCTCTATTCTAGAGAGGCTCAGAAGAAAGACATAATGGTTGAATACATTAGCATACTAGTAACGTACGCATTTAACTTCTGTACACCATTTATTCAAGGCAGATGTGCAAAGAAATATTTATTATAATAAGAATATCATTAGTGTCTCCCCTAAAATAATACAGTTTCTGTTTAATTATTAATTTCTAGTAATATCTTTTCTTCTCTTTCTACGTCTCCCTTTATTTTATTTCACTCGCCATACGATGAATCAGCGAAGTCTATGATAGTATATATTAATCCCGTGGAATTTTAATTATTTAACAGAATAAACAAAAAGTACTTCAGTTTATAGATATGTTTCTTGTTTTATTACATCTATTGAAATGAATTATTCAAAATTATTTAGGCAAAATATCTAATACTTCATCACGTGAAGTTGTTTTCCCACACCTGCTTGGTAAATTTTACACACGAGTATCTTCCAATATACGAAACAAGCCCCTTCAACAAAAACTCTCATATCTGTAAGCAGTAACGGTTAAAGAGCGAACATAAAAGAATGCTGTACCATTAAGCACGGTAGACTAAAAGCTGAAGCGGCATCTAAAGAAATAACACAAAAGGGAACACAGCACCGACGATAAAAGATGAATGGACGAAGAAACGAACGGGAGCAAAAGAACGCAGCGGGTAACTCGGAAGACGGTCATGACGTGTGCACAAAGGCGTCCTATTCTCGTTTAGTAAATCATATCTGGGCAGAGCGGCGCAGGCCGACGCGCGCGTACAGCCGACAGTTTGATGGGCGTGTGCGGAGGCGGTGGCGCGGCGTGGCCCGACCCCGGAGCCAACGCAACCTCGAGGGCTTCCGTGCTGCTGCTGCTGGATGCAACGCCTCTGAAATGACGAAGCCTCTACACCGGCAGGGTTTGTTCAGAGCCAGCGTACGCGTTGCCTCTGCAGCGTCTCTGACCGGGGGGTCGTAGGGTTCGAGTCCCGACGGTGGGGAATTTTCGACACTAGCTGTAATGGCTAGATTCAATTCAGCTGCTATCTGGAAGGGAAATGCTAGCGGCTGGCTGCTGTGACCGGTAGTTTTTAATAGTTTCTCTGATCAATATCAGTGAGAGTGCCTAAAGCACGATCGGTTCGGGACCGCGCACGATCTTTTTTCCTCTTCCTTGACTTATCATCTCCACTTCCCCCCCCCTCTCTCTCTCTCTCTCTCACACACACACACACACACACACAATCAATTCACTACAGACCAGACCATGTCGGGATACAAATCGGAAACTGCCTGGGGCGGTACCCCTCAGGGGGAAATACCCCACAACGCGAAGTGTAGGCCGGCACAGCCGGGGAGGAACAATGCCATTTTCCAGCATATAATATGCACAACACTTACGGAATAGACATCACAGGAGCTATCGTGCACTGAATCACCTATGAATCGTTCTTCCGATCCCTCTGAACTTACAAGACATAATAACTGGTTCATGACATTACGACCTTCATATTTTCGAGCTCTGCATACTTTCTTAACAAAAGGCGCAGCAGCAAAAATTATTTTAATTTTTATGCTGCATGGATTACATGTCCATCCGAGTTAAAACTCTGTATTTAATTCGATTTTTTATTCCAATGTATAAGTAATGTTAATATGATCTATTGAACATCTGTACTAATATTCAAATCGTTAACTTTGAACATGCCATCAACAGAAATTCATACACCAAGACAAAAGCAATAATGTGCGTCATAAAACATAGTAAGCAAAGACATATGGGTAACTTAATTTAAAACAAAACCTTTTTATAGATGATGATGGTAGTAGATAGCTTTATTCACGAACAAAATTAAATAATATATTTTAATTAACAATGACCATACACGTTTCCTTCAGGGGCTAAAAACAAAATTATAAAATAAAGATACGTCGTAATCACACCAGAGCATAAGTATGAACCATGTATAAATGAGATTAATAATATATCTAATAACATTAATGTAAATAATTTTATGTCTGCGTCGCTTTTACTTACTACATTAGAGGGCATAAAATGTTCGAATAGCTGAAATCCTGTTTTTGAGCCTTAGTAGTGATTCGAGAGCTATACCAATAGGATACAAAAAGATATGGCCTTAATATATAGATGTATGGACATTGTAGTTACCCTAAAATCCCGGAACACTGTCGTTATTTACTATTTCGCAGTAAACACATGCATAAAAAATGAAAATAAAATTGCAATACAGGAAACACGCTCTCTCACACATTCACCACACGACTTTCATCGTCTTTCGCAACCAGATAATGTCAGATTCACCCTGGTTTCATGTTCACAATTAAGTGTGTGTGTGTGTGTATATATATATATATATAAAATGTCAAATAAAGTTTCTCGAAAACTCTACAGTTTTCTGTTAAAACGAGCATAAACTTACACTTTTCAGAAACGCGCGAACGACATTTTGTCAAAAATGGCTCAAAACTTTTTCTTCGATATTTTCCAATGGATAGTGCTAATTGCGCTGTTTAATATTGTGACATACCAAACTGTCATACAATATTTTTATGGGAATTGGGAACAAACATTTATTAAATTCTTCGTGAAAAGTGTAAATGTTGAGGGCATAGGCATGCAGGCAGGGCGTTCCTTAGCAACCAGGGAAGCCGAAGTAAATAAACATAGCGCGGCAAGTAATGAACAGAAGATTGTGATATAAGGCCGTGTAAGATTGGTGGTAAACTAGTAATGGAGTATGAAGGAAACTGGAGATTGTTTTGTAAAACAAGAGACAAGAAGGTATGAAAGTTGTCGAGGGTTGAACTTTTGGTAATAGGAGAGAGGAGCTTTAGACCGCGTACCGTGCACATCCTTGAGGTCATTGTAAATGATAGATACGGGACTTGGTGGAATTTTGCGGGAAATAATTGAGCAGTGAGGACTTATATTTTGTGTTCGTAATTCTATTGGGAACTTTTAATAATTCTGGCACCGGGAGTCGTAAGTGAAACAATTAATAAGTTGAGAAGGATATTGACCCGGCAGCGGACCGAGAACAAGATACAAGAGAGAAGATTGGTCGGAGCAGTGCATTCTTCCTGGCCTCATCGTCCAAGAGCGCATCGATATATAAATCGTCAGAATAATAGCGCTATGGACAATTTTTACTACCGGTCATGACCAAGGTGACTTTTATGTTACAAAGAATTAATCCATGAATAAACTTACAACGTTCTCATTTTGAAAATGAAAAGCTGATTATCGTTTCTTTAGCATCTTGTGAAAATGCATAGTTAAATAATTTCTTTCCAGAAACAAATTTCAGATTCCTCGCTTCTTCCGTATGGAGAGCGGATCGAATGATCGTTTGCTAGGAAGAAAGTAAGTACGATTATTTTCGTAAGAACCCAACCGGCAGAGCTAGTAGAATAATTATTTCCCTTCAGATGTGTTTGCGGGAAATTTAAAATTGCAACCCTTTCCTGGCGCCCAAAAATGATATAAATTCGGAAACCGGTTGCAGAAATAATTTAACAGAAATGGAGAGCGTTTCAATATGATGTAAAGTTCATTTTGGAACATTCTTTTCTTTTTTCAAAAATTACACAAATATACTTTTTTTAATATCTCTTACGCCGTTAATATGAATATTTCCTTCAATTTGTATAGATTATTAAAATTGTGAGTGGAAGTTCTTCAAATTACTTCAAATGAAGTTCTCAAAAACTCAATAGATTTCTGTGAAAAATAGCTTCAAATTTCGCATTTACATTAACGCTTATCGTCGTTTTCTTAAAGACGACTCCAAATTTTTCATTGAAAATAGGTATTTAGGACCAGGTTTCAGTCTTAATGTTCTTAAAATAATATTTCGGTTCTTCTATTTGGAAACTCAAAAGTTGAAAAAATTTCGAAAAAAAGCATACTTTGGGCGGCGATAGATGGTAGCCGGTAACAAGGGAGAGCAAGACTGTACAGTACCTGTCCACCCCAAAGGAATTAGAAAACTTTACTACGAGAAAGTCCGTGCTATTCTGTAGCGCTTCTAGTTATCTCGTATTTTTCTTATATTTTTTTTTATCCTTCCGTATTTTAATGTTACTTTCTTAAATTTCCTTTCACATTATTGTAGACCCACTGAAGGTGGGAAAAGTGTTCCCGAAATGTGACCTTTGGATGATTTAATAAATATTAAAATTTTTATTGAGTGTTTTTTTCTTAATTCATACTAACTATTTAAATAAAGTTATATACGTACTGTTTTTGGAATGAGTAGTATGTGTATGTTACTAGTCGAAATATAAACAATGCATTTATTTCACCCTTGTTAAGATACACTGAATTTTCTTCTCATCTTTCAAGCTTCTGTTACACTCCATTTCCACTGCATCATTTGTTCATCCTCATTTACTTTTTCAATTACTTCGCTTCACTCCACTTCTGATTTGTTGCCTTCCTCCTTTCCATTCCGTCTGCGCCCTCATTTCTCTGACAGTTTGCTTCCTGCTCCTTAGTATCTATATTTGTAACGCTTCCATTCCTCTCTCAGCAGGACACTTACTTCGCAGCTTCCCAGCCGCCACAGCGGCGCTGCGATCCTAACAATCCAGCCGCCCTTACACTCCGCCACTACGTCACTCCCAAGACCACCACCATGAAAACCACCACCACTACCTCCACCACTACCACCACCACAACCACCACTCCACCCCCCCCCCCAACCCCTCCCCCCCCACCACAACCTATCTCCTCTAGCCCCACCATCACCACCACCGCAGTCTCAGCTGCTACCGCCATCACTGCCATTGTGTCCATCACAATCTTCACAACAACGGTAACCTCGCAAAACCACCATCAGAGCGACTGAGATATCTCAGTGAGAACAACTCTTTCGAGTGCGCTGCTGCTGCGTGCTGCCTCCAGCGGTTGCTGGTGCGTCGCTGACGTTGGGTTCCAGTCCCAAAGAAGGAGCATTTTCGAAACCAGAAAAACAGTTAGGTCGAATTCAACCACTGTTTACAGATTTATAACGGGCCCCGGCTTTGATCAATAATTTTCCTTGACTTCTCCGATCAGGCGAATGCCGGGCGAATGCCGGAACTGTCCCCTAACGAACGGGCCATGGACCACGCCCAATATTTCCTTCTCGTATTATCTCCCCTTACATATACACACTCTAACATGCACTTCAACACCACTTATTTGGGAAGACCAGTTAGAAACTTAGAGCTGGGGCAATAACCCTCTGGAAGGGAGACAAGGACATCCCCAGCAAACCGACGTGAAGGTCGGCGCCGAATCTCACCACCCAGTGGGGAAGGAACACCACCACCTTCCTGGACTAGCTACACTACACTACACTAGCTACATTACACTTCACTACACTAAAGAGGCAAATGACCATAGAAATTGATATGCTCGAAGACATAAATCAATAATTTTATATCTGTTTGTCAGCACACGACAAGCATCTACTTTCACACAAATGCAAAGTTTCAGGCATTAATATTGTTATATGTTTGTTATCCACAGATAGTCCCAATTTGTTTAACTCATTTGAACACGAAGTTATTTTTTGCACGTATTTTTTAAATCTTTATTAGTAATAGTGTTATTTGTGTTAGTTTATCATAAATCAATGCACAGGTAGTTCATTCGACTAATAGTTTTCGAAAAATACGCCGTCCGATTTAATGGACACTATGCGCAAGGGACACTTTCCCTTCATCAGCGGTGATCAAGTGCGGGAATATTTTGGCTTTGATTGAAAGCGTTGAATTTGAGGACGCCAACGGCAGGAAACGTTGGTGCTCTCAACACGAGGGGATTAGATGATGTAGTAGAAAGTGATCCATCATGTGGCGATAAGGTGCAAGGAGAAATAAAATTAGTTGTTGCAATTGTTCCCTCAGGCAGAGCATGGCATGAAACATGAAGCGGATTGAAACTAAGAGAAAATTGACATACGGAACACTTACCTATACCACACCTGACCATTGGTGTGACATACCGGGATGTGGTCAATATACGGTCAAACACAAACCAATGGCCAGTCAAATCAAGCAATAACTTCATTTGAGTTTATTACCTAAAAGAAGAAAGAAAAAACATGTTATTAGTTTATATGTTAAAATGCGCTTACTGTCAATACCAATTATACTAATACTACTAGTAATAATAATAACAATACCAAGAACAATAACAACAACAATAATAATAACAATAACAATAATAATGAGGATGACGTGGGAGTATAGGAGAACGTGTCTTCCGAAGGTTAGGAGCAAGATTAATTTTTCAAGCAAATTAAAGTTTCCTTTCAAATCTTATATAATATTAAATTGACATTTTTAATTGCATAACTATATTTTATCTTAAATTAACATATACCTTTGAAAGAAAGAAGACCTTTCTCTCAAAATACAGTTCAAAAAATACGAACATTTGTAATGCGAATTATTAAGAAATGATTTTTTTAAGTAACAACTTTCAAAAATCCCAAATTTTTAGTTTTCATTTGTTTAATGAGCGAGAAAACACTTAACGCTGATGCAATTTTGAAAGGAGAAATTTTGTCACTTTAAATGAAAATGCTAATTTCATGTGTTTTATTTAGATTATTTCAAAATATTTTATTGGAATATTTTATTGGTTTTCTATTTAAGTTTGCTAATGAATTTGCATTTTTGTGCTTTATTAAAATCAAATTCCTATCGAATATCACGTTACAAATCTTGTTCGTGGATGAAACTAAATATAAATATCGATTATTGAATGTCTCTTTTATTTACATATTCTAAAAATTATTAGAATGAAAAAGAGATACTGTTCTACAATGTAAATAATGGCAAAAAGGATGATAATCTCTTTATTTCCCACAGCTGCGTAGAAGCAACTTTGAGAGATAGCGCTTCCTTCGAACCACTCACATATTGCCACAGATGTACACAAATAAACAGTAAAATTAGAATAAAAAAGCAGCCTTCAAGTGAAAGCCTTGTTCAACACAATCTATGTAGCTTATCTGAAGCAGTATAAGGCGAACACGACTTTACAGCCGCTACTTATAATATTAAGATATTTCCTATGTTTTAGTATTACCTAACGAGTTGTTTTCTACACTTGTTATTTAAACTTGCAATGTTTTTGTCAAATTTTAGGGAGTTAAAAATGATTCAAATGTAGTTTATAGAATATGAAAACTCAAATTACAATCATTGATAGCAGATGTTCCAACTGGAATGGTTTGACATCTCTAGGGAAAAAATTCACCTGATATTTTTTATATATAGAAACATGCGAAAATAAACTAAAAGATAAATAAGTATTAAAGTGTTTTGTTACTTGTCCTTTTTAGTTATTATTTAAGGGCGTACGATGTACATTTCTTGTTATTTTAACATTATAAAATAGATCAAGATAGTTATTACTTTGAACACGGTGGTCGCCAAGAACATGTATAGCCCGGAGATTCACAGGTTAGACCGGGGATCAGCTGTCGCAGCGACTCGTCAAATATAGCAGACGACTAATCGCGTATGCACCGGCCACACAAGATGCGCGAATTCCTCTTCAAGGGGGGGGGGGGCCTCGCCGCACTCTCAATGCAGCTGCCCCGGAATGCACGCCACATGGTGCTGCAAACACACACACAGCTCACCCGGGTGAGCTCTCGCACTTCCTGCATTTAACATCAACTATAACTGAATGGATTAGAAAACTGATTATCCCTGTTTGATGTCTAATAGATTCTTCAGATTCTTTTATTTCTAGATTGTGTGATTTCTTATTGTAAATGTATTGCAACGTATTCTAAATTGTTACCTATAATTTCAAGCCGTATATATTTGTTTAAAGGTAAATAAATAAATTATTAAACAAAATGAAGTCGTTGGTTGACATTATCATTTGGGTTCTGTGGTCAAAGAGTTGAATGCTACGCAAACGAAGATATAAACTTGATTGTTTATATGATTAGGAATTTTGATGTAAATGTGTAAAAAAATGTTATTTTCGTACCGTACGATATTAGTCGGATATGTGAAGCCGCAAGCTGTCCTTCCAGGCGTTTAAAGTTAAGCACTTAAATTGAAAATACCTGATTTAGGTATTCTGGGCGAGTGAACTGCTGTCATTAGTCCCGTCAGTGTAGTGCATCTTTTGTCGCGGGAAGTGGCGGAGATCTTCAGCGGTCTATCATCAGCTTGCAGGGATATTCCCAAACACGGTATCTCTTACCAGCAGGACACCGTCCAAGCCGGAACAAGCTCTAAGCTCCCGACTGGTCTCCCGCCAAGTGTGATAAAGTAGTGCAGAAACCACGGAAACTACCGATCAGAGCTGCCGGCCGCCAGAATTCTCCTCCAGTCAGCGCCTGAATTCGACCTAGCTGATAAGCTAGTGTCGAAAATCCTGCCACCTCCGGGAGTCGAATCCTTGGACCTTCCGTTTTGACACACTGTATTGATATAAATTGAAGTTCTGAGAAACTTAAGATGGTGAGTGCAGTTTGAGGTTGGGAGTAATTTTCACGAGAACTTTACTTTTTTGCGATATCGTCTCTAAATACGAATACTATTGTAAGAATAGGTATATATTATGTCGAAAAGCATGCGAGAAATATTAAATAATACGATTAAATACGAAATAATAAAATACACGATAAATAAAAATAAATTTATACGATTACGACGTAGAAAAACAGTGAGGCCATTCCTGCCGAAGGCAAACGAATACGAAACTAGGACTTTCCGGTCAGAGGCATTGCAGTGACATCAGTTGATGCCTTGAGCCCCCTCTGCCGTACACCGTCGGCCACCCGCACAAAAGTCATTGCCCCGCAAAAGCCATTGAGCCTCGGAGGAAGGAACGTAAATAGCCTCCCTCATTCCCACCGCCTCGCTGGAAAGCGCCGCGCCGCCACCGTGCCTCGCCTCGCCTGGGGCTGCCAATCGAAGTGCCGCCACATGTGCCGCTTCCCGGCCCGGGGCTAAGGCCTTAAGGCCCCGCGGGGTCGCCGGAGGTCAGTGTGTTTCTCCAGCTGTCGGATTGCGCGCGTGCCGTGAGGGGCGGGGCGCGGCGGGGCGGGCGGCTGGGAGAGAAAGTCCATCCGCTGCCGTAGGCCGAGGATATTGTTTCAAGCGTGGGGTCACGGCGCAGAACTGAGGGACGACGCGGGCGGGGGGGAACGTGCGAGAGGAAAGGGGTACGGCAAGGGGGGGGGGGGGGGGAAGGGGGGTTAAGGGTGCGGAAAAAAAAAGGGGTAGAAGCAAGATATTGTGGGGAAAGTACGGGAAGGAAAAGTGGAGGGGGGGGGGGAAAGTGTTCAGAAGGAAGGGGGGGGGAGCGGGGACTGTGGCGTGAGAAAGCGAGAGGCGGAGAAACGTGGTGAGTATCCGGGCGACGCAAAATGTGGCATGAAAATGCGGGCACATGAAGGAGGGGTAGAGTCTGGCGGGAAGGAGCTTTTGTTGGTAGGGGTAAGAGTGAATCGGGATATGGCGAGGCGTAGCTGTTATGCACGGGCCGACGGCGGCACGTGTGAAAGTCTCTCTGCTGTCGCAGAGCGAGGATACTGCGTGAAGCAGTAGTTGAGGCCCAGGACTGAGGAACGGTGCAGGGAGAAGAAGAGAGCGGGAAGAAGAAAGGGAAAGGCGGGACGAAGAGGGAAAGGGACAGGTAGGAGCAGGCCGAGGCGCATAGCAATGTTTGAGTTGTAAGGAATTGAAGGGCGGGGAGGAGAATTGTAAGACGGGCAGGAGTTGCGATGTGCAAGAGGCGGAGTAGGGTGGGAAGAGATGCGGCGGGGAGGGGTCATGTTGGGCGGGGCAATCCCGCCATGACGAGGAGCGTGGCGAGGTGCAGAGGAGAAGAGCTGCTTGTGGCGGAGAGGACGCGGCTGTGGCGGGGTGCCGAGGAGTGTCGCAGCGAGGAGGTGACTAGACATGGCGAGTGACAGTGACGAGGGTGAAGAGTGTGATGGCGACGCGGGGGGGAGGAGTGTGTGTGTGTGTGAGTGTCTGTGTGTGTAGGAGGTGGGGGGCTTAATAAAGCCAGGCGAGAGGCCAGCGGCGCCGTGTGAAAGTCCAACCGCTGGCGTAGGCCGGGGATATTGTTTGGTGCGCGGGTTCAGGGCTCAGAACTGTGGAACGGAGGGGGGAGGAGTAGAAAGTGGTGGGGATAGCTCGGCAGTGGGGAGGATGGGGAGGAGGGGAAGGGGAACCGAATGAAGCGGGAAGGGTCGGGGTGACGTAGAAGGGGAGGAGTTTGGCGGGGGTGAGTCGAAAATATAGGTCATCGACCCTTTGGAAGCAGAAAGTTCTAACAAAATCGAAAAAAAAAATAATCAAAAGTCGTTCGTGTGATAATATTAAGACTTCTGCCTCAAGTAGAACAGTCTTGCTGCAATCTGTGACTAATACACAAACTATACGTACCACAGAGAGCGCGTGATCATTCCTTCCTCTGCCTTGACTTATCCTCTCCCCTTACTCACACACACACACACACACACATGCACTACTCTACTACACAAGTAGGGAGGTGGGTCAGGAGCCTAGTGCTTGACCTGGATGGACCGGTGCACCGCTGGAGAGAGATAACTGGAGTGGGAAATCCCTAGAAAGCCTATATGTTGGTCGACGCTGAATCGTCCAACCGTATCTCGTCGTCCAACACTAAAATATTCACTACTCTAAAAGGAGTAAAGATCACAGCCGTTGATACGCCCGGACACATCAATCAATCAATCAATCAAGACGGGCCGAGGGTATCTCTGTATCGAAATCCATCCCCTGCTGCAGAGCGGGATGTCGTTTGAAGCGTGGGAGTGTTGCCAGAACTCCGGAGCGTAGCGAGGAGGAGAAGGGAGTGACGGGGTGGGGAGTGGGTAGAGTGGCGGGGAAGAGCGGGGGGAGGGTGTGTGTTGCGGGGTGTGACGTGGGTGAGGCGGGTAGAGTGGGCGGGGTGAGTGGGGGGTGAGTGGGCGGGGTGAGTGGGCGGGTAGAGTGACGTGGGTGAAGTGGGTAGAGTGGGCGGGGAAGAGCGTGGTGGGAAGGTGTAGTGTGTTGCGGGGTGTGACGTGGGTGAGGCGGGTAGAGTGGGCGGGGTGAGTGGGAAGGGTGAGTGGGCGGGGTGAGTGGGCGGGTAGAGTGACGTGGGTGAAGTGGGTAGAGTGGGCGGGGAAGAGCGTGGTGGGAAGGTGTAGTGTGTTGCGGGGTGTGACGTGGGTGAGGCGGGTAGAGTGGGCGGGGTGAGGGGAAGGGTGAGTGGGCGGGGTGAGTGGGCGGGTAGAGTGACGTGGGTGAAGTGGGTAGAGTGGGCGGGGAAGAGCGTGGTGGGAAGGTGTAGTGTGTTGCGGGGTGTGACGTGGGTGAGGCGGGTAGAGTGGGCGGGGTGAGTGGGAAGGGTGAGTGGGCGGGGTGAGTGGGCGGGTAGAGTGAGGGGGGGAAGAGCGTGGTGGGAAGGTGTAGTGTGTTGCGGGGTGTGACGTGGGTGAGGCGGGTAGAGTGGGCGGGGTGAGTGGGGGGGGGGAAAGCGGGGGGAAGGTGTAGTGTGTTGCGGGGTGTGACGTGGGTGAGGCGGAGGTGGTGTGAGGGAAGTGTGCGCATGGAGGGGTGTGGTGAGGAAAAGCAGGATGTGGCGCGAAGACCCTTGCGTGGCGACGCGGGTGGGAAGGTGTGGCGGTGAGGGGCTGGACGATACGTGGTGCGAGGCGGGAAGAAATGAGCTGAGCCTATCATTGCGGAGCGAGATGAATCTGTTACGTTGCAATGAGATGTATTTTTGTTTTATTCACATGTGTACTGGTTTAAAATGTTTTATACGTTCAATTCTTCCCTGATTTGTTTTGGAAAAAATCTACAATTTTAAATCATTAAATTACTAAAAGTTAGCAAATAATCTAAGGACTATGATGCCACGCATAGATAAACATTTTTTGCAATGAAACACGCGTGCACACGCTGTACACACGCGTAAAGACTTCGAACGACATCCTCGCTAGATTGCACGCGATCCATATTATTTGCTTAGTTACAAGAATCCTTATCGCTCTTCGCTTCGCCAACTGTCACCTATCACACTTTCTTTACATTTACGTATTAATGTGTCGAGGACTTAACAATTTCATTTGAGTGAAATGTCCTCGTAAATAATAGTATACCACTATGTGGCGGTGCTGTAGTCGATCTGCCGTAGGGAGTGGATATTGTTTGAGGGTTGGCTGCTGGCCTTCAGCCCAGGAGGACAGTGCAGAGAGGAACAGGGTGATGCGACAGCGGCGAAGCAAGGGTGAGGACCTATGAGAGAAAGCACATCTGCTATTGGAGAGGCAGCATTTGGTTCAGGCCTCGCAGCGTTCATTAGTTAGTATATGCCTTATTTTACAATGAATTGCATCGAGCCATTGAAATGAAATGCTCATTTCACCATCTAGGGGAGAGAGAAGGTACTGTCTCGGGCGACGAGACAGGCGATTTGAATTTAGCTCAGAGGTTTCTTTTGGGCTTAAGGATCTTTTACATGCAACAAATCTACTACATGGGACAGACGGTTTTACTTCACCTGCGAAGGAAGGCGTACGGATTTGTTTCCTCTTAAAATCCACTGTTTCTATCGGGTTTGAACCCAAAATCTGGGGTACAACATCCCAATGCGCTGACCGTTTTACCACCGAACCCACAGCGTTGCCACCCGCAATCCCCACCACCCGGAGCGTTCATGGGGGAGAATGTGTAGCTGGGAAGAGTAGAGCCTGGCGAGGTGGCGGCAGGGATGGAGTGAAATACTTTCTAATTTGCTACATTTCTAATATTGCTGGAGACGCACAATGGGAATGGGATGAGAACTCAAGTCAAGGAGGGGGGGTCGAAATTTTACATATTCTTTCTAGAAATACAATTCGCTCTCCTTCAAGAAGCTTAAATTGTTTTTCATTTCTCAAAATCGATTGTCCTGTCCCTAGGCACACCAATCAAGTATTTGTATATTCTGAAATTTCAAAGAAAGTTGATAACACACATATTCGTATTTTTGTCTTATTTTTACTCTTAATTTTACTCTTAATTTAAATTGCATTTTCATGTTATTGCGAAGAATGTGAAACTGAAATTATCAATACACATCTGAG
Organism: Teleogryllus oceanicus; assembly: GCA_964035755.1. NCBI lineage: Eukaryota > Metazoa > Arthropoda > Insecta > Orthoptera > Gryllidae > Teleogryllus > Teleogryllus oceanicus. Next base: position 66,371,929 of record CAXIVR010000010.1, read on the forward strand.
GACCACAAAACAAATGTTCGTGACAACTTCATGAAAATGAGAAAAAGCCTCCGAAAGTTAAAAGTAAATAATAAATTAGGAGCGTTTCCCCTAACAAAGACATTGAGGGTAGTTACTGAGATATTCCTACTGAGTAATATTAGAGGAGTGTATCCTACAAAATCAAATCCACTGAACTCACAATTATTTTAAAAGAACATGTTTTCAATATTTAAGTTTTTCTGAGCAAAAACCAGATACATACGATTAAACTGCTTTAACCTCAAAATATGTTTTTGTAAAACGAGAACTTTTTATAGTTTTTGAAGTTATTATATAAATTATAATACATTAACTACATATATAGCTACAAATAAAGCAAGAACGAAGTAACTTAACTGAATTTCCAACGTACTTATCATTCATCGTCAACACTTAAATACATTTTGTCTTCAACAAAGAACTCATTGGCCAGTGTTGAAATAGATGGTGCTCTCTTTTTGATTTGTGCAGACTTTGGTCCACGAGAAATGTCAAAAAATGCGTGGTGAACTGGTGGAATAAGGTCTTTAGTCTGCTGAAGATTTGTATACTTTTCGCTTTTCATTTGAAGGGCTTGTACATGAAGGTGATACCTCTGTTTTTAGTTTTGTCGTTAAAACGACTTTTCTGTGAGTTTCGTATTAGTTGTTTTGCTAATTTTGATGAAAATCACAATATTTGTCATATAAAAAAGAAAGAATTCCCAGTAATATAAAAAAGTTCAATGCAAGTTAACTAAATTTCAAATAACTCCTTTGGCCAATTTTGTGAGTTAACATCTTCTTGCACTAAGCCCTTCATTTTAACTCCTAGGTACAGTTCATCGAGGTTTATTGCAGAAGATCTACCTGCTCGAATTAACCTTCCTAAAAGGCATATCCTCATTTAGTTTCTCTTTAAAAGCCAATGTATAGAGTTTCGTTCTTTCAATGCGGATCCATCGTATCTCCAGCCATGATATAGCGTTCCCTTCTGCATCTTTTGTGATCACGGATTTCATTGATTTTACTTCCAGTGATTTAATTGGTGAGAGGACGAAATAATCAGCAATCACTTCATGAACAGTGAATACGTTCAAAATCAAAGTTGACCGCAACAAAAGCAATTTGACTGCAACAAAGATGGCAAAAAAAGCACCGCGGATAATAATGAGGAATTTTCTCAAAAAAAGATATGATATTTATAAACATTGAATAGTCATTAACTCTAATTTTAAAAAACTCTCATTTTTCTATTTTTTCTTCTGAGCGCCTCACATGGTAGCGACACTTTATCGTACGAAAACGCTGTTTCCATAATGATATTTATACACTACGTGGTGAAATAGTCATTGTTAATAAAAATTATTTAAACGAGATTATTACAAACATACAAAGGTTTGTGGAATCGGCTGGGAGAGATTGTTATATTGTAATCTTATATTTTATATAATAGTAATCCTAGTACACAATTCTCCAAGTATTAGGGACGATAGGATTTTAATTATGTTAAAGCCTATTCTCTTATGCCATTGTAGTTATGAATGCCAGTTTGCGAACGTGTTTTCCACAAAAAAGGGTATTTGGCAAGTGCTGGTAACCCATAGATGGGTGTGGCATGCAAGATAAAATTTAACATTGCTTTCATTGCACGATAGCTTCCATTGCTGCTTTAACGAGTCATTCCTTATAATCCCAGATCTTGGCAGCGAGATCTGCTAAGACAAAATATTTTGAAAACATTGGTAGTTTTCTGGAATTTTTGTGTGGACAGAGGTAATTTTTAAATAATTATGTTTTGAAAACTTGCTCCAAATTTTTCTATAATTTTTTCCTCGTATGCAGCAAAGGATGTTAATAAAAGTGGTGCTGGCATCTTTTTCTGAATTCTTGGAAGTTGTAAAAGTTTGAAATAAAGCTAGAAAGTAGCACTACTAGTTTCTCTATAGGTAGTTTCATTTAGAACTTGCATTTCCAAACATTGCGCCGATCCTCTTTGCAACCCCGCCTCTCATTCCGGTGCGTTCTTTGCGTATCTGCCATTTATGCGTCCATTCATTCCAAACATTCTCATTGACCATGCAGTATGAGAGAATGATTGCAGACCAGAATATTCCGGTAAAAATGTAGCCGATCACATGCCACAGGTTCGGTATTCGTGATGTCGACAAAAATGTTCTCTAATGAGTCAGAATATATTCATGCAGTGGCGAAGTATCGGAATTCCTGTGTTTTAGAGCACATCTCTCTACCTGTCCCGTGTCAAATTAATTTCATTGGGTCAAACATTGTTCAAGTTGTTCACACTGTTTAGAGCGGTGAAGTTGTTTTAAAGAAGTACTCTCTGTCAATAATTGCAACTTATGCACTATTGTAAAATTTTTGTAATTGGTTATCGTCACTCTTTTAGCAACGGGCAGAAATGCAAAAATATCCCTATATGTAAATTGGCCTAGTATCCTGAGACACAAATGCATGAATATTTCTCATCGTGGTCCAATGTCTGCTTTGTGAAACTGAAAAAAAATCATGCGACGCAAAAATGAAAGATTCCAGAAAACTGAAGTCGTAGAACAAGAACAATAAAATTGGACTTTATGAGACGGGGTTCAGATATAAAGAGGCAGGATGAAATTTAGAATGAAATTTTAGGACAAGTGAAGGTTACATGAAATCAAGACAAAGAGATTCTTCACGTTGATGCTACTGCAGCTCATTTTAAACATTGCCCTATCATTTGTGGATGGTGGGTCAATCCATGACTCAACTCTAATGATTGGAATGGGGAAAGGATGAAAAAGAAAGGATCGCGCACACTGTTTAATGTCCCAGAAGCGATGGGTGTATTAAATTTAAGTGTTGTTCAAAACATAGTAATATATATGGAAAACTGGGGTACCATGAGACATAAAAATTGGAACCATTACATTGAAGTTGATTTATTTCACTTTATTTGTACATCTAACGACGTATGTATATTTTGACATTGTGTGGCTATAATCAAGAAATAATAATAGTGGAGAAAACATCTAAAAAAACTATTTCCAATGAATGATCCATTGTGCTTGGGATATCATGAGTCAGTATCTGGAGTACAACGGGTCATGGCTATTCCAGAATAACTTTCATCTTTGTGGAGCCACTTTTCATCATTGAAGAGCCACTATAACTTTTAAAATTGAGGAATTTGACGAGTACAAATAGCATGTGCTCACGGAGGAAAAATTGAGATAGAGGGTAAACAATTGACGTCAATGCGCATACAGCATGTTGCAAGAGTTCCCTTCTCAGCACTTTTCACTTGACACACAGCTTTGCAAACTTTATCAGCAATTACCTTTACGATGTTTTTAATTGCTTCTCAGATTCTCGTTCAATGATGGATAATTGTTGAAAAAACCTGCACGTTTTGTCGATAGAAAGTTGTGTCACCACCAAAACTACATCTCTCTGGAGAGCTCAAGTACAAATCTTTACCTCTTTTGAAAACTTCTGCTAAGCAGTCTTCTCCAGTGATTTCTCTTTCTGATAATGAATCTGAATATTTAACATTATTTGCCACAGCAGTTTGACAGGCACGTTTGCGGTATTTTTTTATGACAAACCCTAAAACATTTTGCAGCCAGCAATCACTTACTCTTGGATATAAGTAAAAACTTGCTTATGTTTGTAGTTTAATTCGAGTTCAACTTCTGACCAGAAAGTGATTTTATAATTTTTCATTTCTCCTTAATGTTTCCCTTTTCACATCTCATTCATCAGCTGTACTTCTTATGCTTCTACCTTCGGCAACCAAATCACTCGCTCTATATTTTTCTTCGTATATCTCTTGGTAGTTTCTCTCTTTCATGTTCAAACCATATCTGGTGAACATTTGAAAAAGCATTGTAGCATGTGACCCATGGTACCCCACAATAACCTACCCATTTTGCCTAGTAGTTCATAATTTTAAAAGTGGTCTGATTTGACCTATAAAAGTTTGTTGCCCTAATGCTCCTACAATGCAGAAAGCTGTTAAAAACTTCAGGGAATTGCAATCTTTAATTTAAAAAGCAGCATTAAATTGAAAAATTATATTAAAACAAAATACACGTTGCCAGCAATTTATCTCGACAGGGAAAGATCAGTTAATATTTCACTCTTCCTTGGACAATGAAGTCAGATCATTGTTGCCTGAAAAGCACTTATGGCCACACTGTAAATTAATCATGATCAGTTTAGCGAATCTAACCACCCTGGAAATCAGCAAACATTCAGTGACCATGGCTCATGGGTTTCGCGGAAGCGCTTCTAAGTGGCGACTATATATTGAGACGAGCTCGAATATACGCCCTGGTAACGGACCAGACCATATATGAAAATTCCCAAAATACCGTCTTCAGCAGTTCTCTAATTTGAACGGGGCGCGAGAACCACGTCACTGTCTGACGTCGGCCGCGGCCGCGTCGAGCGAAACGCTTGTCCACGAATAAGAAATTCCAAAGATAAGCTTGGGGACGATATCTTGTGATTGGCCGGTATCCGAAAAACGAGGGAAGCCAACGGCAAGAAATTTTTTCCGTTGAAAGTTGAAGGATTCTCAGAAAAATCTCGGAGGAGGACGGATCGCTAGTCGCTAGCAGGGAACTTCACGCGAGATTGTTTCAGCCGAATACGGGAAGAGAACGAACATTGTATTCGTTTTTGTTGATAACTCACAACGGAAAGGAAACATGTGTCAGTGAGAGCGAATTATGTGAATTCAGTGAGGGTTGAATCGGACTCTTTTCCGGCGTACGCCGAACAATTTCCTGCATCGCCGCTACGTCACATCACCGAAGCAAGGAGCCAAGGCGATAACCATTCCTGAAAACACCGCCAAAGAAGCATTTCTGTTGGGGAAGGAAGACGGGCGCAGACGCGAGGCCGAGGCACTTCCCGGCCGAGAAAATTGGTTCGGAGACGCAGCGGAAGGAGGGGCGGAGGATCGTGGAGGCCAGGCTACCCCGACGCGTCGCCAGCACGAGCCGTCGCGGCAAGCGCAGCGAGCCCCGGAGGTCGCGTAGAGCGCGATCGCCACCACCCCAAACGCCGAGGCGCCAAGGCGTCGCTCACAGCACTCGACTAGGCCAGTTCACGTAAAACCCCATTGGAGAAGCGTGAGTACCCGTGCGACAGACGGTTGCAGAAACGAAAGAAATGTAATTGAACGATGCTAAACCACACTGTTTGTTTCTTAAAAGCTTTCAAGTATTAGGTATTTCAAGCCACATTTGTGAACGTTGATGTGTGGAACTCCTGAATGAAAGCCATGTTAAGAACAGAAATGATTAATTCACTTTCAACAAGTCACCCAATTAATTAAGTGTTAAAAAAGGGGTGTTGTAAATAGTTTGATTAATTTTGCTCTGTGTCGAGTTTTGTTTAAGAAGTAGTGATTGAAGTGTGTTATGGATTAATAACCATTTGTCAGGAATGAAAGCCATTCAAAGTAGGAAGGTTCAACTTTGTATTCTTTGGGTCCTTAAGACCAAGGCATGCCTGCACCAAATGGTGTATAAAGTACAATTCATTAAATGAATCGTTCGAAATACCTAATTATTGTGAAGAGAGGTAGCAATAATTGCTCCGAATATTCATTTCCGAGCACGAAGGTCATATTCTGTACGTGATTGTTTGTCAAGGACTATTTTTGTTGAATTTGTGTGTTTTTTTTTGTTTTTGTTTTTGTCATTCCTTGACTGTAGAATATACAGCCTTGTATGCCAGAGCCACAAGTGTTTTGCTTTGAGTATAAACCTGCCCGTATTCCCCCACCCAGGTACATTTTCAGACATAAGCCTCATCCAGGTAAGCGATTCGAAACAACTCCAGAGGTCTGACGTCGGGACGGCAGTGAACTGTCGAACGACGCCGGTAACGCCCAAGCGATCTCACACATCCTTGGGGCTAACGACTCCTTATCGCAACAGAGTTGTATTATGCGCGGCGCGTCGGAGGGAAGGCCACGACGTGTGTTCCGTCGCAATATATTGCGCAATATATATATATATATATATATATATATATATATATATATGTAGCGCCAGACCCCTTCACATACAATCACCGACAAGCGCCACCTAGCATGGGAAAGGAAGGATTCTTGAGTCACCGCTGTGGTCACCGGTTGCTGTACGGCAGGGAACATGTAAACAGCTGAGCTCAGTGGCGCATTCGAGTGGCCCAAAGTGGAGGCTCGGAAGCGCGCCTGTGCTGCTGTTGACAGGAGTACACCACAGCAGCGCCACTGCGCCGGTCGGTCGAATAAACACTTCCATCGAAACCAATGCTTTGCCAACAGACGCGCTACATGGAAGCGCTTCTAAGTGGCCCCTTGTGAAAGGCAACTTCTTTGGATAAAAAATCCCCTATCGTCGGAACGCGACTATACCATCGCAGGTCCCATGAAGTTTGAGTTGTGAAGCCACAACTGCGTTGATACCCACTGGAGTAAGCTACGAAGAGGACGACCGTAGAGCGCGTGCGCAAACAAAATGTTGGAGAGAATCCTCATTAAAGAATGCGCAAGTAGTTTGAAGGACCTGAAGGAAGCCAACTGGGGAACCGAAGTTTTGGGACAGGGAAAGTGGAAACTCCGTAGAGTAGAAGATGAGTTGAAACAAGGCATTTTTTTAGTTGAGTTAGTGCTAATTAGTGTCTTTATCATCACATCATACCACAAGTATTTTCATGTGTTTTTCTGATATTGACTTCACTTTCTACCGTGTAGATGATAAAGGTTACCATTGAGTCCTGGTAACAAGTTGAATTCTAGATAGCAGCGCTCATCTTTTCGCTATCGAATTTCTGCGGGAAACATAAAACAAGGAAATTGGAAGGGTCTGCTTTAGAGTGCATTTCATGAATAGTCAGATTAAGGGCACAAACTCTCTAAAATGTGGCTAAATTTTTGTGGCAAGAAACATTCATGAATATTCAGGAGTATCGATCCTATATTCGGCAGAATTGCCTGCCATTTTGCTGGGCGGCTTCCCAGCATTACCATAAATACCATTCCCTTCTAATAGCTCCATTGGCACGTTGGATACACTGATTCCTGCTGAAGTAGCAAAGTTGCTGTGCCTGGTACAATGGAAAGTACGTGGTTTTGTACTCGAATAACGTTCATCTTTATGCATTGGTTTCAACAGCTGAGCAAAAAGCATGGGAATTACATATTGGTACCGAAGAGTAACAGCTGATGATGGCTTGCAACCTGTCTAAAATATTGCGATCTAGAAATGCAAAGGTGCGAACTGTGGGTTTTCATATTTCGCCGCGCGGCTTCGTTATTGTGTAGTGATGCAGTTTGTAAAAATATTCTTATTGCAAAATATTTAAGTGGCGGAGTTAAAAAGTATGTTTTCATTATATACCATTATGAAATATGGTTATACAATCAATGTAAATAATACTCTTGTCAAATTTATACATATAAAATATGTTTATGATAACGGACTACAATGTATTCCAAAATTTTAAAAATAAAAATAAGATGTATTAAAATTTTAATGGGAACCATATTACTTGAATAGATTCTACTAAATATAATCGTACGTATATCCAGGTACTATACACAATACACAATTTTTTCTAAGAGGAAACGCAACAATGAGTAAGAAAAAGTAAATGAACGTTTGTTACGTCTTTAATCATTCATTACATTTTTTTATTCTGAAATTTTATTGATGATACTTTATTCAATAAAAATTACATTTTTCATTATGTGCAAAGGTGCGCATTGGCTGAATTTCTAAGAGTGAAAAACAGATATACTGCAATAATCATACCCATTTATTTTGATATTAAATTTTGTTATATTAAGGACAACTTTTATTTGTTGTAAACATATTTTACAAGAACAGGTAAACGTATTTCACATGATTACTAACGTTTTTTTAAACCATTCACAAAAGGTATTCATGAAACAATTTTCCCCTTTGTTTTAAAAGAGGATTACTTCATTTTTGGGAAAGCTGCAACTGTATTTCTTTAGCACCCTGGTAATTTGTAAGTTCATAACTTTTACTTTCCACTGTTTACGCAGTATAGAGAAAGTATTGTAATGCTGTGAAAAAATGGCGAAATTTGGACACAAAACTTATTGACGAGCCCTGGTAACGAAAATGTGAGTAACTCTTAGCCCTGTATATAGCAAATTACTTCCTATAACACGTTGTTTAGTCAGAATCTGTATTTTGTGGGCCCTTGATTGACGGCAAAACGTCTGTCTGTCAACTCTAGCGCCTAAACCGATTAGCCGTTTTTTTTTTTCGAAATTGCTATTTCCCAATCGATTTTGCTGATGTCCTTTGAACTTGAAACCGATATTTTAATTTTGTGGGGTACTTTACATGAAGCCCCTGTGATATTTTCAAAATTTTCAAAAAACGTGGGTTCAATTTTTTTATTAAATTTGGTTGTTTTTTAAAGACCGATTTTGCAATTAGGTCATGTAAAACTTTTGGAGAATTTGAGTACATTTTACTTAATTCTTTTGTGAATAGAGAAACAAGTAATAAGTAATAAATATAAAACATGGCCTCACTATAATCTCACATAATCTCACCAAAATGAGCTCAAGGCGCACCTTTACAGAAATGAGAACTATTTTTTTATGTGCGTAAACGCCGCACACGACGCCAAATCAAGTGTTTTTACACTCATTGAGCTCATAGAAGTACATATAACATTAGAAAAAAATTTCAATCGCCAATTTACACCAAAACACCAACATATCGCTTTAACAAAACCAAGAATCTAACATGTCACGGCGTAAGGATGCCGTTTAATCGTCACGAGGATCTTGGAACCACATACGGGCATTTATGGATCAATTCCTAAACCCAGCGATAGAAAGACATTAAGTGAAACACCAAATAAGGGCGCCAGAGGATAAATTGCCCTTTGGTTGCTCTAAAGCCGTTCTGAAAATCATGAAAGGGTTAAACCTCTCGTGGACGAGCGCATTCATTTCCTGCAAAGGGAGAATATGCTGCAATTGCTTTTTTTCCATTTCGTATATTTAGTTAAGCATTTTGCATATTTGAGGTTGAAATTGGTTAAGTTGTAAATTAAACCGACATTTTAGTATGCCGACGGTAAAAAAAGATACATCAATTTTGATTATAGAAAACTGATTTTTTAAACAGAATACTTTTATCTCCTCTATGTAGTTAATACGTTTTGATATAAAGTGATTACTTACTTTTTGAGCTCACGCAGCTTGATAAGCTCGTATGCGTGGTTTCAAACCCGACAGAGGTCGGATTTTTGAGGCACCAAAATTCATGCCACGTGCTTCCCTTAATAAACCGCTCTGTTGCTGCTCTGAGGTGAGTCATACGATTTTCTATTAATTGCGCTCTGATCTCTTTTGCTACATAGGTTCAATGAGACAAGAAGAGTTTGCAAGTAACGGATTTGCATGCATATTTTTACCTTGCTTCTAACGTTGAGTTCTCAGAATGCTTTTGATTCAGTGTAAGAAGTACTACTTCAAAGTCTTTCATTTTGTGTGACGAATTCATTTCATCTGCAGTATGCGTAGATTTTTCTTAATGTTTTACCTTTACTGAATGCTGACCTTATAAATATGGTGAAGATCCTATTTTCATTATGTCCTCTTAAAAAAATTAAAATAGCAAAAATTCACCTTTTTTAGAATCTGTCCTACACTACCATTACTGAAGTAACATATTTTTAGTGCAAAGCCCGGTATACACGGTACAGTTTTCGTACAGTTTCGTGATTCTCATACAGTTTCTATTCAGAAACGTCAAGGTCCCAAACTAGAAGTATAAAAGCCAAAAGTCGCGCATACACGTTCTATACGTTTTCTGCACGAAACGCCACAAGGGAGAAACAACTGAATTGTGCCGTGCGAGTACTGTCAGTGGTGGTATTTTTGTGTGTGCGTTCTGGCTGTGATCTTTATTTGGTATTAATCAACCATGAGGAATACAGAGAATAAAAATAGGAAGTCAAGAATTGGGAAAAAGGAAGTTTATCACAATATATCACTTCACATAGTCGCACTTTGACACACCTAACAACAAAATCGAAATGGCCGTTTACCGTTAGTGAATGATTCTGCCGCTATAGGCGCTTGAGTCAAACTGAAGGCTTTCTGCATGAAAAATGATGAACGTGTTCATATAAAAAACGTGAAGTCTAGACTGCACGTTTTCTGTACGTCCAATCTACACGGAAACTGTATCGTGAATACTGGGCTGAATACATTACATTCTATTGTCTTAAATTTGTTCAGTGTTTTTCAATATAAAAGTAGTTTTCACATAATTTTGAGTCACATCATATTAATTTTCTCAATATAACTAACCCACATATTTTCAAAAACAGCTCCAAATGATTACTTTAAACATTTTGTGAGGATAGATCACAAAACACTGACTTCTAGGCACAGGTGACATTTTCGCTAAAATGTTTAATGTTTAAATTTTAAATATATGAATTTCGTTTAATTTTCCGGGCTCCTTTTTGTAAAACCATTTTTGAATCGACGACTGAAGTATTTTAAAGGGATACAAGATACAGTGTTATAATATTACGTCACCGTTACAAATAATTCAATAAAGTGACGTTTTACTGCCACTTAGTTCCGTATTCCTACTTTTTCAATTGATCCCAATGAAACATACATTTATAATAATTATATGGGAAACAGAAAAAGAGAAAAAAATACATTTAAATTTTCTAAAAGAGGTCAATTGATTAAACGAAAATGATTTTATGCAGACGTTTGGGTAGTTGTCTCTGCAAACTTCTTCAGTCTCGCTGGCTAATTGATTCGAATCTACATCGGGTCATTCATTAGTAATATCACTTTGAAGTATTTTAATGAATAAACATTGTATTTACCAGATGACATTTGTTAAGAAAGAAAATGTATCCTCTCTAGAAACGTACTTGCCAGCCACTATTCACTTGTTCATTTGTCTCTATATCCTGAGGGCTTGGATACTTCTCAAACGTTTCAGATGAATTGACTCGATTCATAAACGTCTTCATTTTCAATGACAACCCCATCTCCGTCGGCCCGGTGGCCGAGATCGCTAAGTCAGTAGTGTCGCAGTGATCTCGGACCGAAGGGTCGCGGGGTCGAGTCCCGCCTCGGGCGTGGTTGTATTTGTGTTCGTCCTTTCACCCCTTATCATCAATCACCATATCGTTTCATCCACATAGTTACCATACCGTTAACAGCAATAGTGGTCGCTAATGACCTAAGATGTTGATGCGACCTTAAATAACCAATTAAAAAAAAACCATCTCCCCCGTAGAATTCTCCGCAGGCGACTTCGCCGACGTCGTCATCATCTTCAACATCGCCATCGTCGTCATCATCGTTATCGAAGTCATCGTTTCCATCCTCGTCATCGTAATCTTCGTCATCGTCGTAGTCAGTATCGTCATCTGTGTCAGACATCTCGTTAATTTCCACACTTTTTTTATAATTATATTTATTGTTCGAATGATGAGTACATGGTTCAGTAGTTATTACTGTTTCACATTTATTTGGAATGGTTTATGCTAAATCTAAAACTAATTCTAATCTAAATATAACATTGGTTTAGGATACTCACTGAGCACCTACGCTTAGTTTACAGAAAATATTTCAATAATTTTCACTTTTAGTGATTGACGAGTTTAGTGCTGCAATTGGTAGCACTAATAGTTGTCACTCCAGATTATAAAGGTACATTATACACTTTGACTAAACAAGCCTTAACGGCAGACACTTCACTGTTCGGAACAGAGCTGAGCAGATGTAGATTCCGCGACGGCTCGAAGCGAACTGAACTTTCACACTAATCCACTTTTCAAGACCTGTGAACAAGTCAAGCACTTTGTATTCATCAAATAAACACTATGTGCATTCAAATGAAAATATGATCTTGGGTCTGTTGTGCCATTCACTGATTTCATTCACCTGACAACGTATATAAGACACCTTAACATTCCGTGACTACTATTTTTCTCTAAATTATCAGGCAAGTAGAGTTCCGATGTAGGGATTGGGACAAGTACGTCAAACCGCGCCTTCACGAGCTCCTTGCCCGCCTGAGGACCCTGAGGAGAGTTTGCAGAGGCAATCCTAAGGGCACGACCAACTTCCCTTGACTCCAAATTCATTTCTCCTTAATATCCAGGAAGGGGTGTACACGCGCAAGCTGAAACGGTGCGAGACGGTGAAAAGTGGCTACGTACGAAAATATGTTTGCCAGGATTTTACTTTTTTGCTAAGGAGTAGAGGTATACGAAAATACGGCGCATTTTCGGCCGAAAAACTCTTAATACGGGGCCTTAGTAACGAAAAAGTAGATAAATCCTGTTGTTAAATTTATAAAAAATCCTATAACATGGGGTGTACCCAGAATCCACGTTTTGTGGATCCTTGATACCGATCCTAACGGCGGGCTCTGATCAGTAGTTTTCCGTGGTTTCCCCGATCCACACCAGGCAATGCCGGAGCAATACCCGAACAGACAGGCCACGGACCGCGCGCGAGCTTTCCATCCTCTATCTTGTCCTATCCTTTCCTCTTGCTTACACATACTTACGCACCCATGCACTACACTACCACGCCTATCAGTAGACCAGACGGGAGCTTAGATGTTGTCTTGACTGCGGCTTGTCTTGCCCCGCTGTTGGGAGATATCTGGTTGAGAAAACCCCCGCTAGCAACGCTAGGTCGGCGCCGGTTCTCGCCATCCAGCTGGGAAAGTTCACCGCCACCTCCCGAGGAAAAAAAAACATGTATTACACTTATGAGATTAATGTCCTTAGTTGTTGACGCGCCCAGAATCACAATCAATCAATCAATCATGAGAGGAATGCGAATCGCCCACTGAGTTTCACATCACTAATCCCTTCGTACTAAAGGCCAAGACTTTTAAGAAAGCTATGAACAAGCTCTTAACTGCGGCTGCTTTCGCCCTGCCCCATGTGGAACTGTATCTCCCCCGCACTCGGAGAGCAGGCAGGCATTCAGCGCCCGCGAGCGGCCTCTGGAGAGGCGAGGCGAGGCGGCCGCTGAGATAATCCCATTTGCCGCTGCGCGATAAGTGACATGGCCGGCCCCGCCCGCTGGGCCACGTGGCGCGTATGGCAGCTTCCTCGGCGAAGGACTACTTGCTTTTGACGGCGCGGCGCGGCGCAGCGGCCAGCCACGGGCAGAAAAAGCAAGCGCCGACGGGGATGGGTTGGTACCCATGGACGTAGTGGATGTTCGCAGCACAAGAGCGGGGAACAAATACGGGGCCTACGGCCATGGACGTCTCTGGCAAGTAATATTCAAAGAAGTTGCTGTGCCCGGAGTTAATACAAATTTAATTAATTTGTGTGTGTGTGTGTGTGTGTGTGTGTGTGTGTGTGCGTGCGTGCGTGTGTGTGTTCCTGCGGATAATCGATTTCGAGATTTCAACGAAAATACACGTTTTGGGGTACCCTGATACCGAAAAAGTGTTTTTTTCAAAACGTCCGTCCGTTTGTCCATCCGCCCGTTTGTCCGTCCGTCTGTCTGTTCGTCTGCCTGTCCGTCTGTCTGTCTGTCAGTCTGCCTCTCGTAGTCTGTCTGTCCGTCTGTCTGTCAGTCTGTCCGTCTGTCTGTCGTCTGTCTGTCTGTCCGTCTGTCTGTCTGTCCGTCTGTCTGTCTGTCCGTCTGTCTGTCTGTCTGTCTGTCTGTCCGTCTGTCTGTCCGTCTGTCTGTCCGTCTGTCTGTCCGTCTGTCTGTCCGCCTGTCTGTCCGTCTGTCTCGTCCGTCTGTCTGTCCGTCGTCTGTCTGTCCGTCTGTCGTCTGTCCGTTCTGTCGTTGTCCGCTCGTTGTCTGTCGTCGTCGTCTGTCCGTCGTCTGTCTGTCGTCGTTCGTCCGTCTCGTCTGTCTGTCGTCTGTCTCCGTCTGTCTGTCCGTCTCGTCTGTCCGTCGTCCGTCTCGTCTGTCGTCGTCGTCTGTCGTCCGTCGTCTGTCCGGTCTGTTCGTGTCTGTCGTCTGTCTGTCCGTCTGTCTGTCCGTCTGTCTGTCCGTTCTGTCTCGTCTGCTGTCTGTCCGTCTGTCTGTCCGTCTGTTCTGTCGTCTGTCTGTCGTCCGTCTGTTCCGTCTGTCTCCGTCTCGTCCGTCTTCGTCCGTCTGTTCGTCCGTCTGTCGTCTGTCGTCCGTTGTCTGTCCGTCTGTCGTCCGTCGTCTGTCCGTCGTCTGTCCGTCGTTCTGTCCGTCTGTCTGTCCGTCTGTCTGTCCGTCGTCTGTCGTCGTTCGTCTCCGTCTGTCTGTCCGTCTGTCTTGTCGTCCTGTCTGTCCGTCTGTCGCTGTCTGTCCGTCTGTCTGTCCGTCTGTCTGTCCGTCTCCGTCTGTCGTCGTCTGTTCGTTCGTCCGTCGTTCGTCTCTGTCGTCGTGTCCGTCTGTCTGTCGTCGTCTGTTCGTCGTCGTCTGTCCGTTGTCTGTCCGTCGTCTGTCCTGTCTGTCTCGTCTCGTCGTCGTCCGTCTGTCTGTCCGTCTGTCTGTCGTCTGTCTGTCCGTCTGTCTGTCCCGTCTGTCGTCCGTCTGTCTGTCCGTCTGTCTGTCCGTCTGTCTGTCCGTCTGTCTGTCCGTCTGTCTGTCCGTCTGTCCGTCGTCGTCGTCTCGTCTGTCGTCTGTCGTCCGTCTGTCGTGTCCGTCTCGTTCGTCTCGTCTGTCGTCTGTCGTCCGTCTGTCTGTCGTCTGTCTGTCCGTCTGTCTGTCCGTCGTGTCCGTCTGTCTGTCGTCTGTCGTCCGTCTGTCTGTCCGTCTGTCGTCCGTCGTCTGTCCGTCTCTGTCCGTCTGTCGTCCTCGTCGTCCGTCTGTCTGTCCTCGTCGTCGTCTGTCTGTCTCGTCTGTCTGTCTGTCGTCGTCTGTCTGTCGTCTCGTCTGTTCTGTTCTGTTCGTCTGTCTGTCTGTCTGTCTGTCCGTTCGTCCGTCTGTCTCCGTCTGTCTGTCCGTCTGTCTGTCGTCTGTCTGTCTGTCTGCTTGTTCGTCGTCTGTCGTTTGTCTGCAGTGGCAAGTCGTCCGTCCGACTCAAGTTGTTTATCGAGCTTGTGTCATTCCGTCACTCTGACTTAGATTATTAAGGATGAAGACCCAAACAGTAAGCAGAAATTAAAAATTACCAAGAAAATCTGTCATTCACACCCTTAATTGTTACGAAGATCCAGGTAAGATTACCAACTATACACAGTCAGAAATCATTAAATGTAATGTAGATCAGTGTATTAATATACATGAATCTTAATGTACCGGTAAATTAAGATGCTTATTACATTTCTAAATTAAATTGAATGCATAAATTAAAATCAACGTAGATTTAGTGTAGAGGTTCTCCCATGTTTTTCACCAGTGAATCAAAATCATTCATTCCAAATATGACCGTAAATATTTGATTATTGCATTCTAAAGGACATGTGCACATTAAAAGCAAACTGTATTCATGATACTTACATGAATGTACATTTTATTCAAGTAATGAGTAAATTTCTCCCAGAATACACGAGAAGCCCTACTGCGACCTTGTGCGGTCCCAGATATTATATGAGAAGTGTGTGATGAACGTTTCATTGAACCACAAGAACCAATGAACCACAAGAGACCGCTTCGCGTTATAAGAATAAATAGGCAGAATGAGAGATTCCCGCGTGACTAAAGCAGTGAATATTCCACCAATCACGTAACAAGAAGCAGAACCCGTTGCTTAACAGAAAATTAGCCAGAAGTAAGTGATCCGCCATTGAGGTATGATTTATGAGTTCCTAGTTACATGCAAGCAAAAGAATTGTATGTTTCGATGAATTAAAAAAATGTATTCAGGCTGATAAGAGCAACAATCAAAGCTCCAAGTATAAAGGAGGTAAACATCTTGAATACTGCTCTTATGATTTGTGGTAATTAAGCATGTACTTAAAATGCGTGGACAGAAACGTGTATTTGAACATAACTTGCAAATCGATAATTTAGAAATTTGTTTCTTGTTCTTTTCACCGTTCTACTCTATACTTCTTTACAAAAAATTTCAAAAATTCTATATATTTAAATCTTAATATCTGAAAATCTGGATATTCTCAATTCACTAATCACTTCTCCAATTACCTGTGGCGAGATATTGCAACTAGAAGAACCCAACAAAGACGAAAAATGAAGGAAAATCACCCTGAGAAATCCTCTTATGGAAATCGGACTACCTGGTAGGAGTTTCTGCACTGGAGAATCACGATGGCGTGGGTTGTCGCGGTCTCTGGTGGAGTGTGGTAGACGACCACCCGGACCCTGAGTCTCGCGGCGCCGCTCACGTCGTTAGCTTGAAGTTGCAGGCAGTGAGAAGGCGATGCTAAGCTCCTGGTAGCCGCGCATTGTTTTGACTCCGGTACTAGCCTGAATAGCTAAAAGCTTTGAGTTAGCTGGGCGGCCCTTACCCAGGCATTGTATGGGGAGGTTACCGTTAGAGCAAACAGGGTTTCGGCTGGATCCAGGCATTTGGGCGTCGGTAAGGGGTGCGGATAAAAGTGAAAAAGGCATAGGTGCCCAACCCGGGGACTTGTTCCCCTGATGAAGCACTTTTATGTGGTGTTATAGACTGATGAAGCAACTTTATGGGGTTCTACTACTGCTCGAGAGGAGTAACGACGCCCCATCATCACCATATTAATAATAAACTGGTAGGAACAGTGCCGGCTTTCTCCTCGCAGTTAATCGTCGAGGACTGGAAATAGGTAACCACGTTTTTTATACGCAGATGATAGGATTAATCTAGCGTGAAGTTTTCTTATCATTGAGTGAACGAATAGTAGGTCATAGTAAGTTATACATTTCTAATTTAACAGGAATCTTGCTTCAAGTAAATTATTTGCTACTAGGAGTATTAAGGAAGATTAATACGCCGTTTGAAAAAGGAGATAGCGAATGTTTCCTTCCTCTCTCGAGTTCCGTTACTTTTGCGAAGCGTCTCCGCGGCAAGGTCACACGTCATGGAGAGAAACTTGCATGAACATTATATTAGGAAAACAAGTTTCTTATACTTGGGTTTTTCTAACGTGACGGCTGAGGGTAGTATCTCTACGATGGAATTCGGCACGAACTTTTGAGTCATTCTCAGTCCTGCCGCTAGAGTCGCTTGATCTGGAGCACTGCTTGATGCAGTTGCGATCATGCGACATCTTGCGGCAGTACCAAGAAAGTTGCACAAAGTCGTGCCGAATTCCATCTTGGAGATACCACCCTCAGCCGCCACGTCAGAAAAAAACAAGTATAGTA
Source organism: Teleogryllus oceanicus (assembly GCA_964035755.1). Lineage (NCBI taxonomy): Eukaryota > Metazoa > Arthropoda > Insecta > Orthoptera > Gryllidae > Teleogryllus > Teleogryllus oceanicus. The sequence continues at coordinate 66,389,221 of CAXIVR010000010.1, forward strand.
GAAAGTTTGTGTAAAATAAAAACAGGGAACGGGGATATTTTTATACAATACCAACTCCACCAATATTTTATTGCCACACGTGTTGGTAATGCAATTTATAACGAGGCGAGAAAGAATAGAAAGATCTACTAATAAATGTAAATAAGATTAATAACCTCAAAAATACAAAAGGGAGTTTTGTAAGGGTGTGGTAGTTCAATGTAGAGAGAAATCTTATGTATCAATTATAATTGAAAGAAGTATATTATAAATGAAAATTGAAAGACTACTTGTATTGTATGGAAATAGATAAATGAATGGGTTTTGTCGTAGATTTGAAGATTTTGTGTGTCTGGAGTAATCAAATTCACTTCGTGAAATCTTTGTTTTGGTTTAATTTTTGTGAAGAGATCTGTACAAAACAAGTACAACTTTTGCAGTGTTAAGATTAAATAGTCATGTTTAATCTGCACATTTCAGTTTTGCGTCATCTCGCAAAACTGAACATTATAGCTTTTGTCTAAATCTTCCTGACCTCTTACGTTTATTTAATACATTCACTTTAGTCTTTCCCTTGGCAATCCTGCCCTCGACAGTCCTCTCTAGTATTGTATCCATCATGTCAGAGAAAGCGTTCTAACCATGTGCCACGTAACGTTTCAAAAACTTTATTTGCTGTCGAGTGTTTGACAAACTTGTTTACGTTATATCAGACTAAATACTCGTACAGATTATTGAAACTATTTCTAATGAGTTACTTACCTGTAAATAGATAATTAATGTGATGTGTGACATCGTTTAATTTTCATATATTTTATTTTCATATATTTTATTTAAGAGTTTATCATCATCATGCATTCATCCATGGGATTGTTGTGTGCTTTTACCAAATTACTGGAATTGTTGTTTGTCCAATCATCTTAATTAATAAGTGTCGTTATACAAAACCTAAAGTCGGAGTAGTTTCAGAACCATGAAACGTCAAACAAGTTATTAAAAACTTTCAGCTTGATATAGGAGTGATGTTTAACTTGTTTCACTATAAGTGAATTACCGGTCTTGCCCCTACGATGAATATCATGTTATTTCCAAAACGTTAATTTTTGAAATAATAATAATAATAATAATAATAATAATAATAATAATAATAACAACAATTCTAACAATTAAGTGGGAATATGAGCAAATGGAACTCCCGGAGACGGAAGACTTCTGAAAGCATAATCCATGCTGAAAATGAACATGATGATGGCAATGATAATCAGTATTACAACAAAAATAATCTTCTGGAGCATTTCTTTCCCAGTTTTGACTTGTTAACTATATTTACACTTTCCCAGAAAATTTTTTAGAATGAATAAAAACCAGATTTTTTGTTGATTGAATTTTTCTTCCTCTGCTAAGATAAACATGGGAACGAATAATATAAACTGCATCTCATAAGTTAAGCCTAAATAAGCAACACTGAAGGAAAGATCTTGAAAAATTGCCCTAAAATTGTTAAAGATGTAGAACATCAGTACTTTACCACGCCGCCGAAAATTCCACCTCTCTCCCGTCCAGCACCTCCTGCTCCACAAACCTCGACGATCTGGCAGTGCTCTTGCCGTAGCGTGTCTTTGAGAGAGGCCAGAGATTCCAGAATAGCACTGGCCCGCAACACAGGCGCTGCTCTCAGTCTATATATGTAGCTCGTTTCCGGAGCTTGGGGTCCACCTGTTTCCGGGCTGAGGGAAACATCTCCCCTTCACTCCCCCCCCCCACTCCGGTGCCCCCTCCACGTGCACGTGTGCGAACCGCCCCCTCGCAACTGTTTCTTGGGTGGCCGTCGCTTTTTGTGGGTTCGCCCCCGAGAGTCGGGAGCGCACTTGACGTTTATGTGCTTTTTATTGGGGCTCTGCTTTCGGCGTGGATTTACCCGCTTGTAAACTCGCCCTGACTGCGCGTGGGGTTTTGGTAGGGTTTCGAAAAAAAAATCACAACTTAAAATAGTAATTTACTAGTGGCCTGCAGTAGGAACTATGTAGCTGAATAAAACCACACAAAATGATTTCCCGAAATATACCACCAAGAACAATCATTAAAATATTCTCATGTGACACTGCAACAAATTAAATGTTATGCTGGAAGAAATACAATTTTCTGTAATACTGTAATAGCGTAGTACGGCACCCTACTGCAGTATTAGAAAAGATACGTTTACATAGTACAACAATCATTTACATACCAAGTATGTAAAAAAATTAGTGTTTCATAACGCAACACATGAAAAGCAAATATTTAATGGCGGGTGGCCTCTTCCTTGGAGCCTTGCAGTCGCATGACATGCGTAGTGTCGTAAGCAGTGACGCATTGGGTATGGGAATTCAGTCATTATACGCAGTCAGAAGAGGAGTAATGACACAAGCCAATATTTGCATTTCTTTTCTAGGGCTTTCATCCCTCCAACAGCCGGTTTCCCTTTAAGTCCCGGCGCGTAGTCGATTATACACTAGACACCAACACACTTACGAGCTCTTCTGATCTGGGGTCAGCAGAACGCGAGGCCCTCCGCGACAACACATACGTGGCAGACAAGGGACAATCAACCATGCCCAAGTCGGGACTGGAACCCGCGACTCTTCGTACCGAAGCGCTGAGTCTGCACACGCTCTTAGCCCACGTCGGCAATTTGCATTTCTGAGTCCAAATCAAAACTGTTTCGTAGTTTTCGAATTATTTTCGAGTTTCTGGGGATCCTACGAAACCACAGCCGGAAACTGTGTTGTTGTCTTTCAATTTCTGCGCACATTGTAAATTAGTATCATTGATTAAACAAGACGCTGAAGAAATTCTTTGTATACGCGAAGAAAAGATTGTATCAAGAGCGATGAAGACAACTTTCTCCTTCATCCCTTTTCCTTCATAGCACAATTTGTTTGAATTGTTCTGAATATGATTTTGCTAAGACTTAATTTTCAATGTAATTTTCCTCAGTCTGAGATTGAAACGGGAAAGCTGCTTGACTGTTTCCGAATCTTATCGGTCTAGGACAGTAGACCTGGAAGTTTTATGTTCAAGCCTCGACGGTCACAGATTTTCAACACCGTCTAAATTGCAGTTGGATCGGACAACGACTGAATAAGTATTCCAGAGGCTGGTTGCGTTGATGTGTTTTGTAAGAGAATATAAGACTCGAGTTACGAATTACGTTTGAGAGGAATTTAAATGATTTGAGATTCTGTATTTCAAAACATTAAAAGTGATTTAATGTATCATTATCCCCATCACAGGGGATAATAATACATTATATTACTATTCGCAGGTTGTCAGAGCAGACATTCAAGAAATGTCTTCCCAGAAATTCAGATTTCGTTTCTACGATTAGCGAGCATTTTGAAGACACAATGTTTTCAATTTACCATGTGTTTTACATATTACAATTTCCGGACTTCCATACCCATCTCACAGGAATTTGGTGTTGAAAAAGCTGCATCTAGGGAGCGGTTGCCAACATTTCCATAAACAGCTTAAAACACACTGCTCACGCTTCGAACCGCACGTTCTCAGGCAACTGGATTCTGGATTCAGGAATTTGCATCTCAATGTATTCACACAAATCGACGAGAATGTTGAAGTTTCGTGATCTTTATCACGACCATTCTAAGATATTTCTTTAAGGTGTTATTTTTCTATTGAATTTACAAACTTTCATCAATAAACAACTGAACAATCGTTATTGTACTACTAAATAATAGTATACGTACCTAGGGCGTTATAAGCGACGAAAACACCCCGAGGTCCTTTGGCCGTGGGTTTTTGTCGCCCGAGATCATTAGAACCAGTTAATGCTTGTGGCATATGTAAGATTTTATTTTTTAGCTAAATTTAATTATTCAGATTTATTTATTTACTAATGAACTCGACGTTAACTTGACCCGGTTTGTCTTTTCGTATTTACCTCCGATAATTCCCTTTCATATTTCCCTCCATAAAAGAACATGTAGCGTCATTCAACTGTTTTTATATTTCCTTCGCTCCCTTCACAATCCTCTCGATGCAGGTAAGTTATGCTGTGAATATCGAGCTCCGCAATGAAGGCAGTAATAAGGAATAACATATCAGTAAACATTAATATCATTAGTATTTTATAATTTAAAAAAAAAAAATATACAAATTTTGTTCTTTATTTTTAAAATATGAAAACAGGTTTCTTGAAACCGGATATGGCAGTGTAGCAAGAAAAAAATATTGAAGAAGATAGGGAATTCCAATACCAAACTTTCTTGTATCAGAGTTCTTCCCAATAGAGAGGTGAAAATCTTTTTTCGTCGGAGAAAGATCTGCCACCTCTTTCGCACGCGAATGATGGAGGAGCCGCGTGTTTTTCTCGTCCTGTGAGACCCACGGCCATTCATCACCTCAAGGTGTTAACTCTGACAGTATCTCCTTAACGACTCCCTGGAGATGGAGGCCGGCCTCGAGTTGCGAGAAATCATATGAGTAATTTTCAGAGCAGCGGACGTGAAAACGCGATCAGCGTCATCGGTAGGTCTGGCCAAGGCACTTTACGACTCCCCGTGATCGTCTGAGATGGCTCAGGGAAACAAGCACTGCGACTGCAGCTTCTCTCACCAGGAACAAGGATTCGAATCTTGACGGTTGAGGATTTTTCGATAGTTATGTCGAATTCCACGACTTTGTGAAGGAGAATTCTAGCGGACGGTTGTTCCAATCAGAACTTTTCTAAGATTTTTCGTATCAATAGCAGACGAATCCCGGAGGAGTACCTTAATAAGAGGGCAGCCAACGGGAGACTAATCGGACTCGTAGTGGGCATGAACACCAATATCCATGTTTTCAAAACATCAATATTTTTATTAAAACATTGATGTTTTACACATCAACCGATTAAAGACGATTATGTAGCATTGATGTTTTGTGCTCAGTGTTCTTACAATTTCTACGTTTTGTTTGTAAATGAAAAGTTCCATAATCCCAATTTACTGAACATTTTAAAAATATGAAATAATACTTCAATTTCGATCGAGCAGACTATTTCTTCACGAAAAGTTGACCTCGATAACCCGGTATTTCTTACGCCTTTCCCGATATTTCGCAGAGGAGATACAATTTACGCATGTGCAGTGGCGTTGAGATCCCCCTCCCCCATTCTTCTCGCATCAATCTACGGAGAACTGAAAATGCTCTGATCCCTTTGGGATGTTCTTTACCTCTCACGCTTTTAGGCGCAAGTTTTGTTAATTGATTTTCCTATTTTTAGTTGGTTTTGTCAGTTAAATGTTAATTATGAATTAATAAACCGAATAAAATAATAAAAAAAATAATTAAAATAAATTAACAATACACGGCCACTGTCAAATTAAATTCTTCCCCGCGCAAACGTAAATGTTAGAGGATACTAATCTACTTTTAAAAACATCGGTGTTTAAAAAGTTCGATGGTTTTTGGGCTCTGAAAAATCTTTTTAATTTTGAACATCTTTTCAAGAATTTAAAGCATCCAGTGCTTTGTTGTCAATGTCCCATCCCTAACAAACAGAGCTTGTCCTTGCTAGGGGCAGTGCCTGCGTGATGACCCGACAGACAGATATTGGATTTGAGGCAAAGGAAGAGCTCTCTGCCATCCCCACTCTTGCACATCGCCTCCCAGGCACCGGCGCGGCGCCCGCTGTCTGCCGTGGACTGCGACTTTCCTTCTCGTTGCCTCGCTGCATCGGCGCGTGAAGCGTGGCACACGAGCCCTGACCTTGCTCACGGCTGCGCGGGGCAGGGCGGGACGAGGTGAGGAGAGGGGTGGGAGGAGACAGGACGGGACGGGCAGGGGCAGGGCGGAGCGGGGCAGAGCGAGGCGGGGGGGGCGGCCGGGCCCGGCGTGGGTGGGGGCGGGGCGGAAAGAGATGAGGCGGGTAGGGGAGAGGGGCGGACGAGACAGAAGGAGACGAGGTGGGTTGGGACGGGATGAAGGGTGGAGAGGAGAGACGGAAAGGGGTAGGGCGGAGCGGAAAGGGACGAAGCGGGGCGGGGCAGGGAGGGGCGGGATGCGGGGAGGCACGGTGCCCCGTGGGTCGCATCCGAACCGGTTTGCCGCCCGCGCTGTGGTATCAGGCGGGCAGGGCCGCCGAAGGCGGTGCAGTCCACAATAAAAACTTCGTGTTTATCCCACGTTCACTGCTCGAATTAGCAATAAATTACTGACGGCATGCATGAACTTGCCTCCTGATACAACCGTTTTGCGGGCATTGCTGTCGCGCGCGAATTAAATGCCATTGCGCGCATTGAGAGAGACAGAGAGAGGGAAAGAGACAGACAGGGAGGGAGAGAGGGAGAGAGAAAGGGAGGGAGGGAGATAAACAAAAGAAAGAATCTAATAGCAATAATAAATAATTTATTCGCAGAATGCAACTGTTGGTAGTCTCAGTCGTTACGTATTGTAATTGTAAATAACTCCACAGATTCACCAAATAGCTCTACTTACATTTATCTTCCGGTATGCCATTCTAATACTGCTTTCATTAACGCTAAAATATCCGTTAGGAATTCTTCTGGATGATATGTGTGATATTGGAAAGACAACATTATCAACGTCCTAACTACAACTCCTGTCCTTTCGTCCCTGTTCTGTTCAAGTTTTCAATTTGTGTACATCACACAGATAATGTCGGAATGTGGCTAATTCGTGAATAAACCGATAAAGTTTGGTCGAGATCGAATAGGTCGATAAAGTTGAAAGGAGGACCAGCTTCAAAGAATACATCAGACGTTAGCCGGGTGAAGCGAGCATTAGACGACACGAGTTGGCTAAGACAGATGGAACATGTTACGTTGACGAAGAAGAGAACACATTATGTTTCAAACACGCATCAGATTGCTAGTGGGGAGTTTTTATGTATTGCAAGAGACAAGGTATGCAGTTTCAAGTCTCTTTGTGACAGTCGTAAAATTCTGAATAGATGAACTGAAACTAACTTCGCAACCGCACCAGGAAACGCTTTGCTCTGCATTGCCGTCTTGAGCCGAGACTCCACGATTTACATAAAACGACTTTGAGTTTGTGCAACGCTTTAACCACATTTGCAGTTCACTCCATTTTATGAGAAGAAAATGCTCGCTAATATAAAAGACGCTTCAGTTTCGGACAATCACCGTACTTTCGCCAGCCCTTCTATTGCCTAATGCCATCTTTAGCCAGATAATGTCTGCCATGATAAGTTAATCGTCATTCTCACAGATTTATCCAAAGTGATGGCTGATGTGAAGGCGTTAGTTCACAAAATATTTATATCTTATTCTCATCCTTAAATCCATTGCCGTAACATTTTGTACAGTTCATGTTGCTGACCTGTAATATATTACAAACAGGGAGCGGTGGCTCAGTGCATCAACTGATATCACTACTGTGCCTCTGACCGGGAGCTCCTAGGTTCGAGACCCGATGGCGGGAGGATTTTTGACACTAGCTTTTCAGCTAGGTCGAATTTCACTTTCGGACAATCACCACACTTTCGCCAGCCTCCTATCGCCTAATGTCATCTTTAGCCAGATAATGTCTGCAATGACACTAGCTTTTCTAGGTCAAATTCAGTCGCTTATTGGAGGAGAATTCTAACGACAAGCTGGTTTTCCGGGGTTTCTCTGATCAACGCCTAGCGAATGCCGGAGCAGCACCCTAACAAACGGGCCACGAACCGCGCGCGATTTTTTCTTCCTCCTCCTTTACCTATCCTCACCCCTTACATACACACACTTACACTAATATGAACTGCACTACCGCACATGCCGGGAGACCGGTCGGGACTTAGAACTGGTCCCAGCTAGGGCGATGCCCCGCTGGCGGGAGATACTTGATTGGGAAAAACCCCGCTAATCGACGGTAGGATGCCTCCGGATCTCGCCATCCAGTGGGGGAAGGTCATCGCCACCTCCCGATGATAAACATGCACTACACCTAGGGGACAAATGACCTCAGTACTTGACGCGCCCGGAATCACTAACAATCAATCAATCAATATATTACGTGCGTAAGAGAACATTTGTGGAGAATATGGGCGGCATAATTTTTAGGGTGATCAATTTGTATGTGCGAAATAAAGGTTATCGTTACAGTAGTATAGCAAATCATTACAGTGTTACCGTAAAAAGTTTATGACCACAGTCACTATTGATGATATGACTTTCATATCTCAAACGTTTTCCTCTGTGTATTGTTTCTTTATAAAGTAGTTTGTGAATATTATCTCCGCAAAGTCACGCAGAAATTCATTTTTCACTTTGAATTTATGGAGCTTTAAAAGATCTAACGACAAAACCACTTGTTCGTTTAATAATATTTCATACATTTTTATATTGAGTGTGTGATTCTAAAAAGTTGTTGCATACATTATTAAATTACAAATATTACTTTGCAAAAATATGAATTTTAAATATTGTTGCGAAAGTTATTCTAGTACATCCTGTCTTTTTATAAACCATTGTTTAGCAGGCACATTTTCAGCATTAGTGACAAAATATCATTTCCCACATCTAGTAGTTAATTCTTTTACTGTTTGTACACTCTTACTCACTAGAGGTATATTATACTGGAACTATTTGTAATGTAAATTTCTATTCATCAAGTGGAAAAAACAAACGAACGTATAAGAGACATCTTTACTTCTACAGGTTTCTCATACCCCTTCAGCGCTAAAAGGATTAAAAATGTTTATAATTAACGTAGTACCAGATATACAAACAAAATGAAATTAACATTTAAATACTATTTAAATTTAATCGTATGTATTAAAACTCCATCAAAAATAAATATATCCTCATCAAATGTATCAAAACCATCGAAACTAGCATATAAAATAATTATACTATTTATACTGTACTACATATATCCAGGAAGCTAGAAGAAATTCGCACAAATAATCTAATTCCATATTTATGCAAATAGAAATTATTAAGTCCAAATATGTGCTGTGATCGGGAGGTCCTAGTGTTCCCGAACCGACAGCGGCGGATTTTCGATACAGGCTGTACGGCTCTCCGAATTCAGCCGCTATGTAGAGAACTTTAGCGGGCAACTGCTTTGATCGGTAATTTTGCGTGATTCTACGATTAATAACAAGCGAGTAACAGTACTCTAACAAACGGGCCATGGATCATACGCAATCTTCCCTTCCTTGTGCCTCCTCTCTGCTTATAGGCACACTTACACGTAAATGCCGTACATATCAACTCACTCGAGAGACCAGAGGAAGCTCAGTCTTAATCTCGGTTGGGGAGTAAGTTGGGGGAAGCTGGTTGGTGGAGATACCTGGATGGAGAAACCCAGCAAGCTTTCAGTAGCTCGGCGCCAGATCTCACCATCCAGCGGAACAGGAATCCTCACCTCTTCCCGGACTAAAACATTGTCCCGGACTTATAAACCAAAAGCGGTTGACGTGCCCGGAAAAATCATTCAATCAACCAACAAGGTGTGAATTGTGTCCTGCCGTTCTTCAGGTTCGTCCTACCGCGCGCCCTTCCTCCGCCCGGGGCATCCCTACGGCGCAGCCCTTTGAGCCCTTTGGGGCAGGGGAGGGGAACGGGGAAGGGACGGGTTCATTGAGGTGCGTGGCGCTCAATTAGAACGAGCGCCCGCGCGCCGGCCCTTGGGGCACTCCTCGGTCACCCAGACCCTCCCACCGACCTCGCGCCTTCCCCACTCCCCCGCTCTCCCCCGCCCCTCCCGCCTTCTTCACTCGACCCGCCATACTATCCCACCTTTGACGTCCCTCTCCGCTTCAACCCCCTCTCCCTTAATTCCTCACAACTCCCTCAGTTCCCTGAGCCAACCCCCTTCACTATGTCCGCCTCCTCCCACTCCAAACGCTTTTAGCCCATTCCCGCTGTCTCTGACCGCACCCACCCTTCCACATCCTGCGCATGCGTTTTCTCACACTATGTTCCTTTCCCCACCTCGCTCCTCCCTTCCCCTCCCTCCATTCCGACCCCTCTGCCCCTATCCGCACGCCCCTCCCCCCTTCCTTCTTTCCCCCCTCCCTTGCATTCCCTCCGACCGTGTCAGCACCCTGCCTCCACACTTCATACCGCCCTATTGGTTTCCTTTCCCACTGGTTATCACTACCCCTTCTACCCAACCCTGTTTAATCTAACCCAGTCTCTTCTTGGCTCATTGCGTACCATGCGCTACTCCCTCCCTTTCACCCCCTCACCCACTCTACCGCCTTCCGCCCCCCCCCTCTGTCCCCTCCTTTAACCTGCCCCCCCCCCCCTCCCGCCCACCTCCCCTCGTCGCGTTCCGCTTTGCACCGCACGCCACCGCTAGAATTCTCCTCCAGACAGCGACCGAATACGTCCTAGCTGGCAAGCTAGTGTCGAAACATACTGCCGAACCTAGAGCCTCCCGGTCAGTTGATGCACTGAGCCTACCGCTCCCGGTGCAACTTCTACGCGCTCGCTCCTTTGCCCAGGCACCCTACGGCCCCCGCGACCTCCCTTTACACTCGCCCAGCGTTCACCCTCCCCTCACTCTTCGACCCCCACGGACTGATTTAGCTGCCGATGCCTCTGCAGCGACTCTGACCGGGAGGTCCTCGTCCCTACAGTGACGGGTTTTCAATACTGGCTCGATAGTTCGGTCGAATTCGGCCGCTGTCTGGGGGAGAATACTAGCGGCCGGCTGCTCTGATCGCTAGTTTTCCGTGGTTTCTCCGATCAACACCAGGCGAATGCCGGAGAAGTACTCTAAGAAACGGGCCACGGACCGCGCGCCATCTGTCCTTCCTCTTACTTGTCCTATCCTCTCCCCTTACACATACACTTACACTAACATGCACACATGTCGAGATGGTCCTGGCTTGGGCAATGTCCCGCTAGGGAGAGATACCCGGACGCCGACCTGTAGGTCGGGGGCGCATCTCACTATTCTGCCGGGGAAGAACACCACTTGCTCCGTGATAAAACATGCTCTACACTTACGGGTCTAATCACTATATTAGACCCGTAATACACCATCAAAAATAAATATATCCTCATCAAATGTATCAAAAACCATCGCAACAATCATATAAAATAATTATACTATTTATACTGTACTACATATATCCAGGAAGCTAGAAGAAATTCGCACAAATAATATAATTCCATATTTATGCAAATAGAAATTATTAAGTCCAAATGTATGCTGTGATCGGGAGGTCCTAGTGTTCCCGAACCGACAGGGACGCGCTCGGATACACGAAATAAAAAATCAATCCATTTCTGGACTCCAGCAGTCCCATCGCTACTGTTCTCCCGCGCCCCTGTCCGCCCCCCGCGCCCCTGTCCGCCCCCCGCGCCCCTGTCCGCCCCCCGCGCCCCTGTCCGCCCCCCGCGCCCCTGTCCGCCCCCCGCGCCCCTGTCCGCCCCCCGCGCCCCTGTCCGCCCCCCGCGCCCCTGTCCGCCCCCGCGCCCCTGTCCGCCCCCGCCCGGGCCCCCGAGCGCGGGGCGCGCCCGCCCGCTCCGCTCCGCACAGAGGGCGTCGCAGATTGAGTTCCGGCGCCGCGCGGCGCTGATTGTTTTAATGCGACTGCGACCGGCCCCGGAACGCGATTACGGCAGCTGCCTGTTCTTTCCCGCAACAGGCGCTTCCCTTCCTGCAGATCCAGCGGCCAGCCCGCGCTCCACGAGCGAAAAGTGTTGCGGGGCGCAACACGCGGCTCTCAAGTAAAACATGGGAATAAACATGAACGGCTGTTAGAGAGAAATGTAAATAATTTTTATATTGTTTTAGAATACTTCAACGATTTGTTACTTACTTTTGGTCAAAATAAAATCCACTTGCTGGCCTGGATAGCCGAGGTCGCTAAGGCTGAAAGGCCGTCGTTGCCTCGACTCCGAGTTTTGCGGGAGCGAATACCACCTCGGGCATGGATGTGTGTGTGTGTGTGTGTGTGTGTGTGTGTGAGAGAGAGAGAGAGAGAGAGAGAGAGAGAGAGAGAGTGTTCGTGTTATCCTTACGTGTTCTTCCTATAGTCAAAACAATTACAGTGGTCACTATAAGAGCAAGTTGTCAAAAAGCGACATCGTTAAAAAGTGGTCATCGTTTTCGTTCACAGTTGACAAGCAAAAAATGCAACTGACAAAATTCGCTACCTTTGAAATGACTACCAACAGAGACAAACTGACACAATTTCCAATTGTCTTTTTACAATAGGTGAAAGCGATTTCATTAAACTCGCAAATAATAACCTCAAGGATCACAGTTTATTTGCAAGTAATAAGTATACGGTATTTCTAAATGTTAATACCGTGATTTCGATGAAAGGGTAATTTATATTTTTACTGTAACGTGTTCATAAGTATTGACTTCTGCATTGACAAGATGAGATACATTTCGACCAAAATCGAGATATTAACTTTTACGAACAGCGGGCTCCTTGGTGGAGCTGCTGTAGATTATCTTATTTCTGCTTCAGGCCTTTCAACTGTTCGTTCGTTTCAAAAAGTTACAATTTAAAACAAGAAAAAAAGAGAAGGAAAAAGGCTGCCTTACAACTATTATTGTATATACAGTATTTCGAAATACGACCTCTGTAAATCTCATATAACTTCAAAGTGATTATACGATACTTAGAATTCTGAACTAAAAAATTAGAGACGATTAAAGTAATTTCGTAAAACAAAAATACAAAGTGTTTGTTTTTCACAGCGTGAACGTCATCAATGTCAATATTTTATTAGTCATGTTATTAGTCATGTTTCATTAGTCATCTCTCATGTTACTTCCACATCAGTTACTTCAAACTCAGTATTTTCCATATTTCAAAAACGAAATATACGAACTTCACATGGTTTCCTGCAACAGGAAATATGATCTTGATAATCATTAAAACTGTATATCTAAATAATAATTAAAACTAACAAAAATTGTAGATTTCGTAAAGAAATGGGTCAAATGAGTTTTGGCTTTTGCTGGATATCATGAAAACTGGAGATTGCTGGGTTTGAAACCAGCCTCCTTCAGGGAAGTGTAATAGCCCGCAGGTGGTGAGCGACGTAAAGCTTCGCAATAAAGGCAGACGAGAGCTCCGAATAGTCACCAGAGCCACCGTCACCGCTTGCGCGGGCTTCCAGGTGCTTCATAGGCCGAAATTCGTGGATTAACGCCCAGCATGGTAATGCAGTCTTCACTGCAAGCCCTGCTTAAGCGCACGAGGCGAGCAATTTTCTTGACGGTTCCTTCCTCTCCTTTGCAGCCGCGCCTCCGTCCGGGCCACGCGGTGTTTTGTAGTTAAATTTCCGAAAGTGGCTCGTAAACGGGGAAATATACAGGGTACCTCTGAACACGTATGCCGAGTGATGTTGATGTTGATGTTGATGTGACGGACGAAACGTTGGCAACTGTGCCTCAGACGGGGTATCCGTGACAGCCAAGTATCTACTGATGTTGATTAGGCATTCCTAATAAACAGTTGATGTAAGGAACAGAGTATAATGCATTATATCAACCCTTGGGTGTCCTCATAGGATGGATCAAAATCTGATTCTCCCGCTCGTGTCTAGATAAGGCATTACGCAATGCATAATCAAGTATCTAAATTTGTATATTAATATGGTAATAAATAGGCATTCTAAGCCACTTTAAATTCACCCCAGTTAAGAGCCCACACACGTTATAGTGTTAGTGAATTCGCTTCACTCCTGAGAGATTTTCAAAGCTTTATCTGTGTTGGTATCATGATACACTGAAGCGGTATACTTTAAAGGGATTGTTGAGTTTAACATGGAGTTTTCTTTCCAAAAACAGAATATGCAGTCAAATTTTGTCTCGCTTGAAAATAAAAGGATAAGAATGTCCCTCTGGAAAATTACCCCAACGTGCAAGAAATACAGTTTTTCACAAAAGAAATATTCATAAAAGACGGATTTGCTTGTCTAGAAAGCCGAGTTAAGGCTGTAGGGCCATAGCAGCCTTGGCCCGAAGGGTCGCGAGTTCGAATCCCGCCTCGGGCATGAATGTTTGTGTATTGTCTTGTTCTTAAGTGTTCTATCTACGGTTTAAAAAATACAGTAGTCGCTATATGACGAAGATGTTGAATTGAATCCTAAAAGTAAAAAAATAAAATGGTTAGTTTACACAATCCTGATTTGGCACATCCATCGCGTGACTGCGAAAATATTCAAATTGTAAACCACAATTAAAGGATGTGCAAGTTAAGAATCAGAAACAGAAACTGAAGAATCTGAACATCTGAAGAATGTATCCCCTCCCAGCGCCAGAGTTCAAGTATCGATCACGCGATGTCGTGTGGTGGACATGCAGCAGAGCCGAAGCCGTGTTTTTCGGAGAGCACCCGTTTCCTCTGGTTCTCATTTAAATCGCCGTCATATTTATGCCCATTACTCACCAGATACCAATCAATATCTCATCATCATTAGAAACTGGATTAAAATCCAAATGAATACCTTTTCCCTTGAGAAAGAAAATATACTGAATTGGTATGAAATTATGGGCGTCGGCATGAATGGTCATGAAAAACCTAATTTCCAATTATTAAAACATGGTTTTAGATTCTTACTTTGCACATTTCGTCAGCATAGTATTTCTGCAAATTACTCGTTATTCTGCATGTTTTGGTTGAAAAGTTTATAGTTTCTCATTTTTATTTACTATAATAATTTTAATTAATTTATTTTTTATTTTGTTATGCTTGTGTCTATGCACGTTGTTTACTGCAACTAATATCAATTTTGTATTTGAATTATGCATTATAATTATCAGGAAAATCAAAATTGTTTTGTATATGTGCAGTTGAGTTCTCTTGAAAATCGGTTACGTTAATCAACTTACTCATGTGACATGAACTCCCTTGTACAAACGGAGCATCCTCTACAAATATGACAAAACAAGTCACGGAAAAAAATGACGTTCCATTTACAAGGCATGATGGTGGTTACCAAGGTATTTACGGAATTGTGTCAAACTTGTTCTAATCATAATTTTGAATGAATTAAGTGGCAGATATTTCATTGCGGAATCTATCACTTCTTTTCAAAATTTTATTGAGAGGAATAGTAAGGGTAAATTGCCAGACGAATAAACTGTTCAAAAGCCAGATGAATAAACTGTAGATTGTTAGTGCATATAAATGTGATCCTAATCATCACACTTCTCTGCGCTGGGGAGAAAGGGAACGACTGCGATGAAATGATTGGCGTCGGCGTCAATTTGCTTTCCCGCAATTCAAGCCGTGTGATTATTTAACGACAATCAAGGGGATGAAAGACCTTATCAGTTTCAACATGGTCAACCGGCTGAGGTGGACAATGCAAGAACAGTTGCCGCTTCAGTGTTCTTTGACCCGGAGATCCTAGGGGTCGCGTCGCGTCGAAGGCAGAACCAGCTCCTTAGCTAGGCGAATTCAGCAGCTGTCCGCTTCAGCAACAATTATAGCGGTCGGTAGTTTCCCGTGGCTTCTCCGATCAACACCAAGCGAATGCCGGAGCAGTACTCTAAACCTACTGCACGCGATGTTTCCTTCCTCTTCCTTGTCCTATCCTCTCCACTTACATACACACACTTACACTAACATGCACTACACTACCACATATTCCGGGAGACCGATCTGGAGCTTAGAGCTTGTCCCGGCTGAGGTGGTGCCCCGCTGGTGGGAGAGTCCTGGTTAGGGGGAAACCCCGCTAGCCGACGGTAGTCGGCGCCGGATCTCGCCATCCAACAGGGGAAGAACACCGCCATCTCCCGAGGAAAACACGCACTACACTTACGGGAATAATGACCTGAGCTGTTGCTGCGCCCGGAATCACTAACCAATCTCCTTACACACACCTTATATATATATATATATATGTATATATATATATATATATATATATATATATATATATATAGAGAGAGAGAGAGAGAGAGAGAGAGAGAGATCTTTAGCTATTTAAACTTTCATGTACTTGCTTTATTTAACTTCAATTACTTTATTTACTAACTTTATTTAAAGTATTTAAAGTTTCATGTACTTACACTACCACACATATTGGGAGTGCAGTTGGAATAAATAGTGTATCCACCCAACCCCACCGAGGGTGATACCTGGAGAGGGCCTCACAAGTTGACGTGGAGGTTGCCGTCGGAATTCAGGATCCAGAGGGGAAGTATACCGCAACGTATTGGAATATAACATGCACTACACTCACGGGACTATTGATTCATGTAGGTGAGGTGGGCGGAGACACGAAATACTCACTCACACTCGCACGGTGAATTTTTAATGGAAAGCGAGGGCAGCGCCTGAGACGGGCAATATGCCACACACGTGGGGAGAGCGTAGTTTATCGAACGGCGCCTCTCCCCAACTTCTATCACCGTATTTTCTCCAGAACTCTTCACAAGCCTCAAACTTCGCACCCCAAAATGTTTGGCAAAACGTCCTCCGTCTCCTGAGAATGTATTTTAGGGACACCCTATATTGTATAATCGTCGCGACTTCGGGGTTTTACCGTCAGAGTTTATAGCCAACCTTGTTGAATTGCAGGTACTAAACTGGGGTGGAAAAGGAACGTTAAGTACTCGCAGCTCAACGGGGAAGGAAACGTCAATTTCAAGAAACTTACGATATTTAAAGGAGGAGTCATACACAATAATACAAAACACTAGAAAACTTAGTTTTAAGACAACTCTATAACTCTGTGTCAAATGTATTCAAACTCATTGAGAAAGAGGCTGTACACCTGGAAGCAAATCAATTTAAAAAACTTAATAAAGTAAATAACAATTTAAGTATTTATTATTAAGTATTTAATAACAATTAGAAGTTTGAAATTAAAGTAAAGTATTTGCTTTATATTTAATAGCTAACCTAAATGAATGGATATTACAAAAAAATATGCGGGCATGTTTTGTATACGGAATACAGAACATGAATATTTACATTTACAACTCGACAAAGATCTTTAATCAATATTAACGAAAGTATCCTCTCTGATTTAGAAAATTTTGGTGAATGTAACTGAATACATACACTAGTATACTGTAATTAAGGAAATTATTTATGTTTGCTCAAAATAATATTAAACATTGCTAATGTATGTTCTACTTCTAGTTGTTCTTCCTACTCTTCTTCTTCTTCTTCTTCTGCGCCTCCATTACAGGATTAGGCGCTATCGCCGGTCCCCATCTCGAAAGTCTTCAAGTCTTCTCGTGTCCTCAACGATATTCCAAGTATCTTCGTATCTTGATATGACACCGAAGCATGTGATACCAAATTCTATTGTTGTTAATTCTTTCCATGTGTCGGAGGTACGTTAGTATATATCGGTTAAATTCCTTTAAAATTAACTTGATTTTCTCGTATCACTTTGCTTGAAATTTGGTCTGCCACATATTCGTAAGCTTCATTTGCATGCTTTTTATTGCCCACCTTGCTGATTCAGCATCAAAATTTGTACGGCGCGCTATCATTTCAAAATCTACTTTTGGTATTATTATGCTACTAGGATGTTCCAAGAAATGCCCAGTGAATGCAGAAATGCATGACCATCGGTCTGATTCAAAAATTTAAAGGTTTGTTTATGAGCCATTATCAGCGTAATATAATTCAATTCAATGAATACTCTTTAATCAACAACTGTTTAAAACTTCGTTTCATTCATAAAATCTTCTGTAACGAATATAAAATTGACCCGGTGTTTCTAAACTGCAATTTGCTGGTTCAAAAGTTATCACATATTAAAAAAAGTAAATTAAATGTTTTAATAATTATTTACGATTCATTTTATAATGTACTACATTATTTATAACATTTATAAGATGACAACAGGACATGTATAAAATATTTTTTTACCTTTTCATTCTGGTCCATACATTCGAATGACAATGTTGCGTTCAATTGTATGTTGAGAAAGACGTGTATATGGTAATTAATTATTCGGTTAAAAACGAAATGCAATTAATAAACAATCGCTAGGCATTATTAGCAAACGACTGCTAATACAAGAGTAGCAGTGACGGTAATAAACGAGAACTATGGAATATTGGCAATGTTCCACAAAATACATTTGATGATATCGATGTTAGTGTGACAAAACTCATTGTGACGAATTACAAGTCACAAATACATCCAATTTATTCTAAAGTATGCAACTGTCTTATTTATTCTAATTTATTCTGGTATCAGTATTGGGAGCGGATAAATATTTATTTTGTCATATTTCAGAATATTTCCCGTTAAAACTAAATAAATACATTTTATTAGTTTTAAATAACCACATAACAACCTTTTATACACATTGAAAAAATAATATTGACAAATTTGTCTAACACCTAGAATGCAGCATACTGGTTCTAGGTTGAAATATTTAAAAAACGCTTTATTCCTATGTTTTTCTATTAGATGTCATAAATGTTACACATCGCAACTTCTAATCATAATTTATTCGGGACTGATAGAAAGCTAATATTTAATATTATGTGTTTCCTAATGCATTCTTCTAATGTTTCTCTTAAGTATTACATAGTAAAGTGTGGTGACAAAATAGGTCCACAGACCGTTTACTGATTCGTGTCTAGTCTAAAAGAATGGTGTAGCGAACGCAATAGCGTACTCTTTCCAACGGCTTCGTAATATGAGAGGTCTTAGTTTAATTTCCAAGAGAAGTCAGTCTTTCTACTCTGTCAGTCAGTCTACACTGGATTTTGATACATCGAAACGAATAAACGAGCTGAAAAGAGAAATCTAGAGTCTGGATGATTAAATCGACCTTTATTAAAACTTCCTTCTAACAAATTCTTCCAGATGCCAGCCAGTACTGATACTGGCAACAATACTGGCCGGCAATTTCGCAACATTAGGCAATTTTGGACCACGCGTAAAAAATACTCAGAGAACCTCTCTCCAAATCAAATTGAAAAATATTACTATCCTAATAAAAAAAGTTTATTTAATGTTTAATGAAACTCAATATAATCATTACATTTAATAACGTTAAATATTGATGTTTGCATTACCTAGGATCAAGTATTAAATGACCAAAATATTGTCGTCACGTTGACTATTGAACTATTGCGCGGGAGGGGGACGCAGAAGGCTCGTATACCTGCGAGCTGAATAGCTTAGGCGCCGCGGCGTTGGGGGTGCAGATATTTTTAGACCAGGCCTTCGTTGCTTGGACTGTCACGTGGTAGTATGCAAACTCCCTTCCACGCTCAATGGTGGTCACGTGGGGGTGAGCCACCGGATATAAATTGGGCCGACTCGCTCAGGCCGGCGGAACAGTACACGCAATGCGCGCGCCAGTTGGCTAAAATCTAACAGATCTGTTTTTTTTTTCTTTTTCATGTTGCAGGATTGTCCATAGATGCCCGTAAGGGTAGGAATGGCTGCACCGCGGTGGCGTGAACGTACATTGCACCTTACGTGCGTTCACAAATCTACACAAGTATACACACTCGGCCGGCGGATTTTGTTCTTGAAAACCTCGCGCTTCACGTAAAATTCACACCAATGCTGGAGCGTATTAGTGTGTTTCACGAGTGACAAAACGCACAGGAGTGGTGCGGAAGGAGCGTGCACTCGAGGCGGGGCCTCTCAAGTAAATGTGGTGTATCTACAGGATTGTACGATCGCGGTTGGCGGTCGGAAAATACCGGAAAGTGTGTACGGAGAATTTTGATTAAATTATTTGTATATTTTCTAAATAAAACTAGTACATACCTTTTATGTCTGTGTGCTTTCTTCCACAACGCCACACTATGAATTTAATAAAGGTGATATCTCTCTCTCTCTCTCTCTCTTTCTCTCTCTCTCTCTCTCTCTCACTCTGTCTCACTCTGTCTCTCTCTGTCTCTCTCTCCTCTCTCTGTATCTCTCTCATTCTCACTCTCTCTCTATCTCTCTATCTCTATCTCTATCTATCTGTTTACACCTCTAAAATATTTAAACTTTGATATTTGGAACTCAATAAAATAGCTTTTGTTCGTGGATTTTTGTAGCTGTGATATACTTGTAATATAATGTTTTCCATCTCTAAAGTTACGAATGATTCATGTCAATTTTTGTTATATTGATCTCATATCGTTTACTATCCTTATTTTCATTTAATCGGATAAGAAACAAAATATCTTAAGTGCCAATTTTCTGAAAATGGAATATTTTCTGATTAGCAAAGATGTTATAGCATCTACACAACCTTTTGAATTTGCGTATTTGTCAGAATTAATATTGAAAGTTTGTAGGAGAAGGAGAGCTCTCAAAAAGCTAAGAAATTATTTGTGTGATACTCTGCAGCTTTATAAAGTTATAAGTATAAGTATTTTAAGGTATAAGTGTAAGTAAGTTAAAGTTACAAGTATTCCCTAATTGAAGCATAAGATCAGACAGTTGGTTCTTAAGACAAAAATTGTGTCTCGAATAGGATTATTATTCTGATTTCAGTTTTTTATGGTCGTTATGACAATATACTTTTCTCTTCTACAATAAATAACAAGCGATCATGGTAAGTGAAGTATCTATACTGTCAGTCAGAATTGTAAATTAATTTCACACAACATGGAAAATAACCGTAAAGATAAATTCTTTAGTTGAAATTATTACTGTAAAACAAAATTACAAAATGATTATGACAAATGAAGAACTAGAAACGTTTACCTCTCCTGTATAATTTTCGTTTAGATGGATGAGATATTTGCCTATCAATTATCGATATATTTCGTTTGCAATAGAGTAGATGCAATTGTATTCCGTGATTAATAGAAAATTATCTAATTTTTTTTATGTCAGTTAATTAAAATTAGTATTTTTTACTAAATTTTGCTCTTCACCTCGGCGAATTATTTAAAAACGATCTGCGCACGCTTTGTTGAGATCCCTCAACCTTGTTGCAAATAGAGTAGGGCAGGATACCACTGCCACCTGAGTAGGGTGGCAGTGATACCCTGCCACCTGGGCAGAGTAGGGCAAATAGAGTAGGGCATATTTTGTCAGCAATTTATTCTGTGGTTCGTTTGCCGATGCAAATAGTTACCTATTACACAGAAGAGAAAATGTTTAATTTTCAAATGTTGCGAAACACACTTATTGGTACCTTTTTCCATAATCCAACATTCAGAGTAAAATAGACGAATATACTTTCGGGCTCAAGACGATGTGCACAGATTTTACATCACTCTTATACGTCACACGAAGGTTTCGGTACAAAAAAGTAGGCTTACGGTAATTGAGAACGATGTTATCATCTGCTCATTGTCGATCAAAGCCAACGTTCAGACGCCTACAACTGCACTGTTTGATCCCCTAATTGCGTTCTTTTCGAATGCTTCTTTGAGGGATATCGATCTCACTATTTGAGCCAATTAACTTCCTGCTCCGACGCGTGTGGACCAACCTGATTGGAACCAAACATTGACTCACATGCAGTTAACTGCATTTGCAATCTCGTGACACCTTCCAAAATTTTGCTTTCTCACTCCACCCTACGTAAGTAAACCTTTTATACTAAGGGTTTGCCGCCGGGAATTACAATCCGGATCTTGCCGCCAACGAAACTTTTCGGCCTGTTTTGCATGTGTACTAGGGATTTTCCAAGTAAGTGGTGCAAAAGGATTCAGGTGGCAGTGATACAGGAATGGCTGAGAGGATGGGCGAAATTAAGACACCAACCAAACGTAAACACGTGTCGACAGCCGTGTCGATGACCAAACTGGAATCATCAGTTGAACATCGCGATTAAGGACTTCTAAATCGTGACTCAGGATATGTTTAATCAGAAAGTAGGCATGTAGTGCGGGATGATCTATTTATTTAATCCATCCGGGTTTAGTCTCCATGTAGAGCAAAATGACTCCTATGAACAACAAAGTAATAGCTTTGTTTTTCCGCTCTGTGCGACAAGTTTGGTTCCATTAACAAATGTTTTTGAAGAAAATATTTTTTCATATGCTGAAGTTTTCTAAGAAAAAATAGGTGTGATTGTTAAAAACGTCTCTCCTCATGAGGTGCAGTAAAATATGAAAAAAATAATTACTGCGAGATCGTCATGAAACAAGCACCAACCATGGCCCCACGGAACCATGGTCCCACCCCATGGAACCAAGCACCAAGAATGGTGCTACAGGATGGAATAGAATTTCTCGCATTAATTAGTTTTTTTTAATTTCATTGGTCTGAGATAGCTTTTCGGTTTTGCCCCATGCTCTAGCCAACTGCCATTATCTCTCCCAAAGTACATTTTTACTTTTTCGTATACAGACGTATATACGGAGTAGTATACGTAGTATAGAGAAAGTTATGTAATGCTGCGAGAAAAAGGGGCGGATTATCGGCAGAAAAAAATCATTCCCTGATAACAAAAAAGGGGACTCCAGTAGCAAAATTAAGAGGAAAATCCTCGTACACGTGGTGTAGCCAGAATACCTGTTTTGTGGGTCCATGATACCGAAAGAAAATTAACGGCAAAACGTCCGTCCGTCTGTCTGTGAACACCACTAGCTCCGAAACCATACGTACAATTTGTTTCCAAAATGGATATTCCCCGGTCGATCTGACTCGAATCGAGGCGCTGCGATTTTGAAAACCTTTCAATATATGGGAGTACTTTACATTAAGGCTTCCAGATATTTTCAAATTCTTTTCAAAAACGGCTCCAATTTTTTCTTTAAAGTTCTTGTAAAAATAGAGTAAAGTACTTTTAAAAAGGTGACATAAGTCCGATTTTAACGGTTTACTCTGAATTTTAAAAAAATGCAAAAATTTGAATTTTTCGGCGTTTTCCAACAACACCAAAATTGAAAGTAGCGATTTTTCCTTCAAATGAAATTTGTAGTCCATAATTAGTTCATTGATTAAGGCCATATAGATTTTTTGACAATTTTAGTAGTTTTCGCGCAATATTGCGTGCAATATCTGTAATTTTAAAAATTTACAAAAACAAGGATCTGGTTTTGCGCTCCTCCGTGAGAGGATGAGACAAACCAGATCCGAACTCGTCCATATAGAGAAGAGATTAAAAAGGCAGTACAACCCTGAAGAGGACCGCGATATGTCGGTCGAAACTTCGGCACCCTAGCCTTCGATGTGGCGTCACCCGGACAGCCCAGATCATGTAAAGTACCCACAAAAATTAATGAATGTTTTTCAAAATCGCAGAGCTCTGAGTGTGGCTGGATCGACCAGGGAGTATTCAGTTGGAATAATTCCTAGTTTAGGCGCTGGTTTTGCCCAGAGACAACAGACGGACGGAAGGCAGTTTGGCAAAAAACACCTTTCCGATATCAGGGGACCCCAAAACGTGTATTTCCGTTGAAAACTCGAAATCAATTTTCTGTCGAATTACATAACTTTCTGTACACTACGCATATTACTCTGTATGTATTTACGAATACGAGAAAGTAACTAATGATCCTACCACAGCAAATATTTTCTTACATTATTTGTAAATGCTCGCATATTTCCAGCATATCATACAGACATGCAAGGATAATTTCACAAATAAATTGAATATCTAAAACTAAAGGCCATTCAATATATTGCATTATTAATGCATTTGAAACTGCAATACTATTACCTTATCTATATATATATATATATATATATACACACACACTTCCCGATTTTACTAATGTTGTATATATCATTTTATTGAATGTAGAGAACATTGTAACATTAACATTAAGTAAATAATGTCCCGTAAATTTACCTCTGCCATGTCGCCGTTCAACAACGAACTTTTCAAATATCCATCTCTGCATTGTTACGGCAACAATACGTTTACGGTTGTAATATCGAATTATGGTAATAAAAGCTCGTACAAAATTATGATTCTCAATTATTTTCAAATATTCTTTGATATTACATTTAAATCCAATCTTTCCAGCCTGGCCGCGTGGTAATCCAGCACAGGCGTCATTCTTTTCGCGAATCTTCGTGATGCATTTGTTGCGTCATAAAAATGAAAGTCTTGAAGTAAAAAAGATGTAAGTGCCATTTTAATACTTATGAGAAAATGAGTTTATATTTATTTCACCTGAAAATATGAAAGAAAGTTAGCTTCAATGTTTTCTGCTAGACATCAATCTCTTTTACATTAATTCCAGTAATTAAACAATTTTACATTACATTAATTACAGTAATTAAACAATAATATACTTAACTAGTTTAATAATGAAATTTTTTCTGAGTATTACAATTTTGTTCGTTCAAAGTGCCCGATTTATTAACGTGAAAAGTAATCAACGTGCCATACATAACACCCTAATATTATCACATTTTAAAAAAAAATTCCTTGCGTCGTTGTTGACGCAACGTGCCTCTTAACCCTTGTTGGGCGTTGAGCGCTTTGTTGGAGTAATCCTCAGTTACCAAGTAATTACTACTACTGTTCTTGTGTAATTACTGTATTTGTCGAGTCTCGTCACGTGGCAGTCAGTCAGGGCCTTTTATCCCTTCGGCCAAGGGCTCAACACCGTTAGATCCCGCGGTTCCTAGCCGGTCACCCAACCAGGAACCCGCGAGTCTCGAATTCGTTTAACTTTCCTGACTTCACGGAGCGTAGTAAACGAATTCGGCTTGCGCCGCTCGCAAATTTTTCAATCCTTCAATTTTCAATCGTTTTGAAACCACATACACTTGTAAATGTTATAAAGGTGAAGAATATTACTGTGAATTTTTGTCTCCAATATTACTTCATTCAGCAGTGAGGTCTTCATTAAACATTCTATGCTGTTTGTCTGGAAGGAACGCAGTCATTCTCTTCAGATATTTCTTCTTTCTTTCGGACAGTTTGGAGTTCCAGAGTCAATGAGGAAGATAAAATTTGTTATTATGGCCTTAGTCACACGTCTGTGGGAAACATTACAACATTTCAGGTTTCGATCAACAATTCAATCGTGCCCGATGATTGGAAGCTAGCTACCGTTGCTCCGATTTTCAAGAGTGGTGATAGAACTATATTAGCCAATTATAGACCAGTCTCACGTCAGTTGTATGTAAGTTAATGGAACACTTGATAACTAGCTATATTAGACAAGATTGGGGAATGGTTTCTCTTGCGAGAGTCAGATAGTATCATTGTTTCAGGATATAGCAGATGAAGTTCATAATAGTGGGAAGGTGGACGCCGTAATAATAGATTTTGCGAAGGCATTTGATGTTGTTCCACACGATAAACTGGTTCATAAATTAATGCAATCGGGTATTGACACCAGAGTTGTGGCATGGATTGATGAGCTTCTTCGAGATAGGAAACAGAAAGTCCGAGTTGTACAACAATTTTCGACTCAAGCAAAGATAACTTCAGGGATCCCTCAAGGAAGCATTATTGGACCTGTCCTGTTTCTCGCGTTTGTGAATGACCTGCCAGACAATTTATATTCAAAGGTACGGCTATTTGCAGATGACTGTATATCGAGTTATTCAATTAAATGTAGACGAGGATATTTTGCAGGGTGATCGAGACAGATTACATTTTTGGGCGGAAAAAATGACATGACAATACATAGTTCGAAACGCAAAACCATCACGTTTGGTTGGGGCCGGAAATATAATGAAACTCAATACCGTTTAGGCAACGGACATATTCCAAGAGGCTTGTCTTGTGGGGATAATTTTTGATAGCAAATTGAGTTGGGAAAATCAGGTAAACTGTGTCGTAGGGAAAGCCTGGAGGTCTTTGCATTTTACTATGCGAATACTAAAAAAGAGTACCGCGAAAGCGAAAGAATAAGCTTATTTATCTCTAGTTCGTCCATTAATGAAATACGGGGCTGTTTGTTGGGACCCTTATAGAAATTCTCAAAATGAATATTTGAATAATACAAAGAAGAGCGTATACATTTATTTTCCGAAGGAATAGGAATAATGTAGAATGGGAGTCTCTAGAAATAAGGAGAGTTAAGGAAAGACTTTGTGCCCTGTTCAAAGCGTATTCCGGTTATCCAGCTTGGAAAGATATTTACATCCGACTGGATAGACCATCGTACTTTAGTAGGGGGGATCACAAGCACAAAATTCAGTTTAGGCCACAGAGAACAGATGTTGGAAAATGTTCCCTTACAAATAGAACAATAACGGACTGGAATAAGTTACCTGCGACAGCCTTAGAACCGTTTCCTCTAAGTGTTCAAAGATTTAAAAGTAAATTAACTAATGGTATTTGTAAACTTAATTAATTTAGTAAGTTGGATTATTATATCAGTTATCATTTGATTATTATTGTTATTTTTATTTCTATTATTATTGTGTTAATTACTATTAAATGCGTTCCAGTATTAAATATATAATTATATTCAAAGTAGTATTGTATTGAAGTGTGGTGATGTGTTGTGCAGTGTAGTGCAGTATAGAAGTAGAAAGAGAAGTGAATTTCAAATATTGCGAAGTGATGTGTAATTAAAAAGTCGTGTAATCTTGTATTTAATATTTGTGCAGGTCATCCATAAAATGTAGTTAATGCTATTATTGTTAGCATATTTTTTATTATTATTATTATTATTATTATTATTATATGTCTTGAAATAATTTAAAGTTAATATTTGTAATATGTAAATTGTAGTGTTCTGCCACTAGGTAGTATATACCTACCTGCAGAATAATATCTATCTATCTATCTATCTATCTATCTATCTATTACAGTTACACTACTGCGGGAAGGTTGGAACCTTCAATCGTAGATTTTAAATCTGCTGGCACAATGCATTTCCTTTTCTCTACAAGGGCAAAATCACGATTGCATTCTAAAAAGGAATGCCCACTTAATAGGTATTTGTGATTATTTTGTCATATGCGCCTTTTGTAACAAGGAATATCCACAAAAACAGTAGATATTATTCCTATTTTCTCCGCAGCAGTTGTCACATCGGCCTGTTCTACCATTCTTTAATGATCTGAAAAACACAATGCTTCTTTGTTTGCCCGCCTGCCAGATTGGGCTTCATATCCAATTGAAATGATTGACGGCGTTGTCATATCCAAGATTTATTGCACTTCTATCCTCATGGAAATGGGTACAAAGATTATAATCGGACAGCTAGCTTGGGTAGAAAATCGGAGAGGATTTCAAGGTGGGCTACAAAAGAACTTGAAGGTCCATAGCGATGTCACTCGCTCCAATTTGGGGCGGTGAGGATCTGTAAAGTCTATCTTCATATGTGATCTGACTTTATCTGCTTTCGAATGATGGAGTTTCAATTTGCCTAGAAAAAAGATGTTCTATGTTTATCCACAGCTACTGCAATCTCATTTGAATAACGATCACAAATTGTGCGTGTATGAGATATTGGAGTGTGAAAAGAAAGGTTTCAAAATTTCCTTTTAAATGTATTGTAATAAAAACGATATGGGATTTCTGTTTCTCAGTGCCAAAATTTAAAGCTTTATACAGCCTACTAACATTTAAATTAGGACGACGATATTCCCTGTCAGAATTCATTCGACTATAGTGACTCACCTTGCGTGGTATGGAATAGATGTGACCAGAAACAAGAGTTTCGTCTTCAGGAGTGAACTTCGTGCATTTCTTTTCGTTTCCTCTCATCTCAATGTAGTACATGGGATTACCTGTCTTTTGCAATTATACCTAGCCGGGAGGTCTCTTAGATGACAGAAAGAAAATTTCACGGAAAGTTTGTCTACATACTTGGACGAGTTCGTCCACATCATTAGACACTGTAATTGGCAGTTGTTTGACGCCTACTTTGAGACGGATAATTGCAAATATCATATGCGCCTACTAACAGGTTTTACTGATACGAATATTAAATAATTCTAGTAAATAATTCTGTTGCTTGCCATGATCTTGATACAGCAACTTTCTTTGCAAGTAAGGCAAGGTTTTACACAAATATTTACAGTTACAGACCAAAAGTTCCTTCGGCGTTTCTTTAGCTGGAACGATGCTTCTGATTTTACTCACGTACTCTCCTCCTGCATTTCGCATCTTCTTATTTTTATCAGATGCCCTTTCCTCGTCATTCATAAATCGTTTGAATATGTTATTATCACTGTGCAAAAATCTGACAACAAGAACACCAGTAATCATAACCTTTTCAAGCAACAAGTTCACTTAATGCAAGCGTGTCATTACCAACAAGATTAAAGAAACACTTTAGAGCGCTGGCACTTTAATCGCTTTGTAAGTTAAACCTATTGCCACATACATCTGCGATCGCCACAACACTATCAAGAAATGCGTTTGGGATTTGGTTCTTATTTTGTTATAGCACTTGATTCATTCACCAATATTTCGGTAAAAATGAAAATTTTACAGAAATGGCACTTACATCCATGTTTACTTGAAGTCTTCAATGGTTGTCAGTGGCTTGTTTTTAGAAGTTGAAGACACTGTTGGCTGTGAGCTTGGATCAGTTGCTCTGCCTTCAGGGAGAGAAGGGTCGTGCCAATAAAAAGGTGCGGAAAGGCGCTCCCACGATCATGGAAAAGTGAAATTATCTAAACATTCTCTTTTTTCACGTTGTTAGACCTATTTTGCTGAAGGATGCACTTGATTACTTCGAAGAACTTATGGTTGAAGATGGCGAGCCAACTGTTTTGGATCTATAACCGCCTGAAATCCAAGATGGAGCTACAAGAGGAGAAGATGATATTGAGGATGAACAAGGTGGATTACGTGAAAACGTGTGTTAGGGATAATTGATAGGTAACTGTGAAATTCTTATGAAAAGCGGCTGCCATATTGAAACTTTTGAAGAAATTATGCACGAATCACAACAGACAGGACCGGAAATAATAAAATTTTGACTGATGTTTTAGAAAGTGCTAAACAAATTTTAAGTATAATGTACATCTCGTGACCATAAGTCTTGTAAAACTCCAGAAAAGTTAAGAAACGCCGAACCAACTAGGTCTGTAGCACTCATTCCATCTTTGGAGAAGAGCACGACTTTTAAGTGGGTGGAAGACGATTTTGAACCGATGACTGCAATATTTCCTCCCGCTAATTACCCGGATTATTTTGGAATGCAAACCCGTCGAACAATTTGAGAATTCTTTTGTTGATAATTTATTGCACAATATTTGTGATGAGTAAGGGCAGTATGCTATATTTCTTGGGAAGCCAAATACAAGTATTACTGTTGGAGAGTTGAAAGTTTTTATCAGTATTTTACTAGCAACTGGTTACAATTATCATTCTCGTGTAAGATCCTACTGGAGTAATGGTGCTGATCTACAAAAATTTCATACGATGAAAGCATGATAGCATATATCGGGCGTCACGGCTGTAAGCAGTTTATGAATGGCAAACCACTGCAATTCGGATATAAAGTTTGGACTTTGTGCACAATTGCAGGTTACCTAATAAACTTTGGGGAAAATCCACAAGCAAATCAAGAGTATGAAGAAAAATTTGAAAGATCTCCAGCTCCATTTGTAAACATGATTGATGATTTTAAAGCAGATATTCAGCAGCTCCATTTATTATTTTATTTTGATAACTTATTTACTGGATTTCCGTTATCATATCTGAAATCTCTTGTATATTTTGAAACGAACTATTCATGAAAATAGAATTCCCAAAAATTGTTCACCTGAAAATAAGATATTTCTTAAGAAAAGGCTAA
Source organism: Teleogryllus oceanicus (assembly GCA_964035755.1). NCBI lineage: Eukaryota > Metazoa > Arthropoda > Insecta > Orthoptera > Gryllidae > Teleogryllus > Teleogryllus oceanicus. The sequence continues at coordinate 66,418,747 of CAXIVR010000010.1, forward strand.
GAGGATGTATCAATACTGTCATAATTAAGGGTTCTGGTATATGCGTCACCAAATATATGGTGATATAATGCTGTTGTAAACGCTTCGTGACAACATACAGTAAGAATCCCGTTTCAATAATGCAACGTTATTCCAAAGAACAGAAAAAGAAAATAAATGTTTTACCCGGCCCTTTGTCATCAAATAATACAATCGCTCAATGGGCGGCATGGACTGAATGCACCAAAATGTAAGTCTTTGTGAAATAGGGAATCAGGACAAGAAATGGTGGAGTTGTATCTTCATATGGTTGGTTGATGTACTATGTGTATATAATACTTAGCAGTCACAAAGAACTCAACATCCTACGATATCCCATTTAGAATTTAGGCGACACATTGCCAATGCAACTGTAATCACAACGGAGAAAAATAAGGACGTAAGCGACCATTAGAAGGAACGCCTTATGAAAGTCTTCTTTATGATGGACTAAACCACTCGCCAGCGCCAATTGAAAAGGAAAGGAGATGTGCTGGTGTTAACTGCTCCACAATTGGTCTCTGAATGCTCAAAACGTCACATTTGCTATGCATAACATGTTTTAGAAATTACCATATAAAAAACTAATGTATTGTTGAATTAATACAATTATTAAATTCAGGTATTGTATCTTTGACATTCAAGCACATTAAGAACATTTCTTGTACTGTAAGAAATAAAAACAACTATGTAATGAAAAACGCATTAGCTTTATTTTGTCCTCTGAATGACCCAGGATTGCCATTAAAAATATTTCTTATTTCCCCCAAAAGTATTTTTCGGAACATACCTGGTTAAGACAGAACACATAAATGGGCTAATTTCAATTAAGATATATTATTGACACTATATGACGCGATTATTTAATACCGAGACTATATGACGCGATGGCCTCGTTATGATTACATAGACATCGCCCCACACGCAGTGGGAAATTCTAATTTTAATTTTCGAAAATACAGAGAATGTTTCGAAAATGGACCTAACACCACTTTCTTTACCTTCTTTACTACATACGTGAAAGAATTAAAGAATAATCGAAGCCGTTTTCGAGAAAATAATTATTTACAATTTAAAAATTGCCTGTTTCACGGTAAATTAGTAAAAAAATACTCATATTTTCAAAAAATTGAGCATGATCTTATTTGAAGATTTTTTGTTTGTGATATTATTCTAATGAGAACATTTCATTAAGAAAAAAATTATAATTGTTCTTATAGGAAGACGCCGAAACAATTTTGTATTTTTGCAAATTTCGAAAAAAACGAAATTTCACGGAAAATTAGACCAGCACTATTTCTTTAAGCGGAAAATTTTAAGCAAAAAATTTGGTTCAATTTTTTTTTAAACTTTGAACATGTATCAGGTGCATTATGTAAAGTACCTCCAAAATTAAAATATCGATTTCTAATTGAAGAGCTCGCGACATCAGCCAGATCGATTGGGGAATATCAATTTTGAAGAAAATCGGCTGAACTGACTGACAGACTGACTGGCGGATGGATGGCCAAACATTTTGCCGTCAATCGATTTTTGGGTATCGCGGACCCTAAACCATGGATTCTGACTGCACGTGTTAGAGGAAGTGATTTACTAGAAGTTACCAGGCCATAGGAGTTCTTGTGCTGAATTTTTTCCCGCAGCATTATTTACTATACTTTCTCTATTCTACTTAAAAGTAACAAGAAATAAATTCAAGTTTTTTACATATACGAAAATTTGAAATTAGATTTCCGATTCTATCGCCAGTGAAACTCTGTCTCTTGCCTCTTTGTGCCTGTTTTTCTCTCTCATCGTGTCTCTTTGTGTTTGTCCATATCTCTCATTCTGTATCTCCGTTTCTCTCCCCTTGTCTCTCGGTCTCTCCCCCTTAGTGAATCCGTCTCTTTCTCCCTGTCTCTTCGTGTCTTTCTCCTTGTCTCTTCATCTCTCTCTTTCTCTTTCTCTCTTCCCCATCTGCCCTCTTTTCTCCCTTCTTTCTCTTTTGTCACTCCCTGTCTCACAGTCTCTCTCTCCATCTGCCTCCGTCTCCCTTCCTCTCTTCCTCTTTCTCCTTCTCTCTCCCCTGTCACTCCCTGTCTCACGTCTCTCCACTCCATCTGCCTCCGCCCTTTCCTCTTCCGTCTGTCTCTCCTTCTGAGTCTCAGTCTCCATCTCCCTCCGTCTGCTCCTCGCGTAATCTCACCCAGGCCGACAAGACGCCGTCGCCGGCAGTCCGCGCACGGCCTGTCTCCCCCGCCCGGGGGGAGCCGTGCGCTGGCGGACAGGGGTGAGGGATGGAATTATATCGCCGCCCCTGGGGCCCCGCCGTGCCTAATGGGACGATCGATATCCGGATGTGATTGGAGGGACGGTAATGATTCAAATCGTAAAATATGGCGCCTATTACGCTATAAACGGAAAATGCGACACGGCGCGAGTGAAATATGGAGATTACACGTCCAAAAATTAGTTTTCGTTCCTTTTTATTGAGAGAAATGTTGCGATTTTTCGCCCCCGGGTGGGATGATGAAAGGGAAAGGGAAACAGATTTTTGCATGTACATCGGCGTTGCCACGTTTCGAAACTTTCCCTCCCGGTCTGTAGATTGGGTGTCCTGTAAGTCATGAATAATAAATAGCGTCCTCTAAGAAAGGCAACAAGTACTCACGAATTGCAGGACATAATAACGGAATGTTAATTTGAAGTTAATGTATTCTCCCTTTTTTTAAAGAATGATACGAAACAAAGGGGTGATTACAATGTTACAAATTGAAAACAAATTTTATAATCTGACATAGAATTTATTTTATATCATTAAGGGAGTCTGTGTATCGTTTTTTCCATTTTATTTTCTCATGTTTGATTCGTTACTGTGTTTAAGTGATGAAAATATCACATACTATAATAATTTTGGGCCATACCTTAGGATCTGAGAGAGTTACGAAATAATTATATATAATTATTGTATTTCAATGTACTTCCTATACTACTTCTTATAAACATTCGTCCAAATCACACAACCTATAACAAAATATACATAACTCTGTAGTTCGTTACTGCGTCATAGTATTACACAAGGTTATTCTATTTCATCGAGCACTAATTCAAAATAGCATAATTTCGCCTGCTTTAACGCAACTTGGAGTCCTAAAGTACGAAGGGTTCAGTGGTTTCGGAGGGTGTCAATTCGTCAAGTTTTTTCTCGTTGCAGTTGCCAAATATTCTCCATTGCCCTTTGTTTGGTGTTAGCGTTTTAGGGTCGTTGCATCTCGCTTTCGGTCCCACTCCAGTCCAGCCGAATAATGCTGCTTGGCGTCTACCCAGACCCTACTCAGTTGATTAATTATTTTGTATTCCGGGACGCTACTATCATTAGTACCGTTGTGTAGTACATGTTTGGGAGGTGGCAGTGCTTCCCCCGCTGGATAGTGAGATCCGGCGCCGACCTACAGGTCGGTTTGCGAGGATTTCCCCATGCACTGCACATTGTATCTCCTATCACCGGGTCACCGCCCCAACTGGGGCAAGCTCTAAGCTATCGACAAGTGTGGATATGACAAATGGAAGAATAAATGAAATCTAAATTAACTACCGAGGATACGGCAGTACATAATTTCTCGCATTGTTTTTTACTGCTCCTCTGTATTATTCTACTACATAAACCTGCAAATGTATTTTCAATCTGGAAACTTTCTTTCTGAACCGAGAACCGAACTCAGGGCCTCGGAATTTACTCGCCGTGAGCCTTACCTCTACGCTACCGAAATGCAGTGGGTTGCTAAGTTCGCTGTCACTTAAAAATGTAATTGTAATTGTCTCAAGCCAATACTTCCAACAAACATTTAAAATGGCCTATATTTCGTGCAATATTACATGAAAACTGATATTTTCGATTAATTGTCCATGGCCTTATTTCAAGATCTATTTCTGATATTTTATTAAGAATAAATTTCTATCTTCAATGTTGTAGTTGCAGGAAGACGCCCCCCAATAAAAACTTTCGCAATTTTCTAAAAATTGTGAATTTCAGCGAACATGAGACCTGCACTTCTCTTAAGCGTCCTTTACGCTATCCGAGACGAATGTTTAATTAGAATATTTAGTGCCATTTTGGAGAAATTTTGAAAACGGTTTTGAGGCTTCAGGTAAAGCATCCACAAAAATCAAAATATCATTTTGTAATGCCCAAAAGTCTCGAGTTCGTTCAGATTGAGTGGAGAATAGCAATTTTGGAGAAAATCGAGTGAACGGTTTAGGTATTAGAATTGACCATAGACGTAGAAGCACATGGACAGACGAACGGTGCACACACACATTTTGTCGTCAATTGATTTTTCGGTATCAAGGACCCACAAAACATGGATTCTGGCTGCACCACATGTTAGAGGAAGTAACACTATAAACATTGGACCAGAATTTATACCCTTTTTCGTTAATAGTGTCCGGCAATAAGAGTTTTTCCGTCGAAATTTCGCCCACTTTCGGCTTACGATTACGATAATTTCTCTGCCTACGAAGTAAGAGCGAGAAAGTAAAAATGAGTAGACAATAGTAAATACAAAATATTGTTAAAAACTATATTTTCTTCGTGAATTTTTGTGAGGAATATTAAGTAGTTCATTTGTTGTGGAAAGTAGTAATAATAACAACTTACAAGCGGTTTGATTGACAAAGATTAATTGACAGATTTCGTATTTAGTTAAGTATACATTGAGAAACCTAGATAAATATATGTTAATCCTAGATACGCTCATGTAATTGTTCCGCCGTTAACTTTCAGAAAAGGAAGAATGACATTTGTGCAATATCGTTTTAGTCAGAAACGCATTAACCAAGTAAACACTGTACAGCCAAACAAGCAAGTAATGTCTCTTGTTTTGTCACCGTCTTTCATGTATGAAAACTCGGCTGAGCAAGTTCTTTCACACCGGCTCTAAGGAATGAGATGGCATCTGTGATGAGCTTGATTGAGATCCTCCAGTCACATAACCGAGGTCGCCCTTCTAACATCGCCGCATGCTTTTGTGGCTCCCTATTCAAACAAATCCTTTCGCACGATACCGCGTCCAGATAAAAGTCGTTACAGACGGTTTACGAGCCAAAAACGTGAGTTGTTAAAGCGATAGCAGGGGCAAGTAAGTATACCCCACAAGGAAGTCGTTAGTTCTGACTGCTTGCAAGAATCGCTGTAAATTATAATTCGTCTGGGGGCTGGAAGGAATTCTGAGGGCAGTGAAATCAATGTATAGTGCCTGATACAAAACGCTTTTTATGCATATTTTCATAAGGCTCTGACCAAGATCGAGATGTAGTTCATTAAGTAGTCCTACGATGTTAGGATTCATTGGATTTATCAAAAGTGGGCGAAACAATTTAAATCGCTGCTGGGCCACTGTAGGTACTACTCGGGTAATTTAGGAAGGAACAAACAATTACTGAATTGGCAAAAAATCGCATTATTTCTAGCTTCAGCATTCTTGAACGATTAAATGTGAACTTCTGTGAACTATTACATGTCCATATAAAATGAAATTTGTATCTATAAAAAATGCCAGAAAACGTAACGCAACTAAAGAAACGTAATTAAATAATCTCCTTTGGGTCAGTGTTCCACCTTTGTGATTCAGATGTGAGGTACGACTTTGATGCCTCTGAAGTTTCGAATTCAAAATTTCCAAATAATTTAATTACTCAATTAAATTAACCTGTAACGTTGACATAACAAGCAATTAATTACGATGTTGGTGATACTATCATTAGCGATGGTGACTTGAGGTTCTAATCCCTTGGAAAAAAATAATCTGGTTCTTTGACACAAGGCAGCCCGCTCAGCCGGAACGTGTAAAGCTACCACAATTTTCTGAAAAATGTATGGTATGATGAATGTCTACTACAAGAGCTAGGTCATTTCAATCATTTCATTTATTTCATTAGTATACGTGTGCTCAGCCTAAAATAGAGGGAGAGCCTTTTCTATTAAACTTTTTTATTTACAAATGACTTGTTTTAATAGTATAGTATAGTAATTAACAAAACGAGTGGTTAAAGAAGGGTATAATTGCATGTGTGGTATGTTCAATAAACCAAGCGACGATAGGAGCGAGTTTTATTATTTACCAAGAGTGCAATTATATCCCTTTATATACATGTGACGTTCAATTTTTTTCTTTTCAATTTAAAAGTAATTTAAATTTTGAGAAATTCAAGTACACCTTTTCCATTCGAGGCATACATTTGATGACGACTTCGGAAAAAGGTCTATTTCAGTGAGCCTTGCATTGTCTTTGTAAGAAATGAAGAGGAATTGAACATATTCCGGATGGAACATTAGAAAAAGGTGACAATTCCAAGAAAATATAACTTCCCACGAAAAGTTATGAGACAGTTATGAGAGAGCGTACATGATGTACAAATATCGGAAAGAAAATAATTTACTTCTGACGCAGTTTTGCTTGCGTACATTTTAGGGGAATAAACACAACAGACGTTTATATTTTTTACATTTGTAATGTTGAGACCAAATGTCTTTCATGTAAAACATTTAATTTATTCATATTAAATATTTTATGTTGTTTCACTAGCTATCTTAACGTTTACTTTACCAATTTAGCTATATTCATTCATTGTTTATATGTAGTTGATGTATGTACGTAATTTCTGACGTACACTTTTGTTCAAGTTTCATTTCCAACTGAAAATAGCTTGGCCACGTCTGTATTATGGTGTCTTATCAAACGCTTTTCATTCTTTTCTGAATTCCGGTTGGTAGGTGCGAAGTTTTACCTGCACGCATGCTATTAACATAGAGATAATTAATAATTTTTCATGGAATTAATGAGAATATTTATTTAACTAAACGAAAAATTACTATAATTAAAAGAAAAAATAAATTAAACGTAATACAAGGAGAATGAAATAAAATTAATGATACAATTAATAGAAAATAATTGGTTTAATTTTAAGCCATTTTCCAATTTTCCAAATGGTTTGGAGATCCTCTTCATAAAGTTTCATGTATCACTTCTCAAATTCTCAACTTAAAAGAGGAGAAAATCAGAAACTGATTATATTTACGGAAAGAAAATGTTTTATTGCGTAGAACTATGAAATTTTCAAAGGGGCACAGCCCCTACTCCTATTAGCAATGTTGAAGAATAAGTTTCTGAAAATTCAATAAAGTAGAAACACCGAAAATGTTGTGCAGCTGAAAAGTGAGTCTGTAAAATATGTTTTATAGAAGTTGAAATCAATCGTAAAAAAGTAAAGCTGAACAGAAATTAGACATGTCTTATATTGACGTTCATGTATTTTGAATTTATTCACTGCTTATTAATTAGATGTTCCATAGTCAGTATATACTATATTAAACTCTTCGCAATACTTAAATTTAGTTTACTTACCCCTTGACCTCAATATTCGAAAATGCCTTACAATAATCCGACACGTTCCGAATCGTATCAGAAAACGGATCAGGAGCATGTGGCAAAGAGGAAGTGTGGTAAGTTCTGCGCCAAATTTCTCTTTGCAAATCTACATTCAGCTCACTCATATTAATAATTAAATTTCTGAATCTTTCAGTGGAAAACCCACGTGCTAGAGTTGTAATTAAACTCTCTAATCAAGGTATTCCAAATTCTCATTTCGATAATGAAACAGTATTAATGATCAATCCTCATGGTACTATTGTAATTTACCGTAAAGTTTACTACTTACATCGAATAATCGGCTGGAAATAACACTCTACGTGAGATTGCCCTTCTCTTGCAGTATGAGTGGCTCAATAATATATAATCAAAAATACAGAATCAGATTAAACCTATTAATGTTCTCGAAGTCAAGCATTACAGAAAATTAAAAGGCTATTATGTCAGGAAAGTAATAACGTTTAACGTGGTTACATGAAAATTATTCGCTATTATCCTTTATTGTTGTACTAAAGAAATACAGGATTCACCAAGACATTCCAAGAAAATCACTTGAACAAAAGGCACGAAAATGCCAAAGGATAATGGACACAATCATCAGGGAGGTTACGTGTTCACCAAAATCACATGAAGTGCATAGCAATTGAGCTACCGTTCATTGCCAACATGTGAAGAAAGTAATTGAGATTGTATTGCGATATCATCTGTTCCTACTTGAACTTCAGACTTTCTTGGCTAAGGACAAATTGGGGATGAAACAAAATACTTCCAAATCAGAGCAAAAACTAATGTGATAATGAGTAAGAAAGAGGCACCTGGAAGCACGTGTCATTCACGCAATCAGTATTGCAGCATTTTAAAGTATTTCTCGGGAAAATTGGTGACAGTTTATTAACACAATCACTTGAGCAACTTATAAATGCATTTTCTTTTTTTTTAAAAAATTAATATTCATTTCAACATTGATATAAATTTTACACAATTATAAATTTTAAACCTTTATAAACCATATCATAATTTATTAAACAGCATAAATCTCTACCCCAGTAGTCATTCATACTATTAGATTTCGTACAATTTTAAATTAAGTATCAACTTTCTGAGTAACATTAGTGTAAAAGTGTTTGCAGTAAATAATTTTTAAAATAGTTGCCATTATAATTTGAACCCGTCACAATATTCCAGAACCTACACAGTGTACTAATAAAGATGAGTGGTTCAAATGCATGCGAAGCACGTTCTCGACATATTGCAGGAACGCTGTTTATTATGTCACGTGTAGGTTGTTTGAGATATGCCACGTTGGCACGTTAAACTGTTTATGGTTACAGTCTAAAAGCGTAACTCTGAAGTTCGAGCAAGTGCCAAGTTACTAGGAAATCAGTTTAAAGAATTTTAAATTGAGAATCATTGATTGATGAGACAAGTAAGATTGCCTTTCATGCTTAGCAAAAACACTAATCGTGAATAAATTAAGTTTTTCATTTCGTTTTTGGTCTACATTGCAATAGTGAAATATATTAAAATATATAAATAAAGTACAAAATATGGGACAAAGGTCTGAATTTAGCCTTATTACAATCGAATCCATACCGCGACAGGTGATTGTAAATCACCCCTTAGAGAGATTGCTTTCGTCTATCAACGCTGTCGTCACTAGATCCTTCTCTTCTCTTTCACACACTAGTGATAATAGTTTTGGATCTTCAACCCCGAAAATACGGAAATAGATTTGTAATTACAAATCTCTAGTATCAATATCCGTCGTTTTAATTTTAACCTGACTTTTATTCTATATATCAGTCGGGCTATTCTGCATTGGGATATTTTTTTTTAAATTTACATTTAGAAAAATGCCAGAAATTTTCTTCTTGAGTTTCGTTTATGTATGTTACTTATGTACTACTCATGTAATTCAAAAGGAACATAAACGTTGATGGTACTGTCAAAGTTGCTTTCGAGATATATTTCGTACTCAAGCAAAAGCTTGTCGATAGCAACAGTTTTGGCCGAAAAAAAATCGTTCTGAGTTATTGTTGGTTTTTATTAGAATAATTTATTTGTTAGCTGAATGGAATGAATTTTCGGAGATATTACTCAAAGGTCGCAGTTTCGAAATCAAAAATCTCAGCAGGTGTTTGGGCTGAGTTATAGTGATGATAATGTCTGTCTCTCGCTTTCTCTTTCTCTCTCTTTGTCTCTCTCTTTCTTTGTTTCTCGCTTTCTCTCTCTCTTTTTCTCTCTCTTCCTCTCTTTCTTTCTCTCTTCCTCTCTTTCTTTCTCTCTTCCTCTCTTTCTTTCTCTCTCTTCCTCTCTTTCTTTTCTCTCTTCCTCTCTTTCTTTCTCTCTCTTCCTCTCTTTCTTTCTCTCTCTTTCCTTTTCCCTGTTCTCTTTCCCTCTCTTTCTCTTTGCCTCCCTTCCTCTTTCCCTCTCTTTCTCTATCCCTCTCTTTCTCTTTCCCCATCATTCTCTTTCCCTCTCCTTACGTTAAAAAGAGTGCCAGATCAAGGATTTTTCTTGAGTGGGGTTTTAAGAATACGGTCCTGCCGCGGTTGATGTTTTATTACAAAAAATATTAACTTATGTGGGATTTAAATTCAAATTTATTTGTTGATGTGAAGTCGATTTTGGGGTGACACCACACAGAAAAGGTAAATCAAAATAATTAAAAAACCTTAAAATTCTCATATGATAGAGATTGATCGACGATTCGATCAATACCAGGCGAATGTCGAAGCAATACCCTATAAAACGGGAGCAATCCATTACTAACCCACGCTTAGAGTTGCATGCACTTCTCCACCCACATGTAGGGAGGCCACTCGGGTGTTTGGAGGTTGTCCCGGCTGAGGCAGGGCCCGCTGGGGAGACAGCTGGAAGGGGAAAATCCTGCAAGCTACGCGTAGATCGCTGCCGCTTCTCACGTTTTAGCGAGAGAGGAACACCGCCACCTCCCGAGATTAACATGTACTACTACACTTACAAACAAAGGCAAAAAAAATTCAATGCCGATCCGGTGGCCGAGATCCCTAAGGCAGTAGTGTTGTAGCGACGGGTCGCGGGTTCGAGTCCTGCCTCGGGCATGGTTGTATTTGTGTTCGTCCTATCACCGCTTATCATCACCATATCGTTTCATCTTCACAGTTACCATAACTTTAACGCCAACAGTGGTCGCTAATGACCTAGAAGTTGAACGACCTTAAATAACAAAAAAAATTCAACATGATCTTTGAAGACGTGGCACCATACACTCTCTTGCACAAGTGAGAAAAAATAGTGAAATGATTTGAAAACGTCTTCATCGTTTCGCCAAGGGGCTTGCGTTGAGCGGGCCGGACCGGTTTGCTGCCCCCGGAGGAGCGCGGGCGAAGGCTGCACTTGAAGACGCGCAGAGGCCATGGCCACGGCGGCATTCCTGCGACTCTCCGCCACGCCACGCCTCTCCTTGCTCCTTCTTTTGCTTATTTTTTACTTTTCCTCCCTTTTCTTTTGCTTTATTAATTCCACCTTTTCTTTCTTTTAAATCGTTTCTTTTTCCCACTTTATTTAATTTCTCTCTTGCTGGCTGTTTCCTTCATTCCAGTGAAACTCGTCTGCAATTGAAAGTTATTTGAACTCCCCCACTTCTTCCTATTTTTGCATTTTGCGTTTTTCTTTGCATTCTCTCCTTATCTTTCGTCTCTTCATCTTTTCGTGGAGACGCTTGGCTCCAAAAATTGTGTAAACGATTGAATTTTTCCAAGCTTATTTCTCTCTCCTCTCTCTCTCTCTCTCTCTCTCTCTCTCTCTCTCTCTCTCTCTCTCTCACTCTCTCTCTCTTCTCTTTCATTAGTTTTGTTAGGTCTTTATTCCATTCAGTTTTTGCCTGCATATTTCTCTTTATTTTCCCCTATTTTACTTTGCTTTCTTACGTTTGACACTTTTCCCCTTTCTCCTCCTCTTTACCCCATTTTCATTTTCTTCTTTTTCGTGGCGTTATAAGATTGGTCAACTATTCGTATTTTTTGCTTATTTTCCCCACATTTTGTTTCTCCAGCCTCTTCGCATTTCCTCTCATTCTGTAGTCGTGGGCTTTGTTAGGTGAGCAAGCACTCTCAAGCTCGTCTCCCTCTTTTCTGATTCTTTACTCTTCTATCCCCCATCTCTCATGTCATCATATTTCTCATTTATTTTTCCTTCCACTTCCTTCTCCTGATTTCTTTGCTGTACGTCTTTCTCTCTTCTCTTCTTCTCTCTATCTGTATTCATAGCACTTTAAAATTAAAATGAATCATCCGAATTCTGTATTATTATTTTACTCCTAGAAATGAAATTCAACAAGCGTCTTTTCAAATATGATTTTTATTTACCAAAGCGACAGATATCTATTTATTAACTACAGTACAATTTGCAATTTGAAACGCATACTTTACTGATGTCACAGTCAAAGAGCGGTATCATTGGAGGGATTATCACAAGGGTTCATCCTTCCAATCCATTTTCAGGAGAATCCTAATACAAAATTGGGCAATTCGTAGTTCGTATTTCCATCTCTTCCACAGAATTTACGTGTTCCAAAAGTAACAAAAAAGGAGAGAAAATGAAAAGAAAGAAAACACAAACGTTAACTCCTGGTAATGAATACAGTACAATGTAATAGATGTAGAATGTAATGTAACGCGCTGCTGAGTATCTGGAGTTCAATAAATTAATTTTTAGCCGTTAGTAACTTTTCCTTAGAGGTGTCCACCATTTGCGTTTGGAAAATTCAACGTTTACACACGAATGTCTGAACGTCAGTTTTATGTCGAGTTAAAATGAAGAACCTTTTCCCTAGGATTCTCTTTTAAGAGTTCGGTTAGTGAAATTAAAATACGGATATACACACGAAAAGTCACGAGAAAAATAAAAGCGATATAGAGGAAATTTCCCTTAAAAATTCAACTCCATAATTTATTAAGTTGCCAAGTCGAAATTTCATTCACAAATTCTTTCGGTCGAAAGGAAAGTTTCATTATCGTAGATTTCCTTCCATATAGTTAGGTACAAAATATAGATCGAAAACCAAAATCACATGTTGTGGGCTTGAAAAGCAATGACAAAATTATTCAAAAGATCGACAAAATTAATAATAGTGACCTCTAATCAGCTCCAGTTCAGTCGGGCGTGCAACCCATCCTGAAGACCAGGGCAAAGTGAATGATTGACAGAGTTCAAGAGACAGAACTAGTCATCTACCGCAAGTACATCTCTACAAGTGACCCTGCTGTCAGGTTCTAGGAGAGGCGGGAGGATAAGACAGCAGTATTTTTAAAATATCTACATAACTGATAGTTGCAAGTTATAATTTCGGCCTTTCCAAAGCTCATAATATTGTCCTACACGTAGTATTGCAACACAATCAAGACACTCCTACCTCCTGTATTATTAAGACAAGTCAGTTGGTATAAAAGTTACACCAAAACACTTTTCAGCGGCTATTTCGGCTATGTGGCAACGTGATGATGATGATACAGGTAGTGGGCCGAAAATTGAGATCTCGTAGTCTGATAGCTCATAGCGTATATTCACGTTTGATTGATTAATTTTTCCGTGTTCCTGGCGCATCAACTGCTGTGGTCTATAATCCGTAATAGTTTTATCAGAGGGGTGGCGATGATCTTTCCCCTGCTGGATGGTGATATCCGGCGCCGACATCGGGATAAGCCTTTTTTCATCATTCAGGTATCTCCCACCAGCGAGGCGTCGCCCCAGCGAGGACACGTTGTAAGCTCCCAATTAGTCTCTCGGCATGTGTGGTTGTGTTGTGCATGTTAGTGTAAGTGTGTGTGTGTGTGTGTGTGTGTGTGTGTGTGTGTGTGAGTGTGAGTGTGAGTGTGAGCAGCCGACCGCTGGAATTCTCCTCCAGACGACTGAATTCTACCTAGCTGTCTGACTACTGTCGAACATCTTTCCGCATCGCCGGGGCTCGAACTCGGACCAGGAGCGGTAGCACAGTGCATCAACTGATGTCACTGCATCGCCTCTGACCGGGAGGTCATAGGTTCGAGTCCTGACGGCGGCAGGATTTTAGACACGATTTTTCACTAGCGGACTGCTCTAATCGATAGTTTTCCCTGGTTTCTCCGATCAACACAAGGCGAATGCCGGGTACCCTAACAAACGGGCCACAGACCGCGCGCGATCTTCCCTTCATCTTCCTTGTCCTATCCTCTCCCCTTAAACACACACTAACATGCACTACACTACCACATATTCCGGGAGACCGGTCGGGAGCTTAAAGCTTGTCCGGACTGGGGCGGTGCCCCGCTGGTGGGAGAGTCCTGGTTAGGGGGAAACCCCGCTAGCCGTCGATAGGTCGGCACCGGATCTCGCCATCCAGCGGGGGAAGATCACCTCCATCTCCCGAGGAAACATGCACTACACTTGCGAGACTAATGACCTAAGCTGTTAATACGCCCGGAATCACTAACCACCAACCCGCAGTGTCATCAGTTGCTGACCGGAGCTACCTCAGCAGGTGCCGAGCGGGAATGCGACGCGCGTATTGCAGAGCGCGCGAGCGTCGCGGAGGTGTGGGCCGGCGCGGCGCGGCGGTCGATATGCGCCCAGGGAGCGCCTTCCGCTGAGACCCTCTCCCACGTGGACGGTCGGCGCCGCCCGCCCACGAGCCAACTTTGTCACGGTCGCCCTCGGTACCATGCGCGCACCTTTTCTTGACCGATGACCTTGCTTCCCCCTCCCTGGAGCCATAAACAGCTGAAGGCAAAAGATCGCAGCGAGCACTGATCACAACATTCCCAGCATTAAAACTTCATTGGCACGAAACAGAAGCTAGTTGCTTTCATAGTCGAGAACTTCTGTTCAGCTTTATTACCATTATCTAAAGAAATATCTGAGGCAGGTCCAGGACCTTCAAGAAAGGCACCTAAAACTCCTATGTACTGTCCCTGCTGTTGCCTACCCAGAGCGATGACCTGCCCGCACACATAGCGGGTTTGAGTTTCATCTACCAAAAGTTGGCATTACTGAAAATACTCTAGTGGCTGTCTTTGTAACTAATACCCCCACTCCGCCCGCATTTCGTCAATCTATCGGTCAAGAAAAGTTGCGCGAGTGGTACTTGCTTCGGGATGTATCTATGTTTGCGATGTCCTGATTTCGCGATTGATTCTTTGCTTCCGGGAATGTCAACTGCACTTCAACAATGAGTCCAATTAGTGCTATGAACGTTTTTTACCACTGGACGATGTGAATCGGCTTCAACCTACTCGTCGGCTTGCGGGGAATTTCACCGGCCAGGTATCTCCCAGGTAAAAAACACACGTATCCGGGACACACGCATGATTTGATGATTATTATTACGGAGGGAATTTCTATGATTTGGCACATGTTTGTCTGTTGCTGCAGGGCATATCTAAGCAAAATTTCTTGACATTTCGTTAGTATTGGATGCTATGTAGACAAATATGTTAGTGAATATTTGCCCGATTTTTTCCTGATGATGCACATTCGTGGGGCTTATTTTTGCCTATTTCGTTAAAATAGAGACTTATCTCTAAAACCTTTCATCTTGTTATACAATCTACTATTTATTTGTGACATTTGTTTTCATTTTAATGAGCTTGTCACAGTTGTTTTTCTTCTTTTTTCTTCTTCTATAGATGATAAAATACTTGTGCAAATGTAGAATATTTATTGATATCATATTTTTTAATCTGGCGGAAGAAATGCAAGAAAGCATAAAATGTATTTCACTAAGGTGAATATTTACTTCAATTATTTCTCCCGGGAAATAAGGTAAATTGTACTATGGTTTGCACAAACATATCTTTTCATTCCAAACATGCTTCTCCTGATTTTTTTCAAGGAAGGTTTATATAGGATATGAAATATTGTTAATTTTTACTGCACATTAAAGTGCATATTTCAGAATTTTTAGGTCATAAATGCATATTTTCAATAGCATATTTCAAGATTTCTTAGGGCTTAAAAATCCTCTCTCTAATTATTATAATAAATGCAATATACGTAATTTTCATTGCACAAGAATCGTAACGGTCGGATGCTCTGATCGGTAGTTTTTTAAAAGAAGCTCTAAAATATGTCAAGAAAGTTCAGAAATGTTGGGCACCAAACTTCGACGCACTGCAGTTCTTACAGAAGGGCATATGTATTGATTTTCACTTGAGAAGTGGATTATTCTTGTGTATTTCAAGAACTGTTAGTTTTAAGTGTAAATTACTACGTTTAAAAAATTCTATATTATGATCAATCTAATAATATAAAATTACCTGATTCATTCCTCCAGTATTAAGTTACTGCATGTCAAAAGCAAGACCAAGTTTTGAATTAATCATACAGCATTTAGCACATACGCGAACCTCCCATTGTTTCTCTCACAAACACGGTAGGGTGCTATAGAAATACATTTCCCCCAATATTCAACATTATTGCTGCGTGTGCGTTTCCGACAGATACATCTGCAAACGGCTCCAGCCGACACCTGTCAGGTTCTGGCATCAGGTACAGGAACAGGTACAATAAGCCTCTACAATGCAGGAACCGCAGGCTCTACTGCTCCATTATCTTAGTATTCTGCTTGCTGACAGTACTGAAATGATCATTGGAGAGAAGACATGGAGATACCCTAGCATCAGAATTGTGTGAAAACAAAGGACGATTAGACGAGACAGGCGAGAAACGAGCACAAATGTAAATAATATTATCGTAAAATCTGGGATAAATGAGGTATCAAACCACAATAAAGATTGAATAATTTTACTTCACATAAAATTATGCCATACACGTGTTTCGGGAGTGTTCTCCCATCATCAGTGGCTCTATAAAATGACATAAACAAAATCGTATGAAAACAATATCTACAATGCAAGTGCAAATTTACTAAATAAAATTATTTCAACAAGAAACTTACCCAGTCAACACAGATTAAACACTAAAAACCATTATGAAATTGTCCAAAATGACGCCATCTTGTGCATCGTACGATGTACGAGGGCAGACTGAGGGAAGAGGAAGGAGGAAAACTAAGGATGAGAAAGTTAGTCAATAAATAAATTTATGATGGGGCTGGATCTAAATTGGGATTGCTCATTTAGGCATATTAGGTTGGGATTTTTGTCTAATTTTAGAAAATCACAATATAATTATACATATTAACAAATAACAAATTAATAACAATAATAACAAATTAAATATTTTAGAAAATCTAGAAATCCTAAAATTAGACAAAAATCCCAACCTAATATGCCTAAATGAGCAATCCCAATTTAGATCCAGCCCCATCATAAATTTATTTATTGACTAACTTTCTCATCCTTAGTTTTCCTCCTTCCTCTTCCCTCAGTCTGCCCTCGTACATCGTACGATGCACAAGATGGCGTCATTTTGGACAATTTCATAATGGTTTTTAGTGTTTAATCTGTGTTGACTGGGTAAGTTTCTTGTTGAAATAATTTTATTTAGTAAATTTGCACTTGCATTGTAGATATTGTTTTCATACGATTTTGTTTATGTCATTTTATAGAGCCACTGATGATGGGAGAACACTCCCGAAACACGTGTATGGCATAATTTTATGTGAAGTAAAATTATTCAATCTTTATTGTGGTTTGATACCTCATTTATCCCAGATTTTATCATGGAATACCACAAAATCTCCGCTGCCACCACAGAATAATATTATCGATTAGCGACAATAATGGAGAAAACATTTACATTCACTAAGAAAAAGAGGAATTGAAAAACCAGAATTACCTAAAATACTTAATTATTTTCACTAAATATCTGAATTGAATATTAAAACGTGTACACAAATAGTTTATTTAATTTATTATCCTTTTTATGATTACTACAATATAATATTAAAATAAACAATAAGAGAATGAGTTCAAAATTTGAAAGTAGCACGGATGATCTAAATTGTAAAAGGAAAGGAACAGGAACATGAAGGAATGTATGAGGTATAAATACAGAGAAGGAGAACGACAGCTGTCGAAGAATTTTCAACCATCATGATCTCTCTATTATTACAGGTGCTCTGGATATTATCGATAAATTCAAGTCTCGTAGAGAGTAGTGATTTATCTGAGAATTTCGAAAGCAGTAGTGATTTTTACTAAGAGTTATTCACAAATAAAATTTCCTAAATGGAAGGAGAAGTTGGAAGACAAAGGAAATCGAAAAGAAGAAACAGCAGGAGAAAATGAAAGAAAAGAATAATTAATGAAAGGCAAGAGAATAGAAAGTCGAAAAATATTTAGAAAAAGTTTAGCGAAAAATGTTAAAAGAAAATTAGAGATAGTGATATATTTTATCGCGGAGTAGAGGTATTTAGAAACACTCCAAAAAAAGGTCCCAAAAGGTCTCGATAGGACACATATTGTGAAAACGACTCTTGTAGCTCCTTGTAACTGGGATGTAAAGCTTTCTCACACACTATTTTTGAGTATTGCACGGTTGATGCAACGCCTTTAAAAAGCTGGGTCTTAAGGGCGCGCCGTCGCGTCGTGTGATTGATTGAAATATTTATTGGTGTTTCTTGGCGTGTTAACTGCGGAGGTCCTTAGTCCCACAATTGTAATGAGTGTTTATCGGAAGGTGCCGCTATCCTTCCCGATGGATCCGGCGCCAACCTACACGTTGGGCTTTTCCAACCAGGTATCGTACCCAGGACCCAAGCTTCTCCTGGGCGAGGAACAACTCACCTAGGACAAGCTCTAAGCTCCCGACTGGGCTCTCGACATGTGTGGTTGTGTAGTGCAGGTAAGTGTGTAAAAGATAGAGTTGAGAATATGACAAGGAAGATGAAGGACAGATCGTGCGCGTTCCATGGCCTGTTTCTCAGGGTACTGCTCCGCCATTCGCCTGATGTTGATGAGAGAAACCACGGAGAACTACCGATGAGAGCAGCTGACCACTAGAATTCTCCTTCGGGCTGTGCCTGAATACGACCCATCTATGTAGCTAGTGTCCAAAATCCTGCAATCGTCGGGACATGAACTCTAGGGCCTTTCGGTCAGAAGTACTACAGTGACATCAATTGATGTGTGAGCCATCACACTGATGCGCACAGTCATCAATTGTTTATTAATTCCTCTGCTTGGTTCTGGTTTAATGCAGGAACTGCAAAACCATTATATTTATAATTAACCTGCTTTCGAGGTAGAATCATTTTCCGCGCATTTTCGCATATCAACTTCGCGCATCGGAGACGTAATTGGTCAGTTGGTTAGTTCTCGCGTCCGGAGGGAGATCGCGTGCGCGCCACTGCTGACGCTGTCTGAAACTTGCGGCAGGCGCATGGCTTCAATCTATCAGCGAGCTGCCTCTGAGGAGAGCATTCTAACAAAACAGTTCATTGAAAGCGATGGTTCTCTCATGGCCTGAAGGACGCACTTTGGCACTCGCGCTAACTCACTCCACTTGTTCATAAGTGAAGACCGGATTCTCGTGTTATGCATCTTTTCTTTGCTTACTTGAAGTTGGGTGAAACCTTGAGAGAAATTTGAATCATGGAACGGACGTTATTTTAGTGCGTGTTTTCTTTTGCACGAAATTGCACGTCTGGGGGATCACTGCATGATATTGCACGTTTTAGGTAATACTACCTAAAAATTGCACATTTTGGAATTTTCTAGACAAATTTGCAGGATTCTTAGTTTTATCGCATAAAAATAATTTTTATATTATCAACTTGTTTTAATTTATCTTTTTTTAGCTTCCATTTAAGAAAGAAGATTTTATCACTTAACTCACCAGTGCATTCGAGTAGTCCCTGAAACCTGAGTGCCGTTTAATATGTATCAGTTCAGTATTTTGTTGCCCTACGAACTGAGAATCTGTACCTTTCATGACACCTATTTGTCTCATCAAAATTTTTGCGTTATTGCAGCAGGGATAAGTTCACGGACCCTTCGTTGCATCCGCTCAGTATACGCTATTCGGGATCTATCTATCCAATCGGACAATATATTCGTTTTGTCAGTCTTCCCTGCACTTACCAACACGAGACGGCATGCGCGAGCCACATTCGGTCCGGGCGAGAAGCTTAGCGACAAGATCCACTGCGTTTCAAATTTATCAAATTTCTCGTAACAGACGTTGCCCGGCGAGGTACAAAATATGAACGTTGTTTTTGGCCGCTTTAAACAACATGCCCACGTGTTGTCAGAGTGAGGCTCGGCACACAGACAAGTATAAATGGAGAACGAAGTTTT
Organism: Teleogryllus oceanicus; assembly: GCA_964035755.1. NCBI lineage: Eukaryota > Metazoa > Arthropoda > Insecta > Orthoptera > Gryllidae > Teleogryllus > Teleogryllus oceanicus. Next base: position 66,438,389 of record CAXIVR010000010.1, read on the forward strand.
TCCTGTCTGAAATATACAGAGTTGATAGAAGATATAACTTCTCAGAAAATAACTCGAAAATATACATAATTGTAAATTACAATGAAAACATTTAAGCACATTTCTTCTGTAATTTAATTATTTTTGATTTATGAAGACCTATTAGTACTTTTCAATTTTGCTATTTACTTTTTTGTTATGCTAATATGTTATGCTAATTTTGTTATGCTAATGTTCGAATAATATTTAAAATGTCAAATAGAGCTTGTTTAAACAATATGTACAAACTTAATTATAATAACATTAAAGTTATAATATTTCTCACCTTAAATATCTCATTCAAAATAAAAAAGATAAGTAGATAAATGAATTAACTGGAGATTTTAGGCTACATAACAGCGTTTTGCTAAGCCTTGATTTTTTAGTGCATGTTTTTGCACGTTTGGAGTTTTTACTGCACGTTTTAGAGAATTTTTCTGCATGAAAATCCGATCTTTGTTCATAAGTAATTGTGGCTCTGTGTTACGCTAAGGCACTTGTGCGTAAAGCGCGTAGGGATGGCCAACCAAACATCCGTGTTTTAAGCACCGATGCACTGATGTTCAAAATACGAAAATCGATCTACGAAATACTCTACCCAAAATCATTGATGTTTTTAAACATCGATATTTTCAAAACTATTTTAGTAACCTACAAACATCATTGTTGAAATGGTGGGATTTGATTTCACTTCACAGCTGTCGAAGTCCAAAAAATATTAGAATAAATAACTTTTGATACCTGGTTTAGAATACAAAAATAATACACTACATGTTTGAAAAAAGCATTCGACTAACTTCTTTTTAACTCTTAGTCACTATGATATGAAGAATGTTGATTTTATATACAAACGAAAATTATTATAGTTTTTTATTTTAATACATTCTCCATTCAAAAATTAAATAGCGAACACGTTAAAATCGGGGCAAAACACATCGGTTTCAATAAATCTATGTTAAATTCGTGGATGATTTTATTAAAACATCAATGTTTCAAAACCTCAACATTGATGTCGGACCCTCAATAGCGTGTTTGGTTGCCCGTGTCACAGCAGTTCGCGTCTCAGCAGGAGGCCCGCCGGTCGTAATTTGTGACTTTGCGGAAAATTACAGTTTTGTTCTAGAAGACGAAGTTCAGACCTCCACTGGACCAAAGGGCAAGCCACAGTCCACTCATTTGTGATATACTAAAAAAGAGGGAGAAAGGGTAGAGCATCTAAGATTTGGATGGATTTATCTGTGGTTAAAGCATTACACAGTTGTAGTGTGCAGTTCAGCAACCCAGTACAAAAATAGAAAAAGTTTTACTATCTAAAGTTCTCACAATGAACACTCAAAATTAATCCCCAATGGCATTTTTCAGCAACGATTTATGATTCAGGGCCTATGACGGCGTTGGTTGAACAGTCAAATGAACGGCGTTGGTTGAACAGTCCAAGCCAGCTTTCAACAGTCTTACGACGATTAAATTCAAACTCCATTTCAGTTGTGTAAATGGGACCGGGAGCGGTAGATCAGTGATACTCAACTGATGTCACTACAGCGCCTCTTACCGGGAGGTCCTAGGTTCGAGTCCTGACAGCAGTAGGATTTTCGACATCACTAGCTTTTCATCTAGGTCGAATTCAGTCGCTGTATGGAGGAGAATTCTACTGGCCGGCTGCTTCAGATGATAGTTTTCCGTGGTTTCTCCGATCAACACCAGACGAATGCCGGAACAGTACCCTAACAAACGAGCCACGGACCGCGCGCGATATTCCCATCCTCTTCCTTGTCGTATCCTCTCCCCTTACACACACACTTACACTAACATGCACTACACTACCACATTCCGGGAGACCGGTCGTGAGCTTAAAGCTTCTCCCGGCTGGAGCGGTGCCTCGCTGGTGGGAGAGTCCTGGTTAGGGGGAAACTCCGCTAGCAGACGGTAGGTCGGTGCCGGATCTCTCCATCCAGCGGGGGAAGATCGCCACCATCTCCCGAGGAAAAAACATGCACTACACTTACGGTACTAATGACAAGAGCTGTTGGCGCGCCCGAAATCACTAACCACACAACCAATCTTGTGTGAGTGGGCAGTTCAGAACATTTTTCTAGCAAATTTTTTATTTGTTATTCAAGATAAATACGTAGAAAGTGGGCAATTTCTCGAAAATATTCTAATGAAGTCTTAAAGACCAGGTTTAAGAAAAATGGAAAAAGGTAGAACTACGCACGGTCTGTGGCCCATTTTATGTGATGCTACTCTGGCAGTCGCCTGGAAGCGATCAGTGAAATCGCGGAAACGACTTATTATAGCAGTTAGCTTACGGCTTCGATTCCGACGGAGCGTCACGAAGTCACCGATTCTAAAGGCATCACGCGCGTTTCCTTTACCTGTCGGGAATCGAACACGCGGACAATACATTCAAGCCGTAAGTTTTAACGTTCGTTTTCACAGGAGCGGTTCCAAAACGTATATCTACCATATAAAAGGCGGGAACACATTAAAGTTATTTGCTGTTAATACAGTGTGAAAATACAAATACATGTTAATGCTGTACAATATACTGTTAATACAAAGTGAATTCGTGTTTTACATACGTTTTTACAAAACGACTTGCAGATAGTTTGCCTCCTTCAAAAGTGTAACCTAGAATCAGCTATGTAATATGCCCAAAAGCCCGGGAGAATTGCCAAATTTTCAAAGGATGCTTCAAGAAATTGTCGCAACATCAGCTGTTAATCACACCTCATGGCGCCGTCTGGTGGCGCAGTTCCACCTGCTGCTGTGACAGCGCATCATAATTAACGCTGAATCAACTCCAGCCGCGTAATTAGCAGTATAATTACACCTCACGTTATGACGACGTCCCGCGTGGCATAAAGCGATCACAGTTCCCCTGCTACGCGCTCGGAGACGGAGGGACAAGACAGACAAGGACACGAAGAGAAAGATCGAGGGAAAGAAAGAGGTAGAGAACGAGTAGAAAACAATAAATGAATAGATTAAAGAAACTATTGGTGCTATAACACACTCTTTCTCGCATCAGTTTTTGAATTGCAATTTTCGCAAATTTAGAGAATTCAACGTAAATGAGACCTGCTCCATAAGTTTTAGCGTCCTGTTTTGTCTGTTACCATTTCTACATTGTCTATTACTGTGGAAAATTGCATACAGAGAGAAAAAAGAGAGAAGAAAGAGAAGCAACCAAAGAGAGAGCTCGAGAAAAGAGAAATAGATTGATTAAAAATAGAATGAATGAATGGAGGACTGAATGAAATAAATATAAAAGAAAAGTGAAAGAGATTCAACAAGAATGCAGAAGCGCCAAAGGGAGACAAGTGTGTCAGATTGCTAATTACGGCTACGTCAACTGCTACCACCATCAATCCCACTTCTGTAGTGAAAGGGTAACGGTACTCAACTCCTGCTAGATAGTAAGACTTGGTGTCGACATACACGTCAGCTTTCAGGGGAATTCTTTTTCCAGGTATCTCTCCAGCGAGATTCTAACGCAGAAGGGACAAGCTTTCAACTCTCGTCATGTCCATTTCAGATAAGTGAATTTAAGAGGACAGATAGGATAGGGAAGAAGGAAAACTCACGTGACATCCGTGGCCTGTTTGTTCGGATACTGTTCCGGCATTCGTCTGGTATTAATCAGAGAAACCACGGAAAACTACCGTTAAGAGCAGTCGGTCGCTAGGATTCTCCTCCAGACAGCGAATGAACGCGAGGTGTCGATTGATTGATTGACTTTTTCGTGTTTCTGGGCGCCTCAACTGCTTGGGTCATTAGTCCCGTTAGTATAGTGCATGTTTTTTATCGGGAGATGGCGGTGTCTTCTCCCGCTAGATGGTGAGATCCGGCGCCGACCTACCGTCGGCTAGTGGGGTTTCCCCTAACCAGGACTCTCCCACCAGCGGGGCACCGCCCCAGTCGCGACAAGCTCCCGACCGGTCATCCGGAATAAGTGGTAGTGTAGTGCATGTTAGTGTAAGCGTGTGTGTGTGTGTGTGTGTGTGTGTGTGTGTGTGTAAGGGGATGAGGATAGGACAAGGAAGAGGAAGGACAGATCGCGCGCGGTCCGTGGCCCGTTTGGTGGGGTACTGCTCCGGCATTCGCCTGGTGTTGATCGGAGAAACCACGAAAAACTGCCGATCAGAGCAGTCGGCCTAGAAGTCTCCTCCAGACAGCGACTGAATTCGACCTAGCTGAAACGCTAGTGTCGAATATCCTGCCGCCGTGGGGAGTGGGAACCTAGGACCTCCCGGTCAGAGGCGCTGCAGTGACATCAGTTGATGCACTGAGCTACCGCTACCGGTGCGAGGTGTCGAAAATCCGCTGTCGTCGCGACTGGAACCCTAAGACCTCCTGGTCAGAGTACCCGCAGAGACAGCGGCACTGCTAGGACTAAGCTAAAATCAGCCGGTGAGCAGACAAAATGTAGAGAAGGAGCGAAACAAAACAAAATAATGGAAAGAAAGGAGGAAAAGGGCAAAACACGGTTAATTTTTTAATGATGTAGTGCTGTAGTACATTTTTTGCTGTTCGGGTGGCCAATGGATTTAATTGTCCATTTAATGTATGCTTTTTGAACTGAATTTAGATCAACGTTATCTACCCAGTAGAGTCTCTATATAATTGTTTCACAAATATTTTCCGAGCTAATAGACACACAGTGGCAATTAAAATGAATTCAAGTCTTTGAGTGGTATCAAAAAAGATTGAAATCAAACTATTACACGCTTGATGGGTATTCTTTTGACCATGCAAGTCTCTATTGTCGTGCAAGAAGATAAGTACCTCTTAATCATGGAGCTATGAATACATGGAGGTGCCCATGGAGCTACGATTCTATAATCATAGGTGGCCGAACGTCACAAACTTGAAGCCACCTCCACCGTATTAGTAAGTTCAGAAAGCTTGTAGCATAGACAAACTGCGTGTGAGTACTATGTGGCTTGTAGCTGTGCTCGCGATCAGTTGTATTGTTCGGCATCGTTTTTAATATTTAAAAGCCTCGCTCAGAATAGCTAGCTTTTTATACCAGATCGTTATGGTTACTTGTGTGGCTAACGGCTGAACAAATTGTACGGGAAAACCGGAAATTTCTTTCCACAGGTAATAGCTACTCCATGGAATTTGAAACATTTAGTAACTTTGTAAGTTATTCGTTAATTTTCGTAATTTTTTTCTTAAAGATTTCCTGCAGATCCAAAGCGCAGAGCATTGTGGATTAGAGCTGTACGAAGAGACAGTTGGTAGCCTAGCAATTGCAGCATGTTATGTTCGGATCATTTCCAAGACTACGATTTTGATAGAATATCGCGTTGATAGAGCGTAAAGCTCCTAGCCCACTTGAAAACAAAGACATTCCTACTAAGTCTAAAATAAAGGACTTATTTTAGCTCACAGCCATGGGCGCCATCTTTCCTCAATTGTCAGTAGGAAGTTACCCTTCAACTACTTAGTCTCATCTATTTTTAAACCTAACGGGAGGTTTGCAGACGTGGCTGCAGAATTGGACACCCACACGAAAACACTCACCAACCAGAACAGAGTCATTATCATAGGAGGGCTGAATGTCATTAATTTGGGCGGTAACTTTACACCTGAACAACATGTAAACAAATTACATTGTGCCACCCAAAATACTAACATTGCAGTGTCGACTCTGCCCTTCTGGTACAACAGACCAACCCTATCCAACGAGATTACGCACGCAAACCAACAATTAAAACTGCAACTGAGAGACACAAATGTAACACGTTTTGAAATTAATTTCCTCTCAGCAAAACAATTCACCCGGCATGGTCTTCACGTGAACCTTGCTGAAAAACATGCAGTCGGTAACAAACTTGCACGATACATCAACTCCAGTCATACACAGTTTCCTGCCAAACATTCCATTCCTTTCGCATTCATTACTCCCCCCCCATTACTTGGAACCTTTTTAGCTCCTTCTCTGAACCTACACCCGTTTCTCCCATTCCCACTACTACTTTATCTACACCTGATGCCCCAATTTCCTCCCAACCTGTCACTGCTGGGTCACATTACAAACTTCGACCACGCAATCGAGGTAAAAATGGAGTAAATATATAGCAACCACAGATGCAGCAAAAAATATTCGTGTAGATACTTGTAAAAGATAAAACATACTGCACCATAATCCTCAATCCCTTTCAAATAAACCTGACTTTATCGAGGCAGCTCTACAGAGCGATTTAAATCAAATGGATGTTCTTTGCTTTACAGAACATTGGTTATCTCCTAATGAACTTAGCATTTTCCCAAAAAAATTAGACACGATGTTCGTTTCCGAAACTTCTTCATATAAAATTCTCAAAATAATCGGTAAACTGAAGAAAAAAATTTGGCCGGTTTAGATGAATTTCCGGATTGTTTGTTAAAGACATGTGCGCCTGAAATTATTCACCCGTTAACTCACATATTTAATGCATACTTATGCACCTGAACGTTTCCAGATATTTTCAAAAGCTACGATTAAGCCGCTCTTCAAAAAAGGCCACAAAAATGAAATTAAAATTTATCGACCTATTTCTCATCTGTCAGTTTTTTCAAAAATATTAGAGACGTTTTTACCAGAGAGTATTATATATATATATATATATATATATATATATATATATATCACAGACGGTACTTAATGTTATTCTCAACGCTCTTATTCAAATCTCTAATTCTCATGGAAGGGGAAGCATCCTTCTTGATCCCACTTTTGAGCCAATGGCGTCGAAGGGCGATCTGCCAATGTAAATGGCGCGTACTGACGATCGGGACATTTAAAATTACATTACGAAGCAATTTTTCAAGATGGCGGCAAATTTTGATTACATATTTTTTATGTAAAATAAATACGCTAGGCAATTTAGTAGCCAACACTTATTAGGATAAGGAATTCTGAACCAGCGAAAGGAATTGTAGTCCAGGGAGTGCAAAATAAAATGTTATTTCTTAAACCAGTATTTATTTCTATATATATATATATATATATATATATATATATATATATATATATATATATATATTTCTAACCCCACCACCAGTGTGGCAGTCATCGGAAAGAATGCTCTTTCGAGCTTTGAATATCTCAGGGGGCAGGATCTTTAGGGTATGAGAAAGGCACACCCAGACACAGAATCAGGTAAAACAGTAATATATCCTTAAAATATTGCACAAATCAACCCTTTTACACTGTCACAAAATAAGAAAACAAAAAAATACCCAATTGCTGGCTGTGCGTTTGAACGCATGGAAACCACTGATGGTGAGACCTCTTAGAGAAATTTCCAAAAGAAATATTTGCTTACGGTTTCACTCTTCGCCTAGCTAGCGATAATTTTCCTTATAACACCCGTGCACGGAGTTCTTGCTTGGCCAATACTAGTGAATGAAATTTAATTAATTTTTTTTACACTTCCTGAATTACTTTATCAGCACAAATTATTACAGGTCTAACCGCTATTCACAATACGAAATTTCCTCGTCAATTACGTACAAAATGAGGAACAAAAATTAATTATCTTTAATACAGCTTCGGAATGCAATGTACTACCGGCGTACGAGGTCATGAAATACTTCGCCGTTACTCAATTTTAAGGCGAACATGCATATTTTAATATTATGGTTTCTGTTGCTAACACTACCTTCCTAGTTCCTGTCTCCCACCTCAGTTTTATGCAAATTTGGAAATTCAGCCGTGCCGCCACTCGCGTTTCTGCAACGTAGCCCGCTTCGATGATGCTCTGAAGGTCACGCGGTCTCCTTCGCGCCTGCCACCAGATCCAGGGACCAGTCTTCTTGACACCACCAGATCTACGGTCCAGTCTTCTTAACGCCCGCCACCAGATTCACATCTCGTCTATCTTCGCCCGCCTTCTTGCGACACGAGTACGCGTATTGCCCAGTCTCTCCGCGCGTGCTAGTTAGCGTGTCGCCTCACTAATGCTTAACAAAAACTCTCACAATTCCGCAACCACAGTTACTATTCTGATTCGTTCTAAATTTCACAGTTCTTACTGCAATCTCCTATAATGTTCTCCTTACACCACGTAGCCTCGCTACTCTATCATTTCCCACTTCCTAACACCTCCAGAACTACCGTTTCTCTCCCTCAACTATCCCGCTACCTTACTCGACTTCTCACCTCGGCGTCTCACACAAGAAGGGGCCTTTTCCTCGCTGGTCCGCCGTTTAAATGTTGCAATGACGTCACGGTACAACCCTACTGCGCTGCCCATATTGCGGAAGTGCACCGCCGTCGCGCTTCAGGCCGCAACTAACAGGTAGCGCCTTTTTCGATCAGTAACCGACTATCTGTTATACCTTCGCTCTCCACGTCTCCGTCGATGCTGCGTGAGCGTTGTGGGGTTTGTGGGGATACCCCAAACGTCACATATATATATATATATATATATATATATATATATATATATATATATATATATATATATATATAGTCATACATAATATAAACAGCATAATTCAATGTTTTAGGAAATAAATATAAGCAAATAATAGTACATGCAGATTATTTTACTTTGCCTTTGGTAAATTGAAACCATAATTTAAAAATTAATAATGTATCATTATCAAAACTACATACCAGTTATCAACACATGCGAAATTTCTGCATACTACTAATATTGAAATTTAGGTATTTTAATATAAATGAATATTATTGGTAAGTTTTATAAACAAAAAAGAAACTTGCATCTGCACAGTCTACAAAAACAAAATGTTTTTTTTGCTTTCTTTCTTCGTAAAAGCCACCTTACATATTAAAATATGTTAAAAGAAACAGGTTTTACCTCTATCTAGTTCAAATAATGACCTAAGTAAAAAAATGAACTGATTCTACTGTAACTTTAATTATTTCAAAACAGAATTTTTGGACTTACATAGTTTCACTTATATTCAGATATTACAGAGTATTGTCCAAAAGCACAGTTAGTTGTTCAGTGAATGGTAGATGGAAATCCAAAGGTAGATCATAAATCCAGAATTACTCAAAATTTGATACAGGTATTGAATAGTTTTTCAATTATTAAGAAAATAGTTTTAGGTATTGTCTATTCATTTTTAAAAATTATTTTTTGACTTATTGATGCCAAACTAAATTGTAGTCATTATCGGTGATTAACAAGTACAAATGATTTTCATTAATTTCTCAAACATTGGTTAACATGTGCTTGAGATATTTTACTCTCTATTATTCTTGTACTTCCACGGACTGGAAAATATTCACAAATCAATATATTTTATAGATAAAATGAAAGAAAAGTTCACTTTTAAAACTTCCTTTTAGGAATATTATCTATACACAAACTTTTGTGATGAAAATTTAGTCTATAGGAAGCTTAACTAAAAGTAAGATGAAAGTCAACAATAGAAGCTGTCTGAAATACAGAATTTATGGCCTGCCGCTTTACATTCATAAGTTAATTCACATGCACACATTTCCATTTTCTTTTTTACATCAATTGTATCAATTCTTATAATATTCTTTATAGTGATGGAATTGGAGAATGTAAATCAGTTTTAAAAACTATACCTAACCTTCGTCTACATACACATTGAACTCATACTGATGAGACATTAACTGCTGGCATTGTACTTCAAATGACTGGTGAAAATATTCATTTCACAAAGTGATACATGACTAGTTCTAACCACTGGCAAAAAAATTACTGGACCATAAATGATTTGAACAGACAATGAGAAATACACTATACTAGGACATAACACTTGAAACCCAAAATTATTACACAGAGATATTAGAAGATTAACAAAATTGGCAATATTGTATGTATATCCTCTAGAACAAATAGCACTTCCAACTTGTTTTGCAATCTTTTCCAGTGAATGGGAAGGCGTCTGAAATACAAGAAGAGATGATGTGTTAGGAATTTAAGATGTATAGTGCTGTGTCTCATCTTCATAAAAGAAGATTTCTAAACTCACCAGGTCATGCGAGGATACCAAAATGAATGGTACATAAAATGAATTCACAGGGGACGGCATCCCAGGCTGCTAACTCCTGCAGACAACATTACTGGCATGAGGTGCTCAACGCACATACCTCCTTGCTAATGTCCTCTATGGACAAGGCAGATCCTAACCTGATCCTAACAGTCAGCCAATATTTCCTGCACTTATAATAAAATTTGTATTTTGTACATTCATACACAAAATAAATATTCAATTTAATGTTGTCGCAACAAATATAATAAGACTATATTAAAAAAAAGAGGGAATAAGACTCATAATAATATGAAAGCAATCTTAACGAAATATAAATCATGCCAAACATATAACATATTACTTACTGTTTGGAGTCACATCAAAAACAAAACAACCTGGTTATATCCGTGTCTTCTGTTTGGTTGTTATAGCCATCGGGTACCCAACAACGCCGAATATTCAGCATTTTTCTTCAAAATCTTGCACTTTGAAAACACACTTTGCGCTCACCTCACAACGTGAAATCATTTTTATCAACAAAAACTTTTGGAGACTCTTCAAAAAAAGCTCGGGGAACTATCGCCAGATGACAGGATATCATGTTTTTTTGTTTTGTTTTTGTTTTTGTTTTTTAAGTTTTAAAAAAATTGTCAGTGGTGGTCTTTAGATGGCTGCACCTTCGCGGAAAGGTGTGGTCAAGATGGCGGGCCTACCCATAATTCTCTCTGCCCAAAATTCAAATAAGCACCGGATGTAGCCTATCTAGTTACAGAGGACTGTTTTTAACGTACGAATGAAAACCTTTCTCAGTAAACACAACGCGCTTTCTGATTGCCAACATGGATTTAGAAAATCAAAATCTACGGAAACAACCATATTTTCTTTTCTTAAAGATGTCGCCTCGTCTTTGGATGAAAGAATTATACCGAAGGAAGAATTATACCGATTGAATCGAAGAATTATATCGAAGTACCTATTATATCGAAGTAATTATTTTAGATTTTCAAAAGCTTTTGACGTCAACGCGATCATGACATTTTACTATCAAAATTACCTTCGTATGGTATCCGTGGTATTGCTCTGGATTGCTTATGTTCGTACCTTAAACAACAATCTCAGAAAGTATTTTTTTTTTTTTTTTTCATTTATTTCTGCTTGGCCCGAAGGCCCTCAGCATCCGCGTATGATACAGTGATGTTACATGAATTAAATTAACATTGATTGAGAAAACTTAGACTTGAATACATTGAGTACATGTGAATTAAATTTGAGAAGCCACATCGGGTGCATGATAATCAAGGAGGGTCGAAGAACTGTCGCGGTAGTTTTCGTTTTAGTCTATTGTGGTGAGGATTTTGTTTTCCGATTTTGAAATGTACGGCTGAGGGAATCTGGGGAATTTTAGGATAGAAGCGAGAGGATAGGAGGGAGAAATGGACGGAGATAGGAGTAATGCCGAGTTCGTTATGTAGCTGGGAGTTAGGTACAAACCATGGAGCTTTAGTGATGGATCGGAGGAATTTATTTTGGAAAATCTGCATTTTTTGGATGTTCGATTTGCTGGCTGAGGCCCAGATAGGAGAAGCGTAGGATAAAATTGGGCGGATCATTGACTGGTATAGGTGAGTAGCGACATGGAGTTGCAAGGGTGATGACTTTTTGAGAATGGGATATAATTGGTGGGTTCTACGGGTTGCCAGGGTTATTCTGTGGAGAATATTTGATTTCCATGTGAGCCGCCTATCAAAAAGTACTCCCAGATATTTAACTGGCTTGTTGTTTGGGAGCCAAGTTATATTTTCTCCTTGATAGTTGAGAGGGGGAGGATTATTTGGTCTACGGAGCGTGAAGATTTTTGCTTGGCTTTTCGTAGGGTTTATCCGGATATGCCATTTCTTGGCCCAGTCGGAGAGCTTAAAGAGGTGGTGTTGCAGGTCTTCTTGTGCGGTATCAATATCACGGTTTGAGGAATATATTGCGGTGTCATCAGCAAACAGAGCAATGGAGGTATGAGGGGTGGATGGTATATCAGCTGTATAAAGATTAAATAGTGTGGGAGAGAGAACAGATCCTTGGGGTACTCCTGCTTTTATGGGAAAAGATAGTGAAAGGGCTCCCGGAAGGCGGACAGAAAAAGTGCGATCGACAAGGAAGCTATTGATGATGTGAATAAGATAGTCGGGGGATCCGATGTGAATAAGTTTATTATATATATATATATATAATATATAAGTCCTGGATGCCAGATGGTGTCAAAAGCTTTAGCTATGTCAAGGAAGATTGCGACTGTGTGTTTCTTATCATGGAAGCCTTCGATTATATCCTCGGTTAGTCTTAGTATTTGGTGATTTGTGGAAAGTAGTAGTTGAAAACCGAATTTGTGCGGAGGTATGGCTTGTACTGAACTGAGATGGGAGATTAATCTGGCGAGGATACATTTTTCAAACAGTTTTCCTAAGGAGGGCAGAAGACTAATTGGGCGATAGCTTGACGGGTCGTTTTTTGATTTGTCTGGTTTCAGAATGGGAATGATGTGGGCGTGTTTCCATTTGCGAGGGAAGTATGACAGACGAAGAGAAGCATTAAATATTGCTGTTATATGTAAAATGGCTGTGTATGGAATGCGTTTAAGTACGTACGTTGGAATTAAGTCGTGACCACTGGAAACTTTTGGAGTAGCGACAGATAAAAGGTTCACAATTTCGGTGGGAGATATGAATTTTGGACATCTTGGGACTGTTGTTCTAGTTCGTCGTATTTCTTCGAGGAGTAATTGATCATGAAGGGGATTTTCTGTAGGATGGGGTGTAAAGGTTGTGGCAAAGTATTCACCTAGTACATTGCTTTTATCTGCTGGAGTAGTTGCTACGGATGCCGCGGTTGTTAGGGAGGGTATATTAGTTGGCTTGCGCAAGAGGCGGCGAGTGATATTCCACAGTGTATGATCGGTTGGGTTGGCGGTTTGAGTTTGGAAGTGGAGATATTGGGCGTTAGATATTGCCAAAAGATGTCTTACTATTTTAGTGAGTAGGTTTAGGTACGATTTTAAGAAGGGGGAACGATGTTTTTGCCAGTGATTACGTATGTATCTTTTGTGATATAATAGTCTCTGTAAGATGGGTGAAATAGGAGGTAGTGGGTTGCGTTGACGTATTGGGGGAGCTGTTAGATCTAAACTATCGAGGATGGTGTGGGTGAGCGAGTCAATGGCTCTATCAATTTCTTGATAGCTTTTCAGTGACGGAAGTGGTGGCAGAATGCGAGAAATCAGGATCTGAAAGTGAGGCCAGTTGACTTTTTGTAGGCAGTAGAAAGTAGAAATACCTTACTGCAATAATGAATCATTATGTACACACCTTTCCGACTCTTTGTCAATTGCACGTGGAGTCCCTCAAGGAGCGATTTGAGGTCCTATACTCTTTCTACTCTACGTAAACGATACGCCCTCGACGATTCGAAACGGAAGAACTGTTTCTTTGCGGATGATACAAACATTCTTTCCAATAAAGAAATCGTAAATATAACAATATCAGATGTTTCAAATTGGTTCCGAAATAACAAATTAATAGTAAATTTAATTTTAATGCGGTTTCCCATTTCAAATAAAGAATTCTGTACTCCACTGAAAATGAACGGTGTACCATTAACCGATGTTAAGGCAACAAAATGTTTAGGTCCCGAAATTCAGTCAAACCTCAAATGGAAAGTCCATTTAAATGAACACAAAATTAAGTTCATTATGCTACGCGTTCAGAATTCTTTCAAATTCAGTCTGCCTTCATGCTACTGGTTGTGTATATTTCGCGAATGTTCATTCCCTCCTGAGATATGGCCAAATATTTTGGGGAAATACATCTTTTAGATTACAAAAAAGGATTGTACGAATAATAACCAAATCCCACCCATGTGATTCTTGTCAGCATCTCTTTATTAATCTACGAATTTTACAATTACCTTGTCTGTTGATTTACGAATAAGTGCTTTTTGTCGAAAATGACTTGCTTAACCCATTTATGCGGAAATGTATTTTCTGAAAACCAGATGTCTATAACTATAACACCCGACATAGTAATCATATTCATCAAGTGGCAGTATCAACAGCTCATTACAAAAAATCCACATACAATTCATGTACATTATTTTACAACACTTTGCCAGATTACATTAAACGATTAAATTTGATAGAAAATTTTAAATCCCAAGTAAATTCGTTTCTGCTTCATAACTGTTTCTATACAATTATAGACTATACTGAGCATCAAAAGGAAAGTAACGTTAGTTTTAACAGTGATGTTTAATGTATTCTTTTGCATTTGGACTTTTTAATTCCAAACAACCTGTAACAACTATTGTACCGCAGCTTCGGATCAATGATCCCATCTCGGTCAGATTTTTCGTCCATTTTCCCTGATCCTTTGGGAGCACATGCGTAGATGGCCCCTTGTTTTGCTTCTGGACATAAATGTAACTTCATTCTTTGTGCACGTCTTCTAGAATTTAGTGGGAAACATAGTTATTCAAATTATTGTTTTCCTTATTATCGCGGCATTCCTTCGCAAAGGACATGATGAGGAATAAGAGCCCAAATTTATTGCTGATTTACCCTTGAAAATAGATTTTATTACATCGGAGCGAATACTTTTGTTAACAATCCTTGCAAAAATACTTTCTTGCATTCTCTTTCTGTATTCAAAATTCAAGAAGTATATGGCTTAGGTTATCACAGAATTTTGAAAACGTGCACAGAGTTCACTTCTCCTCATAGCACATCACTCTCAGTTTTTAACTGTTTTGACGTAACATAAAAATAAATAAAATAACCTCCCTCTATCAACATGGATTCATCTCAAAAGAAAGTAACGTAATTCTGCTCTGCCACCTAACCGGAAGTAAAGATAATAATCCATAACCATACTACTGAACAAGTAAAATATTTTATACATATGTCAGTAATTTCAGGAGTAAGAAAAATGTGTTACTCATATTATTTATTATAAATAATTTCTTTTCCGTTTTGGCCTCATAAGCATAGAAAGCGATTTTTGAATTTTTTTCGAATTTTTTTGCCATTTTTGGCATGTATGAATATCATCGCAATTTTACATGCATTTCCAAAACTCGTCCCGTTGTATACTCGGAAAGTAATTTATGAACAGCGAGTGCATTGCAATTCTGATGACCTGATGGGAGGCTGAGATACCGTCACGCCGAATAGACCACGATCGCCAAGCCACTGTGATACTGATCTGTCGTAATTTGGACCCTAGTTTCGTGAATTCACCACTGTGCATTTTCGTTTGGAACCAATAATGTAGATTTTTCTTCATCTACGAGTATACTTAGAATTATTCTCAGGTCTTTAACTATAAGCACAACCTTTTACATGTTCTAGATGAAGAGAAATCGTCAAACTATTGTGCATAAACGGAGCGTTTCTTGGCAAAATGACATTATATACAATTTTTCATATAATTGACTGATTTTTTTTGGTGGTGACTTTGAAAGGATTCCGAGTGAGGCGTTGCTATTTTGGCTGGGTGTCGCTCCCTGCAAGACCGATTTTAAATTCTGGTAATATCCCTGGGAACCGGCTCAAGGAGCAGAATTTCAAAGGAAGCGCCCAGCTTTACATCGCACATATCTCGAGACAAACGCAACGGGGTGGGTGCGGTGCCATCCTCCTATATATGTGTTGTGTATACAAAGTGAATCACGTAACTGTTGCACCTTCTGCAGTTTTTGAACGGTTGAAGTTATTGCAATCCAATTTTCACGGAAGTGCTTGAGGGAATGAGGCTAATTAATACATAACATCACTTCTATTTTATCACTTGTATTTTTCGAGACAATGAGATAACTTATTTTTCTCAGCTTTTCTTACCCGAGCTCGCGTTAGCAGGGGGAGCGCTGTCTGATCTTTTATGGCGGACTGTTACATCATTCAAAGTATATATATATATATATATATATATATATATATATATATATATATACATACATATATATATATATATACATATATATATATATATATATATATATATATATATCACACACATACAGTGAGGTGACAAAAGTCATGAGATACCTCCTAATATCGCGTGAGATCTCCCTTTGCCAGGAAAAGTGAAGCAACTCGATGTGGCATGGACTCAACTAGTCGTTCGAAGTCCCCTGCAGAAACGTTGGGCTCTTTAGGCGTCTATTATTACGAAAATGTGTTTGGTGCAGGATTTTGTCCCATAAATGTTCGATGGGATTCATGTCGGGCGATCTGGGTTACCAGAGTATTCACTCGAAATGTTCAGAATGTACTTCAAACCAATCGCGAACAATTGAGGAACGGTGACATGACACATTGCTATCGATAAAAAAATCCATCGTTGTTTGGGAACATAAAGGCACATGAATAGCTCCGAATGGTCTCCGCGTAGCTGAATATAACAATTTCCAGTAAATGATCGGTTCAGTTGGAACAGAGGACCCAGTCCATTCCATGTAAAAACAGTCCATGCCATTGAGGAGCCACAACTACCTTGTACAGTGACTTGTTGACAACTTCGGTCCATGGATTCGTGGCACCCTCGAACTCTACCATCAGCTCTTACCAACTGAAATCGGGACTCATCTGACCAAGCCACGGTTTTCCAGCTGTCGAGGGTTCAATCGGTATGGACAACCCCCAGGAGAGGCGTTGCAGAGAATGTCGTGCTGTTACTAAAGATACTCCAGTCGGTCTGCTGCCCATAGCTCATTAAAGTCAAATTTTGCCGCACTTTCCTAAGGGATACGTTCGTCATACGTTCCACATGGATTTCGGCGGTTATTTTACGCAGTATAGCACTGACTTCTATAGTGTTAGCACGATTAGCTTCGATAGTGTTAGCACTGACTTCTTGGCTGTCCGAGTGACGCCGCGTAGTGGACTGAGAGGCCGACCTTTCGCCTGACATGTCACAGGCTTCCTCAGGGCATTGATGTCGCGATGTCAATTCCCTGAGGAAGCCTGCGATATGTCAGGCGAAATGTCGGCCTCTCAGCCCACTACGCGGCGTCACCCGGACAGCCAAAGTAATCGACGCGAGCCGCGAAAGCTTACGTGTTAGCACTAACAACTGTACGACAACAACGCTGTTTCGGGTTATTGAGGCCGGCGGTCACTGCGTTGACCGTGGTGAGAGGTTACGCCTGTATTTCGCTGCCCGATATTTGCATCACACTCGCGTCACACTGAGCATCTCGGAATATTGATTTCCCAAACGATTTTCGAAAAGGAATGCCCGATGTGTCTAGCCCCAATTACAATTGCGCGTTCAGCCTGCTAATTCCCATCGTGTGGCCATAATCACGACAAAAATAACTTTACAAGAACCTTTTGAGTGCAAATGAAAGCTCTGCCAATGCACTGCCCTTTTATATGAAGAGATTTCTATAAGAAGGGACTGCTTTACCACAGCTACTTCGCCACTGCTTGCAACATAACTGCAGGTTATACCCATGCACTCATTTTATCAGTGCGTTCGTTTACTATTATCTCATTTAAAAATGGCTTCATCACCATCTCCTGCAATGTCATCACTTTGCATGACGTTCATTTGTTTCTCGATCTGCCAAGGTGGTCCCTTCTTAGATTAACTCATCTGTACACCTTTGTATACGATAATACTGCCATCTGTATAGTCGCATATTGCTATGCCATGACTTTTGACACCCCAGTGAATATACACGCACTTTTCAGTCATAATCGAAGTATTTCATTGTTGTTTTAATTTCACGAGTTGCTAAGTATCTAACAAAATCAAAGACACATTGCGGAAGAGCAGCAGAGTCTTTCGTCAATTTATGTTTTTTTTATTCAGTAATAAAGATGTTTTTGGATTTTCCCCCAGTTCCTGGATATCTAACAAAACCACACACTCTTCTCACATGATCGGAAGCTACACAGTTGTGTATCAATTCTGCGCGCATTGAAAATTATTAAAAAAGTTAAAGAATAATACAAAAGGGACCTTCGTTCAACTCTTGCAAGCGTTTTCTATCGTGACTGAAGCCGTGACATGGGCGAAATGTGGTGAAGGCAGTGCTGCATCCATTAGGAGTGACCATCAGTGTGAAAACACAGAGGGAAGTCATGTTTTACAAAAATATATTTTTATCGAAGACATCGATGATCCCACATCGATTCGTCAATGAAATATTGCCATGCAAAGTTTAAAAGGTTGAAAATATAAGAAATATTTTTGTCTATATTATAATACAGAATTATTAATAAAGTTTTGTTTTCAATATTTGGGGCGTAACTTCAAACCGGAGTGCCCTCGGTGGCTAGCGAGCTCACTTTCCACGGCGAATCTGGGGTTCGATTCCCAGTCGGGGCAAAAATTGACTGTGCGCTTTCCTTGCTTTGATTGATTGATTGATTTTTTCGTGTTTCCGGGCGCGTCTACTGCTTTGGTCATTAGTCCCGTTAGTGTAGTGCATGTTTTTTCTCGGGAGATGGCGGTGATCTTCCCCCGGCGAATGGCGAGATCCGGCGCCGACCTACCGTCGGCTAGTAGGGTTTCCCCCTCACCAGGACTCTCCCACCAGCGGGGCACCGCCCCAGCCGGGACGAGCTCTAAGCTCCCGACCGGTCTCTCGGAATATGTGGTAGTGTAGTGCATGTTAGTGTAAGTGTGTGTGTAAAGGGAGAGGATAGGACAAGGAATGGGAAGGACAGATCGCGCGCGGTCCGTGGCCCGTTTGGTAGGGTACTGCTCCGGCATTCGCCTAGTGATGATCGGAAAAACCACGGAAAACTACCGATCAGAGCAGCCGGCCGCTAGAATTCTCCTTCAGACAGCTACTGAATTCGACGTAGCTGAAAAGCTAGTGTCGAAAATCCTGCCGCCGTGAGGAGTGTAACCTAGGACCTCCCGGTCAGAGGCGCTGCAGTGACATCAGTTTATGCATTGAGCCACCGCTCCCGGTGCTTTCCTTGCAATGTCCCAGTATACGTTGATGTGTGACGATGAGAAAGCTCACTTCCCAGGTTGAGAAGACTAGACATATGGCGTAGGGATCGCTATGCGCCGATCACACGTAGCCCTCAACCCATGGCCGCAAAGCAGGGACGGCCTTTGATAGTAAAGAGCTGTCGTGCCAAAGTACGTACGTACAACTCCAAAGCCACGAGTGAAACAAATATTTATTATATGAAAAAAATATAGAATTTTGTGAAAAGGTTTTGTGAAAAGGAAAACAGTTCCTGATTGATTAATGATTCCGAGCGCGTTAACCGCTAAGGTCATTTTTTCCGTAAGTATGGTGAATGTTTTTTATCGCGAAAAGTGGTGGTGATCTGTATCTCTTGGATGGTGAGATCCGGCGCCGATTTTACCCATCGACTTGCTGTGTTTTCCCCAACCAGGTATCTCCCACCAGCGGAGCAACGCCCCACCCGGGACAAGCTCTAAGCTTCCGACTGGTCTCCCGACTTGTGTGGTAGTTTAGTGCATGAAAGTGTGTGTAAGTTAAGGGTGAGGATGGGACAAGGAAGAGGAAGGAAAGATCGCTCGCAGTCTGTGGCCTGTTTCTTAGGGAACTGCTCCGTCATTCGCCTGGTGTTGATTGAAAAATGCGGAAAAGTACCGACCAGAGCTTCCGGCCACTAGAATTCTCCTCCAGACAGAAGCTAAATTTGATCTAGATATCTAGCTAGTGTCGAAAATATAACAGTTCTGCTATTGACATTCTTATAATAGTGGTTCAACAGAATCGAAGGTTTGATCGAAAATAAGGGTATACGTATGATCTGTTCAGTCGCGTATGCGGATCTTTACTGCTGTTCAGTCGTGGAGCTCTTTGATGACAAACTAAAGGTGTATGGTGAGGGGTGTGGTACATAATAACACATAGAAATGATTTGAATTTATTCGAAAAAGTTTGGTAGATTGTAATGGTTATTCACCCTATCCTTTTTTCACTCCTTTATTTGAAGAATTTTCACTACTTGGTGAATGAAATCAATGCATTTGTTGTACATACTATGCCAGTAAAGTAACCTTCAAAACTTCATTATCAAGAAATATTGTTTACATGCACAATTCTGAGAATCAGGCTGAGTCTAATGCGAGTTTAATTAAAAGCGCGATGAAACTAAACAACGTGGGTTCTTTGAAAATCGATGGTTATGGCCTGTCAGTTAACATTCTTTGGGTGACTAAATTCACATACTTACACGTTCTCATCTGCTTTTCGATATTATCTGTTTCAATTGTTACAATATCCTTTACAGGGGAACTGCGAAAGAAGCTGTGGGTTTTGTGCGTTATGAGACTGTCTGGTTTGCTGACACAAGTATTGGATACAAGTGGATACTTGTATTTACACCAAAGTTCATCTGACCCTTAAATAGCTTTATTTCTTAAGAAAGTAAAGGGATCTCTGTTCAGTATACGGCAAGATTGTATTTATTCGATCCTTCTCCTTCTTTCGATTACCCTGAGCGTCTTTTGGATTGAAATATTTTGAAGTGTGTGTCGAGGGGGAAAAATGGATACGTGCCACACGTTGGTGTACCGTATTTCACATGACCTTTTACATCAAATTTGTGTGTTAGTGAATAGTTTACATAGAATAACTGACAGTGGGTTATTGTTCGGAGGAGTTACAATTCTATAACTAAATTACTTTTAGAAAGCGAAACATGCGGCATAGACTCTTAAAAAGGCAATATAAGATGATATAAAAGTAACTTGTTGTAACAGTTGCTTCAAAGATTTTATTAAAAACATGGAAACCCACAATTAAATTATGGAGATAAAAAAGTAAATGCTGAAATATCTAGTATTTATTTTTTCTTAGTAGTTTTATTTACAAAATAATATTTTTCCAACACATGAGACTGATATGCATTTTAATAATTGCATAACAGTAAGTTCATTAATTGTCTCTTCTTCTTCTTCTTCTTCTTCTTCTTCTTCGGATACAGAGTGGAGCCAAGGTAATTAGGGATTTTTATTGAACACTGATTACAGATTCAGACTGAATTACTCCAGATACGTTTCCGAGTTCATTACCTGCGTTTTTATACACAGCGAATGAGAGTCCAGAGTGTTCAGAATACTTCGCCTGCCTTGTGCAGTTTTAATATCACTGTGATGATGCTGCTATTGCTAGTAATAATAATAATAGTAATTATAGTGTTAATAATGGATTTCATAAAAATAACAACCGGGGGAAACCCGAAGCCATAAATACAACTATTTGAGTATCGTTCTTCATGCACAACTGATGCTAAGAGTGAAACTATGGTGCTACAACTGCACTTACTTTCTCGCGATATTGTTAATGGGTATATAATATTATAATATGACAATTTCAGTCTTACACTTCAACTATCATTTGAAAAATTTATAAACAAACGAAGCGTGAAAAATACATATTTTTTAAAAAATTCAAATGCGCAAACGAAAACAGGTTTCTGCTGTTGATTTCAGTCTATTCACGTTTTCACGTTCTGTATAAATGTACCAACGATGCACGATGCGTATTTTAGCAGTAAATAAAATTATTAGTTTATATTAACGCGAAAGAAAATATAGCAGTCATTATCGCCTCCTGTTAACAGTGCGGCATTACAAAAATGGGGTATTAGAAAACAATGGACGCTAATTCGTATGGGATACACATTTTGCCAATTAGCATTGATAATACCGCTAGCAAGAAAATGAAAATAGATAGAAAAATATAATACTTAAATATAATATTTTTATATTCATAAAAATTATTCGTTTTTTACATTCATTATTTTTCATTTCCACATGTTATTAAGCAAAGCGATATCATTTATTCGTTTGCACATTTAACTGAATTAAAGGACGCAATTTAAAATAGGATTTGAATAATTTCTAAATGATTAATTTTAAAACTTATAACCAAAACTCCAATGTAAGAAACAAACAAAATAACATGAAATAATATACAAATTCTAACTTACGTAACATCCAACTGTCTAGCAACACTACATTTTCCGTTCAGAAATCGCTGTAAAATGGGAGCGGGCGACTATGTTTGTTATTACACAAAAAATACTTATATTATCAAAAAATTTAACATGACCTTGTTGGAAAATCAGTTTGTGATGAACACATTTCATCATCAGAAAAAAATTGAATCTTCATAATTGTCGTTGTATCGAGACGCCGAAGACAAATTGATTTTTTTCAGTTTTCAAAAAATCAGAGTTTTCAACGAAAATGAGACCTGCACCAAACTCATGAACGTTGTTCACACTATCCAACAAGACAATTTTATCAAAAACGATGGAACCATTTTTTTCAAATTTTGAAAATATCCCTGGGACTTCATGTAAAGTACCCCCCCCCCAATTAAAATATACGTATCAAATTCAAGGGTCCGCGACATCAGCCAGATCGATTGAGGAATATCAATTTTGGAGAAAATCGGCTAAACGATTAAGCCACTAGTGTTGTTCACAGACAGACGTTTTCAATCAATGTGAATAAATTCTTCGGTATCAAGGACCCATAAAATATGGAATATGGCTACACCACGTGTTGGAGGAATTTTTCTAAATTTAGTATGTGAGTTTATCCACTTTTTAGTTGCCAGGACTCCGTGATAAGCTTTTTTCTGCAGAAAATTTGCCGTTTTTACGGGCAGCATTACATAACTTTCTCTCTACTGCGGTAGCGGTAGCGAGAAAGTAAATTATAGGTCGCAAATCAATGTTCAGGGTTATTATATTTTGTGCTCGGGTATGTAAATTAACAAAGGGATTGTCGTTCAGAGTGGAATGTTTTGAAATATAGTTCAAAGGAAAACAGTGAGTGATTGCATATTGATGTATATCATTGATCCTTTCATTATCAAGCGTGGCATTGGGTAGGATATACACCAAAATTCTTTGTTAATGATTAGTATATGTCAAATCATTAACAAAGAAATATTTGTCGGAGGAATGTTGTATCTTTGGTGCAGATCTTTATGAATTGCAGTTACTGCAAATTAATGTTGTAAGTTATTTTGATTCAAATTTGATCATTTATATCGTTATGAATCGACCTATTTTGATTATTCATCGTAGTTCTGCAATTTATACAGTTAGGACATTCATTGTATCATTTTTTTCATTTTTATTCCAATTTGAAACAGTTTGCTATTCAGTTTGGAGGCGGACGTCGAATACTTCCAAATTTTTCTCAGATTTGCATTCTACATCTCAGATTTCCAATAGATACAAATCTTTAGCACTTTGTACAGTGGACTGTTCGACCATCGACTTGAAAACTGAACATTTATTCTCCACGGGAAAGACAGTGCAAATTATGCGTACAAAAGTAATCGCTGAAATGTCACTCAGCGATTATGAGCAGTTCAAGGGAAGAACATCAAAGAAAATATATACAGTGTAGAGTTCTATCAACCAAGGTAATTCAATATAAGCTACTTAATATTAAATATAGTTGTAATATTTTTCACTGCATTGCCATTTGCTCGCATTGTTTTCAGATTTTTGTCATCCCTACGACATTCGAATTAAAACGCGACACCGCAATATATTTTATTTTTTATTGATAGGTTATTGCTTGTTATTACTTTTGATACGGAGTTCGATACACATTGCAGTACTTACCTAGATCCAGAGGGTCGTGGTTATGTGGGAAATGTGAAAACAGTTGAATGGTGCTGTATGTTCTCCTATGGAGAAAGTTATGAGGGAATTATGAGAGGGAATTATGAAAGAGAATTATGAGAGGGAAAAATGAAAAGACAAACCTGGTGAAGTTAACAAGTAGTTAATTAGTAAATAAGTAAATCTGAGTCATTAAAGTAAAATCATTTATGTACCACGGGCGTTAGCTGGTTCTGATGATCTCGAGCCAAAGACCCGTAGGCTTTCTGTTGCCGCTAGATCATTAGAACCCTTATAACGACCTCGGTAGATAAATAACTATGGTGATATCATATTTTTATCGATTTTCCGTCATACGTTCATGCTTATTTTCATAATTTTTGCGTCATAAACCATCGACATTCTCGTCAAGATAAGTGTAGCGTCTACGTATGCGAACTGGTCGGAGGCGAACCACTGCACCAGCGATATCACGCTACACCTTCTATCATGAGGCAGATTCTCCATCACGGGGAACCATTTACGTCCAATGTGAGGCAAACGGGTATCCGAAAAATGTTAGTGATGAAACAGAGTCTATTTCTGCGAACTGGTCGGATGTGAATAACTGCACCAGCGATGTCATGTTATGTCTCCTGTCATAGGACATGTTCTACCTCAAATATTTGTGTCAGGGGGCCGTTTACGACGAATCTGAGCCAAATGGATGTTTGGAGGAATGTTGTTATTAATGATGCAGCGTCTACCTATGCGAACAGGTCAGAGGTGAACCTCTGCACCAACGATGTCTTGTTATGTTATAGGACATGTTCTATCTCAAATATTTGTGTCAGGGGGCCGTTTACGACGAATCTGAGCCAAATGGATGTTTGGAGGAATGTTGTTATTAATGATGCAGCGTCTACCTATGCGAACAGGTCAGAAGTGAACCACTGCACCAACGATGTCATGTTATGTTATAGGACATGTTCTATCTCAAATATTTGTGTCAGGGGGCCGTTTACGACGAATCTGAGCCAAATGGATGTTTGGAGGAATGTTGTTATTAATGGTGCAGCGTCTACCTGTGCGAACAGGTCAGAGGTGAACCCTGCACCAGCGATGTCGTGTTATGTCTCCTGTCATAGGGCATGTTCTACCTCAAATATTTATGTCAAGGGGGCCGTTTACGACGAATCTGACCGAAAGGGACATTCGAAGGAGTGTTGTTATTAATAATGCAGCGTCTACCTATGCGAACTGGTCAGAGGTGAACCACTGCACCAGCGATGTCACGTTATGTCTCCTGTCATAGGGTATGTTCTACCTCAAATATTTATGTCAAGGAGGCGTTTACGTCGAATCTGACCGAAAGGGACATTCGAAGGAGTGTTGTTACGAATGGTGCAGCGCCTACCTCTGCGAACTGGTCGGAGACGAACCTCTGCACCAGCGACGTCTTCCCGCAGCGCGAGTCCCCCACCAGCACCACTTTGCACTCGGCGTCCGCCGCCTCCATCGCCACCGCCTCGCTGCACACACTTTCTCGACACACGCGCCACTTGTCACTGAGCTCGAGCACGTGCGACCGCCCGCCCGCGCAGCCGGCGCCGCCCCCGTCGCCCCCACGCAGCCTCCGCGCCACGCACGTGCTGCCCCACCGCGGCCGCCGCCGCCACTGCCGCTCGCCGCCCGGTCTCACGGCGCCCGGCCGCCGCCCCGCCGCCGGTCACGTGGCCGCGCCCGCGCTGCCGCCTGGCGGCGCCTCCGACAACCTCCGACTTCGATCATTCACCACTTCTCTAATGAAAGAGGAGATGCAGCGTCGTTGTGAATGGTAGAAACATCATGTATCCGTTTTCTCCATAAATGGAGTCTCTCACGTGCTAAGTTTAGGAGTAAACGAAATTTACTGCAGGAAGGGAAAAGGGGACTACTTTTAAGACTTCGCTCAAGATATGATTTGCAAATGAAGTAAAAAATAAAACCATCGTCGTATTATTATTATTAATTGAAGGTTTCCAGACACCTCTTCGTTCACACACGATCTGATCGTATTTACGAATGCGTGAAGTACGAATGCACCCGCGTTTTTCAAGAGCATCATCATTCGGGACGACGTTTGATTCGTAATAGACTGAAAGTTTGCCATGGAAAGGGATGGCTCAATTGCGATATTGGGCGAGACTGGATTTGTGAATGGTCGAATAGATGAAACATGAAGGAGAAGTGTCCATTCAAGACATCCATAAAGCCATACAGGATAGATCGTCAATGCAGCACCATATAGAAGCAGTAATGAGGCTTATCTGAGTCTTTTGGAGGCGATGAAGTAGTTTGCTGTAGCTTTGCATGTCCATATCCATCATAGCTGTGTGTATCACCGTAAACTGGTACCTCGTCTTATTTGATTATTTCGTGTTTCGGACCCTGTAACTTCTATGAACATTATTTCCGTAAGTGTATATCTATAAATAGAGAGCACAACTCTTTCATCGTCGGGAAGAGAGCGACTAAGAGCGCGCAAGCAGAGTGCGTCGCCGGGGGACCGCGCTCTCTGCGCCCTCTAATCCCGAAAGCTGATCTGTGAAGCTGTTAGCTCAATGCATTAGACACCGCAGAAACATATTTGTATGCACCAACTCTATAGAAGGGAGTGAATATCTACAACTAGAGACCATCAGCCCTCCGGCGCTGAGTAGAGAGCGAGTGAGAGCGTGCGAGCAGTGTGCCGCCCCGACACCGCGCTTTCTGTGCCCTCTAATCCCGGGCGCTGTTCTGTGAAGGAATACTTTGCAATTAATGAACTGGATACTTATACGCACGAGCTCAAAAAAGGAAGTAAATATCGCCAACTAGAGAAAAAAACCCCTCCGTCGCTAAGTAGAGGGCGAGGATAACTGCCACGCAGAGCTCGTGGCCCTGAGAACGTGCTCTTTGTGTTCTCTAATGCCGAGCGCTGGGCTGTGAAGAGATATATTGCACTTAATGCAATGAGTACTGGATGAATACAGTTGTATGCAGCAGTTCAATGGAAAGAATTGACTATCTACAACTGGAGAAGACAACCCCTCTGTCGCCGTGAAGAGAGCGCCGAAGCGAAGTGCGCCTTCCTGTGGCGCGCTATGTCCTCTAATCACGAGAGCAAAGCAATGAAGAGATATTTGGTAATTAATTTGCCGGATACTGCACCAGCGCAATAAAAGGGAGTGAATATCTACCAGTAGAAACACCCCCCTCTCCCGTCGCCGAGTAGAGAGCGAGCGAGTGCCGCCAAGCAGGACTCGTCACCCTGAGACTGCGCTCTCTGTTCTCTAATGCTGGGCTGTGTGTTTTAAACTTAATGCATTGAGTACTAAATGAACGTATTTGTATGCAGCAGTTCAATAGAAGTAATGGAATATCTACAACTAGAGACAACAACCCCTCCAGCGCCGTGAAGAGAGCGACTAAGAGAGCCCAAACAGCGCCGTGAAGAGAGCGTCGTCATAGGGCGCGCCATGTCCTCTAATTCCGAGCGGAAAGCTGTGAAGAGATATTTTGCAATTTATATGCCGGATACTGCATAAACATATCTGAATGCACCAGCTCAATAGAAGGGAGTGAATATCTACCCCTGGAGACAAACACCCCCTCCGCCGCCGAGTAGAGAGCGAGCGAGAGCCGCCAAGCAGAGCGCGTCGCCCTGGGACCGCGCTCTCTGCGCCCGCTAATCCCCGGCGCTGGGCTGCGCTGAGCTGAGCTGCGCGGCGCAGACGACTGCCAGACAGACGACGCGCGCGCCACGCAGGACGGCGGAGGGGAGGGGACGCTGCCCGGGCAGTGGGCCGCTGCGCCAATACAAAGGGCAAAATCTGCAGTTCTCACGTTTCTTCAACACGAATCGGCATTAGAAAGGTATGCGCGGGGATATTTTCCGTTACGGACATTGCCACAGGCACCCTGATGTTAACGAAAAGTTGTTCGCGATGAAATTTCATTAATTGCTGTGGCGACTTGGAAGGAAGTCAATTACAAAGAGTACTTGAAAATAAAAATGTAGCAAATTATATGAATTGCGTCCACTTGCAGGGTTATACGATCAGCATATCTATCAGTTTGCTTTTCCATTGGCATCCATCAGCCCACACTGTAATATTACGCAGTACGCCTGTTGTTCTATGTGCATGGACTTTGCCTGCCGGAATGTTACATAATTAACCACCGTTCAAACTTTTATCGTGAATGTAACGTTTCTCTCTTATACTGTCGCAGCTCTACTAAAACTAGTACTAAACAACACACACATCCTCGTATTATTTTCATCTATTACAATTTTCGAAATTTCAAAGTTTATCGAAATTTAGACCTGCGTCATTTTAAATAAAGTTTGTTCCATCCGTGAAAAAAAGATTTTAAAAAATTGGAGGGGCCTTCTTTGGGAATTTTTTAAAATGCATTAAATATAAGTAGAAACGACGCAAAAATCCATTTTTTTCAACAAATTGTACAGAACCTTTTTTAAAGATCTAATTTTTAGAACATATTAACAAAAAGGTCTATCTTCAATATTGCACTTTTACAACGTTAACTTTTTGCAATTTCCAAAAATACAGAGTTCACCAAAAATAATTTTTTTTACCGCACTTTGATACATAAGAGGGGACATCTTTAAGAAAAAAGTTGGAGCCATTTTTTATAAAAAAAAAAGTTTAAAAATTACCTATATTTCTTGCAAAATTACGCAAAAAACTTTTCCTATACTCGAAATTTGTAAAGGACATTATTTTGTCTTTGAAGAACAAATATTGCTAAGGAAAAAATCTCTATCTATCAATCTTGTAATTGTAGAAAGACGCCCAAAGAAGAACTTTAACGAATATGAGAACAGTTCTATTCATTTAAGCGCCGTCTACGCTATCTGGGGAGAAAGTTTAATTTAAAAAATTGAAGACTTTTGGAGAAAATTTGGAAAATATAGTTCAGGCTTCATGAGAAAGAAACTCTTAACTTCAAAATATCCTTTTCAAACTCGAAGGCCTCGAGTTGTTCAGATCAATTGTGGAATATCAATTTTCAAAATAATTGTCTGAACGGTTTGTGCACTAACGTTGACCATGGATAGACAGACAGACAGACGATTTATCGTCAGTCGAATTTTCGGTATCAAGGGTCCGCAAAACATTGATTCTCTTTTATTATTTCTACCGGGTTAATTTTTACAATTTTCAGGGTTTTGAATGAAAGATATATTACATAATTTTTTGGCAAGGATGCCAGCGATTTGCATACTAGGTATGACATTTGTCACCTATAGTTGAATAATTACGATTTTATATTATGCACATATAATTAAATTTGTTGAAAAATAAGATATACATATAAATATTTGAAAAGATTTGAAATATATATGTATGTGTATGTGTGTGTTACTGTTTGAATTTATGGGGGGTATACAATAACTTTCGGAATAAATGTTATAATGCACGAAGGATTATTATTTAAACGTAGTTCTTGGTGTTGAGAACCGGGAGCAGAAGGTAATGTTTAACAAATGTATCGGTTTGAATATTAATTAGTTTTTAATTTTGTCTATTTGAAGTTTACGATGTATTTGTTTGTTGGAAATTTATCTTTCAGCTTTTAGTAATTTTTGTAAAACTTTGTTTTGTATTGTTTGAATTTTATTTATGTGTGTTGTAGAAGCATTGCACCCAATGGGGCATGCATGTAGGGATGGACTAATTATTGATTTATATAGTAACAAGCCTCAGTCAATGCGTATTTTAGAGTGATGATTTAATAAACGATAAGAAAGTCTTCATTTCTTAGTCAACTTTGCTATTTCATATTCAATTTTTGAAATAGTGTTTAATTTTCCCAATAGATGTGTATATCGTTTGGTGTTGAGTGAGTCTGTAGTAATTGAGATTGAAAAGATATTATTACCGGAAGATGGTTAGAATCAAATTCCGGGATAGGAGATTGAAAAAAAAGAAAAGTGGAAATTTTTTGATATGATAATGTGTAGAATATCGGGAACAGTATTATCATGGGAAGAATGGTATGTGGGTACGGAGGGAGCATGTATTTCAATGTTATTGTGCGTAATGCATTGGATTGGACGAAAATCTTGAGGGTTGGTACCGTTTCATCGCCACGAGGTATGTTTAGAATTGAAATCACTAAGTAGTACACTTTGAATTTCCCCAAGTATAACGCTTTGAAAATCGAAAAATGATTTTATAAGAAAATGTTTATATAAAATATTGTATACGGTAATATTTTATTAGGGGGTTTATATGCTGAGTCTATACATTAAAATCGATATTATTAATATTGATAGCTATGCTATGCATTTTAAATTTAGTGAAGTAGAAGAAAATGTTTGTTGATGAGGTATAATAGTTTTATCAAGTATAGCTACACCATCAGAAGCGTGTGCAGAAATACAGTTATTTCTGTAAATTTTGTATCCTTGTATGTACAGTTTTTCTCCTGGTACTATGAGATGTGTCTCACTAATACAAGCTACGTCAATGTTATGTTTCTTTAAAAAATACTAAAATATATTTTTCTGTCTTTCTAGACCATTTG
Source organism: Teleogryllus oceanicus (assembly GCA_964035755.1). Taxonomy (NCBI): domain Eukaryota; kingdom Metazoa; phylum Arthropoda; class Insecta; order Orthoptera; family Gryllidae; genus Teleogryllus; species Teleogryllus oceanicus. The sequence goes on from CAXIVR010000010.1 coordinate 66,468,573, forward strand.
TATTCCAATTTAATAGAGTTACAATATTTATATTAATAATATAAAGTAAATTTGGAAGGCTGTTTTCAAGTCAATTTGTAATCTTTGGAATAAGCGAAGAAATTATTTGTACAATGTTTGATATTAATTTTGAAAAGTCGGGTAAGTGAGGGCGATTTTCTGTAATGTAGGAATAAGTGAAATCGTTATTATTTGAACAGTTGTGAGAAGTAAGTAGTATGGGTACTGGAATTAGTAGTAGCAGTAAAGTTGTGTTGAGATGGATGAGAGGTAGTCGACAATGAAGGGAAATTTTGAGCATTTAAATTAGAAGTCGTAATACCAATGTTTGAAGTGAGTTTAATTGGAGAATTGAAAGAACACTTTTTATTAGAAAGAAGTAATTCTTTATACGTTTTGAACATTTATAATTTGCTGTATGGTTACTACCACAATTAACGCACTGATGAGTATTAGTCTTAGGGAGAGAACAATTTGTGTAGTGATGATCTTGTAAACAGTGAACACAATGTGGGGCTAAATGACAATTTGCTTGCGTGTGGCCAAATCGCTGAATGAGACATTTTTGTTTGAATTTTACCAATACTATGAAAAAGTTTCTAGTTTAGATATTTTTGAAGCATCTTGTTTTTTAAGAGGTCTATTGAACAGACTTCAATAGGTTCTCGTTTTTTATTAAAGCGGTGACAAAATTTTATAACTGGAATTTGTAATCGTTAGTATAACTAATTGGAATGTTTTTAATTACAACAGAGATAGTTTGAATCGTTGGGTCAAGATAAGAGTAAAATTGGATACTATTTGATCCACAAAAAGTCCTGTAGTTACGAAAGTCCTCTATTGAACTAAATATAATTTTCACTGCATTCTTGATTATTTGTAGAAAGTGATGTTAGTTATTTTTGTTGAAATTGTGTTGAAAAGTGACTACTTTTAACAATTTGTTGTAAATCACCAATTTAATTATGAAAGTTAAAGTCGTGTGATGGGTGGGATTTTGATTTGTGGAGGTTGTTCTTCTGTTGGTTGCACTTCCATATTATATTGCATATTTATTAGCTAACGGAATTTCAGAAGTTGATGGAAGATTATTTGTTTTAGCCACTCTTACCTGAAGATTGTCTATAATTAGTTCTTTCTTTCTTTCTTTCTTTCTTTCTTTCTTTCTTTCTTTCTTTCTTTCTTTCCTTCTTTCTTTCTTTCTTTCTTTCTTTCTTTCTTTCTTTCTTTCGAGAATCACTTTTTTGCTGAGAAATGCCTGGCGTGATGGTAAAGGTATTATTCATATTTGTATTTGAAGCTGTTCAAACATTTGGATTAAAATTGAAATTATGTTGTTAAGACGGAAGAAGTTGAAATAATTGAGAACCACGAACCGTGTTGAATATTTGAGAGAGGAATAACTTGATTTTTCCTCTGGGATGGTTCATGGGCAGCGTACTATCTTCCCGTGCTGTGGTCCCGCATTCAATTCCCGGTCGAGGCAAAAATAGAGTTGTAGCTTTCCTTTAAAATAGTCCCAGTTTCTGTAGCTGGGTGACGAAGAAAATCTCAAGAAGGCAGATTTCGCTAGTTACGGTGAAGAGAATACATTATGTTTGCCTCATGTCGCTCTTACCCCCAAGCATGGGATTTTAACTAGGCCCAGGCATGGAGGACATCGGTTGCTGGCCGTCGAAGTCGGACTACCGACCCAACAACGCCAAATATATACTTACAATACCATGATTTTGTTGAAAAGTTGATTCATTAGACAAATTATCTTGATACATTGGAGTTGCATTGATATTATTTGTCGTTGTATCCATATCCGCATTAGATCAATGTAGGGCAATGTTTGGATCAGACTTGCAACTGAACTCAATCCACCCATAGATAGAAAATTTATACGGTCCATTTTGTAAAGTTTTTGGCAATCCGAGGCACTTGAATTTTATATAGGTTGTCACCATGTAATGTTAAATACACTTTTCACAGTTTATATCGCAAGCAATTCAGTGATGATAGTAAATGACTTAATTACGATTACTATTCACACATACGAATAATCGTAAGCAAAGACTCAATGAAACCTCCAACATTGATTCTTAACTACATAACTTGTTAAAAAAACGTAATTTACTACATTATGAACTAAATTTATTTACTTTTTTGTTTCCAGGACCCGTCAATAAGAGTTTTTCTGCCCAAATTCGACGTTATGGGGTGCACGATTAGAATACTTTCTCTTCTTATGAACTAATGCGAGAAAGTAAATCTTTCCTCGTCTGACCGCATGAGCTCTGTGAGATGTGGGTGGTTGACAACCGATAGAGGGAAAGGCTGGGAGTTCCTCCTTGGGGAAACTTCTACTGATTTCGATCGTTTTCGCTTAGCTCAAAAGTGCTTATTTTAAACCTACATCAAAATGAACTTCGTAATTGCTGTCAACTCTAACATTGTAGTACATTTTCCCTCAAATATCAAAGTAAATAGTTTATGGAGAAGGAGAAAGCGAAGAAGTATCTAGGAGTGTGTGAAATAATCTTCATAAATTATGAGCAATACTCTACAAAAAGCAGAAAAAAGACCTTTTGAGGAGATCGAGTTATAATTCTGCATAAAATTATAGTCTTAATTTAAATCATTGAATAATAATCTGATAAAAGAAGAAAGAAAAAAAGAAAATGTGAGTGGAAGAGGGAAGAGAATAAATTGTTATTTAGATTATGAATGGGTGTTGTGTAGAATGTAGTAAATGAATGGATATACTCTATTGTGCAATTTGATGTATTGTGAAATATAGTATTATGGTTGAACGATGTTATGATGGAACTGTAATGACAAGTCCAACTATGTTCCCGAAAAAGAGTTGCTTCTTTTTTCCGAAAACTTTCCCAAACCGTCCACCTTTGCACTAACAACGTGAGTGCATGAATATTTCCGATCCTCCAGAACTGTAACCGAGGCCCTAACCCTCTCCTGTACGTAAAGAACTTTTCTGTATACCATCATTATAAACGACCCTTTTCGATACCCCGAATCGTGCATAATCCAGTATTTTATCGCACGCTACATGACGTCATCGCCATTATTAAACGCGACATGACGTCATCACACATTCAGCCAATAGTAGCGAGAGAATCGTGGGGAGTTAGGAGAAGACGGAACAGCCGACCACCGTTTTCTCGCACGGATGTCAACAATGCCATCTTGAATTTGATTTCCAGAGGGCGTTGGATGTCAAGCACTCGAGACGTCAGAAGAAAGTTGTTTCGCGAAATAAAGTTTGATTCCATTGTAAATTTATAATGCTGTTATACAAAAAATAGCGATTGCAACTCGTTTATAATGTTGCTTTATTGCATTGGTACAAATTTGAAAACTCGCTCCTAACGTCGCTCGTTTTCAAAACATGTACTCATGCAATAAAGCTTAACATTATAAACTAATTGCATGAACTACTATTATTATTTATTACGACGCTTAGTAGTTAGATTTCTCGATCACACCTGGTATGAATTGTATTAATAGATTTGGGATGATGGTGAACGACTTTCGACACTAGCTAGAGATCTATGTCGAATTCACCCGCTATCTGGAGGAGAATTCAAGCGGCCGGGAGCTCTGGTCAATAGTTTTCTCCCATCTACACTAACCAAATGCCGGAACAGCACCCTAACAAACAGGCCACAGACTTTGCGCGATTTTTCCTTCCTCTTTCTTGTCCCATCGTCACAAACAGACCTTAATGCACTACACTACCACTCATGTTGGGAGGCCGATCAGGAGCTTAGAGCTTTTAGCGGTTCTGGCTGTAGTAGTGGCCCACCGAGGGAGATAATGAATGAGGAACCCCGCAATTCGATATGCAGATCAGCCCCGAATTTCTATTCAAGCGGAGGCAAAGCACCGCCACTTCCTTGAATGCAGTATAGTCTACACTTACGGAACTAATGAGTATAGCAGATGATGCGACCTGAAACACAAAACAATGAATTAGTAAAATGATATATTCGAGACTACCTGAGTCGAACGACTCCACAGCCCTGTTGATAAATTTTCAAGAAACCTATGGCCCTGATTGCGTGTTCTAGAGGTCTCTATGTTCAATTCCAGGCGAATGCCTGAGCAACAACGTATTCAACAGGTTGTGGATCGCGAGTGATGAATTCCTTTGACGTCATATCTTCACTTCGACCCTTAGAACCACGCGTGTGGCTGCTGCTCCATTCGCTTATGGCCTGGCCCCATCCCCTTATGGCAGCGGTGCGATCTCGCACGTTACAGGCCAAGGCTTAAATTGGAGCCTGCCACCATAGGAAGCAAAAGAACACGTCAAATTTCATCCGTTAAATTCTTTAGTAGCGCCGTTCTAAACTAATAGGGTCGTAGCCGCGCTATATTAGCACGTTTATGGTTCAAAAGGAATTGCTTCCTATCGCCGGTCGTACTGAACGGCTCTCCGAATGCTATTCCTGTCACGCAGAAGGCAACAAGACTTGTCCGATAGTCTTGACCGTGTCTTTTTCTTTCTTTGTTGGAATTATCCCTTTGAAGCTTTGGGGAGAGTTGCTATAAATACGCTCTCTGCGGGAGAGGTGCACGGTCTCTTTCACAGATGGAGTTCACAAAGGACTTGTGACAAAGGAAGAACGTCACTTGCCTATAGAGGGTCACACAGATGCAGTTGTTTTGTGGTTCAATCTTACGGTTTATAAGAACTTTTAATTCTCTACGGTTGAGATGCAAAATGACAAGTCACAAAATACTTAACGCATGATTCCTATCTAACCTTCTTTGATGTACGGAATATGAACTGAAGTTCATATTTGGACTTATATGTCTAAATTCACTTTAATTTTGTGGTAAAAATTGTTGTAAAAATATTTATTTAAACAATATTCTATTTTTATAAAAATGTTTAATAGGATAAAGTGAAATATTTCGAAAAAGAAGAAATATTTACGGAGGCAACACACATTGACTCAAACTTTTAGCGAAAAAATCTAACATTTGACATTGATATGACGAACAGTGAATTCAACATCAGACAATGCATGCCTTTACAAAACATCAATTGAAAGACCAAATTGAAATTCTTTGTGCATTCAAAAATCCCAAGAACACAGCAAATCACAAAAAAGCTAACAGTTGATTTTCCATCAAAAACGATACTTCAAAAAGTGCCAAAATTCCGATCCGGTGGCCGAGATCGCTAAGGTAGTAGTGTAGTAACAATTTCACACCGAAGGGTCGCGGGTTCGAGTCCCGCCTCGGGCATGTTTGTATTTGTGTTCGTCCTTATCATCACCATATCGTTTCATCTTCATAGTTATAACGTAATGCTATAACATAGTCTATAAAGCTAACTCCAATAGTGGTTGCTAATGACCTAGGTGTTGATGCTACTTTAAATAACAATAAAAGTACCAAAATGTGTTAAAAACACAAAATAATGAATCAATCAACTGATACTTCAAAAATTATCACTTATGTAAAGAAAACTGATGTATGGATTCATCAAAAATGTTTTAGATCAGAGGTGCTAGTTGAAAACTAGAGGAGAGCTAAATACAAAACAGTATATTTTTCATAGAGCAGCAAATTTTATGTCATTATACTTCAAAGACTAAAGAGAAAGAGGGGGTAAAATATAGAGAGGAAAAAAGAGAGGGGAAAAGGGGGAAAGAGAGGGAAAAGAAAGGGAAAAGGAGAGAGAAAGAGAGGGTGAAGAGAGAGCACAACGTCTGCCGGGTTCTGCTAGAACAATACAATCATGATGTGTTCTGTATTTGCTGAAGACGTATTCTACACAAAAAGAAGTATTGCGAATTTCATGAATATCGTCGTCTTTAGTTTACAAAGCAGTACTAAGAAGACACCTGAATTTATTTATTTTGAAATCGGTCTTTTGAATATGGCTTTACTTGGTTCCATTCACGACGATCTTCAATGTGAAATGCGTACTTACATGCTCTACACTACCCTACACTACTTAGTTTTCCCGATTGGTGCGATGTCCCCCTGGTAGGAGATGCCTGGTTGGGGAAAGCAAGAAGAAAACGTGAAATCAGCGCCCGACCTCGCCATTTGCCGAGGGGAATAATTCGCCAATTCCCGTAATAAAAACCGCACTACACTTCCGGGACTAATGACCGTTGCAGTTAACGCACCCGGAGACACGAAACAATCAATCAATTGGGTGTGTGTAAGTTATCTAAGAACACTTTTCATTAGTGCATTAAGTTGCATTAAGTGCATTAAGCATAAAGAAACCGTAAATAGTACCATATCAGATGTTTCAAATTGGTTCCGAAATAACAAATTAATAGTAAACGAAAAGAAAACGGTTTTAATGCAGTTTTCCATTTCTAATCAACAATTCTGTGCTCCATTGAAAATGAACGGTGTACCATTGACTGATGTTAAGGCAACAAAATTTTTAGGTCTCTCAATTCAGTCAAACCTTAAATGGAACGTCCATTTAAGTGAATTGAACACAAAATTAAGTTCATTATGCTACGCGTTCAGAATTCTTGCAAATTCAGTCAGCCTTCGTACTGCTCGTTGTGTATACTTCGCGAATGTTCATTCCCGCCTGCGATATGGCACAATATTCTGGAGAAATACATCTTATAGCTCCCAGACTTTTAGATTACAAAAACGAATTGTACGAATAATAACCAAATCCCACCCACGTGATTCATGTAAGCCTCTCTTCATCAATCTAGGAATTATATCATTACCGTGTCTTTTTATTTACGAATCAGTGGTTTTTGTAAAAAATGACTTGCTTAAGGGCGGGAATATATTTTCAGAAAATGCCGAAGTCTATTACTACAACACTCGACGTAGAAATCATATTCATCAGATGACAGTATCAACAGCTCATTACAAAAAATTCACATACAATACATGTACATTATTTTACAACACTTTGCCAGATGACATTAAACGATTAAATTCAATAGAAAAGTTTAAATCCCAAGTGAAATCGTTTCTGCTGCATAACTGTTTCTATACAATTAGAGACTATACTGAGCATCACAAGAAAAGTAACATTAATTTTAACAATGATACATAATGCATTATTTACCATTTGGACTGTATAAATGAGTATAAACAACCTGTAACAACTATTGTACTACAGCTTCCGGGTCAATGACCCCCATCTCGATCAGGTTTTTCGTCCAGTATCCCTGATCCATTGAGCAAATGCTGAGATGGCCCCTTGTTTTGCTTCTGGACATAAATGTAACTTCATTTTCTGTGCACGTCTTCTAGAATTCAGTGGGAAATACAATTATTCAAATTATCGTTTCCATGTTGTCGCGGCAGGAAGTACTAAGAGCAAACATTTATTGCTTATTTATCCTTGAAAATATATTTTATTACATGTTTTTTTTTTGTTTTTTTTCTCCCTTTCAAAATTCAAAATTTAAGTAGTATATGACTTAGTGTAGGGATCACAGAATTTTGAAAATGTGCACACAATTCACTTTTCCCCATAGCACGTCATACGCAGTTTTTTAACTGTTTTTGACGTCAAAATAAATAAATAAATAAATAAATAAATAAATAAATAAATAAATAAATAAATAAATAAATAAATAAATAAATAAATAAATAAATAAATAAATAAATAAATAAATAAATAAATAAATAAATAAATAAATAAATAAATAAATAAATAAATAAATAAATAAATAAATAAATAAATAAATAAATAAATAAATAAATAAATAAATAAATAAATAAATAAATAAATAAATAAATAAATAATAAATAAATAAATAAATAAATAAATAAATAAATAAATAAATAAATAAATAAATAAATAAATAAATAAATAAATAAATAAATAAAAGTTCTACACATGTAAAACACCTCATGTATAGAGGGAAAACTGTCAGAAGGGTTCGCTTTGACAGCTTGATCACTGCTGGCAACATAGTTGCATATCCACGCACGCATTTTGTCACTGCGTTCATTGCTCTTACAATGGCATCGCCCTGCGTGACTTTCATTTGTTTCCCAACCTATGAAATTGGTCCCTTCTGAGACTAACTCCTCTATAATAAATATAGATAATGTTGCGTAATATTAAGTGTTAGCTATTGGTTCTCGTATTGCTGGCCGTAACTGAACCATTATCTAAAATTTACATCGGTCCTTTCTAATTAAAAAAAACAATATATTTATTATTTTTGCTTTGCCGCTACCGTTTACGGAGTAGACAGAAAGTTACGCTATGCTACGCGAGAAAACGGTAAATTTTCGGAAGAAAACTCCTCTCACAGGACTCTGGTAGCGAAAATGAATCATTTAGAAATAATGTTCTAACACACGGTGTAGCCAGAATCCATGTTTTGTTGGTCCTTTATTCCGACAAATCGAATGACTGCAAAACGTCTATCTGTCCGACTGTGAACAACGCACGCGGCTAAACCGTTCGACCAATATTTTTCAAAATCGATATTCCCCAATCGATGTGGCTGATGTCGCGGCGTTTGAATTTGAAATCAATACTTAAATTTTGGGGGTACTTTACATGAAGTCCCTGGGACGTTTTCCAAATTTTCAAAAAATAGTTTCTTCGTTTTCGATTTTTTTGTTGGATAGTGTAAATGATGTTTAAGGGAATGGTGCAGGTCTCATTTTCGTTGAAAACTTTTTCGAAAATTGCTAAAATTCAAATTTTTTCGGCGTCATCCTACAATTGCAATTATGAAGATATATATCTTTTTCCTTAATGAAATATATTGCCTAAAGATAATTAAAACAGTCTGTACTATGGTGCAAAATACAAGCAATATTAACCTTTTTAAATAGTTTTTTTCTCAAAAACCGCTCAAAATATTTCTTAAAATTTTCTCCTCATAAAATTTTTAAAATTTTATGTGTCAAGGAGCGATAAAAAATACGGTAGTAATCCCATTTTCTGTGAACACTATTTTCAAAACTTGCAAAAAGTGAACATTTGAAAACTACAAATTGAAGATAGAGATTCTTCGTTTAGACAAAGTCTGTCGTAAACAATCAGCTCATGAAAAGGAACATGAACAATTTTTTTTTAAAAAAACGAGTAGGTTTGGCGTAATTTGTGTCTGAAATTTATTTAATTTCTAACAAAACGCTCTAATTTCTTATAAACCCTGCCAAATTCGCGTAAAATATGCATGAACATGCGGGCGAGAAAGTATGTACTGTTTTTCGCACCACTAGTTTTCCGATACACTGTCCTACACCCTCTTAAAAAATCTCAAGAATTTTATAGCTTTTTCCAATAGCTACAGGAGAGTGCCAGAGTGTGATTCAGACGAACAGGTTTATTATTTAAACCTAGAAATTAAAAATGAAGAATTGTATTTTTATTCTCAGTGCTGTTCAGGATTAGGGAACATTTATACTTTTTAGAGAATTTGTTTTCTCTAATTTTCAATGCGTGCAAAAATTGAGAGAACACTTTGCAGTCCCTGGTCATATTAGAAGTGTTTATGGTTATGTCTGATGGTCAGGAACACGAAAAATATAAAAACCAATAAAGAATTTCGATATTGACCAAAAATAAGAATATTTAATTCTGTAATTCCGTCTACTCTCATAATGCCCGTACGAACTACATTTAAATTCTCTGTACGTCACCCCTAATGGCACAAGTGACATCATACGACGAGAAAGAAAGATGCTTTCGTTCTCACGTGTGCCATTTATGTGTTCAATCACTTTTTGCTGCCTCAGGACCTCATTTTCCAGTAACAGTTTGTCTGCTAGGCTAGCAGTTTATATTACAAAAATACAAAAACAACAACATTACTAATTTCCAATGCTATAGAAATTTAAAGGAAAGTGTGTTGCCACTGGCCAGTGGGTGTGCTATGTTGTAGAAAGCCATTTTGTGTGGTTTTGTTCATTAGTATTTTAGCTGTTGCAGGCCATTAGTGGAATAAAAACGTAAAAGATCTGAAATTAAACATATTTTCATCGAATTAAGATAAAATTAAAAAATAAATTAAATATTAACAAATAAGAAATAAAAAAATAAAATTAAAAATAAAGAACAAAAAAGGTGAAAATAAAAAAAATTAAACAGAAAGAAAACGCACAAAAGTGGTAAATAAAAATTCACTAATATAGTTTAAAAGCTGGAAACTATGTTTCATAAAACTGAAAAAATTGAAACATCATAGAAATGTAAATTATATATCGTACAATGTAAATAATATCTCGGGGAGTCTTTCTTTAAAAACGTGTAATTTCTGTAATATTTAATAATAATTCTTAAATGAAATTGTTTTAAGCAATTCTGCTGCAGGAAGTTTGAATAATTAGAAAATGCTCTCCATGTTTTTCTTTACAATTGATGATAAATTGATCATTTTTTTCTTCCGGAGGCTTTTTCCAGCTTCAAGGGATGTTGTTTTTGATTATCCGCGCCAGGTAACCACTATGTCTCACATGGGGACACATTAACCTTTGCACTAGACACACTTGCGGGCTGGTCGGTGTGTGGTGAGCAGACTCTCAAGCCCTTCAGCGACAACACACATACATGAAAAACTAGGGACACACACACATGCTCACGGCGGGACTCGAACCCTGAACTGTTCAAATCGAGGCGCTGAGTCGGCACACGCTCTAGTGACCTCAGCCTTCCAGGTCGGCGTGAGATGGTCAATAATATTTTTGAAATAAATATTATAAAAATATTAGTTGTTAAAAGTCCATATTAATGCTGAGAATTCTCCTTTGAATATAATGTGTGGTAATTTTTTAAAGTAAAATCACAACAAAATATGTGAGTAGAAGACTTGCTTCCCCTTAAATCCGCCACTGTTAAGAAGATCCAGTTTAGCCTAAAAGCTTTGTCATTGGTGATTCTGAGGTCTCGCCTAAGGGATTTGTAAGAAAAAGAAGTCGTTTGAAAGCTTATATTATTCTATTCTTGACATTTTAGCAAATATTTGTAATTTTTTGTCCTAAAAATATTTACAAATTCAGACATGTAATAAAAACACCTTTTGCTCAAAAAGAGAGTTGGCAACCCTGCTAGCCACAAATAGAGGGTTTACGTAGCCACCGTACTCTACTTTCTCTGCGAAGAACTATATAGCCATTCTAATTCTTTATTGAAGGGAGTAAACAAATTCAGGGAGAATGAAGGAACTTATGGTTAAGTATTATGATATCGTAAATACATCGAAATATGTACTTGAAAAATATTGCACATACAATTTATTGAACCACTTGTATTACGTTTCGTTTAACACCGACATTCATTAATGATTTCAACAACTTTCAAATAGTGAAACAAATCTGTCTTTATGAAATCATGTTTTTTTAAAATAATAAACGTATTCTAGATACACCAACTGAAAATGAAGCAGTTAAAAATAGAAATGAAATAGTTAATGCAAGCCTGAAGGAGCGTTTAAACCTGAAATGCGAAACGTCACTAGAACAAGTTTGTTAAAAGAAATTCCTTGATTTAAGATAGATGGATTTATTTCATTATTTCCGAAATCTTTGAATAAATTATGATAGCCTATGATAATGAAAGAAACGTTGTGTAAGGGATTCAATGAAATAAGGCAATCACAACCTGAACTAACAAATAAAATTCCACGAACGGTGCACGTGATAGTCCATAATACGCTGCTCTCCTGACGAATGTGCGAAGGCAGTGTGACGACCGCCCCGCTGTATTTGAGATCACGGCTCCCCGGGTTGATCGAGTCCCCAGCCGGAGTCGTGTCAAATGTATGTTAATGTATTCAAATACTTGGGATCCTTCCGCCGCGCCGGCACTGGGGGAGAGGGGCTCCCCACTTTCCAATTTATTGAATGACTTGTCCTCCCGCTCGGCTTTCTTTCCCACCCTCCTCCCGCCCCCTCCCTCCCCGCGCCGGCAGCGTCGGCTGCCATGGCAACGCCTCCGCCCCTCCCGCCGAGGCGGGGCGGCCCGCCGCTTGCATCGCAAGTAGGCGGACGAGGTGGGTTGGATTGGCAAGCGAGGGAGCAGCCCGCCGGGCCGGGTGGCGTGCATTCTGCAAAAATTCGCGATCAAACTCACTGCCAAAAATCTCGGATTATGAGGTGCACCGGATGTCCAAGAGAGTATTTTACGTTTCCGGACGCGTCAACGAGTTTCGTCATTCGTCCCGTAAGTGTAGTGTATGTTATAGTCGGGAAAGGGCGACGTTCCTGTCACGCGGCTACGTCAAATCCTTTGTTTCGAGTTGCAGCGTGATAGGAATTGGTTGCAAGGATTTGGTTGCAGGTTCTCTAGAGTTCTCCACTATCTCCTCCAGCGGGGCACTGCTCCAGCCGGGGAAAGCTCTAAGCTCCCCAGTGCTTTCTGAACACTAAAATAATATAGAATGCAAGTGTGTGTGTGTGTGTGTGTGTGTAAAGGGAGAAGACAGGATAAGAAAGCCACCTGATAATACACTGAAAGAATGTAACCTTGAAAACAACTCTTTTGCGAGCGTCAGGGCTAGGTCTTCAAACGTCATATTCTGGGGTGGGTAATAGCCGCAGCCGAAAGAACCTTCGACAAGAAGAATTGCCACCATTATCTTTTTTGTTTTTTATTATTTAATTTGAAGTCTTAATACATTTTTTTGCCAATGACCATACTACAAAATACTAGAAATAGTGGGGGGAGTAATGGGCGTGAAGGTAAAGTATAATGGGAAGAAGGAAAATGGAAAACCGGCCGAGAATTCAATTTGAAAAAAAACGGGCGCATTTCTGAGCTACAGGAGACTGAATCGGACTTTAAGGGACACTGTGTGTATAACATTCCTATAACCAGTGGGCGGCGACGGCGCAGGGGGGCGGAGGGCTACAGCTCCAGGCAAACGCGTCCCCCAAAACCGATGGCATAAATTGACAGCCTTATTTCTTACTGATATACAAATAAAACTTGACAATTTAATCATTTATATATTATATAAATTTTCAGATAACGTTTGAGTGAAGCCTCTAACTTAAAAAAATTATAATAAATATCACTGTATTATTCTTCTATTTATTGTCGAAATTTAATACAGTCACAAACTGGAAGCCTGAAGGTGATTTAGTGGGAAATATCTCAAGTTGTGACAAATCGTGTCGTTCTACTACTAACTCATCCCAAGCTCTTCATTTGTACTATTCTCTACATTGGAGTCGAAGTACCCGGGATTCGATCACAATCTAAGAGGGGGAGGGGGACTCGCCACCTCTCTTGTCTCGCGTCGGGGGATAGTGCGACCACGCGGTCTCCGAAGGAATGTGTCGTAAAAAGTCGAATTAATCTCTTTATCTTCCTCTCTCCTTTGCTGTTTCTTATCTCTTCTCCTGTCATACATCCTCTCCTTTTATTTCTTCTCTCACCTTCTTTCCACAAACCTGTCCTATCCTTTCTCTCGTACATCCCTCTTTCCCCCCTCTTCTCACTTCTGCCTATCCTGCCCACTCCTTTGTTCTCTTCTCATGCCCTTCATCTTGTCCTTTCTTTTTCTTTCTTCTATCCTGTCTTTACTGCCTTTTCTCCTTCTCCTGTTTTACAGCCTCTCCTTTTCCATTTTCTCCTTTCCTTTACGCTGACCACTCTTTCGTCTCTCTATTACATTCCATTTTCACTTTCCCGTATACTTACGTATATACGAAGTAATATACATATTATAAAGAAAGTTTTATAATGTTGCGCGAAAACACGGCGTATTTTTGGCAGAAAAAAATTATTGCCGAGCCCTGATAACGAAAAAGAGGATAAATCCAGTTGCTAAATTAAGAGGAAAACTGCTCCAACAATTGCTGCAGCTAGAATCCCTGTTTTGTGAGTCCTTGATGTTGAAAAAACAATCCAAAGCAGAACGTCTGTCCGTCCGTCCGTGAACACTACTAGCCCCTAAACCATAAGAGTCCATATGCCTCTAGTTGAAGATTTGAAATTTTGAAAAACAACCTTTAAAATTTGGGGGTACTTTACATGAAGCCCTATCGCACATTTTCAAAATTTCCTCGCAAACGTCTCCAATATTTTTCTTTAAATTTATTGTAAAATTCAATAATAAAGGTGGCATAGGTTCTATTTTCACCGTTAACTCTAAATTGTCAAAAATTGCAAAAGTTTGAATTTTCTTCGGCGTCTTCCTACAACTACAAAATTGAAGATAAAGATTTTTCTTACAAACGAAATGTGTTGTCCATAATTAGATCTTTCATAACACACCGCTTTATCCACACCGTGTGACTAAAGTATGATTTAATCTAGCACTTTTAACGTTAACCATATTTTGGTCTTTAGCTGCGAAATAGTTTGCATTACCTGCCGTTCGCCGGTGGCGCCTCCTGGGAGAATATTTATGGCCCGCCCGTTCCCCTGTTTCGATCTTCACCGTCGAACACCCTTCCGGGGCAACATTGATGCTACCCGGCATTCGTGCTCCGTATTGCGAGTTCTAGCAAGCAATTTTGATGTGGAACCAAGTTTAGAGTTCCATTTTGGTGTCGCAAAACATTTTTTTTGAGAATCTCTAGTAAAAGCTTTTTTTTTTTTTCAGGGCATACATAACATGATAAAAGACGTGAGATGATGCTGAAATATGTATATAAATATGTGAAAACACAGGAAACAAAATACTTTCGTCAGACCGCATCCACTACTGCCGATCTTAATATATATCATTAAGTTATTTGCATACTTGATTTAAAATGAAATGGATATCAGTAAGGCTGTCCACAAACAGTGTATAACACACGTGATAAAAGACATTTTATTTTGCTTCTAGGATTGTACCACTCGGCCCGTAGGTTTCGTGTCGCAACTTTTCCTACTCGCAAAATAAAATATAACTTTTACCACTCATACCATAAAAGGTTTTTTTTCCTCTACTTCTAAAAAATCTTCCTTGCAAAATGTGAGAACAATCGCTCCTGTGGATCATGTGAGTTTAGTTCAGAGACAGCAGTGCCATGGTCTCCTCAGCGGCTCTGCATGAGTTGTCCTAAGGTTCGAGATCTGACGGATGAGAATTTTCAACATAGCTAGGTCGCCTTCAGCCGTCTGGAGCACAATTGTACACGCCATCAGCTCTGACCGGTAGTTTTCTGTAGTTTCTACGATCATCAGCAGGCGAAGGCCAGAGATGTACCCTAACAATCGGGCCACGTCCCGCGCATGTTCATTCCCTGCTCTTCCTTGTCCTGTCGTCACTCCTTACTTACATACTTACACTTACATGCACTACACTAGCACCCGTGTCAGGAAAACAGTCGGGAGCCTTGAGACTGAGGTGGAGTTCCTCTGCAGGAGATACCTGGATTAATTGATTGATTGATTGTTAGTAATTTCAGGCTCGTCAACTACTGAGGTCATTAGTCCCGTAAGTGTAGTAGATGGTTTTTCCTCGAGAGGTGGCGGGGATCTTTCCCCGCTGGATGGTGAGATGTGGCGCAGATTGTCCGTCGACTGGCGGGGTTTTTCGTCAACCAGGTATCTCTCACCAGCAACCAGTTATCTCACACCGGCATCGCCCCAGCCGGCACAAGCTTTAAGCCCCCGACCTGTCTCCCGGCATGAGTGGTAGTGTAGTGCTTGTTAGTGTGTGTGTGTGTGTGTGTGTAAAGGGTGTGGATAGAAGGAAGAGGAAGGAAAGATCGCGAGCGGTCCGTGGCCCGCTTGTTAGGTTAATGCCCCGACATTAGCCTGGTGTTAATCGAAGAAACTAACTAACGGAAAACTAACGATCAGAGCAAGCGATTATTCGAATTCTCTTCCAGATACCTGGAGTGGGAAGCACCACTAGCCGGCAGGTAAGTTAGCGGAGGGTCTCCATCCAGGAGGGGAGAACCTAGCCACCTCCCACAATGAAAATTTCACAAAATAAACTTATGAACATGGGAGTTTACGTGTTTGTAAATATCAAACAATCGTTATTAACAATCGTTAATGAAATAATCTTTGTATAATCGATAGCTATTGTGCAACAAACACACACTAAGCATGCATATTTTTATACTAAGATTGCGGGCACGACTTCACGTGTGCATGTTTTTCACAAGCCGGTAATCCCCACTACCTCGCGCAGCTGCCAAACCGAACTCGCAGAAGCTCCTCCAAACCACACGTTCGCAAACAGATGAGAGCTCAGGTGCGCGCGAGCAGTCACTCAGGGATTCTGCCCGCGAGGCGCCGGCAAACTCGCTTATCCCCTCCCTCCCCCCGCCCCCACTCCGCCACCCGTCTCCCCCTGCTTGGCGCCCTCGCGCTTTTATCATCGCTGCTTCATCGACCATCAGCGATTTGGCGGGGCGAGGGCGGCGGCAGGAGAGCAACTTCGATTGAGGTCACGCCCCCTCAGCCCTCACGGTGGCCCCAGAGCCGCAGAGTGCACGAGGCGGGGCGGAGAGGGTTGGTAAGGGCTCGGTGCGGGCGTGGCGGACGGCGAGGGACGGGACATGGTGGAGCGGGCAGAAGGGGAGGGGAGCGGTTCGACCTTGTCACCGCCATGGAAGGGCACAGCGGGTAATGATTGAGTGTGGTAGGGCAGAAGGAGTGGTCGTGGAGTTGAATGGCGAGGAAAAGGGTGGTAGAGAAAGGCTACGGACGAGAAAAAGAGGAGGGGAAGTGGTAAAATGCGGCGGCGCGGGACAGCGTTACGGGGCGGAACGGGAAGGAAAGGGCTGGAGGACGACGCTAACAGACAGAGTGGCGGGAAGGACGGCTTGGTACGAAGCTAACGGGAGGGTAGCATGCCGTGGTGGGGAGAGGAGGAGCGAGTGGGTAGGGCGGAGTGGACTTAGGCGAGAAAGCAGAAAGCGGAGAGGGGTCAGGTTGAGTTTGGCACATACTCCGATTTAAAAGTAGTGGCACTTGAAAGACACAAGGTGGAAGGAGAGGTGGGAATGTTATCCAATCGTGAGCTCGAATTCCAAAAATTTAAGTCGAAACGAAGCTCTCAAAGGGGTGTCCGTGCGCCCCTCTCCGCCTCTAAGTTTGAGTGTGAGAATGTTGAGGAGTGAGCAGCGGCTTGGGGGCATTGGGGCTGTTGGTATGAGGCGTAGTTGAGCGTAGTGATGCGGCGCGGGGTGGGGAAGGATGATGCTGAGCGGGGCGGAATGGCGGAGGAGCGGGGAGCTGAGGTCGCGGGGTTAAGGGGGGGGGGGGCGGGGGGGGGGGGCCTGGCGGTGTGGTCGGGGGGGGAGGTGGGTCGGGTGAAGGGGGGCGCCGGGCGGGCGGCGTGGCGACGGGGCGGGCGGCGTGAAGTGGGAAGGGGAAGGGGCGAAGAATGGGGCGGGGCGAGTTTTGGAAGGGGTGAGGCCCTGGAGGGGGAAGTGAGGGGCGAGGAGGTGCTCGGCGCTGAGCCGGTGAAGTGCTGAGGGAGCATGCGGACTAATCAGCAGGTTGGTGCTCAGGAGACTGTTGAAGTGCAGGCTCTTCTCCTTTGCCTGCCAAATGCCAACGAACGAGAAAAATCGAGGAGGGGATGAAATTCAGGCAAGAAGAGGATACTCATCTATTAAGCATAAAAAGAGCAAAGGGGATGTAAAGGTCCAACTGAACATTATTGTTAGTACAGATAAATTCGATGATTTGAACTTCTGTAAGTCGAAAACCTTAATATCTTAAATTCATTCATAAGGCGAATTCTTGAATATTTGAAATTTCCTTGCTCCTATCAACTTATACAGATTTGAAAATAGACAATTCCGATCTTGTTATATTAATTAGCTCTTTATTTCCTTTTTCTGGCTAGATGTAAGATATATCTACATTTAATTGTAGACGTTTTGAAAGAAGAACGGACTGAAAAGGCATATGTGGTTATTGTGAAAAATGAATGAAATAGAGATTTCTAACAGAAAAAAACCGTTTTATAATATTTTTTCTTTTTGTTTGACTCCAGAAAAGCGCATAGAGAGAAAGAAATCAATGTGTTAAATGTAAAAGTTAATGATAAAAGCGGTCGACTATAGAAATCATACATGCTTGTCCTTAATTGAAGATGAAAAATATATCATCTGATGATAAAAATAGCAATAATAATAATAACAATAATAATAATTAATAATAATAATAATAATAATAATAATAATAATAATAATAATAATAATAATAATAATAATAATAATAATAATAATAATAATAGCATCAGGCCGAGCCCCGTGACGCAGGCGGTTGCAGCAGCCATTGTCTGCACTAAAGAGGCTGCAGGTTCAAGTCCTGCGCAGGCATGGATGTATGTGTGAGTCCTTTCATCCCTCATCATCATCCTATTACTTCATAGATCATAAATCAAGGTTACCAACCTTGTTTCAAAAATGGATACAGTCAAAAAGGGTGACTCCCTTATCGAAAAAAAAACACGTTAATCTCTCCGGGGTAAAATATAATTGAGCCTCGGAATAAATAGAATGAATCATCAGTAAATCCAGTTATCTACAGAAGAAGAAATAGGGTAATGGAAGCAAAAGTCTCGGTGTATATTCTGCAAAAATAGACAATCAAAATGTAGACAACGACCAGTCGAACAAATGGCTCACTGTGGAGTTCCTTTACCCTAAGGCTTTGTTAACACAAACCCAGGTCAAGAAATGGCAACAAAAAGAATCTCGAAAGCAATGTTAAACATCTGAAAATAATGAATGACTATTCCATAATGTGTGGCAAAGGATCTGAAATGATCCAGCCTATATTCTATTATTTTACTATATTTCGTGTATAAAAGTGGTATAGCAGAGGGAATAGGCTCAAAAATTAAAATTTTTGGAGACGTCTGTCTTATTTACAGAAAGATCGAGAACATACCGAAACAGGATAAATTACAGAAAGACTTGCGATTCTTAGAAGAAGAGGCGGAAATCAATAAAATGACGATAAATCCGGATAAATGAAAGATATTTTTACGCGATGTAGAAATAAAGGGATAGCTAAGTATTTGCTTGCGGGCAAGATAATCCCACAGGTTACCATAGAGGTAATAATTCCTGTATAGGTAATAATTCCACAGGTAGTTATAAATATCTGGGGGTGATAATTAATGAACAACTTGTTTGGCGGAGCACGACAATTTACTGTTGGGAAGGCGTGGAAATCTCTTTGTAATGTGAGTGTTAAGGAATGGAATTATCAAAGGAACTCGCTTTCACAACCATTGTGCGTCCGGTATTAGAGTACAAAGCAGCGTGTTAAAATCCGTATAGAAAGGACCAAATAAACTCCATCGAAAGAGTTCAGAAAGTAGCATCAAAATTTGTTAAAAGGGGAAATTCGCTAGGAAATATTTCCAACAAACTATCGTCATGTGAATCACCGACGAGACCAAGTTTGTGTATATTTTACAATGCGTTAGAGAAAAATCCGTCATGGAGGGAAATTCAGGAAAGACGTCATGGAGGGAAATTCAGGAATGAATGCATGACCCCACCTACTTAGCACGTCACGACCATATTAGAAAAATACATCCAAGGAAACACAACTGATGTTGGAAAATACTATTTTGTAAATAGGACTATCGAGTCATGGAATAGCTTGCCTGCAGCATAATAGACTTTCCCACAAACATCAAGACTTTTAGGTTAAGATTAAACTCTAGTAATAGTGTTTCAAGCGATAAGATCACTAGTCTCTTATTTTTTATTTTATTTTTTTCTCAAGGTAACTACATAGGTAGTTATTTCAACTTTACATGTGCAATATTGATAACTTACTCACGAACTTATTCTAAACTTACTATACTTTGGGGAGGTTGCCCACTATGGGTCGTCTAACATTCATCACTGCGAATTTGATTTGAGAGACATGGAAAGGGTATTGACTTTGAATTCTGGTTCTATGGGTTGGATTTTTTGCGGGTTTGAATTCGGTGAGTGCTGGAATTTGATATATGTTATGATTGAAGTTTGTAGCAAGGTATGTGATGTGATGATATAATGATACAAAGTTAAATTCCTTGTGGAGCTGATTATTTGAAATGAACCATGGGACGTTAGTTATAGTTCTCAGGAATTGGTTTTGGATCACTTGGAGTTTGCAAAGGGTGGCGATAGTCCATATGGGACAGGTGTAAGTGATTGTAGGTCTTATTATGATTTTGTATATTGTTATGGCGGTATTGTTGTATTAAACTATGTCTGTTTTAACTGATGTTTTTTTGTCTTCGTTTGAATTATCTTTATTTCAATAAATTCGCGCCACTTGAATTTTCAATCGAGATGTAGTCCTAGGTATTTTGGTTTATTTGTAGTATAATATTTCGGGTGTGTCTGCGCCGTTCAATTCGGCTACGACCACTGGTATCGGATTACTTTCCTTTTGTATTCTGGTGATATTTAACTCGAAGGGTGGTGCTGTTTAAGGTCTGCAAAATTTTTCCTGTTCAGATATATATTGACGAAGGCTTTTTAACACAACGGAAAATTTTTTGTTGTACTTGTAAGTGTAATTTCCGTTGAATGTGTACTTTGTTATTTTCCGAAACTCTTTAGGATTTTGTGCACTGATCTTTATTTTATTGTACTTTGCATCTGTTATGAAATTATTGGGTACATTGGTTCTGAATTCTATTATAAATTCATTGAGGTAAGTTATTTCTGCGACATAAGAGGAATTTTTTCTGAGAGAGTTTGCTGTTCCCTCGAGGTGACCTTTCATATTCAAAACTTTTTTTCCCCGAGATGTTGACCTAAACTTTCAAGTTCAGTAAAACTGTTTTGGATTTTAACTCCGTAACTGCATTCTTTGTCACTGGATAGATTTACACTGTCTGCACTTGGATCGGAATGGAATCTTTGGGGATTTTGAGAGTTTATGTTGTCACTAACTTTTGTTTGTGTTGCTTCCGTGTTCATTCGGGAGTTGTTGGGCGCTGAGCCCTTGTAGAGCTGGGTTGTTGATCGCCGCGCTGTCCTCATTCGTTGTTGGTTCGAGGCTGGGTGGATGGTTTGGTCCATTTTTCTTCTTCGTTTAATGAGGTGTTTTGATGCACAGAATTCACTTCACTGTTGAAATCATCGGAGAAATTAGCATTGATGAGAGTTTGTACGGCCTGGTTTATTGCCCGGCCGGTTGTTGGGTCGACATCGTACGCCACTCACTACCCCTACTCGCACTCAACGGACCACTCTACTCGCACTGGACGGACACGTCTGTTCACGACCGCTCCTGGGCGAGAACTGTTTATCAGTAGTCTCTGAAGGGCGTCTGCATGTAGAAGGCATGCGGTAAATGGATTAATTTTGCTATGTATTATATTGCATGTATTTTAGTGTTCATTATTGTATTACACGAGGGATAGAGAAATGCAGAAGTGTGAGTTAAATTTGTGTTAAAACAAAACTATAGCAACCAGCACAAGAAGTAGCTCATCTGATGTGTAATATGAGATACCTCTATTTTGAAACAGGAGGCCTTTGCCAAATAGGGATTTGTGAAGGCTATTGTAATGATTTACACGATCCCCAATGGTGTGCATTTGGATGATAAACAGTTCAAAACATTTACAGCAAAGACGCCATAGTAAAAAAATAAAACCGAGTGAGGAAGAGAATAAAGCGAACCCGATACTTGTGCGAGTTTGGACTATAAACATTAGATCCGGCTGTGATTTAGAAACATTTTGAAAGTTATCCCAGTGAAATCGCGTCAGGCAATAAAAGTTATTGAAATTTTCGTATTTCGCATGTTTGTGTTAAGGAAAAATATTAATGGAGTCCATTGTTGGAGCGATGAAACGCTTTTAAAGAAGAGGGTTTTTCGAATACTGCAAGAAAACGCGATAAGATATCAAATTCAGACTTTCGGGAGGTAAAAGAAGAAAATTAGCTGCATCAGGTAAAATTTATCCCATTTAAATATCTTGACGGGAAGTATCGAAATTTTAATAAAACAGATAAATTAATTCAAGCAAGAGGAAGCGATTAGCGAACAAATGCAGTGCGTTCCATTTCACATTCAAAACGGAAAACAGGGAAAATAAAAGGATTTTCACCAAAAGAAAACAAGAGGAGAACATCAAATTTTAGGAAATTGCCGGAGAATTTTATCAAAACTAAAACGGAAATAAAGTGTTTCGGAAAACGTTAGAAATTAAATATTTTGAGAGAACCAAGGTGACGCGATCGTCAGTTATCGAGCGAGGAAAAGTGCTGAAGCAAGGATAACAATGCTAGGTTGAAGAAGATTTGCCAGAATGTGCCTGGACTTGGTGAAAGCAGGATGTGTGTTCGCGTAGGCGATTCTTGAAAATTTTTGTAAAGTGCGGAAGTTATGAACATCATCCGAAATAGTAACCGGGAATATTTTACGTACGTTGTGTAACAGTCGTGGAAAGAAAATTTCATAAAAGAAAGGGGAATTTTCGGAACTATTCTGAAATTCGGCAACGCCCGCTGGACTTGCGAGCGAGCGGCGGTACGAGAAATTTTGCAACGGTGGGGAGCGCGACGTTGCATTGATAATTAGAGGCGCGGAATTTGATTCGGAATTCAGTGAGATTTTAATAATTTGAAGGGTTTATAAAAAAAAAGATGGCAGCGTGAACTCCGACACCATGAGTGAACTGTGATGCGTATGCGAGTGTTCCGGAACTGATGGCGACAACGGAGGCGCTGTTGGGCGTGAATAATCACCCCAGACACGCAGATTCGTCGCAGAGGCAACAGCATACGTGAGCCAAAGTATTTTGACATTTGTTTGTTTTGTTTTGATTGAAGGGAGAAGAAATGTTTATTTTGTTGTCCAATTGGTAGATTTTAAGACGGAAATCTCGACAGAATGCATTCTGGGGTTTAGTTATATGTGTGAATGGTATTTGTTTTTTTTTTTTTGTAAATAGTTTGTGTGAATGAAAGGGTATATATATCTATGTATTGTGTATTGAGGGAGGAGAAATGTTTATTTTGTTGTTGTTTTTGATGCTGGGTTGTATTGATGTGTGCCGTCAGAGGTACCAGTGCTGTTGCAGCACTAAATAGTGCAAATTGAAAAGAAACATGATAACGGAGGCGATTGAATAAACTTCATGGCCATTTTGGGGGTCATGATTCGCAAAATCAATATGTTTTTCGCAATCATTTACGTAGCATTAGACTGATCCACGCGCGTGAGCGCAGTACCCTGCTCGCGTCTGTACAGACGCACCGCAGACCACGCCCAGGTGAGTGAAAAGGCCAGGTAAGCTAGCAGAGGGGCAATTGTGAGTAGGAAAGGGGGAAAGTTATTATATGTGGCAACCCAACGCGAGGCTAGTGTTTATTGGTTTGTTCGTAAGAAGGGCTAGAGCAGGGCAATTTATTAAACATAACAGTATAACGTGCCGGGCGTGTAGAGAGGCCGCCCAACCCATTACACTATATTATTGTTATTATTATTATTATTGTTATTATTGTTATTATTGTTATTATTGTTATTATTGTTATTATTGTTATTATTGTTATTATTGTTATTATTGTTATTATTGTTATTATTGTTATTATTATTGTTGTTGTTGTTAGATGTATAAGTGAAGAATTTGCCATTCAGCTTAATGACCAAAGCAAATTAAATGAATTATCTATCTATTTGTATATTAGCAGCCTTTGTAGTGAAATAGAACACACTGAATACAAACTATGTCAACGTGGAGCATATAATTTATGCCAAACTCTCCAAAAATACTGCCTCCTTCACAATACTACACTTATCACAACTACCATCAGAAAATAAACCTAAAAAATAACACCTACGAACTATACTGAGGCTGAAATGATAAAACCGTCCATCTTTAGAGGCCTGTTGATATCATCATCAAGAACAAGGGATCCAATAAGATCCGTTTGTAGACTTCGAAATAGTAGACAATAACATCCATCAATCGAATGAAATAATTATAGGCAACAATAATGGTTGCGATGACACCTATAATTATTTCATTTTAAATGACAACGAAGGATTAGTCCCGTTAGTGTAGTGCATGCTTTTCTCGGGAGATGGCGGTGATCTTCCCCCGCTGGATGGCGAGATCCGGCACCGACCTACCGTTGGCTAGTGGGGCTTCCCCACCGGTTTCCCGGAATATGTGGCGATATAGTGCATGTTAGTGTGTGTGTGTGTGTGTGTGTGTAAGGGTAGAGAATAGGACGAGGAAGAGGAAGGAAAGATCGCGCGCGGTCCGTAGCCCTTTTGTTAGGGTACTGCTCCAGCATTCGCCTGGTGTTGATCGGAGAAACCACGGAAAACTTTCGATCAGAGCAGCCGACCGCTAGAATTCTTCTCTCCAGACAGCGACTGAATTCGAGCTAGCTGAAACGCTAGTGTCGAAAATCCTGCCGCCATCGGGACTCGAAACTAGAACCTCCGGGTCAGAGGCAGGCGCTGCAGTAACATCAGTTCATGCACTGTTACCGCTCCCAGTTCTTGGGTTATTGATTTATGAAATATTTTTAACACTATTGAAAACTTATTGTTAGCGGGGTGGAATCTACTACTGGTTCTTATTCAATGTTTGATAGCATTTCTGAAATCTGTAATGATTCTGAACATTAATTTGATTCGGTTGTTTTTAATATCTGAGGTGAACTGATTTATTTTTTTGGTTTTTATTTCCCTGTTGAATTCTGCAATGATTTCTATTTCGTTAACATGAATAGAAGGAATTTTAACATTTTCGTTTTCTTGATTAAAAGTGTCGTTAATGTAGATGAACCTAGGTTCTTTATTTAGTTTCTCTAGTGCTGCGAATCTGTTTCCAATCGACACTGAGTATACATAGTCTGTGGTATTTGATGATTTTTTGTTTGGTAATGATTCATCACTGCTATCGTTAAAACTTCTTTTTCTACTGTTGTTTGTAAAACTTAAATTGTTGCTTCCGTTACTAGGGGGGACTTGGGCATTTTGGCCTAGGGCGAGACCGCTGTCTAAGTCATGGTTACTAACCTCGGGTATGCCATTACCGGCATTGCTCACGAGTGGTGTTTCAGTTCCTAGCTGATAGCCACCTCTAGCCACGATATGGCCGGTCGAATTTAGCTGCTGGTCACGAATTCTTTGCTGTTCTTCCGCTTCCAGGTCCTCTTGCTGAATGTGTGTTGGGCTGGGGGATGTGTCCATGTCGTTCGTGCTGCACACGGTCGCCATGGCCTCGGCGATGCACTGACCTAAGCCAGGGCTGGGCGGCGCTGCACTGCCACTAATTATTGGATATAATTAGATTTGCTTTGTATGGCGCATTGTATACTACACTTCACACTACCACTAATACCTTAGAACTGTAAATTGAACAAACTTGTCGAAACAGTACTTCAATTTCGCTGATTCTAAGCAGAGCGGAGCGCGATGTGTACCGTACCGCTGCTCGGAGCGAACTGCCGGACTCTGGTAATGAAAACGTTATAAATCTTGTTGCAATGTATAG
The DNA here is from genome assembly GCA_964035755.1 of Teleogryllus oceanicus. Classification (NCBI taxonomy): domain Eukaryota; kingdom Metazoa; phylum Arthropoda; class Insecta; order Orthoptera; family Gryllidae; genus Teleogryllus; species Teleogryllus oceanicus. The sequence goes on from CAXIVR010000010.1 coordinate 66,493,940, forward strand.
TATAGTAAATTACTTCCTCTAACCACGTGGTGTAGCTAGAATCCATGTTTTGACGGTCCTTGATACCGAAAAATCAATTGACGGTAAAACGTCCTCCTGTCCGTCTGCGGTCAACGCTAAAGTCTAAATCGTTCAGCCGATTTCCTCAAAATTTCATATTCCCATCTCAATCTGAACGAACTCGACGCTTTGGGGGTTTCAAACGGATATTTCGATTTTTGAAAGTACTTTACAAGGAGCCTCAAAAACTTTTGAAAATTTTCTCAAAAATAACTCCAATTTTTTTAATTAAAATTTGTATTTAAATAGCTAAAAGACACGTAAAAGAATGGTCTGCGTCTCATGTTCGTTGAAATCCTATATTTTTCGACAATTATAAAAGTGCAATTTTTTGGGCGTCTTCCTACAATTATAATGTTGAAGATACAGACTTTATCCTTAGTGAAATCTGTTCTTTGAAGACATCTTGAAATAAGGCCAAGTACAAATTTTCGAAAATATGAGTAGTTTTCATCTAATTTTGCGCGCAATGTAGGCAATTTTAACTTTTTAAACAATATTTTCTCAAAAATTGCTTCCAATTGTTTCTTCAAATTCCTTCAAATATATATCAATGGAAGGTAAAAAATTTGGTACTAATATCATTTTCGAAACTCTCTCTGTATTTTTGAAAATCGCAAAATATTATTTCAAATTTACAAAATTCAAGACAAAGATTTATCCTTTAGATAAAGTATGTTGTAAAAAATCAGCTCTTTAGAAAAGGTTATGTGCAATTTTTTTTAAGAACGAGTATATTTGACGGAATTTGTGTCAGAAATTTATGGAATTTCTAGAGAATATTTTCTCTCATAAACCGCTCCAATTTTTTTCTTCAATCTCTTTCCACGAATAGAAGAAAGGACGCTTAAACGTAAGGCGTGTGTCTCATTTTCTTTGATCTCTCTGAACGTTTGAAATTACAAATAGAGAAAGAATGCGAGAAAGTACGTGCTGTTGTAGTGTTAATATTGTATGTGAGAAAACGAGCACGAAAGGAAAATATTAAATATACAAGTGAAATGACAAGCCATGTACTAAGTCCATGGGCAATTAACGACACCCCCAAATTGTGTTTCTCATTTATATTAAGATCTTTGAAATGACATTTCTGGAATCAAGTTCCATAGATTTTAGCATATATGAACTTTCAACATTCCAACAGCATTACTTACCCATTCTAAAGACCGCTCGATTACCGCACGTGCTACATCGGTCCGCACACTCACAGGTTGTCACGTGCGTTGCTGATCACTTGTTGCTGCGCGTTCTTATAAAAACTCCCATCTACTACTTCTACCCATCTCGCGAGTGTGCGATATGGAAGAGCGTTATTCCCAATAGCTTCCACCAATTCCTTCTGATATTCTTGCTCATTTCTTCCAATCAGAACGGCTATCTTGGTGTATGAGAGCAGCTCGAAACGGGCTACATTCATCTCGCAGGGCGGTAGTCAGACAACTGATTTCACATTGCTGCCGGTGCTAATAGAGACACTCATATAGACATCTGTTGTTGTGAACACACATTAGTAGAGTATTTCTTTCATGGCACAAATATAATTGTGTAATCTGATAACATTTCTTTACAACACGTAATTTCTCACATTATTTCTAACTGCTTCGCTGTATTGTACTACCACATAAACCTGCAAAACTGTTTTCAACAAGTAAATTTTTTATAGTCGAATTCAGGCCATCCTAGTTAACTTGCCGTCACCCATACTAACTACTACGCTATAAAAGCGCCGTGGAAAGCGAACTCGGGCCGGTGCTTAAAAATGAAACTGTCTGAACTCAACATGTTTACAACACGTTTTCTTTTCAATCGTGGAGAGTTTGACAAAAATGTGACTAGCACTATCTTTTTTTTTACATACGTGTTTACGTGTTTTATTGTACATCTTTTGTTACATACGTGGAGAAAATTTAATGAAAAAAATTGAATAAGTCGCATAAATTTTAGGCACAAATGATATGAAATGAAATCGTTTTTCAAACAATTGTACATAACCTTTTTTAAGGAGCTGCTTGTTTACAACAGACTTTGTTCAAGGCAAAAATCTCTATCTTCACTTTTGTAGTTTTGAAAACTTAACTTTTTGCAATTTTCGAAAAGAACGGAGGTTCGCTGATAATCGTTCGCTGATAATTTGCACCATGTTTTTTCTACCCCTTAGTACATACGAGGAGAAAATTTAAAGTTAAATTAGGAGCGATTTTGAGACAAAAACATTGTTTGAAAAATTTTAAATTGCCTCTATTTCGCGCAAAATTACAGGAAAACTACTAATATTTTCGAAAAATTATATATGACCTTTTTTTTTCAAAATCCGTCTTCAAAAAAAGATTTCGTTAAGGAAAATCTCTGTCTTCAATATTATAGTTATGGGAAGACGCCGAAAGAATTTGCATTTTGGCAATCTTCAGAAAATCAAGGATTTCCGTGAACATAAAACCTACACCATTCTCTTAAGTGTCTTTTAGATATCAGAGGACAATGTTTTTTAAAAAATTTGGAGCCATTTTCTGAGAAAATTTTCTAAATGGTTTCGAAGCTTCGTGTAAAGTAACCTCAAACATCAAAATATTCGATTGATACTCCCAAAGCCTTGATTTCCTTCAGATCGATTGGCAAATATCAATTTTGGAGAAAATCGGCTGAACGGTTTAGGCACTAGCGTTGATCACACACGAATAGGCGGACGAACAGACTTTTGCTGTCAATCGATTTTTCGGCATCAAGGGCCCGCAAAACATGGATTCTGTCTTCACAACATGTTAGAGGAAGTAATTTGCCATATACAGCAATAGGATTTTTCTACTTTCTCGTTACCAAGACCCTGCAATAAGAGTTTTTCTGCCGAAAATGTCACTGTTTTCGCACGACTACATATCTTCCTCTTCTTATGAAGAAAGTGCGAGGAAGTAAAAAAAAACATTGTTATGACTTCTGCCCTAAACGTCTTATATGAGAGAAATAATACACTTAAAAATAGAAAATGTATGAAAACGCAAAGAAATAATAGAAATAAAGAAGGATCTTCAAGATCAAAACGAAGGGGCTATAAAACGTGAACTTTCAGAGAGGAAGAATGGTATGAAAGAACTGTTCTGTTTTCACGGTCTTTTAACTTCATGGCCTTTTCCATTCATGTCCTCTCATTCTCAGACGTTTCAAGACATGGGAGACCACCCGAACTTCTTATGCTGGAGACATACAGAACTTTTAGTTCTCTCGCCTCTGGCACGCTTTTCCAACAGTCCACCACGTGCACGGACAGTTGAAGAGCTCTGCTCTATAATTCCTTTCTTTTGTTGTTATTATCTCGAGATTTTTTTTTTCGTACTATCTTCTACGGACTTCGTACTGTCGTGTTGATTACAAGTTCAATTTGACTTATCTTGTTCCATCTCACCTAATATTTTTCAGAGAGTTGAATATCTAATCTGCATATCATTTTATATTGAATACATACATATAACAGCATTTCACACACGATTTCCAAATTAAATATTCGAGAGCATTTCATTCTCTTTTCCACTTAAATGCAAGAGTATAAATTTCATATTTGCTTTTCCTTGAGCAATTTAATTTGTTCAACATCGTAGAGATGTGAGTTTAATTTACTAATACCTCCCCATTGAGTATTCGTTTTTTAGATTACTTCTTGCATTTCCAGCAGTTGATTCTTGTAATGTTCAGCCAAATATATTTTTTTTCTCTCAGGTATTTTTAGTATTCTTATTTTCCATTCTTATACGTATTCCAAATTTGATTCTCTTCTAGAAAAATATATTTCTCCTAAAAGTGAAGAAATCATTTTGATTGTTCTACGAAATAATAATGACAATTCGACGGTGATCACAAATAAAGGGGGTTCAAAATTATTGAATGGTTATATCACAAAGGAATAATGCGTGGAATACGAGGTCCATATTATTTTATTTAACGCGCACCTGCCATTGAAATCGATGTAGATGGAACAATCTAAAATAGATTATTTCATTATTAGCATATGCAAATTGTGTTTTAATTGACAGAACAGTATCAAAAAGTTCATTCCAGATTATGATTGTGTACAAGACAATGGATCTAAATATGAACTAAAGCTAGAATGAATACATTACTAAATGGAAAAATCATAAGAACACAAAAACTCATTGTAAACTGTCACAAACTTAATTGGCTTAAATGAATTAAAAACATTTCCAAAACAAAAAACTAGTGGTGCTAAAACTGCAAGTGCTTTCTCGCATGTATTTTAAAGCAAAATTACACGAAAAGTACCCAAATTTTCGAAAAATTGTGCATGACCTTATTTCAAAATCGAACATATTTCTTCGTGTGAAAAAATCTCTATCTTAAATATTTTAGTTGTAGGAAGACCCTGACAAAATTTTGAACTTTTGCAATTTTCGAAAAATCAGGGGTTTCAACGAAGACGAAACCTGCACCATTAACGTTCTTTACATTTTCAAACTTCATTAACTCTTAAACATTCTTTACAATACCAAACAAAATTTAATTAAAAACGTTGGAGTGATTTTTTTGAAAATTTTGAAAATGTACCTTCATGTTAAGTACCGTCCAAAATTAAAATATCAGTTTTGCTGCCATTCGATTTTTGGGTACGATGAACCCACAAAACATTGATTTCGGCTACACCACGTGTTAAGAGGATTCTTTCTAGATTTAGCAACTGGATTTATACACTTTTTCGTTACCTGGATCCTTTAATAAGAGTTTTTTGTCACAAATTCGCCGTTTTTGCGTGCAGCATTACATAACTTTCCCTCTACTCTGTAGCGAGAAAGTAATATCAAATGGAAGAATAATAAAATGCATTATCGGCAGGAAATAGGTCAGGAATCGGCAGTCACCAGCATCTATAAAATCCAAAAAGTAAGAAAAATCTCCAAAACAACTAAAAAATAAAAATGTCAAAATTAAACCCCAAACTTGCTTCAGAATCTTAATTAAGTGTAGAATGCGGAACACTACTATACAAGTCAATCCGAGACCATCATTAACTTTCGCCTACTCGATTTGCTGCAATGGAGCTGCGAACCATTAAAATTTCAGCTGACCAGAAACAAATGCTTCCAAAAAATAAAAATCCATGGTATAACAGCAAATCCCAGATTCATAGGGAACTAAAACTAGCACTGATTTATTTTAAGAATTTCCCAATCATTCTTTGAATACCTTATAATACCCCTACAACTTGTGAGTAGGTTTCGCGTAACTTTGAGTGAAATGAAGGGAATTTTTAAAGCAATATTTTCTCAAAACTACCTCCAATTTTTTTCTTTTCTCTGATTGCAGAAAGTTTGCTTAAAAGGGCAGTTAGGGCAGATCCTACATTCACTGAAGTTGAATTTTCGATAATTGCAAAAGTTACGAATGATGAGAGAACATACGTGCGTAAAGCACCACTAGTTTGAGCTGTATGGACTTTTTGGCTTGCTAGATTTAAATAAAAGAACCTGTACTTCAGAGAGAAACGTGATTAAATTTACCACTATCCTCTTTAATCCTTATTAACAAAAGAAGTCTTCATCCACCAACTCTGGTAAAGGATCGTTGAAAACCTTTTCATTCTCTTTGTTGTCTTCAACAGCCTCTTAAATGGCATAACTCCTTATCTTTCCGCTACCAAGGGCTCAGTAAATTAATCTTTTCTCTGCGAACTTTTTATTTTCTTCTTTTCTTATATTTCCTTGCGTCAAGTCGTCCTTTTCCACGTATATTGTGTTAAATTAAAATATTGTGGCGGTTTGTACCAAATGTACTTTTTTAAACACTAATTTGCATATTTTACATTTCACTTCAAGTCTTTGTTTTAACGTCATTTCTTTTATGCAAGCTGTAGCTACGGTTAGCCAAAGATGTCTCGGTAGTAGAACAAACTTCCGAACAAGATAGTCTGACATTCAAAGGTTAACATTCCACTGAATAAACAAATAAAAAACGAAGAATCTTAAAAGTATGAAACGAACAAAACGAGCACTCTTCTTCACGTAACATAAATAATAATAGTAATAATATAAAAATATATTATTACCTGTACTTCAGAGAGATAATCTATAATATATATTATATATAATATATATTATATATATAATATATATTATATATATATATATAATATATTATATATATATATTATATATATTATATATTATATATATTATATATTATATATAATATATTATATATATATATATTATATATTATATATATAATTATATTATATATATTATATATTATATATATTATATATATATATATATATTATTGTTGTTGAAAAATAATTGAAACACACCAACGTAACTTTAATATAGTTTGTGAAGTAAGTGTAGTCGATTCAGAGAAATTATATGTTTACCAACTTCCTTTGCCACTTCAGTGGGTGACTTAACTTCCTAAGAGCTTTGATAGACTTAAATAATTTTTTTAACACCTTTTAATCCTCGTAAGGGTCTAATGATCAACTAGAAGTGATGCCTAAGAGATTGATGCAAGTATCATTTTCGTTGAACTCTGAATAATCGAAAATTGTAAATTAAGAAAAAAGACAGAAAATAAGCGCTGTTGTAGCACCACTAGTTTGTTTTCTAAGGGATATAAATCAAAACAAATCCAATTGTTTGGCTTTTCTTGGATAAATATACATTTTTGAATAAAATGAGTCAAATGATTAAATATTACGTATAAATATGCCGTGGAAATAGAAACTCTGTCCACCTTCCAAAACACGCTGAGTTATTTCTGGGTGACCTCTGTGTTCATTGCAGCGACTCGAATCGTGATATATTAGGATTCGAGTCCGGACGGAAGCGGATTTTTTGATATTTGCTATATATCAAATTCAGGCGTGCCCGACTGTAACTTATCGTTAGTTTCCCTTGACATTCTAATCAATTCCTGGTGAATGCCAGAGAAGTACCCTTCACAAACGCCACCCGGAGGATACCTGCTTGAGGGAAACCCCGTTAGCCGACGATAGGTCTCGAGAAAAACACATGCACTACACTTACGGGACTAAAGATCTTAGCTGTTGACTCGGCGGGAATCACTTATTAATCAATCAATCAACATGTAGGTCGGTGCGGGATCTCACTATCCAGCCTCCAAAAAACACCACCATCCTCGTAGAAATAACAGGTGCAACACGTACGGGACAAATAACCAAAGCAGTTGTCATGTCATAAATCACCAAACAATCATTCAATCCAGCTGCAAAAAACGGGGAGCATTGTTCACACTTCCCGTCTCCCCATATCCAGGCCATTGGATATACATTAAACAACTCAGTGTTTTGTCTGTCAGTTCCCATGCAAGAATATATCTCAGACTTTCTGAGCATACGGTAAGTGCACAGAGTAGAGAACCGTCTCTCAGTTCCAATACACCTTATTTCTTATTCTCTGTCACGTTTCCCTCCAGTTCTCAGTCTTATCTTGGAGTTTCCGTTTAGGATGACACGAACTTCCTTTCTCGAAGCCTACAAACTTCGACAACAGAAGTTTCCATGGAAGTTGCTATTGGACTTCCCTTGGGGATAATCTGTCAGCACAAGTTGTGGTTCTCATAAAATATTGGCTTTTAACATTCGTTCCAGCAAGGTGAAGATACGTTCCTCGCAAGGACATTTGTTACGAAAGTGTTTTACGAGGTCCTTCGTCATCGAAGATTTTAATCTTTAAAGGAGCCGAGATTTACGCTCTATGCAAACGGGACTCGTAAACTTTCTCTGTCATTAGTAGCTTTCATAACCCTAGAACTGTATATATATACCACCATATGCAAATCGGAATCACTTCCCTAAAAATAGTTCTCTCTCTAATAAAAAAAACTGCTATAAATTGGTACAGAGAATTGAAATAGTAGTCTTGGCCCTGTTTTACATACACAACTGAGGAAAAAGATAAAATAGTAAAACGCAATACTGTGAGTGTTTTGAAAATTGCCGTTAATTCCACAAGTGGGTTTATCTGAAAACTTTTAAACTAAGAGCAATGTTTCTTGACACTATTTGTAATGGATCATTACAAGTAACGATAACTATAAAAATTAAAAAAAAAAAAACTTGAACATCTAAACAGTAATATGAGAGAATGTGCATGTAAACAAAAAGGGGAAAAAAAAAACAAATTTAAGTAACATAATGGACACGTGAGCAAATTCCGTGAGGGGAATGAAAATAATTTAATAAAATGTTTCGACAAGAATCAAGGAATAGATATATGTAACGCGCGTAACGCAAGTGACCAATGGGAATTTAGATAATATTCGAGTTATCGAATGAGATGTGCAGTAGAAACGTACTGAAGTGCTAGTGCGCAATATTCTAAAAACAGGCGACAGGCGCGCAAGGTGACCGAGCAACGAGACGCATAGATCCGGTGATGATCGGAGGTAGAGACGAGGCAGGATGATTTTGTCATGATTGTGAAGTGAAGTCGGGAAATAATTTTTACGCGATGGTGTTCAACGCGGATGATTGCGTAATTAATTAGGAAGGATTGTTCTACTCACATTATTAGGGAATTTCGGGAGTTAATTTGGACATATGAGTGCGCGTATAAAACAAGGACATTTTGTTGTGGATTAAATAGCAAGATGGAGATGGAATGAATCGGGAGCGCAGGTCAAGAGTGCTGTTCTGCTGCAACAGGAAAGTAAATAATGGGTAATCCTGTCCAAAAAATGAAATAATGTAGGAAGATCAACTCCTGTTTAATTTTATGAATTAAGTTAATATTTTGAAAGAAGCCAATGGGCATGCATACATTCAGAGAGGGAGATAGGAAAATACAAGGTACAACACAACAATCAGGGATTAAAAATAATATTTTGTTAATGTTGTTTCGAGTTTGGATTTTGTGTAACAACTGCTGTATATGCTGTATCTGCGTAAATGTCTGCAGAAGACAATAGCAAATATTATTTAGTAAGTAAGTATCATTATTTAGAGCCGAGATCCTGCAAAATACAATTATCATGAATGTATCATTTCGACATAACTAGTGATTGTAAAGGGGTCAAAAGGGGAAAGACAGGTTAATTTATGATATTCAGTTTCAATATAAATAGGTCGAAGTAAGATACGGTTCATATTTTACCTGTAAATACAATAAATAGTTGCCAAACTTCTGCTTATGTCAGCGTAATTATTGTTACTATTAAATTTTCAATTGCTTACAGAATCGATATTTTTGTTAGCGAGATCACAGAATTGATAATATTGATTTGTTAATGTGAGATCGGTATCAAAACTGCAGTATCGATTTATGTGGTTGGTATAAACTACGCGGATGTCATGAAATGAATTTTTTGTGGGTTATAGTATCTTTTAATTAGTGATAGACAAATATGCAATATGTTTATTACATTGCATGGTACAACGTTTTACAGACCGATGTGTCTGCTTCGTTAGGTACATTAGCTAAAATAGTAACAAGAAAATAGATAATAACAATAAAATTGTATAGGTAAAGTTTGTATACGTTAAATTCAATTGTACCAGACATAAGAACAAAGAAATTCAGACTCACTTTATTTTAATTGATTTTAATTATTTAAACATATATTGTAGTTTATTTAAACATGTAACTTATTTAAACATGTAACACGTAATTCATTTAAACATGTAAGATGTAACTTATTTAAACATGTAACATGTACTTATTTAAACATGTAACATGTAACTTAAAATAACTTTAAATTTAAACATGTAACGTGTAACGTGTAACTGACCAGTTTGCATATACATGTTATACTTCATTTGCCAGAATAGAGCAACGGTGGAGGCAAATGTCAACGTAACGCCTAGTGGTTTGCGCACGTATTGGAGGCCGAAGATTCGATAGCGCTAATAGGCCAGAAATGTACTTGATTCGCAAATTCAAGTGTGACGGACGTCAGGAGAAAACATATATCCGGTTATTCCCAATCTCTTCACTTGTGATTTAGCTTCAACTGCTCGAAATCACCGTATATTTACAATCTGTAAGTTATATTTTTATGTTAAAAATTAATACTTCACTATATTAAATTAACCTAATTAAACGTAACTTCATCACTTTTATTCATTATAGAAGCTCCATGTACGCATGCGATGTAAACTCTTTAGATAATTAATAGGCGAGTTTGTGGCATCTGTCGGAAACGAATTTGTTTACCAACTACTCTGAACAGGGGTCTCTGATCAGTTTCACGCATCCAGAACAGCATCCTATACAACGGCACATGTACCAATCTTTCCTTCCTATTTTCTCGCAATCATCACCAATATCACCATTTCTCCTAATCGAGTCTGCGGCACCTGGGAAGAACGTATCGAAGGTTCGAATTTCGACCTTGGCGAATTTTCGACACTAGCTAATACAGCTTTCCCGAAGCTATATAGCTAGATTGTTTTCTTCTCTCAGCTGATGTCTGGGGGGAATGTATAGTGGTCACCTACTCTCATCTAGTTTCTGTCTTTTTTACAATCAATATGAGGCGAATTCCGGAGCGGTACCTTAACAAACGGGCAACGGATCGCGCGCAACGGATCTTTCCTTCCCCTTCCTTGTCCTATCCTCTCCCCTTCCATACACACACTAACATGCACTACACTATCACATATTCCGGGAGACCGGTCGGGAGCTTAGGGCTTGTCCCGGCTGGGGCGGCACCCCGCTGGTGGCAGAGTCCTGGTTAGGGGGAAACTCCGCTAACCGACGGTAGGTTGGCGCCGGATCTCGCCATCCTGCGGAAGAAGATCACCGCCATCTCCCAAGGAAACAAGCGTGCTCTGCACTTACGGGATTAGTGACCTAGCTGTTGACGCGCCAGGAATTCCTAACCATCCAAACCCAATATCAATCAACAGGAGGGGAGAGCTATACACCCTGCAATTGCGCAGGACTAACATTAGGAAAAAGAAATACGCTTTAACTCCGAATTGAATTTCGTGAATCGCCGCATTCCCACGAAGAAGGGTTTACGCTGGGCGGAAGATCTAAGGCGAGTGCCGGGCTGTTTACTGGAGGGCGGACAAACACACAACTCCTCGTCTCGTCTGATGTGGAGTCGACGGCCGCGCGGCTGCTTGCACCTGTCGCCCATGGCTGAGCAATGCCTGAGCAACTGAGCCGCCTTCGCGGAACTGCGGATGGGAAGAACCTACCGGTGTTAAACGAAAACCGGTTTTCTACTTTATTACCTACTACGTACTTTCGTAGTTAAGAGACAGTATTGGGAAGCTGCAGAGAAATAAGGAGAATTGTCGACTGAAAAGCTCGTGTTTGGAGTTCTATTATAGAAAATGTGGATAAATCGTGTTTACATATTTAGTAAATTATTTTCACTAACACGTTCTGCAGTCAGAATTCACGTTTTGTGGGTGATTAAGACTGAAACATTAATTCAGAGCAACACTACCAGTTTGTCTTTCTGTGTATAGTCATTGTTTGCACCTAAACCGTTCAGACAATTTTCTGAAAAACAAACGTCTGACAAACTGATATACCTCAATCGATTTGACTAAATTGTAGGATATGGGAATTTGAAGTGAATTTTTTTTGTCTTTTAGGAAAACTTTACATGTTCTCCTAACAACAGCTTAAAATTACATCAAAAAATGCTGCAGACTTTTTTCAGATACACCAAAGAATGATTAAAAATAGTGTATATGTTATTTTCGGCTGCTCGTACGTAGTAGGTGAGAAAGTAAAACTTCATGGCGTAGGCATTTAAATATTCGGTGATTGAGGGCTTTGTCTTCGGCGGGCATGGTCTCACTGTTTTTCTACGTCGTAATCGTATTAATATTCTCGCATGATTTTCTACATAATGTATATTTATTCTTACAATATTATTCGTATTTAGTGCCGATATCGCAATAAAGTAAATTCCTCGTGAGAACTACTCCCAAGCTCAAACTGCACTCACCAATTAGGTTTCTCATGGCATCAGTTGATATTACCGCAGTGCCTCTAAACGGGATTCCAAGGATTCGAGTCCTTACGGAGGCATGATTTTCGGCATATCTAGGTCGAATCATCTACTGGCTGCTTTGATCGATAGTTTTCCGTGAATTCTCCGATTAACACAAGGTAAATGCCACAGGAGTACCCTAACAAATGGGCAAGGGCCATGCGTGATTTTTTCTTCCTCTTTCTTGTCCTATTCACGGATGCACAACTTTCTTGAACCTGTTAAAGTTATCATGCACTGACCTGAGCAAAGAGGTTGTGCCCTGTCGTAGACTGTCCTTGTGTTTCCTAGAAATGGGCGAGGCCAGAAATAAAAGAGAGACGAGCGCTCCTCTGCACCTGTCGAGGATGCGGCGGGGTCTTCTGGGTACGCCTTTGAGTTCGGAGGAGGTTTCCTTTAGATCGCTCACGAACGTCGCGAGAAGGCATCTCAACGGAAGTTCTTTTTCTTCTCTCGTCCTCGTAGTGGTCTTGTTTCTTGGAATTTTTTCTTCCTGTAGTTGCTGCCATATTATCGAGTGTCCTGTGCTTCTTATGAAGAGTAATTAAAAGTCATTTAATTAATTTTTAACTTTGGTTTAATTAAAACAATGCATAAAAAGTTACTTATTTTAGAAAATATTTACGCATACTGAAGCATACTTTTTTCTCAATATATAGACCTATATTCTAATAAACAACTATCCCTGCCTGGAACTTTTATTTGAAATATTTATTTTCTTGATTTGCACATTCTAATAATTATAATTTCAAATTAAACGCTATACGTTCTAAACTTAAGGTAAATCTTCAATTAAATTTGAATTTATTATTCATTTTGCATTCATATGCCGTACATTTTAGATATGTGTCGAGTATTTTCAAAGCGTTATTGAACTTTAAAACGTAGTACCCCGAAACATTATTTTCATTTGTTCCCTTTTGTAACTGAACTTGCACTCTGAAATGAAAATCAATATTTGAAATAACCAACGATGTACGCTTGAAAAGAACTCTTCCCAAACGTCAAAGTACGTCTAGTTATTACCAGAGGTAATATATGGGTTAGTACTTTGAAACTTTACATAATGTTTCTGGTCTTGAAAACTTCGACATTACTTTGATAATAATCACTCAGTATTAATTTTGAAGAAAATAAAAAAAATTGTTCTGTACCGGTTAGTAGGGAAGAGTATGATGAACATTTTAAAAACGAGTCAGCTTTTCTATTGTCGTATGAAAAACCTTTTCATTTTATTTTATTTATTAACTGTACGGACTTTAGCTTTAAAATAATTGAGTTCAACCACAGCATGCTCTAATGCTTAGAATATTCTCTGATTCTACTATCACATAAAAATGCCAAATATTTTCGAGAACTGACATTAAATTAACTATATAGAAGCAACGCTTAATTCAAATATGCCCACTTTAAAATTGCGATAATTTCAATTTTGTGGATGGCCACAGTACAATAATCCGTTTACAAGGATTAATTTGGTCTATCAGTAACGAACTCGAATTTTTATTTCATTTCCTTCCATGCGGAATCCAGTTTATCACAAGTGACTATTGACATTTTTGAAAATTATGAAGCCCCAATGAGCTTAATCGTAATTTCCATTTAGAGCCGCGATGACATGAGGCTTGATATTTTAAAAGCCCATCCACTGATTACACCATGTTCCAGATTCATTGACGTTCTTTTCCTGTTCATTGAGTGATGAAAGATTGATTTTTTAGCCATCAGTTCACGGGTCACGAACTGAGAGTCTACACTTTATATTTTTTTGTCAAAACTGCACTATAAAGTGAAATTGTGACTGAGAGTTTTGAATAGCTTCCGTATTCTTTCTTCAAGGTACGAATTGTAATTATCAAAACAGTCAGAAATTAATTACTCGAGTTCAGGAAGGGTTTGTTTTGAAATGACTAGTTAAGACCGCCAGGACCCGAATCCTAGGACCTCCCGGTCAGCGATGTTGCAGGTGTAACGACAGTGCTGCCCCTAGTCACCGTAGACCTTTTTAAGAAAAGAAAATACGCTGTTCCTTTAATTTTAAATGAAATATAGCAAATTATATTACATGAAGATGTAAAGCCAAAATTCGTTATCTTTGCTGACATCTATTGGCAGAATTTTGCTCGTCGCTGTATCGCTGTTACACAGTTTTTTAATGCATTGAAAATTCACAGAACAGTACAGTACGAAACAGTCTGACAACCAACGTGTTGGAATTAGGTTGTGTAGAGAGCACAAGACTTGTACAGTTAGGTTTGGTAATTCCCCCATATGTTTCAGAGAGTATTCGTGAGAGTGTGAGAATGATAGAAGGGGAGCTCTATCTCATTGCCTTCTTCCATGATCCGGGCTTCCACCAGAATTGTAAGATTGTATATCCTCTGCCCCATATCTTATTCAAGTGTGGCTTGACTCCTGTATGGATGAAGAGACGCGCGAATTACGCATTGATCTACTTTAAAGAGACATCTCAAGATGGCAGTTCGAGCGACGTCCTTTCGGGAAAGCTGGAGCATTATTTAACTACCATGCCCGTAAAAACAACTCATCCACCTATCGGTTTATTCAAACTATTCTCTAAACGCTCCCGACAATAATAAGAACAAACTGAAAATTTCAACGAAGTTGATGTAGTAGTTTTTGCAATTATGGAACTCACATACAAACCTTGTATAATTTATAGATTACATAAATCAGTTTTATATGAAGCAGTATTAGTGAAATATTTGTTTTCTGTGTGTGTACGATAACTACGAACGAAGGAACCAACATGTCAGTTGGCTGTGATTTTGATTACAAAATACGCGAATCTCTAACAAGTACTCTCAAAGGATAGCTAATTCCATTATAAGGCTGAGAAATAGATTTTTAAAATCAGATTATACGAGTCCAAAATTTCTAAACAACTACTTCAGTAAAAATTCCCAGCAGTGTGACATTCTGTTTTATTTTTTATTTTGTTGCTTTTCAACTGCCAATAAAATACCATTATATAATATGGACAATCAAGAGAAAAATGGAACTGTAAACATGTAAGGAACAGAAAACATCTAACTGCAATAATAACGGAAAGGCATATGCTTTAGTTGATGTCGTTGGTCATTCGACTTAAGGTAATGGAGGCAAAGATGTGTGCCTGAAATTCCGTTTTTTTTAAGAGCTAGTTTTTTACAACACACTATGACGAAGGCAAAAATATCTATATTTAATGAAATGTTAAGTTTTTGCAATTTTCGAAAAAACTGAGAGATAACCCAAACAAGGACTAGCACTGTACATTTCACCACCCCTCATTACAGAAGAAGAACGAATTTAAAGAAAAAAATTTGAGCGGATTTTGAGAAAAAAATTATTTTTTTAAAACAAATTGCCTATTTTTCACACAAACCTACAGGAAAAGTACTCATATTTTCGAAAACCTGAACGTGTATAATTCCAAGATCTGTCTTCAAAGAACAGATTTTATTAAGGAAAAAGATCTCTATTTTCAATATTATAGTTGTAGAAAGGCGCCCAAAACAATTGCACTATCGTAATTTTTGAAAAACCTGGGATTTCAACGAACATGAGACTTGCCCCATTCTCTTAAGCGTCCTTTACACTATTCGATAACATATTTGCTTAAAAAAATGTTGACCCATATTATCGAAATGTTTGAGATTATTTCAGGAGCTTCACGTAAAAAAATTAAAATATGAGTTAAATTCAAGGGGTCGCGACATTGGGGATTCATATTTGGAGAAATTCATATTTGGATATCAATTTTGGAGAAAATCGTCTAAACTTTTATGGGCTAGCGTTAACCACACACAAACATACAGACGACTTTTGCCTCTAATCAATATTTCTGTCTCGAGGAGACACAAAACATGGACTCTGTCTACGTAATGTGTTAGAAATAGTAATTTACTGCATTTAAGGACAAGATTTATCCACATTTTCGTTACTAAGGCTCGGCAAAAATACTTTTGTGTCGAAAGCCCGTTTTTCTCTCACCATTACAATACTTTCTCTACAGAGCGTAAGCAGAAGGTAGAAAGTAAAATTGGCGCAAAAACACAGCTAAAATTTGAAAATAGGTAAACTGAGAAAGAAGAACGTAAAGCTGAGACGTTCAAAACCTTGTGAGCATCCCCTTTAAAGAAATCGAAACATTTTACCAGCGGGGCACATCAAACGAGAATGAACGAGGTTTATTAACTGAGTTTGAATTGGTTCTTAAGATACCATTATATAAAAGCGGAATCTGACTTCATCATGCAGAACTAATGCAACCATCTAATAGGATAAGTGTTTGTATTATCCACGTGTCCTAACAGTGCTCTTAAATGATGCAGCGCTCACAATGCTGATACTATGTAAAATAATCTAAAAGTAATCAAAACAGAAATGTTATAGATATTACGAGAATTAGTGCCGATGAGAATGACTCAAAGGCAAATATACAATAAACATACATTGTAAGATCTCAAAACATCCTGACAACGCTTTCATATGTTGTTCGAAAGATGCTTCTTAGAAGTACATTGTCGTTGTGTTTGAGTGCTTTGTATTAAAGGTATCAACAAATTAAAACAATTCCTATCATCACATAGAAATTGTTTTCGTTCGTTGATTACTGCTTTAGCCAGTAAACACGTACATGTACTTTTCTGTTGATAGTATTGAAAGTTCTGATACATTAAAACACTGAAAGTGCAAATACATTTTCGTGAACTAAAGAATTCCTTTTGTATGGCACTGGAAGAGGTGGCTCAGGGCATCAACTGTCGTCTCTGCGGTGTCTCAGTGAGACCGAGAGAATCTAGGTTCGAATTCCGACGGTGGCAGGATTTTCCACACAAGGTATACAGCTAGGTCTAATTCAGTCGCTGTCTGGAGGAGATATTATAACGGCCGGCTGCTCTGATCAGCAGTTTTTCATGTTTTCTCCGATCAATACCAGAGGAACGCCTGAGCAATACACACGGGTCAAGGATCGCGCGCAATCTTTCCTTCCTCTTCCTTGCCCTATCCTCACCCTATACTTACATTCACTTACACTTGCACGCACTACACTACAGTACATGCCGGAAGACCATTCTGGAGCTTAGGGCTTGTTCTAGCTGGGGTGAAGCCCCGTTGGTTGGAGATTTCTGATTGTGGAAAAACCGCGCTAGCGGACGGTAGGTCGAAACCGGATCTCTCCATCCATCGAGAGTGAAGATCACCGCCCCCTTCCGAGAAAAATATGAACTACACTTACGTGACTAATGACAATAGCGGTTGACCTGTCCGGAACCACTAATCAATCAATTTGTATGACCACATTCTTTTACCCAAAAGAAAAATTTTCTCGTCCCAATAATCATATCTAATAGTTTTCTGTCACCTTTTACCAGTAATTCATTATTCATACTTTATTTTTCTTACTTTCTTGATTCTTCTGAGGGGTCGTTCATAAATTACGTAACGCTAAAGAGCTGGGAACGGGTTTGGAGGAAGCGTTACGCAGCGTTACGTAGGGGTAGGGTGGTAAAGGTTTAGTGTTACTAAATGTTGACATTTATTTTTAAAATCTTTCTACATTTGCAAAAATATTTTTTATTCGGTCCTTTAATAAAACTTTAAAATAATGACAAATAAAATTTTCTGTGTGTACACGGCGCGACAGCCTGCGTAGGGGCCATGGCCTACCAGCAGCGTCCCGGCCTCGCGACCATGGGTTAAGGGGATGCGTGTTGTTAGCACGACATGTCCACACCGTATTCTGGTCTTCTCCATCTGAGAAGTAAGTTTTCTCATCGTCACACAGCAACATATGCTATGACATTGCAAGGAAATGCACATTATATTTTTGCCCGATCCGGAATCGAACCCGGGGTCGCGTCATGGAAAGCGAGTACGCTGACCAAAGAGTTAAACCGCGACGACTATAAAATTGTATAAATTAAAAATATTAATAAATAGTACGATGTATAAATTGTTACAATAAATGGGAATATTTTTCATCAATGATTCAGTGAAACTGTTAAATTACGAAAAAAATATTCAAAATTGATTTTTATTCCAAAATCCAATTAAATTGGCGCAATAGACTCGCGGCCTTAGCGCCATCCACGACTGCGTGTGCATAGCGGAAATTTTCTCGCCTATGCGTCCTTCCTTGATTCAAAAAGTATCCCTAATCTTATTGTTTGGTTCAGTCCATTTTACCAACTTAATTTGACTTTAATTCTGTATTGTCCCATAAAATACTGTAAATTTGCACTACATAATTTATAGGTGGTCCCTTAATTTCATTTTGTTGAATGCAGACGATACAGCACTATATGTGGGAGGTTGAGATATGCAAAACCATCTAGCACATCAAAGTGAAAACGAATCGAAAGTTGGTAGCGGAAGTTTCTCTTGTACTTTTCTCGCAATTGTGACCAGTCTTGGAATCCAAAAATATGAAAATGATATTGAACCGAATTTATAACGAGCCCTAATAAATTGCATTCAGGATCCCAAACTCGTACACACCGAAACATGTTGAAGACAACGTTATAGTGATCCAAATTGCTTTTCATCTTTCTCGTTTCCTACTGCATCCCCCACTTCCAACACCCCATCCAAAGGTACGAGGCGTGAAAGAACATAGTTTTCACAACAGTTTTTTCGACAATTCCAACGCCTGGGGAACGATAAGGGAAGCAGATGGGGTCATTAGGACCTCGTTTACGAGCAAAGAGCAACGCCGGCGAGGGTGATAGCAGCTGGGCGAACGGAACAGGGTTGTGGCTGCGGAAAGTCGTTAGTTCTTAGTTTTCCTCTTTCATCGCGACTTATGGCCAAAGCCAGCTCAGATAACGATGCGGACAAACCAAGAATATCTGTCCGGGAATAAACAGGAAAAACCCGTATCTCTTTGCACCTAAGTGACTTTGAGAGTTTAGTGGCGGCATTATTTTTGCGTTGCCCTTCTCTCGCGACTGTTTTATTCGGGGTCATGGGAAGGATAGTAGGTGTACAGAACGCTAGATGTAAGGTTGGCATTCAGCAGAAAAGGACCGTACATAATTCTCTCATTAGAAAGAGTTGTGAAGCCTGCGTTATGGGAAATGGTAATTTACATTACAAGACAACAAAGAGAATGTTTCCATGACTGAAGAGCTTCCGGACGAGACCGATAAACTGTATCTAGGAATTTCGTTGTGTCACTGAACGCCATTTTTTCCCATGTACTCGTACAATATTTTATTCGACCGCAATTTTATTACAATTTGCCGGTGTGATATACAAATTTAATTGGCGATCACGAGAATGAACTACGCATTTTTACGTTCGGAGGTGGGTTCGTATTTTCATTTCTAATTTTACTTTCAGAACTAGTACGGTAAAGTATACTTTCCAGTTATACTAAACAGACAATACAGAATACTTTGAACATTTCTCATACTATTAATGGGAGACTACAGCTCACTAGCGCGCCTAGTAACATGAAGAATCAGCAGAAAATTCAAATTTCAGAACATGTACTCCAATACTTTTCGGAGTTCTAAATTTTCAATTAAAGCTATTGTTTACATTATTATTAATATTGTTTTTATACTTGCGTATCAAATTTTATATTTTTGGAACATAAATATAAATCTAGAATACTACTATTAATATAAAGTAGTTATTACGTATGAGGAAAATGTTAAGTATTAACAAAACAAAGTTCTTACAACTTTTCATCAGGAGGAATTCCAAAAACGATTCCTCTAAAATCACAAAAGCCAAAATACAAACCACTGTACGTACAGAATTACAGCAGGTTTGATTTTTGTAAAACATGCACTACACTCATTTTGATGTTGAACAAACCTCTACAACTCAATAACATTTACCAATATAAAGCAGTATTTCTTCTCTTTAGTCATTTGATACACTGACCTCAGAGGAAAAAGACATAAACAGCAGTAATATTTCATAACATTGATGAAACTGGCCTTAATTTTTTGATACGGCAAATTTTAGTTTCATTCTAAGTAATAATACTTACCAAAGTAATGTAATAAAATTTTGCACGGAAATAGCCTATTTAACTGTACTAGAATGATGTGATCTCCTATTTCTTTCTGCAGTAATTACCATTGATGTAATTTTTATGTTTATGATTTATGTCCGTTATCATCATTGTAATGTAATCTGAATATTGTAAAAACTTGATATTGTCAATGTTAAATGTAATATAGAGTTTTATTTAGTCTCTATTGACCTTGCTGTTGATGCGACTTAAAATAAAGTTTAAAAAAATTGATACCATTTATCGATGTTACACAGAGTATAATAACCTGATGAGTTTACGATTAGATTAATGTAGATCGTTTAGAGAATGATGAAGCATAAAATGAAAAGTAGAGCGTACAAACAAAATGTATTTTGTGCACTGTCACATACGTGTGCCAAATGTCCACATAATGGACTAATTGTCTGATGTTTTAGGATACGTCAACTGTTATGGTCATTAGTCCCGTTAGTATAGTGATGCTTTTTTAAATTTCGGGAGGTGACGGTCTTCCTCCCCTGCTGGGTGGAAAATTTCGACGCCAAAAATGTTCACCATCTCAATTACCACATTTTTAAAAATTGTCTGTTCTATACACCTGGAATAATGAACCATATCAAGCAAGATATGGTTCATTATTCATTCAGAATACTACTTGAGAAAAATGTAATGTAACACAGGTTGTTTAAATTAAGATTAATGTTCATAACGTTTAAAAGCTATTAACTCAACATTTTCATTCGATGATTCAATGTCTAGAGGGAATTCTTAAACGGGGACAGCCTGCTCTCACTAGATTAATCATGTCATTAGTAACATGATCAGAATGGCTAATCGCGAAGAAGACCGCTTCCTTCCGCAAAAAATGCACCGCACTAACAGGACTCATGACAATAGCATTTGATGCTCTCGGAAACTTGATGCAATCGACCAATCAAGTGTGTTGTAGAATGTTTTATTTGATGTCATTTATGCAATTGATGTTTTAGCCTTCCTCCTCCTACTCCTAAGAAAAATGAAGGAGCCGCTATTGCTGTGCAATGGCCGTGCTCCCTCGTCGCGTCGTGGTCTGTTCTTCGCCGGAGCTGCGCCCTCCGCCCTCCTCCCACGAGGGCTCCTTCCGAGGATCGATTCCCCCTGCCCCCCCGCCCCCCCCCTTTCCCCCCCCCCCGGGGGGAAACCAAATTACCGTCGTCGCTCCAAAACCCCCGCCCTTTCTCGCCCACTTCCTGCCTCTTACTCTCCAACATTCCCCCCGCCTTGTCTCGCCCCACTCTCACCCTTGTTTCCCGCGTTTACCTTTGGCAACCCGCCTCTCTCTCCTCCCCCCCTTCTCCACTCTCGCCTTTTCCTTTCCCCCCTTGCCCGAGCTCCCGCCACCGCTCTTGACCTTCCCCTCCCCTCGTCCTTGCCTTCGATCACGGCTTCGCTCACGCTCTTTCTCCTCATCCTCTCGCCTTCGACATTGCCTTTCTTCCATGCACTTCCTTTTGCCCCTCCTCCTTTCCCTCACCATCTTCGCCTCGAAATAATAGGAAAAATTCCGTGGCATCCTTGGGGAACGCCGGTCGCAGAATTCACATTCCCGGCTCGGAAGTGACAATTCTACGATGCTCTTATTCCTGTAGTCCAATTCACGTTTTGGTCTGATTTCTGCGAACAAGCAAGTCTGAAAAAACCTTTCAAGGTACTAGAGAATGAGATACCGTGAAAAGGGAATTATACCAACGCTCAAGGCTTGAGGTAGCTCAGTGTATCAACTGATGTCACTGTAGTTCCTCCAACTGGGAGGTCCAAGAGTTCAAGCCCCGATGCTGGCAGGATTTTCCACGCTAGCTAGATAGCTAGGTCAATTTCAGTCGCTGTCTGGAGGAGAATTGTATCTCCCGTTTGCTATGTTCGATAGTTTTCCATAGATTCTCCGATCAACACCAGGCGAATGACGGAGCGGTAGCCTAACAAACGGATCACGAACCGCGCGGGATCTTTCCTTCGACTTCCTTGCCCTATCCTCATCCTTTACTAACATACACCTACACGTACATGCTCTACATTTACAGGACTAATGACCGTAGCAGTTCACGCGCCTGGAAACTCGAAATAATCAGAATCAATCAACGCTCGTGGCTAAGGATGGTAGTGAAGATAGGATGGGAAAAGAAAAATAGCGTCCGGTGCATGACTCGTTCTTGAAAGTATTTCACTAGCATTCGCCTACGAGTGAACGAAGGGAACCACAGAAACGCTCAATCAGGGACAACACAGAGAGATTTGACTTCAAAAGCATAAGCATAAGTAAGAAACTTAACTGAATTACTTTAATTTAACACATATCTCATTTTATTGTTTAACAAAAATCTTGATTAAACCAAATATGAAATCTAAGCGCAAATAAGCACATGCATGTTAAACTACTTACAATAACCTAGATACTACTAACCCAATAACACCTAGCTAACGAAAAACTAATGAACATTTTGAAATCAGCTCGTAGCTCACTATCTATGTGTGTGTGTGTGTATATATATATATATATATATATATATATATATATATATATATATATCAAAACGTCTAATGTATTTTGAATTAATAGTTTTGTTATGTTCTATGAATCAGGGATACATCTATATTTTAAGAAGCATTGTATTCTCGTTTAATTCACTAACTCGTTTAGTGGCACCGATTTCAAAATGGTTTTCACAAAATAAATATTTTCCTTTCAGGATAGGGGAAATACCTGTAAAAAATTTGTCTCGATAATTTTTTTCAATATTCTTACAAAATTAGTGGGTTCGATTTGAATATTTTCAAGGAAATCTTTCTAACTTGCTCACTATTTAGTTTAATAACATTTAATTCTATTGTGATACTCGAAATACTCATATGCTTTTTAATTTTAGGAGTCATAATAGTGTCTAACTAAATGAATTTTATAATCAGCAATAGTCGTTAAATGCATTACTATCTTTGCGCAATTTGTAGTACCCATGAATAAAAGGCATTATATCGAAATACCATTATGTTTTGTCCTGTGAATACTGCCTTTCGTGCTAAAAAAATGTGCGAAAAACCAACTTTGGCTCGAAGGCAACTGCCTGAAACTTGATTATTTTGTGATTTCGCATGCCTTCACTGCAACGGTCATTAGTCCTTTAAGTGAAGTGCATGTTGTGTGTGTTCGGAACTTTTTATCTACAGGCACCGCTGAGGCAAACATTCAGTTTCCATCTGGTCACCCGGCATATGTTGTAGAGTAGTGCATGTTAGTTTGTGTTTTTAAAGGGAGAGGATATGACATGGATGAGGAAGGAAAGGTCGCGCGCGGTCATGGCCCGTTTGTTAGGCTACTGCTCCGGCATTCACCTGGTGTTGATCGGAGAAACCATTGAAAACTACGGATCAGAGCAGGCGGCCGCTAGGATTTTCCTCCAGACAGCGACTGAATTCGACCACTATTCAGTGAATGTCGAAATAACACCACCGCCGAGACGCAACCCTAAAACCTTTTCCTCGGAGACGCTACAGTGGCAAGAATTGTTCTCCTGAGCCATCTCAGCAGATGGGAAAGTTGAAAGTGGAAAGTGAGAAAAGGAATGAAAATGTTGAAGGCCCATCGCCAGAAAGACAGAAGACAAGAGCGAACCTGGACGGATAGTTGGTGCGAGAAGAGTTTCTTGCCGCGGGCGACTTCCGCCTTTCAACGACTCATGACAGCCTGAATTTTAATGGGATTTCTGGACAATGGAGGCACACACGTTCTGACATGCATGGGTCAAGGAAAATCTCGACAGGAACAACACAAACAGTCTGACACGTTTACTAGTTTGCGATTCTTCTTTTGTATGATGTTCGCTTTGTAATGGTTATGCTTTTTTATTCCCTACCTCGGTGTCACAGAAGTTTGAAATGTGGAAGCAAGAATTTGCTGATGATTTAACTAGTTATTCAGATCTTGTAATCAAATAACTATTTACTAATTGTTGCTAAGAGGACGATGTGAATGTTAAATTCAAACCATCTCACCTCCTGTAAAGAACTCTTCTGAAGTTGTTCATGCTTGTCAAATACAGACAGGACCTGTCAATTTTAAGCTCTCTGAGATTACAATGTCAAACTCCCTGAGGGTACAACTGAGAGCCAATGCGCTGTGGTTAAGGCTGCCGGTTTGTGTTCCGTGTAAGACAGACCTGTTCTACACATATCGGCCTAGGTGGGTCAGGGTATCAACTGATGTTCCTGCGGGCCTGGGATTCGGGAAGGCCTGGGATTCGAGTCCCGACGGTGGCCGTATTTTTCGACACTAGCTAAATAGCCAGGCCGAATTCCGCTGCTGTCTGGTGGAAAATTCTAGAGGTCGGCTCCTCTCTTCGGATAGCCTCTTCCTCAAAGCCTTACTGTCGCATGCCGTCAGCGGGATAGAAATCAGTGACGCACGAAATATGGAAATTCAGTCATTACGCGCAATACGAGAATACGTGGAATATTATTATTATTAGAATTTTTCAGTCAAAATCGAAACTTTTTCAATGCTTTTGTATTTTACTCAAGTTTCTGGTTATTTAACAAAACCATAGACACTTTTCAAATGGCCGGAGGCTGTATAGTTTTGCACTCCTAAGTTGTAAAGAATTTTTCTTATTACTGATACGTTATTGCTTGTTATGGCCGTCGACACGGAGTTTGATATACCCTGCATAACTTGGATCGAGAGTAACGTCGTTACGAGGGAAATATGAAAACAGTTAATGGTTTATGAAGGGAATTGTGAGAGGGAATTATGAAAGGGAATTATGGGAGGCAAATATGAAAAGACAAACCGAGTCAAGTTAACAACTAGATACATAGTAAGCAAGTAAATCTGAAATCATAAAATACAGAAAAAGATAAAATCACGTATCCCTCAGTTGTTTCTGATTGGTGGAATATCCCAAGGGGTAGAGAGAACGCTGTCTTAGGGGGAGAGGGCTAGTTCGTTTACGTACGAGGCGGAAGTATCGTTATATTTCCCTGCCGAAGGAGAGATTTGCCTGCGCGTACGTCACGACGAAAAAATATTTCTGAGCGGGGTTTTCCCTCCAGAATTACTGTCAATAGGCCAATAAATATTTATCATTTTAGCATCAATTGTTCTAACTTTTAGCAATCGATTTGTCTAACTCCTGTCAACTGCTATTTTGAGATGTTCCTTTCAGGCACAATTTGCGGACCCTTCCCGGCCGTTCTAACGCATATTTCGAATTTCTTTATAAAATTATAAATTGTTTCAAAATTGTTAATTCGGGATTTTCGGTTCTGAGACATCGGTAGACGCTCCCCCTTTAGATTTGCAAACGTAAATTGTTTATAATTTGAAAAAGTTGCAATTTTTTATTGTTTCATCTGAATGGCGCTTAAATGCGATGCAAAATTCCGAAATCCGATTGGCGCTATCATACTTCGTTCTCGAGATATATGCAATTGTTTATAAGAAATTAACATCTTATAATTACCCCATTTGTCTTCACTTAACACAAGCATGCAGAAAAAACAGTTCTCTAATGTCGTACTTTTGCCTGCTACGCTTAAAATGTACTTCGCTTATAATCAAATTTCGTGGCCAATTTAATTACGCTAAATCCGTCTTTTTATGGCGAGTATGAACATAAATTTTATTTTGTTTTATATTCTTTTCTAAGTCTTACAATTTGCAAGTCTATATATTTGTCAAATAGGGAGGAAATTGATTATAAACAAATTATTTTTCAAGGTGCATTACGTCGAAACGATAGTTTCAGCTTTTCTATCGAAGAGATGTTGAGCAACCGAATGACTAATTGTATTACTAATTTTTTCATAGTCTCCTGTTAAAATCGAGAGTTAGAAACTATTTGTTCCCCTTGTTTAACCATTACCATTAAAAAATAGTGAAACATCTATTAGCTGTTTGCTGTAAACTGGATTAGATAACTGGATTAGATAAATGGAATGTTAAAGTTTTCTAATGAAGAAATATTTATTTTATGTATTGAGAGATCACATGAGTAGAATCACACATCACAAAAAGCTACTTTATTTACAGAAGATAGAAATTTCTAAATGAACTTATATAAACTTTAAGTTAATATTTTCAAATCAATTTATCATTCAATAATTCAGGATCATATTTCTAAAACTGTTAATCTGATGTTTTCATTTTATAATATTCGAATCAGAGTACATATGCTAAATCTACGCATTGTTAATACATATTTTTAAACAACATTAATTATTATATTTAAAACATTTTTTAGATTGGTGAAAATTTCAATGAAATTTCATGAATTCTTAAATTCTTGAAAATAAATACTCCTAAAATTGAGTTATTGTATCGTCTTAAAATATTACAAAGACACCTACTTGGTAAAACGAGTTGCTACTACTAAAAGAAAAAAAATGTTATAACATTTCAAAGAGATGTAGCGTTTATGTTTACAGTTTAGAAAATATCAATGCCGTAGCATTTTTGAGTGAAAATACATAGAACGAATTTGGTGGTTAAGTCATATTACCTACCCAACACACACAACATTTCAGTTTCAATCCCACAAATATCGTCAGAGTTCAGTGGTTTGTTGGACGCTACTCTCCATTATACGAAACTACCGGAACCTTGAATTTTGCACGACCATCTGTACAGGGAGGACGTTACGATTGTTAGCGATTCCGGACGCGTCAACTACTATGGTCATTCGTCCCGTACGTGTAGTGCGTGTTTTTACTCGGGAGGTTTCGGTGGTCTTCCCCTGAATGGCGAGATCCGGCGCCGACCTACCGTCTAGTGGGGTTTTCCCCAACCAGGTATCTCCCGCCAGCGTGGCACCGCCCCAGCCGGGACAAGCTCTAAGCTCCCGACCGGTCTCACGGCATGTGTGGTAGTGTGGTGCGTGTTAGTGTAAGCGTATGTAAAGGATAAGGATACAACAAGGAAAAGGTAGGAATGATCGGTCACGGCCTGTGGCCCGTTTGTTAGGATCCTGCCCTGGTATTCGTCTGGCGTTGATTCGAGAAATCAGGGAAAACTACGGATTAGAGCAGCCGGACGCTAGGATTCTCCTCCAGATACCGACTGAATTCGACGTTCCTGTCAAGCTATTGTCGAAAAGCCTGTCACTGTCGGGACCCGAAACTAGGACCTCCCGGTCAGACCCGGTCAGATATTTGGAGAAGTGTCGTTCCAAACTATCAGGCAACCTTGTTTATGGTTCAACATAAAATTAATTGTATTTATTAATATTAATATATTACTTTAATTAAAATGTATTATATTATATTATATTTAAAAAGTACTATATAATATTACATTAAAGTTATATTTTCATTCTCATTGTAATATGTTTCTATTTATTCGCCAGTAAAGGCCAATTTAATCTTGGGGTTGTACAAATAATAAATTAAAATAATATAAAAATGGAACCAGAGAGGCTCTTTAATGTAGTTGCCGCCTCTTTAAGCTGCAGCAAATATCACAGCTATCAACTACTTGCGCATGCAATCGATTGATTTTGCAATTTGGACCTGTGCAATAACATCCTATTTTTTTCTAGGGAACCTCATCCAGAGCTCGTTGAGCAGGAGTGCTCTTCTCTATATATTGTTTTTTAATTTTGTCAAAGGATTAAAATGTGAAATTCTACCTCGGTTTAAAATGTCGATGGATATTCCGATGAATTGAAGTATTTTTCGTACCAGTGTGAGAAAACAAGACTGATTGATAATTAAATATCAACAACTAATTGTTGTTTAAGGCAAGGTTGTACAGCTTATCTGTGTAATATTATTTATTTTGTATTTATGTACCTTAATCTCTAAAACTATTTTATGAAACTCTTTGAAATATTACACACGATTTGATAGCAATGTTTTTCACTTGCAGTGTTTTTTCATAACGATTCAACGTCATTTACATTTTTTAATAATTTTTTCCGAACATACTATTTTTTAAACTCTTTTGTAAATATACTGAATATCTTATTTTTGAAAAATTGATTTCTTATATAAAAAACAACAAATCACAGCAAATACATGATACTCAAGTAGTAAAAATTTTATAGTTATGTGCAATAGTTTTTGAGAAAAAGGTACATGAAACAAATAATAGTTTTCGGGAAATGCAGGTTTTGTAACAAAACACATCTAACACAATCCCAATCTTCTTATGTCTCCTCATCATCTTCCTCCTCATTCTCTGAATTTTCACTCTTTGCTCCTAGAATCTTACTAGTTTTCTATTTTTTCTACCTCCACTTTTGCTTCTTTCCCTTGTGCCTAAGTAGTA
The DNA here is from genome assembly GCA_964035755.1 of Teleogryllus oceanicus. NCBI lineage: Eukaryota > Metazoa > Arthropoda > Insecta > Orthoptera > Gryllidae > Teleogryllus > Teleogryllus oceanicus. Next base: position 66,522,283 of record CAXIVR010000010.1, read on the forward strand.
GAGTAGTGTTTTGTAGTAAGACACTACAAAACCATTCACAATATACAAACTAAAACGCACGATATTAACAGAAACAATGCCGCCACAAATTAGTCAGGAAATAAATGATTACCGCAAGGCAGCTTCGCCACATTACTCTACATACAACCACGAAAGAAATTTCCCTGAAAAATACTTCAGAAACATTAAAAAATGTAAAGTGGCAGGTGACCTAAAAATGGGCGTGATGCTTGGCGCCGCTAGATATTTAAATGCCATTTAAAATCTCTTAGGAACGTAATATCTCGAAAATGTGTATTGCACTGTGCTAAGTGAATATTAAAGATTCAAAATAACACAAAAACGAACAAGTTGGTCTTATGTTGTTTACAACCTCCCCTTAAAAAACACCGTTAATTCCCTTCACACAAAGAAATATTTAAAAACGCCACAGTCATCTGCATTAATCTAGGACTAGAAATTACTCTGACCATTTTAGTGAGCGTATTATTCATAATGCGAGAGAGGGCTTTTAATTCCCTCTATGACATTGGTATGTAGACCATACAGTACTAAGTTACTCTTTGGCATCTCCATTAAATTCCAGTAATACAGAGAGATATGTTGTTTCGCATTACAGAATAGACCGAGTGTGAAATGTGTATGAAGATATTAATTCAGAGTTCCATGAATTTAACTAAATCTACAGACGTTGTGTAACTCATTTTGAAGAAATGCTGCCTCAGTAACAAAATGAGAGACTGGATTCGACCTCGCGATCAAGCTAGTGACGAAAATCTGGCATCGTCGGGATTCAAACCCGAGGGCCTACCGAGCAGAGACGCTGTAGTCGCAACAGCTGTTTCCCGGAGCCATTCCTCCGACAGCGCCCCCGGCTTAACCCAGGACATTTTTCCCAGTTCCGATGACCTGAATCCATCTCGTTGGGGAGGCCAGGTGCATGTAGTTGTCGAGCTCCGCAGATGGATTTTTCGAAGCGAACGCAGAAGCTATGTCGGACGGTGTTTCGTCGAGAAGACTACATGGCAAATGTTGATCACTTAAACTTGTAAATAACTCCATGGATTAGGTTAGGTGCAATGGATCTGATTGGCTTTAATTTAAAAAGTACTCAACTGAGGAGATAGCAATCAACTCATCATCTATCTCTTGATTCACAAATCCTCAACATTCTTTAGTTAATGAATTATTAGAATGATGAACACGGAAGTCCCATGCAATCCATCAACACCAATAATAAGCTTATTTCTTCAGTTTCTTGTCTACAACGTGTAAATGAAGTGATAATATTGTCCATGTTAGAGTTTTAAAACGACAGCCTTAGTAAAAAAGGATACTTTTTTACACGTCTGGTTTCATAGCAAACACCAGTACAATTCCAAAATTCCCTTTTGCAATTATCCAGAATTCAGGTATTTCATTAAAATCGAAAACTGCACTATTTTTAAGTGCCCTTTACTCAATCCGAGAAAGAAGATTAATCAAAAATTTAGAATCGTTTTAAAGAAAACATTTTCACATTCATGAGGATTCATGTAAAGTACTCCCAAAAATTAAAATATCGGCTAAAAATTCAAGACTGCGACTCACCCAGAGGGTGAAAATCCATACGGTTTAGCCGCTTGCATTGTTCAGACAGATGGAGAGACATTTGACCGTTTTTCTGTATCAAGGCCCAACAAAACGAGGATTCTGACTAAACAGCTTGTTGGAGGAAGTAATTTGCTATATATAGCAGGGCCGTCTGTTCCGAGGAGGAGTCGCTGCTCGTCCCTTGCTCTTTCTAGCAGCTCCGGCGGCAGACGGGGAAGATTACGTCATATTTTATCGATCGGCTGCTTGAGGCACAGTGGGCCTCGTCTTGTTTTTTGGGGGGTATTTTCCATTGGTCGAGCTGAAAATGTATCACTGTTCTGGGAAAGGATATTCCGATAGAAAAACAGACAAACATTTTTGTAACATTTATAGGAACATTTAATAGTAATACAGATATTTTTGTGATTTGAAAGTAAAAAAGGGAATTTTCATTGCAGCATTGAAAGAAAAATTTCTACTGCGCCAGATATCTTAAATTTTTAGTTTCAAAAGAGTGCTCAAGCATATTAAGAAATTTAATTGCTTGCACATTACACTTCATCGTGCTGCTGATTATGAAAATGTATTCTAAACCGAAAATTTATTCTGTTTCATCATTCAGCGCCTTTTTTGGCAACATTTGTTTGAAAACATTAACCCTTCTATCAGGAACAAATATCGACATTACATGTTTTCTAACAAATCTCTCTATCATTCGAAATCCCTCATCCAATAGGAGCATGGTGCGGCCAGGAAGTGGAAAAATGGTGCTATATCTTTTCAAATCGATCAGTTAATATTAAACTCATCCAGTAGACAATATTGCTTCAATTCTTATTTGGGCCAGCGTAATTATCAAATACAAACACAAGTTTCTTTGAAGAAATATTATTCACCGTACAATACTCATTGAGGAAACTTATAATCTCTTCTGTTTCTCCTCCTTATCTCCTATTCCTTTCACTTATGCGGATCATTCCCAATAAATAATCAGTTTGAGTTCCATAGTTCTTTAAACTCCAAAACTGAAAAAAAAATGTTATCTGCGTTCTTCTTTTCTATCTCATAACATTTTCTTGAACGTTTTCAATCTGCCCCAATTCTTGCTGCAGGTTTCTCATCTTTGTTGCCTCTATAGGTCCTATACACTTCACCAGCATTCCTATTCTTCTTAGTTTAGACAGTTAAGTTTTTTCTTGCTTCTCTTACATGTAACTTGCATGGTCTACCCATCACTGTACTATTTGAATTGGTGTTAACACTTCCATTTGTCACATCCATTGTACTATTTTTATCATTTTCTAAAGTTATAATTTTTTATGGGGAAAGACAAATTATATGAAAACAAATACGATACTGTTAGTTACAATTATGATGTATAATATTTGTTTACTGCGCCCTAAGATATGGAACGATTTTCCTAAGAATGATCCAAAGTGACAGTTCGCAAAAAAAAGTGAACATCACATGTATTTCAGAGAAGTATCTCTCCGCCGCGACAGCTGTTCAGTCACGCCCCTTCGTAAAGTGCTAATTGCTCCTGTGAAAACATCCCTATGAAGAAGTCTAAGAGTTTCGTAGAGGTATATGCACGTACGCGAGTCCGGGAAATATTTAAATTTAATTATGAGTGTGAAAAATCTCTTAACATGCTCTCACAATCAGTAAAATAAAACTGCCACGGATGTAAATAGAAAGAAAAGTGGTTTTAAGTCTGAAATACGCGCCCCGATACGCATCTCGCATTCAAGTCTCGGTTTTAAAATAAACATAATATTTATCACACAAAAAGTAATTTCAATGAAATATATAAAGAAAAAATGAATTTTTACAGAAGAGCACATTACACTGTACTTCATAATATCAATTATTTCTCGCAGCGCATAACATTTTTGTCAGACATGGACACCACAAAAGTAAGTGTCGAAGCCATTTACAAGTTAGCCAACAGCAAACGAACGAATGCGGGAAGGGAGTCTTATGGGCTCAAGGACACAACGACCACAGAACCTTCAGTTATGTTGCCAGCACTAGCTGTCACTTTGGCTCATCCTTCGGAAAATCGCTCTATAGTTTAGAACTGCGGTTTGTCATAAACATAAGTTAATATATTATTGTCTTATTTACGATCTGATTATTGAAAAGTTTGACATGCCACAGTAACAAATAATACATAAAAGAAGGCGTCAATTTGGCTAAAGATTTAAACACGAGGATTCTTGTAAGACCCCATATTATTCAACATCTATTTTGCAAGCATTACAGAAATTTACAACAATGTTTGAAAAAATCACCTTACGCAAATGGAAAAATTTGATAACCGCAGAATCCTAACCTAATCGACAGTGAAACAAAAACAATCACCTCGTCATTTGAACAGTCTCCATCTTCCTCAGATTCATAGTCAGGATCTTTAACACTATAGTCAGAGTCATCAAACATCAACGGAGACGTCACACGGCTATGCAAAATCATTTTTTTCTCATCTGTACTGTATCTGTATTATGTACAGATCTGATAGATCCTATCCCTCGATCGCAGGAGCGATCTTTAAATGATGCAATATCTGCCTGGCTCGTGGCCTTCATCACTCCTCAGCGAGCTTACGCACACAGCGTAGAGTCCCGGTGACCGCAGTCATCTGTGGAAAAAATGTTTCACAGAGGCGTCCCAACACATGGGTTGCCCTGTGAGCATAGCTCGTCTCCGCACCGCCCTTGGCGCAAGTTTTGTGCGTTCGCGCCAGGTTTTCACTCAGCTCAAAAAACCCACCCCCGTGCTCTGCGCTCTCGCTTATATACCTTCCTGACCACGTGACACGCAACATTATCTTGCTTTCGCGCGGCACATCACACCACGTGCCTGTCACGCATTTTGGGCATATCTTTCCTTGCATTTGTGGAAGTTCCCAAAATACCTGGAGGTGCCTCCGCCCCTAGCTACCGTCTATTCATTGTACTTCCTTTCTTCACCCAGCCTTCTCTGGCTACCCTAATCCTGCGACGTGGCGCCCGTAAGACGCCAATCTTACTGCTTATGTTAAGGCTAAATGCACCGAAAAATACTTATAGGAAAAATCAATAGATCGCAGCACTATCATACGGAATTTACTAGATCGATAACGTCTGAACAAATTGTCCGATTTTCGATCTGTAAACAGAATTGGACTCCTTTTTAAAATAGAATTCACGCTACGATGCCGTTTTTTCAAAAAGATTTCCAAAAAAATTTTGAATACGTTTTCTCATAGTTCCGGAAGAAATTAAAAATGTGGGCTTATAGCGCGATGGCGACGTGCTTCCTGAATCCAACGCCGTGTCAATCATGCAAATCGGATCTTCACGTGTCAAACTAGCCCCTGCGTCATCCGACCCGCCTGGGCCGCCGAACGGCCAAACCGCCTGCGGCACGGGAGGCCGAACTTCCAGACAGGCAAGCTGGGCAGTCAGTCCCTTTCAGTCTCAATATATTTTTCTTCACGTGTCAAACTAGTGATGCTGTAACACAGCCAAACGGTCTCGTATCATCTGTAATAGTCGTATAAAACTATATATCTTGTTCACATATTTCCGTCTTCCTTCGAATACCATTAAACAATTATTTGAGGCGGTACTCAAAATAACGATTCCGATTTGGAAACTGATTTCAAAAAGAAAATGGAACTAATTGTGTAGATATCACCAATATTCCATGTCCTAACATCTTATTTTACATACATTTTACTTCTAAGATCTTCCGTTATCATTCCACTACCACAAAGAATGAGCCGAAATTACGCACGGGCTCTTTTATCCTGCGACTCGATTTTTGATCTCAAAACGGCGTTTGTCTCCTTGATAGACTTCACCTGATGAATCTGTTTTCCCAAGTAAAATTTTAAAACAGTTTTCGTACTTTCGACGAAATTGAAGAAGTGGTAAATAGCGCGCAGGCGAGATGCATCTTGAATCCAACACTGTAACAAACATTAAAATATAATATTAAGAATCATGACATGTCCCAGCTTACTTAGTAAGTTATATTGATATAAAATGATTCTTTTATATTTGTATAAACTTGAAGATTGGAATAAGTAATTCCCGGCGCGTCATTTTGATACAAACTACGTAAATGATAATGTAAAAGGATGTGGTGTAAATCATTGTATTGTGACACATACATATGTATTTTTTAATGCATTAAATTGTCACGAAAGCTATACAACTTTAACCCTTAGACAGGAACACCACACTAGAAGAGGAATATCCGTCTATGAGGAGGGATAAATTATGTTTTGTTATACAGTTAGTAATTTGGCAACTTTTACATTTCTACATTAAGATACCATTTTTCTAAACATCGTATACGCTTATCAGTAACATTTAATCGTGCAATTCAATTTATAAGATTTATATACTATTAGTAAAACGTAGCATACCAGTCACTGATAAACCTCATATTAGGGAATCAGAATGCAAACGTATTAAATCGGCGATCCTTATCTAGGTGTCGAGAATAGGGATGCAACATTGATGTTGATATTTTCAAAACATTGATTTTGTATAGACACATGAACATATTGCGTAAAACAATGAAACATTTATGAAACCTGATGTTTATTATCGATGTGCTTGATGAGTTGTTGTGAATGAAAAGAACCGATAATCACAATTTTATAAAAAAGTCAAAATATGAAATAATATTGCATTATTCCACTGTCAATACATGTTCGAATAAAGCGAACGGTGATTGTAACATCCTTATCCAGTAGACTATCTTCAGCCCAAGAAATGACCCCATTTTTCTGGCATTTCCAGTATGTCCTACTCGTACGCAGAGAGGCGGCCAACGCAAGCACTCTAGGTGTAAGGTCTCTGCCCACCTTCCTGTACCCATTTGAGGAAGTTGTGACTCACCCATAAGACCCTCGGCGATAGTTTTCAGGTTTAGTTTCGCTGTTATTCTTTTACTTTCTTTTGCCGTTTTGTCTAAATCGTAATTATTAACAATCACGGCCACTGTCGAAACAAAATCTTCCGCACGAACTTGGTCGATGTTTCTAAACCAGGTTTTTGAAAGATGTTTTAATTTTGAACATTGATATTTGCATTCGTATTACTTGAGCATCATTCCTTCGCTTTTCTTGCTATCCGAAACTGGGAGGGGACGCGCCGATAATTCAGCGAGTTCTTCCCTAATAATGGCAGAATGTATGCATGAAAGACTGAGGGTATCAAACACACTGTTCAGTGCTATGATGTCTATTTGTCGGCTCCAGTCCGTCAAGCAGCGGCTGTGAGCATCTCTCCTTTCATCTGCAGGTCCCAATTCTTCGGGGTCTCAACGCGCAGAGAAATAGTACTAGAACATAGATCGCAAGTCATCCCTTGTTAGACCTATCTGGATATACACAGCAATAGGATGCTAGCAATTTCTTCATTGCTCACTCGGACTCGAACTGCCTTTTTCCTTTTGTTTGTGATATTTTGTATTAGTCATATCAATTATGCCACTTACACCCTTTTCTTCCGCTTCATTCTATCATTCCAAGCATAATATCCTTTTCTAGGGATTTTGTTCTACTCACAGTATGTCCAAAATATTTTATTTTCCATTTTTTGGCTTTGGCTTTTAGAGAAAGTTCTGTTTTCTTTTCAAAATTTCGGCATTTATCTTTTTGCCCTCCCATTGTACGTTTAATATTTTCTTCCGTGTCCATATTTCAAAAGCATCTTCCTTTTTTCGGCCTATCTCAATGTTGAGCTTTACACCACACAACAGGATTAGAAATACCATTTTCTGATTATTTGATTTTGGTCTTACGCAGGGCTTGATTTCTGACGGAACGGCGTTCCTGTATCTCGCTGATTCATTCTCGCATTACATTATATTATAAATATATAATTATTTCTCTTAAATTAATAAATCATTTTGAGCGCGTTCCGGGACCTAAAATTTTAGAAATCAATCACTTGATATGCCTGCATATTTTATGAATTTGTGTAATTTTCTTTCCGCTGCTTTTTCTAAAATTATTCCTCTCTTTAGTTTTTCTGTACAGTATCCAGAATTTGTTATTGTAATTCATAAGTATTTAACTTCGCCCGCATGTATATCATCTCCGTTGATGTTCAGGCTTCCTTTTTTACCAGTTGACATAAATGTTGTTTTCTTTAAATGTAAGTTCATAGAATATTTAAATTTTATAATAATAATATATTTAGCTATCCTTATTACATAATTCCGAATTAAGTACAATAAACATCTGCATAATTTTGATGACATAAAATTTTTGCGTTTTCTCGAAAAGAAGTAAAGTGGACATGTCACGTTTTGAATGTTTGCTCCTCATTTCGCGCTCCTTTGTATCCAAGCCCAGTGCCGCCAGGGCACGCTCTCAAGTCACCCTTCTGAGCTGGAAGCAGGGTCGCACCTCTGGCACACTGCTGTTCTGATAGCGTGACTTTTCTGACCTCTGCAGACATCTCGCCCTTGTTCTTCGGCGGACTGCGTGTTACACTAGGGCAATTCGATATGCCCAAGCGTAGGAAGAGGGTGGTGAGTAGTTTTCAGTGGGCGAGAACATTGTGCAATGACGAAGTGGAGATTATATTTACTCTATAAGAATTAGTGGAATCATTCGCGTTTCCTTAATTATTAGCGACCGAGTGTGTGTGTGTGTGTGTATATATATATATATATATATATATATATATATAAACAAAATTATAAATTAAACAATTAATAACAATTATGAAAGTATATTTGATTAATAAAAATTTTGTGAGATATTATTAACTAAAGTAACTTATTTTGTCAAGATGTATGAATGGGAAGCTATTGTTTTTCATTGAAAATACCGGTATAACGTTTATTGACGTCCATACCGGTAAATACGTCCAATAGAGGTATTTACTAGTATATAACAATAAAGGTATTTGAGAAAGGTAAGAAAAAATACCGGTATTTTTACCGGTATTCAATACCTTTTCGGTCGCTGTTCACTAGCAGAATCAAAGAAAAACAAACTATCCTTGTTATCTTCTCTTTCATTTGTATTTAAAGTATTTTAAGTATTTCTGTTTTTAAAAACATTTATTTTATGTATTTAAATATATCTTCAAAAGACATGCTCAAAAAAACTCAAAAATAGTTTTAAATACAAAAATATATATTTCAAAGACAAGTATTTAAATATTGCTCAACCCTCTCTATAAACTAGTATGTGCGATCAGCAGTGTACTAATCTCAGTTCCCAGCTTGAGCGTAGTACTAATACATATGCCACGAGTAAGTCCGGAAAATTTGTAGAATGAAATTGCAAAATATGGACATAAATATATAAGGAAAACGCTAAATAAACGAATATGCAAAATCAGATTTTCCTGCAATATGTAACATTACAGCTGTACAATTACACTGTGTGAGTATCCTTACAATACACTTTCAAATAAAAGCTAGCGATGATACGACATCAAACACTTTCTGGCATTATTTCTAACTTTGCAATTTTCGAAAATTGATAGAGTTCAACGAAAATTGTAATTCTTTTAAGCGTCCCTTCTATCCATGGAAAAAAATTGTTGTGACTTTTGAGATTTTTTAATATATACATCAATTTCATTCTTAAATTACTCTAAAACTACGCGGTTTTGCAATAAACTTACATGACCTTTGCAATCTTTGAAAATACGGCGGGGTGGGCGAAAATGAGACCACCATCATATTTTGTATCGTGTTTAAACAAAAAGAGAAAAAGTTACAATTGTTTTAATTGCCTATACTTCGCCCCAAATTGCACGAAAACTACTCAAATGTTTCAAAATTAAACTTGATCTTATTTTCAGATCTGTCAGAACAGATTTCAGTAAGGAAAAAAATATATCATCAATATTATAGTTGAAGGAAGACGCCCCCAAAAATCGCACGTTAGCAATTTTCTAAACATAAGTGATGTCAACAAACACCATAAATCACATTTCTCTTGCGTTCTGTACGTAACACGAGGAGAAAATTTAATCAAATAATTTGGTGACGGTTTGAGAAGATTTCGAAAATGATTTTGAGGCTTAATGTAAAGGACCCTCAAAAATCAAAATATCCGTTTGAAACTCCCAAAGGATCGAGTTCTTTCAGGTAGATTCGAAGATCAATTTTGAGAAAATTGGCAGAGCGGTTTGGGCGTTAGCGTTGACCATAAACAGACAGACATGTTTTGGTGTCAATCGATTTTTAGGTATCAAGGACACATGTATTGTATTTTTTCGCTAGACCACGAGTTAGAAGAAGTAATGTAATATTTAGCAAGAGGATTTATCCACTTTTACTTTACCAGGCCGACAATAAGAGTTTTCCGGTATCCGATTACATAATTTGTCGGAAAGTAGTTTTAAAATTAACAACAAAGAAAACAATTTTAAAATTTAGCTTCCGCGATTTGACTTGGGAAAACAGATTCATCAGGTGACATCTATCAAGGAGACAAACGCCGTTTTGAGATCAAAAATCGTGTCGCAAGATAAAAGAGCCTCGTATAATCTCGGCTCATACTTTCTGGTAGAGGAATGATAACGGAAGATCTTAGAAGTAAAATGTATGTAAAATAAGATGTTATGGCATAGAATATTGGTGATATCTACACAATTAATTCCATTTTCTTTTTGAAGTCAGTTTCCAAATCGGAATCGATATTTTGAGTACCGCCTCAAATAATTGTTTGATGGTATTCAAAGGAAGACGGAAATATGTGAACAAGATATATAGTTTTATACGACTATTACAGATGATACGAGACCGTTTGGCTGTGTTACAGCATCACTAGTTTGACACGTGAAGAAAAATATATTGAGACTGAAAGGGACTGACTGCCCAGCTTGCCTGTCTGGAAGTTCGGCCTCCCGTGCCGCAGGCGGTTTGGCCGTTCGGCGGCCCAGGCGGGTCGGATGACGCAGGGGGAAGGGGGAGGGGGAGGGGGAGGGAAATCAGGTATATTTTCCGAAATTTCACTTTACGCCGCTCCTATTCATCCGATTTGCATGATTGACACGGCGTTGGATTCAGGAAGCACGTCGCCATCGCGCTATAAGCCCACATTTTTAATTCTTCCGGAACTATGAGAAAACGTATTCAAAATTTTTGAAATCTTTTGAAAAACGGCATCGTAGCGTGAATTCTATTTTAAAAAGGAGTCTAATGCTGTTTACAGATCGAAAATCGGACAATTTGTTTAGACGTTATCTGTCTAGTAAATTTTGCTTATTTTGGTGCTGCCACGTGGTGGCGACAAATGGAACTAGTGTCGGTACATTTAGCCTTAATACAATACGGTTCACATGTTAAAACAGCTCGATGTGGAATACCGACATAGGCGATAACTCTTCCATAAATTGGCTTACAACTTCTTCGGTTCACATATAGCTATCGTTCCTACGAAGTTGATAATGCAGGTAACTCGTTTTTCGTCAAAATGTGGGTTATATATATATATATATATATATATATATATTGTGTGTGTGTGTGTGTGTGTGTGTGTGTGTGTGTGTATATGTGTATGTATGTGTGTATATATATATATATATATGTATATATATGTATATATATATATGTATATATATATAACCGTTATATCCGTTTTCATTTAACTACATACAAATTTCTTTTAACAGGCAAAAGACCTTTTGAGAAACTTATTTCCAACGAGTGGATCGGAGTTTATTATAATCAGCAATCGACCGCACAAAAAAAAAAGGGCAGCGGAAAACAAACGACGACCATCGGAGGCGCTGACGGCGCTAAAGCGGGCGCGTCTGTCACCAGCAGCCCTCGCCCGCGATCGCCCGCCCCGCGCGCCCTCTCCCCCCGCTGCTCACGCCCCATCGGCGCATCGCCCCCAACCCGCGGCGTAACCGCTCCAGGCAACGCGCCGCCATGTCGCGCTCTATCCACCCCCCGCCACGCCTCACTCGGCCACCGTTCCACGCCCTCGTCCACCCCGGTCCCGCCCCGCCTCTCCCCGCCCCGCCACGCCCCGCCCCGCCCCGCCCGCTCCGCCCCGCCCCGCTCCGCCCGCGCCCGCTCCCGCCCGCCCCGCCCTGCCCTGCCCGCCCGCCCCGCCCCGCCCGCCCGCCCGCCCGCCCGCCCCGCCCGCCCGCTTCGGGCCCCTAAACGCACCTCCATAACCCACTTCACTCCTTCCGACCCGTTCGACCACACTGTCCCTTCCCTCCCCCCCCCCCCCTCGTCCCTGCCCACCCCCCTATCCCCCATCCCTTTCCTGCAGCCCTCTCCTTCGCCCGCCACACAACCCTTTCTCTCCGTCCCAGTCCTACCCCCGCCACACATCCACCCCTCCTCTTTCCGCTCTCCCCCTCCCCGCCCGTCCTCGCCGCGTCCCGTGCCAACCGAGGGCAAAATTCGCCAGTAAATGACAAATGACGCGGAGCATCGGCCTGTGCGAGGGGTGGGGACGACAGCGGCCGCCCGAACTAGTTATTTCCCCGGACACGTGACCCCTCACCTCCCCCTCCCCGCCCCCTCGTGGCTGTGGTGGGCTTTGACGGGGATTCGGGCAGATGGACGCGGGCGCAGCAGGGGAAGTTGTTCAAGGGCACAAGTTGCGCGCAACGACCTTTCGTTTTCATTACATACCGGCATTTTCCTTTCATTATATCGATATATTGATGCCAAAAAATTGTTCCGGTGTATTGCGCTATACAAAAAATATAATTGATATACATTATAGATTCTTGTCAAACTAGCTTACTAGTGTTCAGCGGAAATTATAATTTTTAAATATCTAATACTTTTATTGAAATTTAATGGGACAAAGCACCGTCACCATCATGGTGATATTTGAATCAGTAGGTTGCGATTAAATGATAATGAAAACAACATTTTCAAATGCAGCTTCAAACTCGTTAATTAAATTTGTCTCTACTATAACATTTAAATTTCAGTTTGTAGTCAATGATAATGCAAATAGCATAATAATTGGGGTGCTGCTCTGTGCCATGTGTATCATTCATGTAGCAATTTAATAATTGTAGTTAAATTAGCAAGAGCCATCCTCACTCCATTTGCCTTGTTATCGCATTGCAATAAATGAAGAATAGTGTACCATTAGGCAGTAGATTGTTGCGAATCTTCCAGATCGAACACGTGCACCTGTTGAAGCGATGCGGTTTGTTTTTCAGGCAGTATAACATTGTCCACATTGCGAGATGACCATTTACAATGTATAATAAATGTTTGTTGATTGGTTGATTCTCTGGGAAAGCAGTGTCCACAGAGAAGACGAAATCATGTGCTTGCGCGTAGGGGAGACAGGGGACAGAATCACCTGAAAATTTTGAAAAAGATCCATAGTCCTGTGTAATAAAACATTTTCTTTATGTAAATGTGGTCAATTTCTGATTTTCCCCTTTTTTAAACCGACGATTTGGGGAACTGATAGACGGCTATTGTGGCAGAGACTGTCGTAACCAACTGACAACCAGCACATGCTTCAAGGTGAAACCAATTATATTTATTAATTGTATTAATAAATTTACTTCATTATCGTCGTATGTTTTATGTATTTATAAGTAAAATACGTCATTTGTAAATAAAAGTTTTAATACAAAGAGTTCAATGGAGTTAGAGAAAAGGAGTTGCCGCCTTTTTTTAGGCTACACACACCTACGGGCGGAATCATACATGTATCCCCAGCTCACCAGTCGAACCAATTAGAATTGCCTTTCTATCGCGCAAAAGGCAAAGATGCTCACTCGGTTGGAAGCAAAAAATGTGTACTTCCGCGACAGTAGAAGCATGGCAGCGAAGACCGAAAGGCGGGGGGATTTGGAAAATAATCCAGCCTCAAAGTAAGGCAGAGAGAGTATTTAGGGCGCATCAAGTACTTTGGTGATTAGTCATGACTGTAGAGCATGTAATAGCCGTGAGGGTTTTCTTTCCTTGCTAGAACGTGAGATACAACTTGGGGGTCGGCCCCTCCAGGTACTTTCCCCATCCCAACCGTTCCACATCCCAACCTTCCCCCGTACCAACCGGAGCAAGCTTTAATCTCCCGACCGGAATCTCGGTATGTGAGATAGTGTAGAGTAATGTAAAAGTTTTACAACCAGTTTTATACAGTAAACAGAAGTTATTAAAACAATTATTATTGCACAAGAATTCAAATGTCTTTCAAAATCCATAAAATTTAAAATAACACTGGTGATTAGACAAAAATATTCTAAAAAATTCAACCCGACGTTTCGACGCTTACGTTGTCTCCATCAGGCGTAATACACAATCCTCATGTCTTAGTAAGGCGAATTCTCCATTGAATGTAAAATATAGTCAAATTTGTACCATGAATTCCTGGTCGTAGTGTAGAACAAATAAGTGAGTTTGTAAGGGCGAGAAAGGACAAGGAAAAGGCAGGAAAGATCGCGCGCAGCCTGTTGCCTGTTTGTTATGGTTCTACTCCTGCTAATATTGATCGGAGAAACTTCGGAAAACTACCGATCACAGCAGCCGGACGCTAGAATTCTGCCTCAGACCGTGGCTGGATTCGACCAGGCTACTTTCGGGCAGTCTACCGAACCAAACACGAGTCCCCGAGGGCGAAGAAAACTGCCACTGGAAGCTTGGGGCGTGGCCATGTGTGTGTGGGTGGGTGAGGGGAGGAGAGGGGGAAGTACACCATGCAGCGCTAAGCACGGCCACGCCGCAAACTACAGCTCGGTTGAAGCTGCGTCAGATGTATGTTAATGTATTCAAATTGCCCCGACCGCCCCCTCCCCCACGAAAGAGCCTCCCCCGCCTCCCGCGCCAATTTATTGAATGGACTTCCTCTTCCGCGCCCCGCAACGTGGCAACGCAGCGCGGTGGGGGGTGAGGGGTGCGTGGGTGAGCCGGGGAGCGAAGTGGATGAAGTGCAGTCGGTGCTCCGGTTGCGTGGTGATAAATAAAATCATGTAAGGGGAGTTGGAGCAGGATATCTTTCCCTTGTTATAAGTGGTATTGTTTAAGTAGCATTTTTTCTAAAAGTATTGAGGGTAACACGTTGTATCTTGGCAACTGAATAGTTCAGAGTTTTATATAAATACTGAAATATTTTTATTGTTTATTAATATAATATTATTTGCTTTATAAGGTTTTAAAAACATTGTTTTTAACACTTCTCTTGTCTTATTTGTTTAAATATTTCTAAACTTGCATGCTAAACAGAACAAAACTACCATCATCTATCTCTTTAATTTTTTTGTTTTAGTGAAAATGTTTCTTAAGATATGTCAAAATTTTGATCTTAAACAGCCTCCAAATTTTCTCAGTCCCACGGAAAAATTATCCTCAGTGTACTGATTAATTCATATCGAAAAACAACACTTTAAAATGGATGTAAGAAAATAAAATTGCACTTGTTTGAAAGACAACGGTATGTAGAATGCTTTTATGAAACAAATCGAATCGGGAACCATTCAGCCTCCCCAGTTAGAGACAACCTCATCCATGTAGCGTTTAGTTGCTTTTTTTCAACCAACAACATTTGTTTAACCAAATGGACAAAGATGATTTAAATAGAGCTGATTCGAAAAAAGGAGCACATACTTAAATAAAAAAGTAAAAGAATAAAAATAGAGAAAGGTAAAAAATTAAAAACAGGATTTCCGAAGGGACCCTTTTAAATCAGAACGATTACTCACATTCTAACAAAAGTTTATACTTTTTTCTTACCTGCATCACGTACGTCAACATCTGCTTCTGGTTGGAAGACACAAGATCGTGGCTGTAAGTCCACCTGTGGTAATATTTTGGTGCGCCAAGTGCTTATAATGTTGAAATTTTCTTATAGATGAATTGAGGTTTAGAGCGGCATTTAACACATCCTGTTATATAATACGCTCTGGTAAATATAAATGTGATATAATATCCCTTGGGAAGGTGAGTACAATGTTTTAGCAACACAACTTACCTTACTGTTGCCTCTACAATGCAAAAACACTAAAATAAAAGTCAGTTTTAGTCATTGTTTTATAATCTCAGTCCATGTTGATATTTTACTGCTCCTTTTCAGGATATTTTAAAATTAACTTTAATTATCACTCGTAAGTTTTTCAAATATGTGTTTGATATTATTAAGAGCGATATCAAAAGAAAAATGTTGGTGTTAAAAACGATATATCTTTTCTCTCTCCAGTTGTGATAGCAGAAAGTAAGAAGGTACTGTTTTCTCGCAGAAAATATCTTCCGTAATTTGTTTTGTTCCATTTAAGGCACTCAGTTCTGCTAAGTAATCAATTTATCCGTTAATTGAATCCCAAGGGGCCAGGAATATTGCGGTGAGGGTGCAGAGGAACAAAGGTCGATTTGCTTCCGGGATTCAAAAAAGAATATTTTACCTGTTTAGTTCTCTCTCATGCGTATTCTGGAATGAAAAATTGTCGCCGCCCGATCGTGATGTACTACTTTGAAATACACCAATAATAAAAAAAAAAGATCCTTTAAATCAAGGACATCCAGACCGGTGCATTAAGACCCAGTAGCACCACGGAAGTTATTATAGTTGAGTCCCTTTTTTAAACATATTTATTTTTAATTATTTCAGGAATATTTCTTGCAGAAAATAAACCAACTGTTGAATGTCTTTTACAGTGATCTAAGTGAGACAACACGTCTCCAGATGTTTGTAAAAGATTCAAAATCTTTTAATGTGCATTCCATTTCTAAACATCCATGTAGAATCTTCCAAAATATTCCCGTTGAGTTATTCACTACCCATATGCCGTATTCTCCATGCTAAGAGGTATTCTACATAAACTATGTGATCCATAAGTTCTGGGATTTTTTGCAACTTTCCAACTACGAAGATTTCGAATATTAATATAGCTAATTTAAGTCTTCTTGAATAGCCGAGCTTGCTGAGAGGTTTTAGTTTAGCTACTGTTATTGAGTACGCACTGATATAAGATGATTTTGTGTGTGTGAGTCAAACTCAGGAAGAAAACGAGACGGAGGTACAGCGAATTGGAATGTTCCACAATTGTTTGTACCATATTATATATTATTAATGTACAAAATTATATATAATCTCTGAAATGGGGCTCTGATCTGCGCACAATAACGTTTAACAAATCAATCCAATGAATTATCAGTAAAATGAATTAATGAATCACTAGACAATCGTAAAACTTATTTATTACTCCGTGCATGGGAATAAGAGAAACCATAAAATACAATTTAACATAATATGTATACTTTATGTGTTTCTGTATTGAAAGTAAGTTCATTATTGTTGTTATTAGTAGTAGTATTAATATTGTACTGACATTTATTTATTTTTTAATTACTGCCTCTGAGTTGTTCTCAATTGCATTTAAATTAATCTTATCTTTTGCCTTAAGTTTCTATGACAGTTGTGTTCATTTAAACTATAACTAGGAAAATGTGTTTTTTCTTAAGAATTAATGATAGATTTATTTTTCTAACCCATATAGATACATTACCCTACTAGTGTAGGCGAGCCAAAAGGGGGACCACCTTGCAAAAGGTGAGGTAGAAGATTTTATTTTTTATTTTGTTTATATTGTAATTTGCAAGAAAACCCTAATATTTCCACCTCGAAATACTTCGGGAAAGGTTTTGGTAGCCAATAAACCAAAACATTTTCGGACATTCTTTGTTTCTGCGTAATAACTTTTTAATGGTTGATCTTGGCGCAAAAATAATTATATACAATTTTACAGGTCATAAAATTCTCTATAAATTTGTTTTATGAATTATTATCTCAAGTAAATAGTATCAGAGATATGAAGATTTAAAATTTCCCACATTTTTCTTTTATATTCTCATGTTGCCTAATAGTTATTTATGCATTAAGGGCGTTAAGTTGATGTTTTTGCCCCAAGAGCGGCTTCCAAACCCGAGGATCTCTGGCCTGAGGGGTTTGAAGTCACCTGAGGGACAAAACTATTTAATAACGCCTGTGGTGCATACAAAACTTCATGGTTCACTCGATCGTTGCTGAATTAAAAGAGAATTCGAAACATTTTATAATTTTTCTTACGTCTAAAGTAAAAATATAGTCATTTAGTCATTTGTCATATGTAATAGTCATTTGTCAATATGACGTCAGATAAACAAAACAGAGTGTGCATCTAATTACTACTGCTTAATCGTTATTGGACTAATTTGTTCGTACAAAATGAAAGAATGAAGTTCCTGCGGAAATTCTCGGAAAAGCTAAAAAAACTACGGACTGTGGTTTCCAGTAAAATCTCGAAAAATATATGAAAATGTAACGACCATTCTCAGTATGCGTAACATACGTATCATTTCGATTCCTTATTTATTGTTGGATTAGAATACGAGTATCAGTGCTCAACTTACTACCCGCGAGCGCATGAGGCCTACGGATACATTTTCTGTGGCCTACGGGAGACAAAGGCAAAATATTGTTTTACCAGACATCGGAAATTGCAGATGATCTTTACACCCCCACATTTGAAAGCTTCTTTCCAATGTAACGAATCCCTGATATTGTGTTCCAGATATGCATTTCTCCTATGTCAAACGATATCCGAAAACTATTGAACTCTATCTTGAACTTTAAGATTGCATGTGAAGGTATTCCCTCCCTGAAAAACTAAGTTTCATGGTGATAAATCACTTCACAAATGGTAGATTGATCGATTGATTCCCGACGCGACGACTAAGGTCATTAGTTCCGTAAGTATAGTGCATTCGTATGGCGAGATAAGACGCCCACCAACCAATCAACCACAACAGTCACTACTCCCGTTATTGTATTGCAAGTGATTTTCCGGGTGCTGATAGTGTTCCTCGTCACTGTATGGTGAGATCTAGCACCGACATACACGTCGACGTGCGAGGGATTCCCCCCAGGGCACCTGCCCAGTGTAAGTGTGTGTATGTAATGAGACAGGAAAGAAGAATTAAGATTAAGAAAACGCGAAACGAAATAGATTTTATTACATGGGAGTTTCTTTGTTGTTTTTTTCTCCCTTTCAAAATTCAAAATTTAAGTAGTATATGACTTAGTGTAGGGATCACAGAATTTTGAAAATGTGCACACAATTCACTTTTCCCCATAGCACGTCATACGCAGTTTTTAACTTTTTTTTTGACGTAAAATAAATAAATTAAAAAAACGCGCCCGGTCCTTAACTCATTTCTTAGAGTATTGCTGCAACATTTGCTTGGTATTGATCAGGGAAACCGCGGAAAAATTTCGAGCAAATCGGTGAATACGATGATAAAGTGTTCATTAAAATATTTCACAATTTTCATCAAATGTTTTCAAAACGTAGTATAAGAATTGTTATTCATTGTCTTTTTGATTGTGACAAAGTGAAAAATAGCTTATGGTTGCTTATAAATGTTTGGCATTCATATTTTATAAGGTTATACTCTACTCTAGTTACAATGTTACGTAGTCTGGTTGGGTTGCAAGTTTTCAGACGATATAATCTAAGAAAAGACCTGTCTTCGCTTTTAAGAATGCCCGCCAATCGATCATCGGCAATTTAGGTCAAATGTGGCCGCTACGTGGAATGAGGTTAAATCAACAAGCCCCACTCACATTGAACAAATCCTTCAAACGATTTTAGAAATGTAGGGCCCGTGAAAGGGATATTTTCAGTTGCTTGCAGTCTACGTAACTCTTTATACCGATATGAGAATTTATCTTGTTAACATTAACTACCAATTGGTTGATACTTCTTAAAAATGTGATTAAAAGAATCAAGTTAAATGTTAAATTTATGCAGTTGCAATGTGAACAGAAAATAGAAATTGGTATGTTCAATTAAGAATAAAAGATAGAATGGCAGTGCTGAAGATATGAAGAGATAATTTACCTCATAACATAACGCTCTTGTTACTCGGTTGAATATTTGGAGTGTACTTTTAAACAGGATCGGATTAATGCCATCAAATTGAGAAAGAAACGAATGGAGATTGTCTATAAACGTGGCTTACAAAATTTTGAAATTTGAAAATGGTAATGGTGTACAAATTGTTTACACATTATTATCGATTTGTTTAATATTATTAAAACATTAACAATTGTCAACGTCAACATTTTTAGCCAGAAATTCTGACTTCCATACTAAATAAAGAAATATGATAAATTGATATAAATTATGTGTGTATTTCTGCAAATACGATATGTCGAGACCCATGAATCGAAACAGTTTCTTGTTCAACATTGCAATTTTTACTTTTTGTCTACAGAGTTGAGACAAAGTTATGTGCTTCGCGAAAAAACGACGATTTGTGGTTGAACAACTCTTATTGCCGGGCCCTGAAAACGAAAAAGTGCAACGCTAGCGGCTAAACCGCTCAGCCAGTTTTCTCCAAAATTGATTTTTCCCTATCGATCTGGCTGATATCGCGGCCTCTTGAATTTGAAACCAATATTTTAATTTTGTGGAATACTTTATATGATGCCCCTGGGACATTTTCAAAATTTTCAAAAAATGTCTCCCTTGTTTTTGATTAAATGTTGTTGTAGCATAAAGGACGTTTAAGAGAATGGTGCCCAGAGTATTTGAAAATTACAAAGTTGAAATTTTTTTCGACGTCTTCTTGCAGCTGCAATTATGAAGAAAGCCGTTTTTTTGTTAATAAAATCTGTTTCTTAAAGATAGATTTTAAAATAAGGTCGTGTACATTTTTTCGAAAATTTGAGTACTTTTTGTGTAATTTTGCGTAAAAATACGGGTGAGAAAGTATTGGCACTAGTTTATAGTTGCACTTATGATAAACGAAGTTATTCCTCACTCCTATTATTCACTCTTCCGTATCCGCATTTCCAGAAATTGGAGTAGGCCTACTAGCTTCTGTCTCTCATATTCTTAGACAACATTTAATTATCCTATTTCTTCAAACTCAAAATTTATTTCAGATAGAAAGTAGTGTCAGGTGTTGTACAGCATCAATGTTTTCATTTAATTATTATGCAAATAAAGATGTACACTTACGTACGGTACATTTGAACTAAATCAAAATACCGATATTCCGCACTACTTGGCACTGCGACGCGTAAGGTTTGATTCAATTTCCTTCTAAAAATTCATTAAAAAAATAATTCTTCGAAATGGAAAGGTACATGATAATACTTTGCCCTGAAAAAATGTCTTATCAACGAAAACATTTCAGATCAGGAAGAATGCGTCTGGAGGCTGATGTGGATGACTGTTCACAAGCTTTTATTTATTTATTGTATGAGATTCTTTTAAGTAATCCCTTGGTACTGGTGATCGCCACCATTCACGATCCATCTCATCATTTGCACCAATTTAACAGGAAAGGTTTCCCCTTTCAAACTAAGGAGAAATGTACGGGAACGTTTTGAAGAGCTGCACGTTCCGACGCACTCAATAAATGTCGGGTACTCGCGAAACTCCCGTGCACGATGCATTCCATTCCAGACAGTGATAAATGTTGCAAGTGTAACTTAGATACATATGATATGTCCATACATGTTCGTTGGCGAAATGTGATCATCGGTCTCGCAAAAAGATCTAGATTTTGTCACATTTATTCTGAGACTTCGAAATTTCCGAGGCATCTAGAGCCCATCACGCTATTTTCTCTCTTTCCGAATATGGGAATCACGTCCTTCAGCTAGCCTATCCGGGCTGTGGTGATAGTTAAGGCTGGAAGTTGTGACAAGGGTCACAGTTCAAAAGCTGCTTTGGGCATGCAAGCTTGCTGCTGTGAAGGCATGACAGGTCTCTCCTTACCGCGTATCTCCTTCCATCCCCCTTTCTCTCATTCCTCACGCCCACCCCTCGAAATAACAAGATAAAATACGTTATGACCTATAGACTACAACAAATGGCCATTATACGGCATTCATTTATCATTTTCATTTGATTTCTGATTTCTGGCATACAACTTAAGAGAAAGTAGTGTGATGCTGAAGCAAAAAACAGCAATTTTTCGACAGAAAAACTCGTATTGTTATGCCCAGTTACTCAAAATGTGGATAATTCTCGTTCCTACATGTATTAATTTACTTCCTCTAACAATCTGTGTAGTCATAACCCACGGTTTGTGAGTACTTTAAATCGAAAAATTGGTTTACAGCAAAACTTCTGTCTGTCCTTATATGAACAATACTAGCAGCTAAACCGTGGGCAGTATTTACATCAACATTAATATTCCACAATGTCGCTGATGTCGTGGCGCCTTGAATTTGACACGTACATTTTGACTTTGCTGAGCATTTTACATGAAATCTCTAATGACTTTTTCAATCTTCTTAAATTTCTCGAAGTTTTTTCTTGAATTTTCCCCTATGGATTAAGGTAAAAAATTAACGATTGAAAATGGAACAAATCCGATTAACTTCAAAATTTAAATTTTCGAAAATTGAAAAGTTTTTTCAGCGTCTTTCTATAATTAAAATATTAAAGATAGAGATTGTTCTTTTAAATAAAGTAAAATGTTCTAAAAATGTGTAGTTTTCACGTAATTTTGATTGAAATGATGGCAAGTTGTAAAAAAGTCGTTAATCAGGCTGTTAAGGTATCAAAATGACTAGTTGATACAAGATCTCAGTAATTGGGCAGAAAGACCTTTAAAACGTCCTTACTTCGTGCTTACAGCAAGCACACATTGACGTTAGAAGCTGATCTCCAACATTGATCATTTTAGCAAGATACCAAGTTACCTGTTCTGGAAACATTTACATTCGTTCAACGCCCTTGTAAATTGTCGCCATCTGTCCCGTCTCTGTGTTGTGTAAGGAATACTTATTGTCATGGTTTTAATAAGCATCGAGCGTCCAAAAATACGAGTGTCGAGGTATGCGCGAATATCGTCTGTTTCTGCACGACGAAATTGGCTATTCATAAGAATTGACTGTTTAGGTGTAACAATGCTGCTAGTTGCATCTTAGCTTGAAAAGCAACCAGATTTCTCGGAATAGCGGCGACGCCATTTGCTCCTAGTGAAGTTTGCTCCATGGTTCAGCCGGGTCGGGGAGGTGCTGCTCTCTGCTTGCCAGTCTTTGAAGTAGTTTGAGCGAATATACTATCTTTAGAGAAATTTACTCTTTTTCTCTGAAATGCAGTCGGCGGTTTTGAGGGAAAATTGAAGGTATCTAGACCACAGACGTTTGAAATATACGACCTTTGCTATTAATTCATCCTGAATAAGGGTTTAATTGCTTACACTCGAGATTAGGCGCCTAATTTGAATTAATTTGGGTGCCTAAGTGTAAACAGACTTCCTCCAATTTTTATTATTTTTACTATTATCCAAGTTGGAGTAATAGATGTGGTAACTAAATGTAAGTTCTGTAATTCGAATACCAGGGTGGTCAAGTATCTTGAGTGTTCGTAACACTTTTGAAGGATCAAATAATGTTAGAATATTACGAAAGCGTTACAGAAACAGATTGATACAGATTGAACAGTTACAGATTGATTGATTATTAGTGATATCGGGTGCGTCTAGTACTATGGTCATTAGTCCCGTAAGTGTAGCGCGTGTTTTTGCTCGGGAGGTGGCGGTGGTCTTCTCCCACTGGATGGCCAGATCCGGCGCTGACCTACCGTCGGCTAGCGGGGTTTTCCCCAACCAGGTATCTCCCACCATCGGGACACCGCTCCCGCCGGGATAAGCTCTAAGCTTCCGGCCGGGGTCCCGGTATGTGTGGTGGTGCAGTGCATGCTAGTGTGGGGGCGAGAATAGGGCAAAGAAGAGAAAGAAAAGATCGCGCGCTGTCCGTGGCCCTTTTGCTAGGGTACTGCTCCGGCATATGCCAGGTGTTGGTCGGAGAAATCACGGAAAACTATCGATCAGAGCAGCCGGCCGCTAGAAATCTCCAACATACAGCGACTGAATTCGGCCGTTGAAACGCTAGTGTCGAAAATTCTGCCACACCCTGAGAAGTAGAACCGTAGGATCTCAGGGTCAGAGGCGTTGCAGTGCCATCGTCGATGCACTGAGCCACCGCTCCCGGTACAAATAACTAGAGACTGTAAGAGCTGTTGTGATGCTTGTTCAAAATCCTACATTCGTTGCTTCTGCAGCATCGTTTGATACCAAGTTCCTGTTGGAGTCGCAACTGGTGGATTTTGCACAGTAGCTTCATAAACGAATTCAAATTCAAAAACTATCTGTGGGGGTATCTAGAGAGCGGCTTCACTGAATGGCAGTTTCCCATGGCCTCTGCAATCAATAACAGACGAGTGCCGAAAGAATACCCTAAGAATAGGCTTCGGACCCCATGCGATCATTCCTTACTCATTTTCGACCCCCACATCTTTTCTTAGACATATATTTACACTTAATGCGCTGCACTAACACAGACCTCAGGAGACCAATCAGGAGCTTAGAATTACTTGCGGCTTATGCAGTGCCGCATTAGCAGAGATTATGCATAACAAGGGTAAGACCCTGCGAGCCAATGTGCAAGTCCGCGCTGAATCTCTAGCGGGGGAGTATCGCAACCTTCTGAAATGAAATGTACGTACGACACCTACCACAGTTGCATGTCCATAGTTGTTGACGGGCCCTGAAATACTCATTTAACCGCAGGCTGTCTGCAAATCGTAAAGGTAAGGCGTAATTTCCTGTTTTGATGGAAGTAGTTGGAAACTCTGGTTGGCAGTTTCTGACTCCGGGGCGGCTCCGCCGACGAAGGCAAACCCAGGACGCTAACTCGGTGCCAAGTCCACACTTCTTTCGAGGTGCTTCGCATGCCCCATCTATCACCGGTGGCTGTGGGTCAGATGGCAGCAGCGTCGGCGGCGAGAAACTTCGATTAAGGTTACCACCTCGCAACGCTTCCCCGCCGGCACCGCTGCAGACAGGGCCTCCAAACTGCGCTCGCGGACGCAATGGTGCTTCGTGAGCGGATGAGTGAGAATTTGCTGGTTACGAGCTCGACAACTTCTTTGCTCTTTGACAGCGTAGATTTCCGCGGCCGGAGTCCGTAGCTGCTAGGCTGTGCGAAGACACCGTGTTGTAGGCTCAGGTGCCAACGTTTCGGCCGCCATTCTGTGACCTTCTTCAGGGCGAGAAGCTCTTCACGCAGAACATGGCAGCCGCGGCACGCAGAACGCGAACTCTCAGACAGCCAAGCAGCTTCTTTGCTCATTGCTCCCTTGAGGGATGTGCATTTTGTAGCTGGCTGGTGGCAGTCTCTATTTTAATATGAGATCACGGCTCTCGTCTGCTCTCCTGATACGGGTGGTAATGTATTTGTGTGCAGAGAAAGAGGAGGGGTCTTAGTACTGATCGAGCTCGAATCATGACCCGTTTATTTAGGATACTGTTCGTGCATTCGCCTGGTATTGATAGGAGAAACCACGGAAAAATTCCGATCAGAGCAGTCGGCCGCTAGACTTCTTCTGTTGTCAACGTAGCTAAATAGGCATTGACGAAAACCCACCACCGTCGGACCTCCCAGTCAGAAACGCTACAGATGCCACTGAGACATCTCAGCCGATTGTGATTGTTCATCTGCTAAAGAAACTGAAGTCACTTAGAAACGTCAATGTAATTGTGAGAACTTGTGATGGAAGTTGGAATAATGTGTTTTTAACCCCTGGGTCTATCATTCCTCCTATTTTTAATTCGACGTTTTCCTTACACTTACATCTTGGAGGCCCTGCAAACAGCGCACTGTATCTTCTTGTACCGGTAGGCGAAGGGAAGTTCTTTTGAAGAATATCCTCACTTGCTAGCGTCATAGCTTGCTCTTCCTATCGCGTTTACATGGCGGTTGCTATGGCAACATGAAGCATTTTGTGGAGACGCCAAGATTAACTTTTCACACAGAGGTGGAATGCCTCAATTTAGAACTTCGCATGATGTACTGTAGAATGCAACATAATTTGCAGTGTTATGCTGACAATATTCCTATCCCAAGATGTCTCTAATATTTTTTTATATTTCCATGAGCACGTACAACGTATTAAACTTAGTTTGAGAATCGGCTAAAAATCATAATTAAGCCTTCTTATAAGTTTTAATTGAAGGCTGTTTTTTATGTAAGATAGTTGTTGCATTAAACATAATCTGATACAACTGGACAGCATGTTTTGAGATATGTACGAATATTATTTTTTCTAGAAGTTCATAGCGGAAGATTGTAAATAGCAGTTCACTACAATTTCAGCTCGCGATTTCCACAAATCGCACGTCTGAAAGACAAACCTCAACAAAAAACCACGATCCTGAACAAATGGAGTATGTTGCCACCCCTTAAGACTTGCAGTAAACCGTTGCTCGGTAAGGTACCAGATCATGTAATATCCTACAGAAATCGAAATATCCGAACTGGTTATATGACATTTAAAATTTCTCTGATAATGAACTCAATTAACTGGAGTCATCAAATGGATAAATGGGTTCTTAAAAATTAATATCGTTCTGCACATAGAATATCGTTTTCTCCCTCAACCTTCAGCTAAGGAACTCCTTAGGAACCTAACCCTAGCCCTTGACTTGTGCAGGAGAATTCTTTTTTCTACACACGTTGTTAATCCGCTCGCGTGCAATCATTTCAATAGATGTAACAATAGATATCTTTGTTTAGCTTCCAATCGTCCGTCAGGTCGAAGGTGGGTTATCAAGATCCCAAGCTTTCGAAAGAGCTCTTAACACTGTTAACTTAACACTGTTAAGGGTTAACATCACATGACTGATACGAGCTGTCATTTGAACATTTCGTGACCGTATTCAATCTAACACTTCTCGAAAAAACACGGAAAAGTAAAAGTCACAGAAGCCGGCTGCTATAAATCACCCATAGGAGCTGAATTTGACCAAGCTGGTGTAACAAATTACGCCTTTGTCGGGACTCGAACACTAAACCCTCACGGTCAGAGTAACTATAGAGGCAACAGCAATGCTGGCTATGAGCTCACACAGCCGCTTCCTCTGGTAAGATTTTACAGTATTTATCATTTATTGCAGCAGTATAAAATCGACCGTAATATCCCCTACCGATTTGTCGCGGTACGCAACGACACAAGTATTAAACTACTAAATATGTCACGCCACCACAAAACTCCAATCAGCGAGCAAACGCAATGGCAGGCGGCTATCATTTTCCGCTCTGCAGGCACGAGACACGGCGACTGCGGGGGCACCCCCTGGTCGCAAACGCTCGCAGTTTTAAAGGGGAAGCACAGTTCTGGATTCGGGGAAAAGCAGTTGGGACCGCCATTTCACGTGGACAGAAACACGAAGGTAGCACACGATTTGTCGTATTTTGTCTATACTTGTATAACTAAAATTGGAGTGTGTGTCTATGATTTCAAAATAATTCTCTCGTCTCTCATACGCTTATTTACATGATGTCAAAACATTTGCAACTATTTTTACAAGTCTTTCTGTCTGTATGTTTTGTTCGGGACAGTATTTTGAAAAGCTAAACCGATTTAAACAGGGTTTCCACTTAAAGTAAATTACTTTGGTGGGCACTAAAGGTCACTTTTTCCAAATTATCATTTTTTTTCTGATATAAAGAATAGGGTTTCTTTAGTTTTTTTTCATGCAAGTCTAGTTTTATTTCGATCTTAATGAAATTTAGTTTTCGAGATCTTCAAAAAAAGAGAAAAATAACTGTCTGAGATTTTGTAAATTTCCTTCTTTCTTATAACTTAAAACTTATTTCTTATAAGAAATTTTAACTGCATTCTGCAAAATTTTTGCAAATGTTTATAAATGGTGAGTAAATTCAACAAAGTGCATTAAACATTTCATAAAACTTATACTTATAAAATTTCCTACTAAAGGCTTCTAAATTCATTTCAAAAGCGACTTAGGTCTTTGATTAATTGGAAATGAAAATTGTTAATGGAAGATTATCTTGAGTACGCTGCAATACAACAATTAACTGCTGCCAGTAGCAAAGATTGTAGTAGCAACAGTGATCGAAGCGAACGATGGTGATAGCAACGGTGATCGTAGTAAGCGATAGTGGTCGCAACGGTGATTAGTGAACGATGATGGAGGAAACGGTGATATTGTGAATTATAGGTAGGGCGGGGCCAGGCGAAGCAGAACAGGGAAAGATAGGTAGGGAGGAGCAGGTTCCTTGTGGGCAGTAAGGGGCAAGGCAGGCTCAGGCAGGGATTCAGTATTGGCTGACTTAATTTTTCTTGTCTGATAGATGTTTGTAATAAATAAATATTCAGTAACGCCGACTACTTCAGCTAATTCTAAGTAAAATGTGAAAGGCAAAATTCCGTCACTTCTCATTAAATCGAGAAAAAGTGTTACGATAATTTGTGATTATGGTATAAGGTGTTATATGTTTGTGTTATGATGTAAGGTGGATATATGATATATATCCATCTTATGATACAAATCTGAGTGCCGCTTTGCTGACTCGGAGAATTTTATTAATCTCGTAAAATGTATCTTCAAACACAATATCTTTACTTATGTTTTCTCTGTTCTTAGAACCGATATCGATATTTGTATCTTCGCATAGGTACTATTGAATACAATCATATAATAAAGTGACATTGCCACCAAAACTGCAGTATTGGTATTGGCAAGACTGAAGTTTGCGATACCATGAATTTTGATCGTGCCAATTCTTTCTTGTTCTGATTCTCACACTTTATAAATTATTCTGCGGCATTGTCACAGTCAAGAAATTATGTCTTCCGTTTATTTAAATGAGTAAAACACAATAAGTATGGCGTATCCTTAGAAGAATGTGCGAGCCCGAGACCTTCCCTATTATCGGCTGAGTTGACTCAGAGCAACAACTGTTCCACTGCAGCCACTGTGACTAAGCGGTCCTGAGTTTGGGTCTCGACGGAAGACGATGCTTGACACTATCCATAGAGCTATGTCGCATTCAACCGTTGTCTGTTGGAGAAATCCTGCGGTTGGCTTCTCTGATCAGTTGTTTTCCATGGTTCGTCCTATTAATACAAGGGAAACGCGGGAGCAGTACTTTAACAAACGGGCCGCGGACTTCACGCGATCTTTCCTTTCTCTTCCTTCTCCCAACCTCTTGGCTTACCATTTATACTTACCACCACACATGTCGGAAGTTCCTTCGGGTGCTCAGAGGTTCTTCCGGCTGGGGCGGTGCTCGCTGGCGGAGATATCTTGACAGACCACATGGAGACGTGTAGTCGGTGCCACATTCCACATTTCCGTGAGTAACAACACTGCTTCCCGGAATATAACATGCATTGTATGTACAGTAATAATGATCATAACAGTCAATTCGCCCAAACACAAAACATTCACTTAATCATTCAACCCCCAATTTCCCTTCACATCCGTACGATGAAATACAGCGAAATGTGTTTATTTGAACAGAAAAGTATATAAACCTAACTAATTTACGTATATAATTTAATTTACTTATAGAATGCAGCTTAGCAAATAAGGCCCTTAAAACAGTATGGGATCACTCACGACCGGAAGACCTGATGAACCGAACCTGCAAAAAATAAGAGATGGCCCAAAAGATCTCGTTTCATAGACGACATAAGGAATATAAATAGATACATTTCATCTCAAAATCCAGGATGAAAGCGAACGTGCCTTTCTTGAGTTATGCACAATCGAATTCAAGAAAAAACCAGTATGCGGGCAATTATATGTAATTACGATTGCCATACTTATCATCGTTTTCCACAAACTTTCATATTTATAAAGTCAAAATGTAATTCTTCTCTCTCGGGAGAATTTCTTTCTTTGATGTCCTATTTGCTAAGCTGGGGGTGGTGTAAAAAATAAAGTACCACGAATTCTGCCTATGAGAAGTGAAAGTCTGGTAGTTTAATAAAGTGTGTAATTATTAAAAATATTTTTAGAGTTTTTTTTACGAAAAACAGTTTTACAATATTAACGAACTTATATTTCGTGGTGTTGTTAATACGAAAGAGTTAATACGAGTTAGTGTTAATATGAAAGAGAGTAAAGATTCTAGCGCATAATCCAATTATGTCTTTACATCTTTCCTCTCTATATAAAGCTCTCCACTCAAACTTCAGTCAAAATGTTTGCTAATTCCAACGTTTTTTTTTTCTTCTCCGTTGCAAGATATCAATATTTCACTGTATAACATACTTCACCAACAATCTCTAAATAATGACATCTCCCTGAATTCCTCGACTGTCACACATTCTAAGACTGTCTCGGAGTACTAAACGAGTTCTACGATCAAAGGGGAGAAGAGAGAATTCCAACTCGCCCCTGAACCTCTACATAATTATTGTTTGCATTCAATGAATATAGAAATGCAATAATAGTAATGAGATCGATTGGACTGTAAAGTAAAGCACCATCAACAAACTTTGCACTTCAATAACAAAACCGTGGAGGGTCCTTGTCTAAACTTTAGGAGATGTGTTACGTGGGCGTGTTTTACGGAGAAAGAGAAAGACCTCTTTTGATGTGGGTAGAAGCAGGAGGGGAACCCATCTGGAGGAAAAGCTAGAGGCGCAAAGCCATTCAGATCGTAACAATTACCGGACCTTCTCAACTTAGACTGTTCCAAATGGTGGTATTGGGAAGGAAGAGGCAGAGAAAGCTTCTGCAGTGAACGTGTAGTGCGGGTTTGTTTCGACCTCAGAAACCTTCAGGAGAAACCTTTTGAAATGGTGCGTGAAGAAGAAAAATATGCTACACAGCAGTAAGACACAATGCTCGCTGCGGAGACACCAGTATTACTATGATCCACTTTGGCCATTCATCGTTGACCGGAAGGTCGCAGGGTTCCAGTCACAATGACAGGATTTTGGACACTATCTAAATTGCAGCGTCGAATTCAGCCACTGTCTGGAGGAGAATTCTAGTGGCCGGGTGCTCGGTTCGGTACTTTCAGATTGACAGTGGTTTTCCTGACCAATGCCAGGCAAATGCCGGAGTAGTAGCGAAAGCAAAGGTCCATGCACAATCTGTACTTCGTCTTCCTTATCCCATCCTATCCCTTTACACACATACCCATTTACATGCACTAAACTACCTCTCATGTTGGGAGATCATTTGAGCGGGAGATTTGAGGTCCTCCTGAATAGATCGGTGCCCTGCTGAGGGGGCGATATCTGGAAAGAAAAAACTGAAACCGACGTATAGTTCGACAGCGAATCTTACGCTCCGCTGAATAGAGCCTTCTCAAGGCGTATTTAACATGCACAACACTTATGGGACTGATTGCTTCAATAGTGATCGCGCCCGGAATCAATTCTGGCTCACTCGACTTATCTCAGAGAATGTTTTACTTTTTCAAACACTTATTTAAATTGATAACACAATTAATTCCTTTTAAATTAAAGACATTCAGCTTTTAATACAAAATTTGTTAACTCAGTCCTTCTATAAATCTTCATTATAAATAGACAGTGGGCAACGCTTGGACTTTTTATCCATCTTCAGACCTACGTTTTATAGAAAATACAGATAATAGTAGATTGACAATTATTATAATATTTATCATCTTTGTAATTCTTTAAAGCATAAATCGTACGTCAATATAATTTAGAACATTTTTAATTACATTTAAAATATTTAAATTATGGTATAAGTAGATAGAAGCTTACCTGCATTAATACTATGGGTTGGAGTACACTAATTTTAATATAAGAATAAATTTTGTACATCCATGTGAGAGAGATGAACTGGAGACCGTTGCAATTCAACCGTCAAGGAGGGGAGGGGGAACAAGACAACATATGAAAGAGAGAGTGGGGGAAATCAATCTTGAAGAGAGAGAAAATGAGACATTAAGAACCCATGAGTTATTATTATTATTATTATTATTATTATTATTATTATTATTATTAATTTGTAATAGTCAATTGTCATAATTCCAGTGAATAAACTTATTTAAATCTAAATTTCCTGAAGGGTTCCGCAGTTTTACCTTCGCGAAATTCTAGAACTCTACCCTAAAAAGGATCAGTTAAATGACACCGGTAGAGGTGGCTCACACCATCTAGTGATGTCATTGCAGAGCCTCTGGGAGGTCCTAGTGTTCGAGTCCCAATGTGGCAGGATTTTCGACACTAGCAACACATCTCGATCGAATTCGTCCTTTAGTCTGGTTTCTTGTTTTGCGTCGTTTCTCCGATCAACACCAGGCAAATGTAGGAACTGTACCCTAACAAACACCACGGACCGATAGCGATCTTTGCTTCGTCTTCATTCTCCTATCCTCACCTCTTACTTGCACACACTTCAACACTTTCACGGGAGTCCGAAGCCTACGGGATTTATAATGTGCCTTGTGCAGTGTCATTCAGCAAGTCGCTGCAACTATATTATTACACATGTAGGGAGACCAGTAGGGAGCTTAAAACTTGTTCCGGCCGATGGGAAATACGTAAAGGGGAAAAAAACTGATGTGTAGGTCGGCGCCGAATCTTACGCGAAAAATTGTCGTGGGATTGACGGCAAAGCAGCATTCTGATGTGCGTTTTTAGAGGAGCCAAGGTATGAAACTCATTGAAATATATCCCTGAATAACAATAAAATCTTGTCCCTGCAGCACGTATTCGATGAAAGTAGTAATTTAAACTAGGAGTAGTACAAGATAGCACTGAATTTTTCGTACTAAATGATAATCCTTTCTTTTGTGTCGGGGCATAGACTTTTCGTTTACGAACCTCTTCCTGGCCGCCATCTACCGGTGACTGTAAGGACTATCAGTCGTTCTCGCGGAAACTAGCGTTTTTTTCTGGGGACTTTTCCACTGAGAATCACCGCCGTGCTGTTCGAACAACGCATTTTGCTTCTATACCTATACATTTATGCCCATCGTAACCCGTGATCCCATTTCGGTACTTGTATCATTGGTCTGCTTTCACGGATCCAGTTCCTCAATTATGCACACTGAAAAATTGCACATACATATCATACATAGTTTCTACACAGACCAAGAGATAGTAAAAGGGTGGAAGTAAAAATAAATGAAGAGCTCGGAATGCCCCCAAGCTACGAACATATAAATTACCCTTTCTTTCCAAATTTTCGCGAAAATTACTCGTTTTAAAAAAACGTAAATTTTAAAGAACTAATTGCAAGACAAATTTTTTTGAATAAAATATTAAAATTTGTACGACGGGTTACAGAAAGTCTAACTATCTAATTTTCGGAAATTTAAAGTTTTAAGTAAAAATCAGGACTGTGGCATTTTATATGAGTAATTTGCCTTATTCTAAAAAATGTTCCGAGTTCCTCCAAAATTAAATTATTTTCAATCCCTTCCCATTTGCCCAAACGTGGCTCCATTATATTTTTATTAAATTTTGTTATTAGATAGTGTGAAGAACGTTTAAGGGAATAGTGTAGGTCTCGTTTTCGTGGAAAACTTTGATTTTTCGAAAATTGCAAAAGTTAAATTTTTTTCTGCGTCATCCTACAATAATAATTATGAAGATATAGATTTTTCCTTTAATGAAATCTGTTTCTTAAAGATGGATTTTGAAATAAAATCATGTACAATTTTCCGAAAATTTGAGTACTTTTCACGTAATTTCGTGTGAAAGTACGGGTGGTTATGGCTCTCGGCAAACAATTTAAGATCATCCATAAATAATAAATGGCTGATTCGGGAGGTAGGGTCTCTCAGTCGGAGTCAGTACTCTAGACATTCCTGTTTTAGAAGCTGTGATAGGGGGTTTAAGCTAAACAAATCCATAGAGGTCTCAGTGAATCGCCTTGAAATGTTCCTCGACGAATACAGGGTGCGCGGCCAAAATCCGGACAAATTTAACATTTTTATTGACACTATATTTATTGTTGTAAACATGAAAAATTAAACAATTTTTTTTTACCACATAATGTATAGGATCATATAGAATAAATTTGTTCTATATATCCCCCACTTGCTTGAACGACCTCCTCCAATCTGGGTCTGAACCGCTCGCAGGCACGGTGCAAGTCATTACGGTACATTTCGGCGAATGCTGCTTCAATAGCAACTCGGAGAGATGCTACGTTCGGGTGTCTCGACTTGTTCGTCACTCTCTCAACCACGCTCCATACATAATAATCCAACGGATTTAAATCTGGGCTGTTGGGAGGCCAGAATTCCTTCGACCAAAACATGTCGATATTGTCCGATAACCAATTCTGCACCAAATGACTCGTATGGGCGGGCGCACCGTCTTGCTGGAACACATATGGCCTTCCAGATGCTACGTTGTCCATCTACGGCTTCACAACGTTAGATAAGAC
The DNA here is from genome assembly GCA_964035755.1 of Teleogryllus oceanicus. Lineage (NCBI taxonomy): Eukaryota > Metazoa > Arthropoda > Insecta > Orthoptera > Gryllidae > Teleogryllus > Teleogryllus oceanicus. The sequence goes on from CAXIVR010000010.1 coordinate 66,556,018, forward strand.
ATTCACATAAACCTCCTTGGTCACATTTTCCTTTTTTTGAAAGAAATGAGGTGGCATAACGTCACCTTCGGACGAAACAACTCCTAGCACGTGCACATTGGCCGGAATTTTGTTCTCGATACCACAGGGTCATCATGAGGGTTGAGGGCAAGCCAGCGGTCATTTCTTGGATTAATTTTTGCGTCTACCGTAAAAATTTTCTCGTCGGAAAAGAATCTGATTCGTCCAGCCGCCTTGTTCCGTAAGGAGCACAAAAGAAGGTTGCACCGTTCAACTCTCTTCGTCCTGGCGGCTTCAGAAAGCATCTGTCGAACTTTGATGGTGTAGGACTTGTAGCGGAGGTCTTCCTGGAAATCTGACGCATAGTTGTCTCACTTATCCTGACAAGCGACGCAATTTTTCGGATCGATTGCCCTGGATCCTCAAAAATCAGTTCTTGAACGCGTTGAATGACTTCTGGCGTCCTGACTACGAGCTCCTTCGAGTGCACTTTCCTCGCGGGTGTTAGGAGACCTTCCTCTGACTTCGCCGACTCCTTGTATTTTGCCACGACATCATATACTGTCGATCTCTAATATCCGAAGAAGCTGATAATCTCCGTCGCTGAGCGACCAGCGCGAACACTTTCAATTATCGCTGCTCTTCGATTATATTCTTCGCTTTGTCTCAACATTGCGACTGTTTTGAGGTTATGTCTGCTTAGTAGATGTGTATACGATATTCATGTAACAATCGCGACATCTTTAAGTGGTATAAAAGAGCAGGAGATTCAAATCTAATTTTGTCCGGGTTTTGACCGCGCACCCTGTATCAATCTTAAATGTACAATTCTCCAAATTAATCTCCGTGTACCAGTTTTCCATTAAGGCATCGAGCAAGTTTACAACCTTTGTAATAATTTTATATATTTTCAAAATGTGTATCAGCCATTCATGAGGTACGGAATCAAATGCCTTTCTATAGTCGATGTAGCACATGCTCAAGTTTCGGCTTTTTACCTCAGCTTGTTTTATGATTACGCTGTCCACAGTCAACTGTTCTTTGCATCCGAAGGTATTTCTGATGCATCCTTTATGTTCCATGCTGATTATATTGTTCTTATCACAATGCATGTATATCTGTTCGTGTAAAACTGATGTTAATAACTTATATAGTACAGAGAGACATGTTACTGGCCTATATTTTTGGGGATTTGATTTAGGAACACTTTGGATAGTAAGTAAGTAATATCTTGCATTAAGAATTTTGGGCACTGATCAGGCTTCTGAAATGTCTCATTAAAACTATTTGAAATCAAGTTGTGTAGGGAGGCAAAACGCTTCAACCAAAAGTTCTGAATTTTGTCAGATCCCGCTGATTTCCAATTTTGGCATTTCTTAAGACTTCCTTCAATATCTTCAGTGGTAATGTGGACTTCAGACATTTCTGGAAGGTTTCCCATCTTTTCCTGAAGTTCAGAGAGCCATGATGCATCATGATTGTAGCTTGAAGGGTTGGTCCAGATTTCCTGCCAGTATGACTTGAATTTATAACTATCAACTTTCTCCTGGCTATCAGCTTTGTGTTCCAAGTTCCGATAGAATACTTTCTGGTTCTCTCAAATAACATATTTTGTTGTTTCCGCATTGAACATTCATTGTATCTTCGCAATCTAGCACACTTAGCTTTGAGCTTTTGTCTAGCTTCATCGTGTTAAAGGGTTAGTTTTGGTATTAACTCGGAGTCATTGATGTTGATTTGCATTTTATGTAGGATTCTATTAATTTTATGCTTTACTCTTCTACTTTTGTTGTTTGAAAGAAATTCATGAATTATATTAATCTCTGTTCTCAGTTTAAAAATACTTTCTTCCAGTCTAAATTGCCATCATGTTTTCTCGCTTTCTTTGTGTTGCTTGGTGGACTATTCTGAATGCGCTGTCCGTTAAGATCAATTACAGCAATTGCAGCTGCATGCAAGGCAGTATGAATATCTGTCAAGTTATTTAATTGGTCAGCAACCTGAGGTATTATCTGATCAACTTCCTTAATAAGAATATTAGTTTGTTTGGTAAAGATCAATTTTGGGATTTTAGGCCTACCAAGAGGATCTGTATCTCGAAACAGATAAAATATCCTACAAACTTTTAGCGGTTTCCTTATTTATACTCAAATCATTTATCTCTATTCTCGTCTCGTTATATCACCAGTTTGATGGTCTTCTACAGCTGTCTGAAGTTCATTACCCACTTCCCTACTTATTTCATCAATTTCGATCTGGGTAAGATACTTTCGTTTCATAATTACGTTCTTACGATCGGCTAGGTTTTGTTCAGTCAAGTTGAATTCTGGGTAGGTTTTAGAAACTTCAGAGTGAAGTTTGTGTCTCGAACCCGGTAAGGGATCGTCTCTACATTCATTTATGAGCAGATAAGTGCAAATAATTTTTTTATTCATTTCTCTGCTCCATTTAATTCTATTGGATGTTTCATTTCTTCTGGACGCATTCCTCTTGGTACACAGTCCAGATGAAGTAAACGCATTCTCCTCTCTGAAGTTGGAGTGGGCAGTGCCATTTTGATCGCTTACGTTGTCATCATCGGGCTGGGGTCCCGTGCCAGGTACAGCCCTACTCCCTGGCACATCCGAGGCTTCATTCTGCACGAACTGCTCCATATCAAATGGGTAATGCATTTTATAGCTCTCTGCCAGCTACAGGGGAAACTAGGTAGGAATAAGTGCGTGTAGGAAAATAGGGTTGTTAGGGAGTAATGAAACGGAGGACGACAAGCTACTCGATCCGCCTGCCGAGATCCGGGGGCGAGGGGGAGATACTGGTGCGACGGGAATGGATTACTTGGTAAAGGACAGCGGTCAGCTGCTCCGGTTAGTCGGCTCTTACGACAGGGGGAGATTCCTTGGTGCTATTCTCATAAAACCCCCGACACAAGGATCTAATCCCATCCAGGATCTAATCCCAGTCGAGGGAAAGAGTTGTATCTTTACTTGAAAATCTACTCAGTTTCTGTAGCTATGTAATGAAACAAAAAGCTCAGAAAGGCGGAGTTTGCGAGTTACGGTGAAGGGAATTTATTTATTTATTTTACGTCAAAAAATAGTAAAAAACTGTGTATGACGTGCTATGGGGAAAAGTGAATTGTGTGCACATTTTCAAAATTCTGTCATATACTACTTAAATTTTGAATTTTGAAAGGGAGAAAAAAAACAAAAACTCCCATGTAGTAAAATCCATTTTCAAGGATAAATAAGCAATAAATTTTGGCTCGTATTACTTCCTGCCGCGACAACATGGAAACGATAATTTGAATAATTGTATTTCCCACTGAATTCTAGAAGACGTGCACAGAAAATGGAGTTACATTTATGTCCAGAAGCAAAACAAGGGGCCATCTCAGCATTTGCTCAATGGATCAGGGAAACCGGACGAAAAACCTGATCGAGATGGGGGTCATTGACCCAGAAGCTGTATTACAATAGTTGTTACAGGTTGTTTATACTCATTTATACAGTCCAAATGGTAAATAATGCATTATGTATCATTGTTAAAATTAATGTTACTTTTCTTGTGATGCTCAGTATATTCTCTAATTGTATAGAAACAGTTATGCAGCACAAACGATTTCACTTGGAATTTAAACTTTTTTATTGAATTTAATCGTTTAATGTCATCTGGCAAAGTGTTGTAAAATAATGTACATGTATTGCATGTGAATTTTTTGTAATGAGCTGTTGATACTGTCACCTGATGAATATGATTTCCACGTCGAGTGTTATAGTAATAGACTTCGGCATTTTCTGAAAATATATTCCCGTCCTTGAGCAAGTCATTTTTTACAAAAACCACTGATTCGTAAATAAAAAGACACGGTAATGGTAGAATTTCTAGATTAATGAAGAGAGGCTTACATGAATGACGTGGGTGGGATTTGGTTATTATTCGTACAATTCGTTTTTGTAATCTAAAAGTCTGGAAGCTATAAGATGTATTTCTCCAGAATATTATGCCATATCTCAGGCGGGAATGAACATTCGCGAAGTATACACAACGAGCAGTATGAAGGCTGACTGAATTTGCAAGAATTCTGAACGCGTATCATAATGAACTTAATTTTGTGTTCAATTCATTTAAATGGACGTTCCATTTAAGGTTTCACTGAATTGAGAGACCTAAAAATTTTGTTGCCTTAACATCAGTCAATGGTACACTGTTCATTTTCAATGGAGCACAGAATTGTTTATTTGAAATGGAAAACTGCATTACAACCGTTTTCTTTTCGTTTACTATTAATTTGTTATTTCGGAACCAATTTGAAACATCTGATATTGTACTATTTACTGTTTGGTCGTCACATGTCTCTCTTAACCCACAAGCGTGGGAATTACACCAAGCCCAGGCATGAGGGACACCATTAGCTAGCCGGCAAAGTCGGACAATCGATCCAAAATGCCAAACACATAACATAGCATTATTTTACATTTCACCATATAGTAACAGTTGCATGTTCAATAGCGTATATTTCCCTTTAACCAATTACCAACTAAGCTTTGCGACCCTACACATACGTAATGTTGTAAAATGTGACTGTCCAATGAATTGAGTACCTCAGCCGGGAACTGAACCCGGATTCCTCTGTATATGCTTATTTGCTCTAACCACCCTTATTATTATTATTATTATTATTATTATTATTATTATTATTATTATTATTATTATTATTATTATTATATTATATTTCATATTTCAAATTTCAAATTTCAAAATTTCACGCTCTTCCGGAGTTTTTAAGTATAACTTAAGGACAGAACGTCAACACATATGGTGAGACAGATGGTGAGAAGTTCTTGCTCCAGTGCACTCAGGTTCCGCTTCAATGATTTAGGGAGAGAACCTTGCGCACAATGTTGTTGGTTGCCAGCAACATTGTGCATGGTTCTGAGGTGCCACTCATTTAGATGGAGTTTTTCTTTCACAATCCTCCAATCTTCAGCCACAATCCCATTAGTTGAAATAACTACGGGTGCAATATCTACCTCTATTAGTTTGTACAAGTTTTTCAGTTCAATTGAGAGTGGCTGATATTTTCTTTTCTTTTCTGCAATAGTTGTCAGCAGATTATGATCTAGTGGGACTGCGATATCTTTTTGAAAATTATAATTCGTATGTCATTTTTTTTTGCCCTACGAGTAGTTTTGTCGAATACGACAATATCGGCTTATTTCTTCCCGTTTTATCTGTAACAATGGGAGTATCCCACAAGATTTTTGTTATCTCATTAGACAAAACTTGTTCTGGTAGATATTTGTAGTAAGGTAGGCTTTCCTTTATCAGGTCCGATCTTTTGGCAAGAGCTTGGTGGATGATTTTTGCTACATTATTATGACGTAAATAATCTGTTTGTGCCGACTGAGAGCATCCACTGCAGATATGTTGGATAGATTCGGTGGTCTTCTTACACAGGCGACACTTGTCACTGATGTTCTCTTTCATAATATATCGCCTGTAGTTATTAGTGGCTACTTCCTAATCTTGAATGGCCAGTACAAATCCTTCCGTCTCGACAAAAAGCCCAGCGGTTCTCAACCATTCAATCGATCTCTTCACATCTATGGAGTTACTTTGAACAGCAGTAGCAAATCTGCTATGGAGTTCCTTTGATCTCCACTGCTCAATTCGGTCCACAGGTTTCGGAACTCTTGGATTGTGATCTTCCTGAAGCAGCTTCAGAATCTTGCATACAAATGGCCGTCATGTATTCGTTGTTGATGAAATAATTTCTGTTATTATTATTATTATTATTATTATTATTATTATTATTATCTTTCATATGGTTTTTATTATTAATATTATTGTTTTATAATACCTATTGCTATTGTAAGTTCTATTGTATTCTTAAGGTATGTTTCTTCCTTACAATTGTAGTAATGAAGTGTCACCCTGATGCTGTTTAAATGCATCTGCCTGCCCAATGCGCAGGCCCTAGTTGGGCGGAGGCGGCAAGTGGCGGGCGCCGCGGAGGCCGGAGGGGGGCAGGAGGGGCTGGCACAGTCAGGGCGTTCTTGTCGCTGCCGCAGCGCTATCTTCTCGCCCAACAGAGCACAAAAACTGCGGCGGCGGCGGCAAAGCAGCAGAGGCATCGATGGAGGGGGTTGCGAGAAGACGGGGGCAGCGCCGTCGATGGCTGAGAGGCGACGGCGGCGGCAGCAGAGTAGGGATGGCAAATTTTACCTAAACATTGATACATCGATAATTCGATACATCACCAAAAGGTTTTCGATGTTGATGAAAACAGACAAAAGTATCGATGGTAAAAACGTTGATGTTTTAAATTAGGTAAATCTAGTTTAAATTAAATATAAATATAAATTGAATTAAGATAAATCAGTTGGCCTCAACAGCTGTAACGGCTGCGGTGACGTTGATTTAAATGATTGGTTTCCAGGCATGTCAACGTCATTCGCCCCTTTAGGGCAGAGCTGTGTAGCTAGTCCTAGAAGGTGGCGGTGTTCTTTCCTAGCTAGAGCGTTAGATCCGGCGCCGACCTGCATGTTGGCGTGCGTGTAATTTGCCCTCTTGGTATCTCCCCCAACGAGGCACGGCCGCGTCAAGCTCTAAGCTCCCGACTGGTCTTCCCATATATGTGGTATTGAAGTGCATGTAAGGGTAAGTTTGCGAAAGTAATTGCTGAGAATATGAAGAGGAAAAAAAAACCACGTGCGGTCCTAGACCCCTTTACTGCTTCGACATTCCCCTGGTGTTGAGAAACAAAAAAAAATGCTACCCAGAGCAGCCGGCCGCTGGAATTCTCCACAGCCACAGGCTGAATTCTACCTATAGCTGGTGTCGCAAATCCGTCGAGGTCGGGTCTCAAACCCTATTACTGCGCTGTGAGAGTCGCTGCATTGCCAACAGTCGTTGCGCCGAGCAAACCCTGCCTGCACACAGCGGAGGAGGGTTGATTGGCGGACGGGAGGGGGATCTGTGGGGGGGGGGCGGTGGGAGGGCAGGTAGTTGGCAGCAGTGCGGTTGAGACGTGGTGCGACAGCGAAGGGGCGGCGGCGGAGGCGGCTGCGTCAGTATCGGCTATCGCTGGCCAACGCGGGTCAGCGAAAGAGAGATACAGAAGAAACTACGGAGCTGCCGTTTTTCCGATTTGCTTCACCCGCCTACCCTTTCTAAACGCAGTCTTGGTGAAAGTGCGTTTTTTGATAAAAAAATTCTCTTTTCGCTTCCTTTACCAAACACAAGATATCAAACTCCTAGTCACTCAAACGAATTTCTGAGTTATCATCAAATTAGATCAAAGAATGGCTAGTGCGATGATAACAATAATAATCGCAGCAAATTGACGAACTAGGTTACCAACTGCCGTCTAGGGTAACTGGTAGCCGAGTTTTCTTTAACTTAGAACATGCCATTAGCATTGGGAAACAGGCAGTTAATTTGATAATACCCAGTTCATATACGTATGAGAATTCATTACATAATTGTAAACCGTAATATCCAAATTCATAGATTTTTATCAGTAATATACATTACTAAAAAGTGACAAAATGAGATTTACAAGTGATATTCTGAACTACAGTCCAAAATATGAACTTTCTTTTTTTTTTAATTGATTTGGCGATTGATGTAGTATAGGTTTTATTACTGCTCCATTAATATTTTTAAGAAACTCTTATTTATTGACAGTGGCAGATCAAGGGAAGAGATCAATGGACCCCAGAAGCGCTTTTTTGTTTATGTAAAAACGTTATTGTGTTCTAGTTTACTATTTTTACAATTAGTACCTTTCTGGACCTTAATGATAATTTCGTCTTTCAAAACTTATCAGATGTTTACAAAACAATTCAAAACCATCATCATGCGTAATCGCTTCTTGGAAACTCCAGCATTTTCTTAGACCCAGCTCAGGGTATTATCACGTTGAAATTGTATTTTGGTAAACATGGATGTAGAGAGCATTGCAGACGTAACAGGTTAGTGCATGTTGAACTAGTTCAAAGAAAGGATATGGCCGTCTGTGTTCCCGCGGTAAGGACCGCAAGTACAGGAAATATTCAAATCATACATGTCCTGGCCAAGCTGAAAAGAGAAAACATTTTATCACAAAATGAACGAAAATGAATGTAATACATTGCTAGACACATGTGTAGCAATATATTAGTTCTTATATATATATATATATATATATATATATATATATACATCTATGTATATATACACATATATACATATCTGGGGCGTGCGGTTATTGCGTGGTGTGATACATTGTATACCCCAGCTGCTAGCGACCAACCAGCTTCTCTCTCCCCTACCGCAAACAAAGTAGTCGCGCAACAGGAGATTCTTTACCACCACTGTGAAACACAAAATGATTTGAAAATAACCAATTCCAACATGCAGTTTATCACTCCCACACAAGATGTATTTTCTTGGAAAGAAAAGTAAATAGTAACTTACAGAACAGGAAAATGAAATCATCGTGCAAATGTTCCGGTAATCAATGGAAACTAAACTCCTTTCTTCTTTCATGACTAGCAAAATACTGCATAGCTTTTTCGAAAAATGAATGTCTGTGTCATATATCGTCAAGCAGTGATGATTCAATAGGCTAAAGTGGATAATATTTTTTCACTAGTTCTGTTTCAACCACTGTTTTTTTTTTTTTTTTTTTTTTTTACATTACACACAGTCCTGCCAGGCACACTGGCTCTCTTTAGTATGGAGTGGTATTTGAAAATTCCGAGAAGCTAGTGTTCTGATCACGTGTGGCAGAAAAACCTTCTCCACAATAATTAATAACCTCTCTAGGAAACATTTAGGTTCACTCTCTTTATAGATAAAGAGACTTACTATATGCCCCATTATCATTATATAAATTATAAACTTCTCGACAAACGCTACGTTAACATATATTGACAAAACATGCCATTTGAAATAATAAATTGATGTAGCACTGGCTTACGAGTAAATGTGAGATGCATTTTTTGCGCTCATTTGCTCATTGGCGGGGCACGAGCGATCACGAGGCAGGCGAGGCCTCGCTTTGAAGCGTGGGAGGGAGAGTAACGTCATCTATCCCTAGCTAGCGGCGACGCCTTCTCCCCGATCGCCGCCCGCCGCTAGCCCAGCGAATAAGTTGGGCGCGCAGCTCAGTGAAGGTCTCAAATTTCGGGTTACGCAGTGGGCCGGCGCAAAGATCGTAGTAGAATACACAGTTGGTACAATATTTTTCATCAAGTGACATACGGTTCATCGTAATTTTAATTCTCAATATACATTAAATTCCAATTCTTGCTTACCCCAGCAGATCTGGGTTTGAACGCAATTATTTATATATATATATATATATATATATATATATATATATATGTGTGTGTGTGTGTGTGTATATATATATATATGTGTGTGTGTGTGTGTGTGTGTGAGTGTGTGAAATTTTGTTTCGTTATCTGCAATTCATTCTGGGGTCTATCCCCCTCACTTTTGGTGTATCCCGGATAGCTTTAGTAGGCGAATGTTAGCCATGTTATCAAAGGTGCCAATAATAGGATCATGAGGAAAACACGTTCTTATTGAAAGAAATACAATTAAAATAACATTTCAAAATATATTTATTTTAATTTGGAAAATGTTGTCTCAAAAAATTTAATTAAATTATTTCAGAATTTTCACTAAAAACGTTTAAATATTATTTATATTATTCATCGTTTACTCAACCATCTACATTTCAACATTGTCGACACATAATGATACGTCTTCCATTTTGCTGTAAGGGTTGGTTTCTTATACAGTACTAAGACATTTAATAATATTTGTATATTTTTGTTACTCTCATTATCCCAATGAATACAGTTTTTGTAACATGTAAAAAAATCAGTTTAATTACATAAACAAATGAAAAAGCTCGAGATCAATTATATACGAGAAATTAATTTTATATTATACACAGAAGTGACATTAAGTTCATATAAAAGCATTCAACGAGAAAATACCCAGTTCATCCATTATTCTTACAATTAAACCTATTTCACTTTATCAGTAAACGTGAAAAAATTTCTTTAAACAATTAATATAATTTAATGTAAAAATATGATATATAATTTTTTAATGCATGTATTGATTTTACAAATATTTTATTTTTAAATATATATTAGTGGCACCCTATACTCCTAAAAATTACAGCCTGTGGCGTTAAACGTACCTTTTAATTAGAACTGTAACCTGCATCAAGTGGGGAAAGGTATAGGATGGATAGTCCGCAACCAGATTTAGTTGCCAAGCTCCTCCCATTTCACGAGCCTCACTTCAGCTACAATTTGACAACATTGTCAGCTGTGAAGTTTAGCAACACAATCAGTTAAAATATATGTACACTCTTTCACATGACGTGTTAGTGTAGTTTTTAAGACTCATAGGTAGATGGACATGTGACAGAATGGAATGAATCTACGGTAGTAGTTCTTGACAATTTTGAACGTATTGTCTCTGTGCTTCTAACTTCTAGCTTTATATGATATATATAGCACATAAAAGCACTTGCTCCAATGTGACGAGTAACTCATTGAAGACGTACGCTTCTGCGGTGGGTATCAGTAGATTCTTGGTTGTCTGAAGGCATGCTTGCCAACGTATCTGCCATTATACTACCACCTTCATCAGAACGAAATGCGATGACGTAGGCGTCCTCGACCGGAGTCAATAGATTGTTGGCTGTCAGGGGGATACCTTATAGGCATGGTTGCAAATGTTTCGCCCAACGCCCTTCTTCAGAACGGAATGCGATGAAGACGTCCGCGTTCGGAATCAGTAGATAGTTGGCGGACCAGGAGACGCCTTTTAGGGAGGGTTTGCTGTTTCGCCCAACATAGAGTGACCTCCTTCAGAACGGAATGAAGACGTCTGCGGTCGGAATCAGTAGACAGCTGGCGGACCGGGAGGTGCCTCGTCCTAGGTATAGAGGGTAGAGGTGCGTTGTACTTCACAACCGGAAGGCGTGGCGTACGACTACTCCTAGCGCGGTCGAGCGGCGAGTGGTTGTAGCCGATTTTCTCCAGCTTGCACCCAGATCAGATAAAAAAAGTTTCAAATCTTAAAGAGATCTCTTGTCCTAGGACTGGCCGTCAACGATCGGTGTCCTATACTTGGTTGAAAATGTTAAGGCCACACTATTGCAACCTTCTTCAGGGCAAAATTCTGTTTTCAGGGATACCGTCGCTTTCTGTCAGACAATAATAGAGGAAACATGATAGAAAGCACAGATTCCACATGCGATAAATGAATCCCGAAAACGGGTCAGATGAACGAATAATCGAAGTGCATTGTGGTTCACAGATGGAAGAGGTGGTGGTTCACCTCTTGTCTTGGCGTAGTCGAGCGGTGGACTGTAGCTGCTCCTGGCAAATTTGATGGTGCCCTTATGAAGAATTCGTTTCAAAGCTTGGGAGAGCTAACGTTCCGCATGTTGAGTAAGGTTGCCAACGTCTCTGTCGTTCTTCTGCAACCTTCTTCAGGGCAAAATGCAAGCATTCGCACCGCTCTCGCACCAGATAAAACTCTCTCGTACGTGTAAGATGGTGGAGGTGCGACGTGGTTCACAGTTGAAAGAGGTAACGAATAGCTCTGCTCATGGCGTAGTCGAGCGCGAACGGCCTGTAGGAGGTCCTAGCCAGCTTGATCGCCCATACAGGATAAATTAGTTTCAAAGCTGGGGGAGACGTTGTGTCCTAGACGGGATAGTTAACGTTCCGTACCTTAGGTATGGTTTCTAATCTCCCTACCATCCCTCTGCGACCTTCTTCGGGGCAAAATGCAAGCATTTACACAGTTTCCGCACGAGATAGAATCTCGTGGAGTGTTAGAGGGTCGAGGATCACAGCTGGAAGAGGTGCCGAATGGCCCTGCTCTTGGCGTAGTCGAGCGGCTGTGGGTGGTCCTGGCCAGCTTCATATTCTTCATAAGATAAAGAATTCCTTTCGAAGCTGAGTGAGACGCCGTGTCCTACACGGGATTGCTAACACCTTAAGTATGGTTTCTAACGTCCCTGCCGTTCCTCTGCGACCTTCTTCGGGGCAAAATGCGAGCATTTGCACAGCTTGCGCACGAGATGAAAGAATCTCGTAAAGTGTCAAGAGGGCCGGGGTTCACAGCTGGAAGAGGCGCCGGATGGCCCTGCTCTTGGCGTAGTCGAGCGGCGAGCGGCTGTAGGTGGTCCTGGCCAGCTTGATGGCGCCGGCCTCCACGAGCGCGCGCATGCCGGCCTCGTTGCGCGCGGTCACGGCGTCGTTGAGGGGCGTGGCCCCGAACAGCCGCCGGCTGTTGACGTTGGCGCCCGCGCCGATGAGAGCGCCGCGCGGCCGGGGGCGCCGTGCGCCCGTCCCACGTGGTGGCGTGCACGTCGGCGTGGCGCTCCAGCAGCAGCTCCACCACGGCCGGGTGCGCCTCCTTGGCCGCCAGCATGAGCAGCGTCCACTCGCGGTTGACGCGCGCGTTCACGTCGGCGCCGGCGTCCAGCAGGCGCAGCACGTCGGCGCCGCGCCCCTTGCGCACGGCCGCCTCCAGCTCGCGCACGCACGCGCTGCGCCCGTCCGCCGGCCACCCGGTCAGCGGCGACGCCGGCTGCTGCTGCTCCGCGTCGGGGCTGCAAGTCATTATATCAGCTTATCAATGTGATCAACAGGCTCCTCGGTGGGTGAGGGGTTAGCTTACTGGCCCCAGTGCGCGGGTTCGATCCCGGCCGAGGAACCCGGATTTTCGAAGGGCGGAAAATCCACAGTAGCCATGTCACTCTTGTGGCATGTAAAAGAACCCTGGCAAAATTAAATCCCTCCGACAACATCCCGCCCTAACGAGATCCCACTTTCTCCCAAACAGACAGTTAGGAAATAGTTAACTGAGCCCATCATCTGGCGGAGAAAGTGAGAGTCAAATCTCAGGCGCAATTACGGGACTGCCCACGGGGTGCGCCTACTTAGATAAAAGTCCCCAGACCCGCGTCGGAGGTAGGCTTTGTAGGAAGCCTGGGTTGTAACACGGGTGCGGAATAACTGCCTACGGGCAGTCTCCCCGCAAAATAACCCATACGATAAAAAAAAATGTGATCAACTGCTTTATACAGCTCTTAGTGCCATTAGTAGGGAACGGATTTTCATGGAAATATCATATAATTTTTACAGAAACAAGATACCCGCATTCAACAAAATGTTTCAGAGCTTACAAGACATTCTGAATGAATTGGAACCATTTTTATTTCAAATATTTTTACATATTTTGGTAGTATTACATATTTTTACATATTTTATCTAAAAATACATATTTAGTTACGTTTTAATATATTTCAACTTTTGAAATAGAACATTTCAATTTGCAATACATGTTACTAGAATTATCATTCTTAGAAAGCAATGTAATAGTACCGCGCTTCTATAACCTGCGGAACTTCGCCATGAATTGCCACACTCACCTTCCTGCCTCCGTTTCTTGGAATGAAGGATGAGCGGGTATTTGTGAGGCAGAAGTAATTTCAACCACGGCCTTGATCATATTTCTTAGAGCCAATGCGTAACTCTCGAAAACTAATAAATACTTCTTAAAGGTCATTGTCTTATCACGTTAGGGGATTTGGGGGGGATCCCTTTAATCCTCCTCCCCTTCCCGGATCCATCACTGCCTACATGATGCTACTTTTCACTTGAGCTTCGGCTATTCGTAAACATTGTACATACAACGTACGCTTTTTATTTCAAATAAAACTCTTATGTATAGTGGAAACAACTGTACAATTACGTTTGTAGAGGTAGACCTTTATTTAGGCCGCTCTCAATCCATGTTAAAATCTGATCGACGAGGTTATTTACTCGGAAAATTCTTGTATATACCCATTTTTAATACTATAATTAATTTTTATTTTACATATTTTATATTTTTTCTTATTTATATATTGGAAAAATTAAATACATAATTATGTACATATTTTGCTTTTCTTATTACAAAAAGTTTCGTTCCCTAGCCATTAAGTAGACGTAATTATTCTTCTCAAAAATTAATCATATTTTCTAGCAACCCTGCTAATAGCTAATGTGGGTTGATGAACGTAATAACTTTTTTTGAGGATCGTTACCTTTTAGCACTCAGTTGACGCTACACGTGTCCAAGTTGGTGACGAGACTTGCGATTAACATAAAACATTCTAATAGTCCCATTTTCGGCAAATTCTTTGTATTTTCGAAAATTAAAAAAAAATCATGTTGGAAATATTGGGTTGAGACAATTACATTTTTAATCGTTGGCCCGAGTTTGAACCTTGCTAGTTTTTGCTGGTTGAAAACCCATTTGTATGTTTATACAGTAGTATAAAATTGCGAAGCAGTTAGAAATAATTCGAGAAAGTATCTGCTGTGGTAGCAATGCTAGTTATACTGTCCGTTTTTATACAAGAAGAAAAAAATTTAAAAAAACATTTGGGACATTTTTGAGAACATTATTCTTAAAAGATAATTTAATTTGCCCATATTTCCGGCAAAATTACGCGAACACTACTCAAATGTTGTCGGCTCGGTGGCTGATATCGCTAAGGAAGTAGTGTCGCAGTGGTCTCGGACCGAAGGGTCGCGGGTTCGAGTCCCGCCTCAGGCACGGTTGTATTTGTGTTCGTCCTTTCACCCCTTATCATCACCATATCGTTTCATCCTCATAGTTACCATACCGTTAACAGCAATAGTAGTCGCTAATGACCTAAGATGTTGATGCGACCTTAAATAACCAATTAATAAAAAAACTACTCATATTTTCGAAACTTTTTTTGAAGCTTATCATATTTGAAGATGTATTTGAGCAAAATATATCAATCAGAAACGATGTTTGTCTTCAATATTGTAGTGGTAGCAACACAGTGAAAATTTTTGGAAATTTTGCAATTTTCGAAAAAAAAGAGATATCAACGGAAATGAGACCCACCCCATTTTTGACATTTTTTTAAAATGTTAAGGCGCCATCCAAAGTACAACCAAAAATAAAACATTCGCTTCAAACTTGCAGGGCATTAATTTTGCTTACATCGATTGGAGAATATCAGTTTTGGGGAAAATCATCTGTACGGTTTAGGCCCTAGCGTTGACTGTAGACGCACAGACAGACAACCAGACGTTTTGCCGTCAATCAATTTTTCTGACTACACAAGATGTTAGAAGAAGTAATTTACTACATACTAGAATAGGAACAAGATTGATTCACGTTTTTGATAGCAATGCCCTAAAAAATGAAATTTTTTGTCGAAAAGTCGCCGTTCTATCCCGAATCCGCCCCGGGCGACAAACTAATAATAATAATAATAATAATAATAATAATAATAATAATAATAATAATAATAATATCTTGTAAAAATTTGAACTATTTCATTTCATATTTTTGTCGTGCCTACAATTCGGATCGATTGAAATGAGCACGGAATCTTTCATTTCTAATATCGTGACTTCTTTAAATGAATGTATAATAATGACACCTTTCTCATTGTAGCGACTGGCAACACCGTCTTTACTGACTTATAGGGATTCCCCTTATATTATTTCGTGCTTGGATTGTTTATAATTAATATTCCGAGAATTACTCCTATGACATAAAGAATAGTGTCCAACATTCTATAATAACATCTTCAAATTAGATTACAGTATTGATAGCTGCCTTCAGAGAAGTCCGTGAGTGGCGCTTTAACAAAGAAAGTTTCATTGATGGATCGTCTGTCGTGGTATTCACATTAACTCAACAGTACATTTGTATGCGCTTTCCAAACTGATTTTAGTGCTCTTAAGCACGTGTATCGATTGCTAAATTAATGAACTTTCTTGAAAATGTATGGTTCATTTACGTATATGTTCGAATTATTTTATTTATATAATTGGATGTTTGACTATCTGCTACGTTGTTGAAGCATGTTTATATTAGTCTTTTAAATTGAAATCCCTAAATAAGGGGCGGCGAAATTTTGCAGTAAGCGTAGGTATGCGTAAGCAATAGCGAGAAAGTAAAACAAGATGTATGCGTGTTTGTATTTGTAACTGTGGATCGCGAGAAGCAATTTTCAAACAAAATTTGCACGAATACGGCAGAAACTAAATGTAGGAATATCCGCAAAATATTCTTCCCAAATCAGTTACTCAGTTTCATCCGTTTTTTACAAATTTGATTTGAAGTAACTCGTAATACATTTAGATAAAATATATTGTACACATAACCTATCATGCAGATTGCAATGTTTCCTAAAACATTTCTAATAATCTTGCCAAAGTGCGTTGCTCGGGAGAATTATTTGGGGAAATTTTGTCACTTTATACTTTGGTATCTCCAAACTCATCAGAAATAGTTAAAAGATTTTGCACATTTTTATTTTTCACATCCAACTGAAAATATAAACAAATATTCTGCTAAGAGAGAATTTCCCCGAAAACCATGTCTTTTTTCGTCTAATTTGTGAGAACAATTTCTGGGTACTAGTGGTGATATCGATTTGCAGTGCCGTGTAGATATTGACAGGACAATTAAAATATCGTTTCCTATTCGTCTCGTTCTGGCAACTTCTCTTGGTGTTCAACTTTCCAAAAGCTCCTGTGATTCAATGTGTTGACCAACTCTACTATGAGAAAAAAGTTTTACTTCAAAAGTACCTTAAAATATAAGAAATATGACAACTAAAAAATGCGAAAAATGAATAAAATATAATTTTCAACAACCACCTCCTTCTCGGGAATAGAGTTCGATTCGCCAGTACATTCCCATTATGATTATCACCCAATCATAAAATAATTCCAAAACACATCCAATTCTGCATTACAATATACACATTCATAAAAATTCATTCGATTCATACTATTTACTTCACAATTACAATATATTCTCCTTCCTGTCTCCCTCTATTTCATGTATTCTATCAATTGATTCTTAATAGCCTATCCAACCTCTTTCCTTTCAATTATTATCTATTTGGGTCCTTAAATCACTGAATCTCTTCACTCACCTCCATTATCTTCTCAAGATATTTTCTATATATCTTTTACTCTCAAAAGTCAACCCTAATTCCCTTCCCTCCCTTGCTCTTACTGTCTTCCCCAACTCCCATTTATTGGGAGAAAGAAATCAGAAGTTGCAAAAGAGTGACAAATAGTCGCCGTCTTGATCACAAAAGAAGATTCATGAGTTTACTGGTAAAATTACGTTTGCGCTGCGTAATAGACATTACTGGTACACCTCTCGGATTCACGAAAATTAGCAAAACGGTTGCCAGGATTCTAGCTGGATGAAATAATAGTTATTTATAATATTAGTGGTAAAAGTGACATTTTATTTTGCGAACACGAAATGTTGCAACACGAGGCCGATATGCCGAGTGTCGCAATACTAGGAGCGAAATAAAGTGTGTCATGCGCTATTTTGTAGACAGCCGTACTGATTTTTATTTTATTTTAATTGAAGTATAAAAATCACTTAAGGATACATTAAGGTCAGTAGTAGCTGATAGTGTGAGGTGAACTTATTTTGTTTTGTTCATTGCGTTCACAAATTTCAACTGAGCATCGTCTGACACTTGAACACTTGAGCCTCGTCTCACTTTAATCGCTGATGCTAAAAATTAAACTTTAACGCTAAAAGTTCTGAAAGAGCCGCTTTTAGTTTTGGCTGTGTAAAAAAACTACTTTATAGGGGTTGTGTTAGTTCTAATTTGATCACAACGAGCACAATGCGAGAAAGTATAAAATGAATGGCGACCCACCTGCAGCCGTCCATCCGGGCGGGCGGGGCTGTGGGCGGCGGCGTGGCGTCGGGCGCGGTGGCGGCGGCGGCGGCGGGCTGCTTCTCCAGGTGGACGAGGACGGCGTCCACACGGGGCACCACGTCCGCCAGCGCCCGCTCCACCGACTCCTCCAGCTTGTGCATGCGCGCCTCCAGCCCCTCCAGCTGCGCGGCGGCGCCTGCCGGCCAGAAGCAGCAACGCGTCAGCACGGCCACTCGCAGCGCGGCGGGTGGCGTGGCGCGCCAGTCGGTTTTAAAACAAAATTCGGGGATTGGATTGACTGTTTTGAATCAGAACGCGTCACTTTTTATCGCAATTACTTCTGTTGGAGAAAGTAATATTTTAATACTCGGAGGTGGCGGTGTTCCTTCATTGTTTGAAACATGAGGTGCGGCGCAAACCTACACGTCAGCTTGCACAGCATACTCTTCAGGTATCTCCCCCCAGGCGAGGCACCGCTCCAGTTGGAAAGAGCTGTAAGATAGCTCCTGACTGGTGCTTTCAATATGGGTGCCTGTGTAAGGGGATGGAGAGCACAAGGAAGAGGAAGGAAAGATCGCGTCCGCTCCGTGATTCGCTTTTGGTTAAAGTACTGGTTCGGCATTCGGCTGGTGTGGAGCAGATAAACAAGGGAAAACGACCGATCAGAGTAGCCGATCGCTTCAATTCTTTAACTGTGTCTGAATTCGGCCTAGCTAGAGTATTTATTTAATATTGAAAATCTGCCACTGTCGGGAGTTCGAACCCTAGAACGTCCCGGACACTGTAGTCATATCATTGGTTGCCCTGAGATACATTTGCCGGTAACAAAATTGAAATAAATCTATTCCGATTTCCCCAATTTGAGATTTCATTAAATAACCAGGAAATCTAATAGCAGTAAAACAAGTTTAGATTTTGACTGAAAAATTCATATATTCAATTCCGCCTTTCCTTGTACTGGCCATACTCACTGAATTGTCATACTCAGTGGGTCGCTTACGACGCAGCTGACATCATGCGACAGCAAAACTCCAAAGGAAAAGTCACCTGCGATTAAATATTTGCTACTCACGTGATGATATTTGGAATAATAACTTTTTTCTTGACATGTAAAGAACGGCTTTACTGTGTATACATAAATACGATATATCGCAGTATCCGTGAAGATGGTTTCGATAAAATATTTATTTTTCTGCAGATGCGAGAGTATTTTATTTGTTGCTCTTGACGTGTTATTTTTTCTGTAGTTTTATTCGCAGCATTTTTGCTGTTGCAGACCTAATAACTTTTTTAGCCAAAAGTTGGATAAAGCATTCATATTTCCAGTCAAAACATTGTAATTTCCAACACAATGCGGTTGGCCTGCAGCCTGTAGCGACGTGGATATACATTTCAACGAGCGGCCGCGTGACGTAGGCGAAACGTTTAGGCGTCCACGTTCTAGCCTTTGTTATAGAGAGAGCGGATGTGACGTTGGGGGAAAAGCCAGGAGGCGGTGTGGAAGGAATGCAGGCTACCTGTGCCGGGCGCGACGACGCTCCGATCTCTTTCGCTTCGAGTCTTCGAGGAGTGCGCATCTGGCCGAGGAGCCGGTCGGCGAATGCCTGGTTGGGTGCGGGCCGCCAGCGTGGCGGATAGGGCCGGCAATGTGTTTACCATAAGAACAGGAAGACTCAAGGACGAGTCCGTAAGTAGGATGCGGCGCTTCACGCCATCAAATGTATGTGATATTCGAGCGTAGTGGTGTGGTAGCCGCAGCGACAGATTACTCCGAGTAGTGGGATCTTATTAAGTTAATTTAATTGTGTAAATAATTTGGTGGTGGAACTTAGTAAACAAACCAGCAATTATTTAACCCACTCTCGTCTGTGTATTATTGCAAAACCGCATAACGTCACAACCCCTAAAGCTCTATAGCGCTAAGGCGCCAGTTTCCGGTCCTGCGAACAAATCGTTGAGATTTTTGAGGTTGTTTGTTAGATTGATTTGCTCGAGCGGTGATGTAGGTGATGGATGAGCGTATCTTGTAATTTTGTTAAACACTTAACCAGAGCAGCAAGGAGTGTTTTACAAGTTTACAAATTATCCTTCATCTTATATTAGATTTCATAATTAATTCTTTGTTGAATGTGGGGACATGGTGGCCGAATATCGTAACTTTGCAATCATTAAGCTTACATTCATCAACAATACAATACTCAATAAAATAATGAGTAATTTCATCGCGCAAGCTTTCAGGGCATACCACATCACTTCTCTCGTAATTGCATTGCACTACACTACACTGAATAGTGTTATTTCTTCCACTTTCCTTCCAATCCAATTCACAACACAACACAGCACAGAAATATTAATCATAATAACATAATTATACAACTAACTCTACAGGAAAGACTAGTAATTAAACTACAAAGTTATTAGAACTATCAAATTATGAAAGGTATCAAAACTGTGTTAACTTTCAACATCATGCCACACCAGGCCATCTAGCTACCATTCCACTGCTACTAGGTTGTTAACTCGCATCAAAATTTGAGGATTCAACATTGTTATGGGAATGCTGATGTGGTGTTGAGAATACGTACGAGTGAAACACTGGAAGTCATCTTTGTCAACTTGAATCTATTATGAAAATCGGCTTTCAATGGTCTAAAGATGTACAAATTTTCTTTTAAGAAATAATACAAATAATGAAATTAAATGAAATATTTTTTTACAATTCTAAATCACAATGTAATCAATAAATACATTGAGCCCTTACGGTGCTCCACTTCACATGGGAGGCGAAAATCGGCAGATGATGTACAGAGGAAGTTTGAAACGAAATTTAAATACGTAAGAGGAGTCCAAAGTCTTCGAGATTTACCATCTGCCTTGGGCAGTGTAATTTGGCAAGTTTCTGCAATATTTGGGTTGTGGGTAAGGGGAGAAGGATATCAAGCCGGTTTTTCTTGGAAAGTTCTTAGAAGGCTTCAGTTGGTGAGGGAAGGGTGTGTAAAACAGTTACCAAAGGAAACGCAGACAGTTGGAACATTCATTAAGAAGGATTTCAGGACGGATGGAAAATGGGAAAAAATTCTAATGATCTGTTTCATAATTTGTTCTATTTCACCAGTGTTATTGTATATGTCGGAGTAGAAAGTGAAGTCTCAGTTAAATTGAAGTTGACAAGGATGACTACCATTATTTTCACCCATTCTGCAAGTGTAACAGAATAAATATTAAACAATTCTACGCATGAGGTTGGATAAAAAAATGATAACTTTTTGCCAATATGCATACGTCGGAAATTTCATATACCGAAGTTACATATAGATGGGTATGACCTCCCCTGAAAATTTTAAAATGGGCTTCATAGCATTACAGAATAAAACATTCCCAAAACAAATCTTTTCGATCACCCTGCGTGCCTTAGAAGATTGTAACATTTATTTTAGCACATCTTGTGTTTATAACGTACCTGTAGTGGTTAGGTGGAAGAGAGGGCTTGGTGGCCCAAGTCTCGCCACATAAAGTGACTATTTTATTATTATTATTATTATTATTATTATTATTATTATTATTATTATTATTATTATTATTATTATTATTATTATTGTTATTATTATTATTATTGTTGTTATTATTATTATTACTATTACTATTATTATTACTGTTATTGTTATTGTTATTATTATTATTACCTGCAGACGCTGTGTGCATGAGCTCACTCCCATCGACCCTCCCCTCCCTCCTCAGCGCAGCCAGGAGCCGCGCCTCCTGCTGGTGAAGGGCCGCCTGCAGGTGTTGCTGGAAGTCCCCCTGCAGCTTTTGCTCTTGCAGACGAAGAGCCTCCTAGAACAGAAGGTAACCATGGTACAGCGATATTTTTTAGAAATATCGATAATTTTTTAATGTTCCCGGAAATTGATACCGGACACCTGTTACTGTATGTTGCAATGTAGTGGGTAAATTTACATGTTTTTAGTTTATTGTCTAATAATTTAGGCATATAACCAGTTCGTTCTGAACTCAGAACATTTTTCACTGGTAGAGAAAAAACTCACTGTCTCGTACTCTATTCACAAACTGATCGTATACCAAATTTCATCATTCTGTACTTTTATTATTACAACTTTCCTATCCCTAAGTGCGAGTTTTGTCTTCCAACGCTTATCACATATTTACCAAATAATTCGAAACCGTCGTCATGTGTAATTGCTTCACGAAAACTCCAGCCTTCTCTTAACTAGGTCTGCATATAAATATGTTGCTATCTTACTTTAGTAACTATCAATGTAGAGAACAGATGTGCATTCGTGGCAACAACGTGCATATTTAACTAGTTCTTCAAAATAAGGTAGTGGGACGTGGCCTGGGTGCGTAATGTTACCACGGAAAAGAGTGTAAGAATAGAAACAGTCCAAAATACGGATTAATTATCTTTTTATTTTTTATTTACTTTATTATTCGATATATTGTATCGTATAATGCAAGCTATAAAACGTGTAGAAAATGTATCTAGTAATCCCATTATATCATGAACCTCTGAGAAATCTACCAACTGTTCAGAAGGATTTAAATGAAAGATTCTAATGTTACGCGATTCACTCTGTTTTATTGTGCATTGACCATTGCATTCATTGCAATTCCTACTTGTCGTGTTTGCCAACTG
Source organism: Teleogryllus oceanicus (assembly GCA_964035755.1). Lineage (NCBI taxonomy): Eukaryota > Metazoa > Arthropoda > Insecta > Orthoptera > Gryllidae > Teleogryllus > Teleogryllus oceanicus. The sequence goes on from CAXIVR010000010.1 coordinate 66,578,436, forward strand.
CTGTACCTGCAGTCGCGCTTCGTGCTGGACGTGCATCTCCTGCATCTGCTGGCGGAAGCTGTCCTGCAGGCGCTCCTCCAGGTGGCGCTGCGCCTCCTGGTGCTGCTGGCGCTGCGCCTCCTGCATGCGCGCCAGCCCCTGCGCCATCTGCTGCACCACGTCCCCCACGGCACCCAGCACGCTGTCCCCCCTCGCCCTCGCCCTCGCCCTCGCCCTCGTCCTCGTCCTCGTCCTCGTCCTCGTCCTCGTCCTCGTCCTCGCCCTCGCCCTCGCCCTCGCCCTCGCCCTCGCCCTCGCCCTCGCCCTCGCCCTCGCCCTTCGCCCCTCGCCCTCGTCCATCGCCCTCGCCCGCGCCCCGCGCCCCGCGCCCTCGCCCTCGCCCTCGCCCTCGCCCTCGTCCTCGCCCTCGTCCTCGCCCTCGTCCTCGTCCTCGTCCTCGCCCTCGCCCTCGCCCTCGTCCTCGTCCTCGCCCTCGCCCTCGCCCCTCGCTCCTCGTCCTCGTCCCTCGCCCCTCGCCCCTCGCCCCTCGCCCCTCACCAGGGGGGAGAGAAACCGAGAGTGGAGTCGACACAAAACGACGTGGTGGAGATTGCAGCTCGAAGTAATAGCCGAAAACAGCAACAAATAAGCGTTAGTAGGCGAGAGTAGTAGAAAGTAGTATCGAGAGTACCCAACAGTTGTGGAAAGTAGTCGAGACTAGCGTACAGTAGCTGAGAGTCGCACAAAACTACCTGATTGATTCATTAATTGATGGTTCACGCCACGTCAACTGCTAAGGTTATGAGTTCCGTTAATATAGTGAATGGTTCACTCCAGTAGGTGGCGGTGATTCGTTTCCTGCACGATGGTGAGATCCGGCGCCCACCTACACATTGTATCGCAGAGGATCTCCCCCAGAGCCCCAGTCGGGAGAAGCTCTAAGCTCCCGACATGTGTGGTAGTGCAGTTCATGTAAATGTATGTGTGTAAGTAAGGGATGTTGACAGGACAAGGGAAAGGAAGGAAAGATCGCATGAAGTCTGTGGCTTATTTGTTAAGATACTACGACATTCGCCTGATATTGATTCGAGAAAGCCCGAAAAACTATCGATCCGAGTAGCCGGTAGCTAAAATTTTCCTCCAGATAGCCAGTGAATAGCAGAAGCTGTAGCGGTGTCGTAAAACCGCCAACGACGGGACTCGAACACTAGGACCTCCGGTCAGAGGCAATGCTTGCGACAATGCTTGTTCTCAGCTAAACTCAGCCGACAAGAGCAGTCGAGTATCCGAGAGTAGCTTCTTTCCAATGCGACATCTTCATTTCCGTTTCTTTTTTAAATTTACGTATCAATAATAGACTTAAAATTCTTCTCCATTGAGCTATCAAACATTGTGTTCAAAACTTCCGTTTCTCCTTTGCTAAACTCTTTTCGGTAAATCGTTAACATATTTTGAAGTACAGAGCTGAATGTCAATACTTTCAGTTCCTAAATAATTGTGATTCATAGAGATACGTCCTATTGGAAATACGCTCTTCAGTTGAGTCCACGAAAATGACCAATCAGAGCGGCCGGCTTCTAGATTCTCATCCAAGCAGACTTGGTTGCAGGTACTTAACTGACAACAAAAATATGTCACCTTGGAATTCGAACCTAAGAGTGCGAAGCTGAGTTGACATAAACACTACTGCATCCAATGATGAGTGTTTTCGCAATACTTTAATTTTTACGAATAATGAACACATGATGCGTTTATTCGTAAATAATGTTTTCCGTTTAGCTCATATTTTGTCTACGCCTTATTTCACAATTAAGCTCTAATTATTCGCTCAATTTTCAAGTTAAAAATTAAAAAAAACTGACTATAACACTAATCGAAATTTATACAATTAACATTTTAACAATAAATAAGTACCAATCTTGCAATATTGTCACAAAATTAAAATAAAACAATAGAAACTGAATCTGCATGAAAAACAAGATAACGGTGGTTATTATTTTGATATTTTTTGATATTTAAAACGTAAAAAAATATAGTGGTAAACATTTTGAAAGTGATTAATCAGTATTAAATGGGAAATGGTGATGAAAACAGCTGTTAGATGAGTTCGAGTACTAACGCCAAATTTTGACCTGAATTTTTATTTGAATACTTTCATTCCTGCGAGAAAAATGGACAATTGCAGCGTATAGTAAGTTATATTTTTTGAATACCAGCATTATAGACGACTTTATCTGTTGGAAGAAATCGTTCGTAATCGGGCATATTACGACACAAATGATGACATATTAGATTTTATGGCGAAAATGATGGCGGATGTTAACATTAGAAACTAATATCGCAATGAAGCTTAACATTATAAACTAATTGCATAAACAACTATTATTACACATACCGTTACCCATTAAAGAACCGATAACGCCCCTATATCGCAAAGTTTTTATTTCTATTGAAAAATAAGATTTTTATGGAAAAAGCACTCTAAAAAACTCAAGTGATTCGTGACACGTATTAATAATGTTTCGGATTAATAATTTCGCTAAAAGTTTTCAAACTTTAAATATAATGACGGGGGAATTCGAAAAACCTCCAAGCCAAAACACCTATCAGCTTCCTGAAGATGGACATATCCTCATAAAAAAATAGTCATGAATTGATTTGATTGATATTGGGGAAATGTCTATTGCAAAAATATCCTTCCAAATTGCTCCAAAAAGTGCAGTAACATTTAGATTGTTTATCCAGCTTATTTACGCATAACATTCGAGAGTGACGTCATGACTTCGCTAGCGGTGCCCTGGCAACCGAATTGCAGACGCGCGTCAGGTGACGAAGTTTACCTCGTTGCCCCCACAGAACAAGGAAGAGGGAAGGGGATCTTCAAAGGTCAAAGTCAAATTCAGAGGAAAGTAGAAGAGAGTCACATAACTTGTACGTTGAAGCACGCGATTGCATGATCATTGTCTACATTGATATGAGGCGAATTATTGGCCGTGTTTCTTGTTTGATAATTGGTTCTGTTTGTCGTCTTACTATCGATTTCAATTCATTTTCGTTTTTCAAAATTCAGTTAATTTATAAAATTGTAAAATAACTCGTGTTTGTTGTAAAAAATCATTGCAAATACATTCAGAAATTAGAAGAGTGATCTAAACAATTGACCTTGGCCTTTATGACAGAAAAAGATTCCATTTCTGGGCCTAAGAAAAAAGCGAAACGTGAACAGTGTTTTCGGTATTATTTCAAAGTTTTTAAAGAGCCCGAATAAGTCAGGTATTGCAGTTGAATTCGCAATCCTTCTGTGTAAAAGTGCTGGGCTATCAACTGTACGTATAACATTTTTTTAATTAAGGGAATTCTTTTAGAGTATTGTTGACGTAGTTACATGAAGGAATAAAAGAAGCCATTAGCAGATGATGACGGCAAATCTGTCTAAAGCTAGCTCTCTAAATAAATAAATGTTAAGTTGACGGAGATGACTTTTTTTATTTCTTCAAGCATTTATTTAAACAAGGGATTCTCAGCCTTTTTCGTCATAGGTCCTTTTCAAAAGAATAGTTTGATTCACCGACTCCCTTATGTTTTTTTATAATATACAGAAAATCACGTGTTCTTAACACAAATGGAACATAAATGACTAAGATAATTTACGCAAAGAACATGCTGAAAATATAATCTACTTTTCAGAAGCAAATCCACAAATTTGAATTGTTCAAAATTTCGAATTTCATTCATGTGTGATTTATATTCAATTCCAAAAGACAAACAAATGTGTACTATATTATTAAATGAAAATTAAGATCCACAAATATTAAATATCAGAAAACAATTATCCCCCTCCTTAATATTTTTATGTAATCAATGGCATCTTATTATTCCGCGATCTGTCGAAGGTGCATATTTGACCCTCAACCCCAAATGGATCCTTGATCATTGAATCCCTTTAAAATATCATCAACCCCCTGGGGTCGAAATCGATCCCTTGGGAAACTCCTGATTTAAACTGTTGTTAGCAACTGGGGTTTGCAGTGAAGTGCGGCGGGAGCGCATGCGCCGAGCACGTGGCCAGGGCCAAGAACCGCGACAGTCAGCCGAGACATATCAGTCATGACGACGGACACAAAGACGTTCGGTGGGGAGTATAAAAAGCTTCTGCTTATGTAATTACCATTTCTTTTATAAAATTTGTCTCAACTATCATGTCATCGGACAGTGATATGTCTTTCGTGGCACATCATACATGTTATCTGATAATGACATTCATTTGTTTTTAATTTTTTAAAAACCTTTAAACCATTTTGATTTCATATTACTTTTTGTTATTTGCGTCTAATGCACTTTATACTCGATTAAGACGAGACAATAATGACATTGTGTTCGAAAACACTCAAACATACGATACCGTACAAGGAAATGCGTATAAATCGTAACAACTTTAATATTCAATGACGTCCTACAACTACCTTCAACTAGAAGCAAGCGAATGTAGAAGGTGCTCAAGCAGAAATTATAAATACATCCAAGTTAATAAATGTACTTTTTTTCTAAAACACGTCCTATTCATACACGAAAATAAAACAAGGTTTTGCCAATTCCAGTTTCTCTTAGGTCCATTCGCGAATCCTAATATTTTATACAAGTAGTAATGGCAAATGTCATCAAAAGGAATTGGTTAAAACCAGTTACTGTGAGAAAAACCATTTATCATATCTTATCTTATTTTGGGTTTTCACGTTTTCGCTTGCATGCATGAAATACCAGCCTTATCTGTACCAACTTGCTGTTTATTTCGATAAGCAGCTTTCAATGCATGACTTTGTCCGTGTCGTGTGATCTACTGCATGTGAATCAACAATAGATTCTCATTATTAGCTTATCTAATGATTTGTCCATGATCTGGCCAACGCATCAAAAGTTGCATATCGAATTGAATATTGACGTTTAATTTTTTTAGGTAGTGATTAAGTAGAAATATAATATTTTTCATAACCCACGATATTTATTTAGCAATTTTTAATCGCACACGTACTGGGCACCAAAATAATGTAACAATAACGTTATAAGGAAAACTATTTTCACGTATGGCGTTTGGACTCAACTTATTGCGGTATACGTCGATGAATGATTGAGCAGCCCTTGACAGTTCTTGAAACATTTCATTGTACATATCGACTTGTTCTAAAGAAATTAGATCTAATATAAATTAAACTATATTATTAAAACATTAAGTATGTATTCAATATTTAGTATAATAAATGTTGTGAATAAGTGTACAAGCAGTTAAGTCTAGTGTAGTGTAGTGAAGTACAGTGAAGTGCTTAAGTATAGTGCAATGAAGTGCTATGTGTGAAAAGTGGGTAAGAGAAAAGAAAAGAAATTAGGTGGACAAATGCAGTGACAGTGTGGTGAAGCAAAGTGTGAAACGAATAACAAACAAGAATTTACACTTTATTGTTAACTGTTGTTATTATTTTTGTAGCCGTTAGGCGCTCTCACGATGTCACGTATTCAAAAACAGGTTTTTTTTATAGATACGAAAATCATTCAATATCTTAACTGGAAACGAAATAAATAATTAAAATTAATTTTTATTTGTTAATTCAGATTAAATGAAAAATCCTTAAAAGAAAACATCACGTCAGCACATCAATCAAGGACAACCCTACGGCCTCCTTTCAAGAAAATTCCTCTTTGCACCACTGATGATGATGATGATTATTATTATTATTATTATTATTATTATTATTATTATTATTATATAATTATTGCCACCAATCCATGCGACTGCTTGCAGAATAAATCAATCAACCAATACCACTAGGTGAGGAAAGTAAGATTTCCGAAATGAACTGAAGAATCTTACCTCCTTTGCAAACGCGTGGGCGGCCAGGTGCCTCCGAGTCGGAGCAGAACAGCTGATAGTGTGATGCGTCGGACGCGAAATGAAGCAGGGGGCCGTGTCGTTATCAATCGATAGTATCTTCGAGAGCAACGGTCGCGGCTGAAGCCTCGGAGTTGGAACTCTGCCCCGGTCGCGCGACCGGGAGGTGGTGACGTAAACATCGGAGCTCACACATTAGGATGCAGGCTTGGCTTCGGCATTCGGCGACCTTTCCCGTACGACGACGGGACTTTGGATCTTGACTACGCCAGTTCATACGTCTTTGTATCCAGTGTTTTACGCAGGAATTTTACAAAAAGAGTGTGATCAGAAAATTCAGTGGGTGTGGTAAATTTTTAGATTATAATGTAGTACTTTAACCTACGAGTTTTATTATTATTATTATTATTATTATTATTATTATTATTATATAATTATTGCCACCAATTCATGCGACTGCTTGCAGAATAGCCGAATTTCCAAAGACTGAAGTGCATGCGACTGCTTGCACTTCAGTCTTTGGAAAAGGACAATTCAAATAATACGTTTGCAAAATGTAGCTTTTTCTAACCCGCTTCTCTCCCCTTTGTAACCACTCGTAAATAACGTTTCATTTAGTATCATTTCGTACTATGTACTGAATTATTGATAATATGCATCTCATGACACGTAAATTATCTTTTCGTATTTTCAAATGTTTCAGGTTTTAAATATTCTCTTTCATTTGTATTTTTTTAAAATGTAAACAAAGCGTCAGTAAACAGTGTGTATGGTCTTAAATAAAATTCGAAGAACTGTAATTGGACTATTTCGTATGGCTTCGACACATCCATGCATTCACATACTAGAAAAGTGAAATATCACACAATACTCTAGTCTAGAAACGATTATTGTTATCAATGTGTGCGAAACAGAAACTGCATTTAGTACATTATTAATTTAGATAATTTGCTCAACATCTAGACAAAAAATTACATTTCAAGGTATGTTGATTCAGAAATATTGTGTCTTCATCTCGATATTAGTCTACGAACAAATCTAGTGTGAAATATTTTCTTTTTCCTTTACAATTTGTGTTGTGTGTTTGACGAACAATTGATACGTTTCAATTAAAATGTTTTAAGAGTGATGTTTTCAATCTCTTAAATATTTTTAAAATTTCCTCAAAAATTCATTCACACGTTCATCGTCGTGATAAATAGCTTCATTTTCACTAATAAAAACGAAAATTCTCTGTATTCATTTTATTTCAAACTTAATACAATATGATTCTCCTCAATATAATTGGTAGACCATGAAAAAGTTTTCTTGGGGTATTTCTCTTCAATTCGTTTAATATTTGACAGCTTCTTCTAAGTATTATAATAGTTTGAAAAAAATCCTCTGTACAAATCTTTGTTAAATGCCTAGGTATTGAGGCGAAGTATAAAATATAAAGGATTTTATGTCGGTCTGGGTCAAGAATTCAGTAAATTATAAACAATAACTACATAATGTTTTAGCTACATTTGAAGCTACTAAATATTCTTGAAAGGGCTGACATTCTTTCCTACCATAATTCTTCTGTGCCACAGCTCTCAATTCCTCTCATTTTCCCACCTACAAAGGCGGAACAAACGTGGAACAAATGTGAATTTGCACTGCAAAGTAAATAACTTCTCTTCCAACCGAACAACATTAGCAGGTTTTTTGTTTCCGACGTTAATAAATAAAACAACACAAACACACTACCGACCGTATCCGATTCACAACAATCGCCATATCCCGACAATCGACGCCAACCAGGAAGACAAACGAGTCAGAGCACGCGTGCGGACAGTGAGAAAACGAATTCATTGCTCTCTAAATGAAAGGAGTCGAAAACAAACGAGAGGTGCTACATCTCTCCATATGGCGAGTAAATACCCGTCCATTTACTGTTGAAAGAATGATTTATGGCAAGAGAGTGTAATGCTCGCTTGCGTTTCGCTCAAACGCCCGAAGCAGGGGCACCTCTTCGCAGGGAGTTAATTTCAAGAAGCTGACAGTTAAAGTATGACGAGACACCTATTGAGCGCCCGTGATGTGGGCGCGTGTGCGCCGGGCGTGCTTTATCTGTTTCGTGCGAAATTGGTTTACGAAACAAGCGTTCCTCTCACTCTTCCGGAAAGGAATCGAACCATTGACGTGAAGGGCGAATTCGACATACTTTTTTCGCTAATCTGCTGGCTTGTGTTAAAGGACGGCCCGAAGTGCCCGGGTCCAGGGCCCCCAATGTTCAAGACCCCCCGATAGTTCGTAAAAATATTTAATACTAAATTTTTCAAAAAGTAAAATAAAAAAACTGTATAAAGTGATGTATGATTAAACTATACGCAAAAAACTGACTCAACGGAGAGGTAAAAGGCCGAAAGTGAGGAATAAGAAGGGTGTTCAAAATTGGAACGACGAAATACAAGAAATTATTGATCAAAAGAAAATGGCTTGCCTACAGTATCTCCAATCACATTCTGAAGAAGACAAAATAGCATATAAAAGTAATTGCTAAGAGAATAATTAGTAATTAGTAAATAGAATAGTAAAAAGTGCCATTGCTAGGAGAGAAATTAATTAACGCGGGAAAGTTGGGATAGGTATGTAAGGCAGATCGAACACGACTGTCATGGATCACAGGACACTGCCTATAAAATAATGAAGTACCTCAACTCGACAGTAAGAGATACATTAAAAATTAACATCTCATAGAAATAATAGTTTACATTTCAGAAGTATCTATGGACAAATACAGAGACTTCTGAAAACCCCTTATCAAAAACAATAATAAAAGTGGATTGCATTGAACTCCACGAACTGAACAACATACTTAAAACGTTCAAGAATAAGAAGTCACCAGGAAATGACTGCATTAATGCTGAATTACAGCGAATGAAATTAGGAGGAGATTCCTCGAAATAATTAATATGTGTTGGAGGAGATATACCGTTTCTGAATGAAGATAATAAAGGATTCCCAGCACACCTAACAATAACATTACAAAGCCTCTACTTCGACACTAAAGTTTGCATTGATAAAGGATTTCAAGGAAGTAATAAATTTATTGAAATAAATCAAAGGGTCAAACAAAGGTGCCCATTTCTAAATACCATATTGTTTGCAGACGACCAAGTTATTTTTAGTAGCTCAGAAGGTGAATTACAAATTGCAGCACACAAGCTAAACGAACAGTTAACCAAATATAATATGCAAATCTCCACTAGGAAACAAAATCAATGGGCTTTGAAGGAATAAACCACATTAGGTGTAAAATTGTAATTAATAATTAACCAATAGAACAGACAAATTTATCTATTAAGGCTTCAATATATCTTCCTGCTAGAAATATAACATAAACCGGAAATTAAATAGATGTTATAACATGCGTGGGACAACAAGAACAACATTAAAAAACAAGACTTTAAAAACCAAGTAACTCAAATTCTACAAAGCAATGGCAGTACCCATGCTAACTTATGCATGCGAAAACTGGACAATAAATAGAACAGACAGAAAGAAAATAGAAAGCGCCGAAATGAAATTCTTACATGAAGTGGCAGGTTACAATATCTTAGATAGACAATATAATGATATCAGAACCGAACTGAATGTTTTCTATCTGATGGACTGAATTGAATCATTAAGGAGCAACTGACATGATCATATTCAACGCATTCTTGCAAACACAAATCCTGTAATAATGTAGGTACCAGTAAAATTTAGAAGAAGAAATGTTGGCCGCCAAGATGGAGAGACTCGCTCTCTTGATGTGGAAACAGGCCATAAAGCCTAAATTCATGAAGCAGAAGACGAAAAAGAATAACATACTATCAGAAAACCATTTGTTGATATTTTCTTCGCGCCAAATTCAAACGCAATACCACTTTTGAAAAAAAATTACAATAATTTTCACTGTCTTAGGATCCTGGAACAGGCTTGAAAAAAATCTCAAAAGTTCCCCTCAAAATACAAATCGTTGTGAATTATTTCAGATTTTTACTTTCTCGCTACCGCTTACGCAGTAGAGAGAAAATAATGTAATGTTGCGTGAAAAAAAGGTGAATTTTCGACAGGAAAAACTCTTATTGCGGGCCCTGATAACGAGAAAGTAGATAAAGCCAGTTGCTAAATTTAGAAAAAAAATCCTCTAACACGTAGCCAGAAACCATGTTTTGTGGGTTCTTGATACCGAAAAATCGAATGAGGGCAAAACATCCCTCCGTCCTACTAGAACATATGAACAACACTAGCCCCTAAAATATGCGTATGATTTTTCCCAAATTCAACAAATCCCCACCGATCTGTCTTGAGTCGAAGAACTGTGATTTTGAAAAACATTCATTAATTTTTGGGGGTACTTTACCAAAAGCCACAGGGACATTTTCAAAATTTTCTCAAAAATGACTTCAAATTTTTTCTTTAAATTTCTTGTAGACTGAAATATGTTTATAAATGCATACAAATCCCTGTTGTAGTGTGTGAATCCCATGTTGTAGGTCCAATTTTCACTGTTAACTCTGAATTATCAATAATTGCAAAACTTTGAATTTTTTCACTGACTTCTTACAACTACAAAATTAAAGATAGAGGTATTTTCTTCAAATGAAATTAATTCTTTCGTTAAGGTCATGCACATTTTGTTAAAAATTGTAGTAGTTTTCGTGCAATACTGTGTGCAATATGTGTAGTTTTAAAAAATTAAAGCAATATTTTCTTCAGAACGGCTCAAAAGTTTTTCTTTAAACTTTTGTTAGTGATAGTTCTACGTGTACTCCATGAGATGAAAAAAATGCCACATTGCTCTTTTCTTTTTTCTTTAAAAATTACAAAAATTATTTAAAGTTTTTTTTACTTGTCTCACGTACATTTACGAGTAAATATGCTCTAAATAGTGTCGTATAAAGTTTCTCGAAAACTCAAAACTGTTTTGAGAAATCGAGCTCAAAATTTCGCATTTTCAAGAACGCTCAAATGCCATTTTCTCAAAAACGGTCCCCAAACTTTTCTTCAAACTTTACGTAAACAGTGCTAATTGCTCTGTTTAAAATGACATAAAAGTCACTTTGCTGTATTTTGTTTTTTCAAAAATTACTCAATGTAATTTTTTATCTTCACTAACGCGTTTAAAATGCATATTTTCAGAGATTTGTATGCATTGTTACATTTGTGAGTGAAAGAGCTTCAAATGACTTCCAAAAAGTGTTTCGCAAACAAAAGATTTCTGTGAAGAAGAGTTTCAAATTTCGCTTACAGAGTAACGCTTAAACGCCATTTTCTTAAAAACGGCCCCAAAATTTTCAACAAAAATTCCCTTATAGTGCGAAATATTACTCTTCTTTAATATTATTAAAGTAATATTTCGGTTCTACGATTAAGAAACAAAAAAAATTGAGAAAATTTTGAAAACAATGAACTTTGGGCGGCGATAGATGGCAGCTAGCAAAAGGATGAGACAAGATTGAAAGCTCGCGCAGACAAAAGAAATCTGAAAATTAACTAGTACGAGAAATTCCGTGCCATTCTGTAGCACCACTAATTCCGATTGCTGAGCTGTAGTTAAAATTAGTGATGGTACAGAAAGGCACAGACGCTCTCTTATTAGTTTTCTAATTTCTTTGGGCTGAGCTTACTTTTTGGACTTTCCACATACTCTTTCCAGCTGCCATCTATCGCCATCCAAAGTACATTATTTCTATTCTTTGCAGAAATTTTTCTGAATTTCAAATTTTTGGTTTTTAATGGTAGAACCGAAATTAATTAAATTAAAAAAATTTTCGTTGAAAAATTTGCAGCCGTTTTAAGAGAATATCGTTTAAGCCCTAGTGTAATTCTAAAATCTAAAGCTCTTTTTTACAGAAACCTTTTGATTTTGCGAAAAACTCATTAGGAAGCCATTTAAAGCACTTCCACTCACAAATGTAATAATGTATAGAAACCGCTGGAAATGTGTTCATTAAAGGCGTGAAAGATTTTACAAATAAATTACATTTGTGTAATTTTCGAAAAAACAAAAGAATACAGCAAAATTAATTTTATGTATTCTGTGAGTGCAAGCAGTACTATGCGCACAAAAAGATGGAAGAAAAATTTTGTGGCCGTTTTTTAGAAAGTAGCATTTGAGTGTTTCTGAAAATGCGAAAATATCAGCTCATTTTCACAGAAAACGTTTGAGTTTTCGGGAGATTTTATGAGAAATCATTTGAAGCAAATTTATTCCTAAATGCAATAATGTGAACACATCACCTCTAATGTAAATATTAACGGCGTGAGACAGATGTCAAAAAATAACATTTTTTTAACTTTTGAAAAAAGAAGAAGAAAAGAATCGTGCAAAATGTATCTTATGGAGTACATGTGACACTATCCGGGCCAGAAGTTTAAGGAAACAATTTGGATCTGTTCTTGAGTTATCTCGTTTTTGTTATTTTTTTAATATTGCACATATTACTGGCAACATTGAGGGAAAATGCTATTTTTTAAAATAAAATGTACATGACCTTAATGAAAGAACTATGTAGAAAAACTTTCTCTTGAAGGAAAAATCTCTATCTTCAATTTTGTAATTGTAAGAAGTCGCCGACAAAATTCATCTTTGGAAATTTTCGAAAAATCATAGTGAACTCTGAAAATCGGACCTATGCCACTTTTATACGTGTATTTCATTCCAGTCTTACTATAAATTTAAAGAAAAAATTTGGAGAATCTTTTGAGACATTTTTTAAAACAAAAACTCTCAAATTTTAAACAATGTTTTTCAAAACTCAGAACTTCGACTCGAGCCAGACAAGGGACAGGGGTTTACTTCAACTTAAAAAATCTCCTATGCATGGTTTAGACGCTGTAGTTTTTACAGACGGACACACAGACAGACAGTTGGACAGACAGACGGACGTTAAAAAAAAAAACTTTTTCGCTATCAGGGGACTCCATAACGTCTATTTCCGTTGAAATATCGAAATCAATTTTCCGCAGCATTACATAACGTTCTCTATACTATGTACTCGTATATTACGCCGTATATACGTAGTACGTATACGAGAAAGTAAAAATAAAACTTTTTTACCATTTCTCTGTCTTTAAATCACGGTGACTTTAAATACACATTGAAAATGGCTGCAACTGTTCTACGTATTTATTTTAGTATTTATTGTAAATTTGTAATGAAATTTACTGTCGAGCAAAAAATAATGTAACTTTTTCTTGTTTTAATAACGGAACCCAACATTATGATTAAAACAACATATTCGCTTTTATATTAACAGAAAAGTGTAATTTTTACAATAACAATGATTGTAACAGAATATTCAGTTGAAATAACAGGTTACTACTTTTCTCAGTGCACACTTGGCATCAAAATAATATCGTGTATTAGTTACATTAGATCTTACATTATAATGGCAAAACATACAATATATAATATAATTAACCATTTTACACAACATCATTTGCATGTTTTCACTTCCTCACTTTTTCAAAAATTGTTAACGTACAGTTTTTGGTCTCTAACACACGCTACAATAGTTGGATCACAGAAAAGTTAGTCAGTTGGTGCCTTTTTCGAATCTGTACGTAACGCAGCGTTGATAAATTTATTCTTTTTTTAAAGATTAGTTAAAGAAAATCGTTTTACTACATGAAAAACGGCCTAAAGTTTACAGTTTGCCGACTACGCTTCCACGGATTACGAGGAATGCTGAAAAAAACATGATTTTTATCGCACCACGGACCCACGAACCGTTGCTTCGTGAGAAGCACCTATTTTTCGGCATTTGAAATAATAAAGAACGCTAGGAAATTTATAATGGAAAGAATTTATTTAATCTTATATACGTTAATTCGAGTGTTATGACTCGTGATTTTAGGCATGAAACTGTTAAATTTCTAAGTAAATAACGTTTAAAAGCAATATAATTGAAAGATGATTTATTAATTCGGGATATTCACAGTAACGCTGAACATTATTCCGCGCGTTTTATAATACGGAACTAAAGTTCATCAATTTAGTAACGAATCTTATTAGCTTAGCATAATACAATTATTATTCGCTTAATTATTATTAAATTTCTTCACAAAATACAGGACGAAGTAAATATTTTATGATATATATTTAAAGATCGGCGAAATGAAATGTTTTTAAAAATCTTGTCCCAACATTGGGGGGGAGGCAGTTGCCTCCTCTTGCTGCCCCCCCCCCCTGAATCCCGCCTCTGGGTGAAAGTAAGAAAAGGGGGCCCTCATATTAACGTAGGCACAAGGGTCCCCAAAGCTGTTAAAATGCCCTGGTAATCTGCCATTTGGTTCGCAGGGCAATGAATGCTACTTCGATTAATCCTTGCGTCAGATCATATTTGCTCGCTGGAGCCGAAAGATAATGGAATTTAACGTATCCACATTTCACACAAAAGTATTATCTATAGCAATCCGTATTCTGTATAATGTGAAATACCCGACTGAATCTTTATAAAATATTAAGTAAATCTCTCTCTTTATTGATATTTCATTTAATCTTCGACTATTACCATTTTCTGGGCACGCTATCGAGACTCACATGATATTAATCTATAAATATTTCTATCATTGCTGTGCTCATAAATTTTCCCTGTATTGGAATATTAAGATCATTCTATTTCCATTTATTGATGGGTATCGACAAACAGCATTCCCACCTGCTATATGTGGACGTGTTTCTTGACAGAATTGTGATCTCGGAAAGTTCTGTTAATTGAATATATTTTTATAATTGATGGGAACTAACTATAAATTTTTAACCTTTTTCTAATAAGACAACTTAACATTTACTAACAATTTTGATTTACACCTTTCAAATGAGCTCATTCACTGAATTGACGTGATTTTTCTTGTATACAATATTTATCTTCCTCTGCAGGTCAAAAATCAAAGTTCTAGGCTTACTATGATCTTCGTGCGCATCGGTGACCTCAGTTGTACTCCGATTAAAACGTCCATCTTCTGTCTTGATGCAACTCTTCTGCAACTTTTCCCACGGTTGATTTTCCTGGGTAGGGACCACCTTAGAGTTTTCAAGGAGTCGCCGCCTCTGGTAGAGAGGTGTTGAGTGCAATGGTGGAGAGATGAAGAACGATGGGGAAAATGGAGGGGAAGCTGCCCGAGGGACGCGGGGCATCAGGGTATGTGTGTGTGTGTGTGTGTGTGTGTGTGTGTGTGGTAGGGGAGGGGCGAGGGCAGTAGAGCGTGGGGAGTATGGAGACGAATCCCAGTTGCAGTCCGCGGTCAACTTTTTTAAAAATGTTTTGCCCATCTCCTGAAAAAGCCCTAGCCCAATTGCGTCCTATTGGGTTTACTTCGTGAGTACAGGGAAGAATTCCACCAGGTATTATACGCGCACTTTTTCTTGAGCCCCGGAATTCCTACCCCTACTCCTTTCACAACATTAGTTGAATTAAGAAGAAATGATAGCAACGAGCATTTTGGACAAAATATGACAACCAGAAATGTTCGCTCCCATGCAATAGAAACTATTTTGCATCGAAAAACAAACTGCAAAAATATAAAATTCCTTGACCAAATAACCAAACTCCCCACTGCTTGCACAATGAGCGAAGCGAGGGCTCAAGAAAACGTGCGCGAATAATACCTGTGTTTTCAAGATCGCTCTTTTGTTTTAATATTTAAAGAACATGAAAGAGAAAAACAACAAAAGCTCCCTTTAACTTTGTTAATTTTGAGTTACTTTTGTATTACAATGGTCACGTATTTTAAAGAAGGCTTGTTTCTTGGAAGTAAAATGTATTGAATATTATTAATATACAGAATATAATAGTATTATATTTTAGCAGGTATGTCAAGTGTTCTTAAGTATTCCCCATTTGACAGCGCTGCAGGAACTAACAAAACAATTAAAAAACACCAAATTTGAATAATGATTCTTTCACATTTAAAATATATAGGAAGGTATGGAAATTACAGAAATAATAAAAATCACTATTAATTATATATGATATTTATATTTTACAGTAAACTCCTATATTTTTAATATACAAAATATGTACAAGAACTATTTACATAATTTTGAACATATATACACACATTGTGTAAGTTTTGTTTCAAGGAATTTTCACACTGTGTACGAGTTACGAAACGAAAGAGAAATCATTGTCTCACTCATTCGAATAACTGAAAAAGATATAATGATACCTCTTTATAAAAACTTTCCTTTAACCGAAATCGTTATTTCCGTTAATTGTTTATTGATGTGTTTCGTTCCTATTCGTAAAATGTGTTGTTCTCTACCAATCTTTGGTTGTGACAAATAACCGCGCAATTTTAAACGGGGGAATTCTTTCAAATGATCTTACACTCCTGTAAGTATTTTTACTACACTTAGCTATATTTGAATAAATATATCTTTAATAGTCATAGGGAACTATTTTTGTGTTCTGTGATACACAATAGATATTTTTTAACTTAACATTTAAAAAACCTAACGAAACCCCAAACAAAAACCCGTAAACAAATTTGTCATCTAAAACATCCACTAAATTCGAAAAAAAAGCCCTAAATTTAGGGGGAAACTCCTAACCTGACAACAAGTTTACATACACATTTCCGAAGATTCTTACATATTCACCTGTATTCGAGGTTTTCTGTCAACAAGTATGAGAACATCCATTTGCATTATTCATGAATGGAAACTAACTGCATAGTTTCCTCCTTCCCCCTCCCGAAACATCGGAATACATACGGGCTGTGCTTCTGAGGGAGCCAGGGGCGAAAGGGAATTACCTGGGAAGCGGGGGTGAGGAAAACCTGATCGTGGGTTGCAAGCGGTCGATTCCCAGTGTTGGAAAGAGGTATGGACGAGGAGTGGGAGGTATGACGGCGGAGGGAAGTGCAAGGGCGATTATCGGGTCAGGCGAGTGCAGGCGGGGGAAGAATTGTTTGGGGGGTGGCATAGGACAGATGTAGATCAAATGAAATATTGCTGATTTATTCTCTACACGTTAGTGTATATATTAGTTCCATTTCGTGAAAATAAACATCTTCATCTACAAAACGATTTCATTATTTGGTTGGACACCATTGACGCTCGCACGTTAGGAAAGTCAAGACGGATGACGCACGCACTTGCAAACGACGCCCACACAAACGAATGGCGAACAGGCAGATCGATGATTGACTGGTGTTTTCGGGCCCCGTCAATTACTATGGTGATTGGTCCCGTAAGTCCAGTGCATGTTTTATCGCGGGTGGAGACAGTGTTCCTTCCCCTGCTGGATGGTGAGATCGGGGGGCTGATCTTCCCAGTCGGCACCCGTCGGGTCGTGTCAGATAGCTATGTTCCCCCTTGCAGCGAGACCCTTTGTAGAAGGGATAATCTTTAAGCTTCCAATTCCTTTCCCGATACGTGTGGTAATGTAGAGCATCCAAATGATGGTACGTGCGTAGAGGCAATGAGAACAAGGTCTAGGAAGGAAAGATCGCGTGTGGTCCGTGGCCCGTTATGGTAGGGCTCTGCTCTGGTGGTCACTTGATACATCGGAGAAACCACGTATAAACACCAATCAGAGCAGCCGGCCGCCAGAATTCTTCTCCTGATAGTGGATAATTCGATCTAGCTGTAACGCTAGTATAGAAAATCCGCCGAACATTGGGATTAGAAACCAAGGACCTCCCACTCAGAGATATTGTAGACAACAGCTACTGTCTTCAGATATCTCCGCCGATCTTCACCTTTTGATCTGCGGTTTCTCTCCGACCACCCCAAGAACTTCGTAGTTTCTGGCAGAGGGTGGGGACTGCACAGGCCAGAACAGCTTCATAATACCTCTTAATTAATGCCTATTAGCAAGCTTTCAAAGGTCTCTGGCAATTATTTTACTAATGATTTCTCTGTCTCCCTGGTAGCCGAGTCGTTAAGGCGAAAACCGTTTTCTCGGTTTCAATGGTTGTGGTTTGAGCCCCCACCTGGGGCATTACTTTCTGCTTGTCCATTCCTCTTTGATAGCCACATACCATTGAGGGAGGGAGTTAATGATGTACCACAGCGTAGTTCTTTTCCACAATAAACTTTATTTAGTTAATGTGTAATTTTCATCGTTTAGTACTTTTATTGTTAGAACCTTTCCTGACTGCAAGTTATTGTATTGTGTTCCAAAGGTTACGGATTGTTTTCAAAACAATTGGAAATCGTTGCTTCGTGTAATCACTTTCTGGACATTCCAGAATTCTTTTACTGTCAGATCTGTCCACAAGCAGTTTGCAATTCTATCTTATGAACGAAGATAACTGTTGTATAATCGGAACAATATAATGAATGTGAACTATTTTGTTTAAAAAATTAGAACATGACCATCTGTGTCCCCGCGGAAAAGACCGCAAGTGAGGAAAATGTTCATTATAGTTTGAAAATATATAGTAAAATTTCCCTTTAATTTACAATTTATTCTGGGGTCAGCCGTTGATTTGAAAGACTCGCGATTTTGTAAGTATATTCAAAATGGAAATGAAATTGTCTATGTAAATTGTACTATATTTTGTAATACCGAAAATATTGAAGTGTCTGTCGTATTTAATAATTAATTTAAATAATAATTAAAAATCTAAGGTGTAATGTAAAAATGTTTTTAAGAAATGTGAAGTCGAAACATTTCTTATCAGCACCCAGCCTTCTATAATACTGAATCCGATTGGGATAGGAGAATAAAAGCTCAAATGCCCGCCCGGAAACGAGGTGTCAAGCATGAGCTTGGGATCTGGGTGTATGTGCAGGATTATTTCAAAAGCTAAAGAATCAAATCAAATTATGTACTAGAGTTACAAAGATACTGTAATTTAGAGGTCCTCTCAAGAGTTGGGGCAACGCTCATGAACATGTGATGCCCTCCCCCCCAGCTAAACCCGCCACATGCGACCCCCTTTTGTATCCTAACAAAAATGAATAAACAAAAATAATTTATTTCATATCCCTAGAACGCTGTACCAAGGTAATTGGACAAGTTAGGGTTGGCAAGTTAACAATTGTTTAATTTCCGGTAAATACCGAAATAACTTTTATAAATACTCATAATTGCCGCCTCATCGTAATTTTTCACCACTATACATGTAAGGGTGTCGGAAAAGAGTGGACTATAATAATACATAGACAACCCTGTACATTCCTACGATACTCAGTTTTCAAATTGTAAGGAGCTCTTACTAATGGGGAAGTGTACGGTAGTTTATAAAGTTCTCAAACACGTCGTTCAAACATTTAACACAAATACATCAAATAAACACGATTTGCACAACTAACACAAACCCTGAAAACACATTAAATAAAGCTTCGAGGTGGATGTCGGTGCAATAACCTATACATTGAACGAAACCCACCACGGCTGCAGCACAGCACCAAAGAACATGATACGTGCAGAGTGGATGCCAGTGTGTAGCTCCACCCGATGCACAACAATGGGCACAACACATAATCAAGAAATGTATTTCCACACTACATGATTGCACCTGGAACCAACCCGATGCCGTCAGGAGCACGATGGGTCGAGGTACACAGCCGTGTTCTGCGCACGTGGCATGGCAGAAGAGAAGCCTGTAGTGGAAATTAGTACCTTCACGGCATGTCAGCCGCACAATACACAATCAAGAAAATTAGCACTTTCAC
This sequence comes from Teleogryllus oceanicus, assembly GCA_964035755.1. Classification (NCBI taxonomy): domain Eukaryota; kingdom Metazoa; phylum Arthropoda; class Insecta; order Orthoptera; family Gryllidae; genus Teleogryllus; species Teleogryllus oceanicus. The sequence goes on from CAXIVR010000010.1 coordinate 66,597,944, forward strand.
AATGCATGACTGCATCCTGGAACCAACCCAATGCCGTCCGTAGCGCGATGGGTTGAGATACAGCAGCCGTGTGCTAGCGCACGTGGCAGAGCAGAAGAGAAGCACGTAGTGGAAATTAGTATATTCACGGCATTCCAGCCGCACAACACAATCAATAAAAGCACCACTCCCACCTTACATGTGCAACATGACAGTTAACTCAGTGCTACTATAAATGCACTGTTGCCGCGAAAAACAATGCAAAACGAGAGGCATACTAATGCGCCATGCTTCTTCTCCAAGAAGAACGTTACAACTGACTTGCGGCGCTAGCCGATACAGCATGCGTCTCTTGGCGGCACTGGTTCAAACCTCAGCCACCAGGATCGCACTAATTGACTTATTATGAATTTATTCATGTTTTCTTCCGGGCTCATGGGCCGCGGTCCAATTGGCTTTGAACTGCCAAACGTTTCGCCCACGACTGCGGTGGGCATCTTCAGTGGGGAGGTCTCGGGCGAAGTGTCCGGGACGGCGGCTGGCAGAAGATGCCCACCGCAGTCGTGGGCGAAACGTTTGGCAGTTCAAAGCCAATTGAACCACGGCCCATCAGCCCGGAAGAAAACATGAATATTGACTCTTGCCGTGAAAACCTTCAATGCTTTATTATGTATTTGTAAAACATATGACAAAAATAGTTTGTACAGCCGCCGCCAAGCTCCCAGGCGTATCAGACATTGAACAATATACATTATACATTAGTTGCGTGAACGATACATAATCATCATCATACAAAAGTTAGAAATGTTTCATTATTTAACAAGGAAACGAACTCTTTAGTCGAATAAAAATAATTTTGTAAACAAAGCTCTTCGGTGTAATGTAAAATACCTCTGCTACTGGCAACTCGTGGGGAACCCATGAGAGACTGGTGGACAACCATCCTCGCCAAGAAATCCTAGTATTCGAGTCATGATGGTGACGGATGTTTAGTACTAGCTTGGCAGCTAGGCGAATTCAACCGCTATCTAGACGATAGATAAATCTAGAGTTCCACTACTCTGTTCGGTATATTTTGGGCAATGTTTCTAATCAATACTTGGCGAAAGCTAAAGCAGCACCTTAACAAATGGACTAATGATCGCGAGCGATTTTTCCTCTCTCGTATACGTACAGAGTAATATTCGTACTACAGAGAAAGTTACGTAATGCAGCGTGAAAAAAAGCTAATTTAATGTAATGAAATTTAATGTGATTTCTGACTGTAGTTTTCATGCAGTCGTAGCTGACTGTAGTTCGTGCAATATTTGCAATTTAAAAAAAACATGATTTTCTCAAAAACGGCTCCAAATGTGTTCTTTAAGTTGTTAGTAGATGTAGTACCAAGCGCTCCCTATCCGATTACTCTATTATTTTGTTCTTTTTTAAAAATTACAAAAATGTTTTTTACTTGTCTCTCACGGCGGTAATATTTATATTAGAGGAGATTTCTTCACATTGTTATATATATATATATATATATATATATATATATATATATATATATATATATATATATATTGTGACGTCACGGGGTTATACGAACCCGTAACGCCACCATAAGCCACTAGAAAAGACCAGAGAACTGAGAAATAGGGTACGCGGCGGAGCGATGGTCCGAGAAGGCGACATCTACCCGCAGGTTTCCGCACTCCGATGTCCAAAGTTAGCGGATAATATTTAAGTGAAGGAT